>OZ020604.1:109650119-110252240 GCA_963971545.1 Philophylla caesio
TAGTAAGTCCGTACCAATCCGGTTTTACATCAAACAGAAGCTGCACTACGGCGCTTATTAAGGTTTCAGACGATATCAGACTTAACATTGACAACAATCTCGCAACTTTTCTAACACTTCTGGACCACTCCAAAGCATTCGACTCCGTGGATCACGGACTACTTGGATTGAAACTTAAAAATTTATTTAACTTTTCAGGGCCAGCACTGAATTTAATAAAATCATACCTCAGTGGTCGTATGCAAGCTGTATGTGCTAATAACATCATATCTAGCTATTTACCCATAACTAAGGGTGTTCCACAAGGCTCTATTCTTGGCCCGCTTTTGTTTGTACTATATGTTAATGATCTTCAGAACGTACTAAAATACTGTAATATTCATGTTTATGCCGATGATGTTCAATTATATGTTAGCTGTCCCATTGTGTCCGTCAATAATTGTATTAATAATCTCAACACCGACTTAGAGAGTGTTAATAAGTGGGCCCGCGATAATGGGTTGCTCTTAAACCCAAACAAATCCCAGTGCATTGTGATTTACAAAAAGACTTTTCAACTTGACGACTGCAATGAAGTGAAATTGAGCAATTCCGTTATAAAATTCGTTGACACAGCAAAGAACCTAGGATTAATTTTCAATAGAACTCTGACATGGTATAGTTGCCGTGTAACCGAACGTCAGTTCTTTGTTTTCGCTGTCCGTCTTTGGAACCTCCTACCGCAAAAAATTAAAACAATCAGAAGCACAGTGCGCTTTAGGAGTGAGCTGCAACACTACTTTGCAAAGTAATTGCTAATATGTACGTAAATCCTTCTTTCTTTGTCTTTTATATATTCACAATCTTAACATTCCATATACATATAATCTTCTTTATACTTTACTATTCCTACTTAGTTCTTCTGCTAATTCGCTTCTTATCCACTATGAACATATTCTATGTTAATATTAAGATCAGTTAATTAATTTCAAACACTGTAAAATAACTTTTGGTTGTGTGTTTGATAAATAAAATGAAAAAAATGAAAAATGAAACCCATGGGCCTTAAAGCTCAAAAATATTTAAAATAAATAGTTATATGGCCAAACAATAACAAATAAAAAATCAGTTCGTTAGGTCGCGGTGGACTTTTTTTGTATTTAAACTAGAGTACTGATGTATATTTCAGGTAGAAATTATGTAGTTCACAACTAGTTCCATAGAAAATTACGTTGAATTTTAGGTCGCTGTGGTCCTTTTTGGTAGTTAAACTAATTTTTGCCTCTTTGGAACATTTTTTTTTAATAATGGCCTTGCGCATATGTGCGTGGGTATAATTATAACGTTCATAAAGAAATTTGGTTTAAAGTCCATCGAACGTACACTACACTTTCATTTTCATTACATGTCTTTTTTCACATGAACCGAAGGTTACAAACAAGCGCCTAGCGTCATACCACAATAGAGACGTTTGAGTAGTTAATCTTAAAAGTGAGAAGATGATGAGGGCTAGAACCAACGCTCTTCAGCTGCAGTGTAGTGCGGCTCTTGGTATTCGTTTGCTGGACCACCTTGGTCATGCTACTCGCTGAGTCTGCGCAGCAAGGGAACTTGTCCATCAGGCTCGATTTGGCTGCAGAGTTCATAGCCGGACAATCAAGTCCGTTCCGACGACCTCGGCATACTATAGCGCTCTTTATAGTGTCAGCAATGCTGAGTAGAAGGCAATCAACTATCCTGAGAAATTAGCTGCTCCCGTCCATTCCGACAGCCTCAATGAAACGGAAACGTGATAGAAGGAGATTTAGTGCAGGTTAAAGTCCCACACTGATGGGGTGAAGGCTTTCGATGCTTACTCCTCGTAAAACAAAAAAAAAAAAAAACCATGACGCTAGGCGCTTGTGTGTAACCTTCGGTTCATGTGAAAAAGACATATTTAGTAAAACTGGTATGAAATTTTAATGTAAATATAATGAATGACAATAGTAGTAAACTCAGAACGGTTTTACTTTATAACTTTTATAATTTTACATTGAGAATCTATGCTAGATATTCATTTCAGGTAGAAAGTAGGTAAGTTTGGTTAAACTAGAGCACTTATTTATATTTCAAGTAGGAAATGGGTAAGAAGCAACTATGGTCAAAAAAATTAATTTCATGTTTAGGTCCCTGCGGTACTTTTTAGTAGTTAAACTAGAGTACTGATGTATATTTCTGGTAGAAAGTAGGTAAGTAGCAACTAGTGTCAAACAATTCATTTAGTTTTGTAGGTCACTGCGGTCCATTTTAGTAGTTAAACTATAGTACTCATATATTTTAGGTAGAGAATAGGTAAGTAGCAACTAGTGACAAAAAAAATCATTTAGTTTTTAGGTCGCTACGGTCCTTTTTAGTAGTTAAACCAGAGTACTTATGTATATTTTAGGTAGGAATTAGGTAAGACGCATCTATTGTCAAAAAATTTATTTCGTTTATAGGTCGCTGCGGTTCTTTTTAGTAGTTAAACTAGATTACTGATGTTTATTTCAGGTAGAAAGTAGGTAAGTAGCAACTAGTGTCGAAAAATGCATTAAGTGTTTAGGTCGCGCCGGTCCATTTTAGTAGTTTACCTGGAGTACTGATGTATATTGCTGGTAGAAAGTAGGTAAGTAGCAACTAGTGTCAAAAAAAAATTATTGTAAAGGGAAAGCAGGAAAAATAACAACAACTCACACAGCGTAAGCTTAGCTGAATGCGTTTAGCTGCCGGCTTAAGTATTGCGCATGTTGTTGCGGGTTCGACTCCCGCAGAAGCTAAGGAAAAAGAAGTCTGATGAGGTAATGTGGTGATTTCCGAAATAGTACTATAACTTCTTTCTTAAAGCTCAAAAATATTTAAAATAAATAGTTATATGGCCAAAAAATAACAAATAAAAAAATCATTTACTTTTAGGTCGCGGCGGTCATTTTTAGTAGTTAAACTAGAGTACTGATGTATATTTCAGGTAGAAAGTAAGTAAGTAGCAACGAGTGTAAAAAAATACATTGCGAAGGGAAAGCAGGAAAAATAACAACAACTCACACAGCGTAAGCTTAGCTGAATGCGTTTAGCTGCCGGCTTAAGAATTGCGCATGTTGTTGCGGGTTCGACTCCCGCAGAAGCCAAGAAGAAAGAAGTCTGATGAGGAAATGTGGTGATTTCCGAAATAGTACTATAACTTCTACCGCTTTGTGTATTGTTGTTTTTTCCTAATAATTTTCCAAATAAACCGATGGGCCTTAAAGCTCAAAAATATTTAAAATAAATAGTTATATGGCCAAACAATAACAAATAAAAAATCAGTTCGTTAGGACTTTTTTTGTCTTTAAACTAGAGTACTGATGTATATTTCAGGTAGAAATTATGTAGTTCACAACTAGTTCCATAGAAAATTACGTTGAATTTTAGGTCGCTGTGGTCCTTTTTGGTAGTTAAACTAATTTTTGCCTCTTTGTAACATTTTTTTTTTAATAATGGCCTTGCGCATATGTGCGTGGGTATAAGTATAACGTTCATAAAGAAATTTGGTTTAAAGTCCATCGAACGTACACTACACTTTCATTTTCATTACATGTCTTTTTTCACATGAACCGAAGGTTACAAACAAGCGCCTAGCGTCATACCACAATAGAGACGTTTGAGTAGTTAATCTTAAAAGTGAGAAGATGATGAGGGCTAGAACCAACGCTCTTCAGCTGCAGTGTAGTGCGGCTCTTGGTATTCGTTTGCTGGACCACCTTGGTCATGCTACTCGCTGAGTCTGCGCAGCAAGGGAACTTGTCCATCAGGCTCGATTTGGCTGCAGAGTTCCGACGACCTCGGCATACTATAGCGCTCTTTATAGTGTCAGCAATGCTGAGTAGAAGGCAATCAACTATCCTGAGAAATTAGCTGCTCCCGTCCATTCCGACAGCCTCAATGAAACGGAAACGTGATAGAAGGAGATTTAGTGCAGGTTAAAGTCCCACACTGACGGGGTGAAGGCTTTCGATGCTTACTCCTCGTAAAACAAAAAAAAAAAAACCATGACGCTAGGCGCTTGTGTGTAACCTTCGGTTCATGTGAAAAAGACATATTTAGTAAAACTGGTATGAAATTTTAATGTAAATATAATGAATGACAACAGTAGTAAACTCAGAACGGTTTTACTTTATAACTTTTATAATTTTACATTGAGAATCTATGCTAGATATTTTTTCAGGTAGAAAGTAGGTAAGTTAGGTTAAACTAGAGCACTTATTTATATTTCAAGTAGGAAATGGGTAAGAAGCAACTATGGTCAAAAAAATTCATTTCATGTTTAGGTCCCTGCGGTACTTTTTAGTAGTTAAACTAGAGTACTGATGTATATTTCTGGTAGAAAGTAGGTAAGTAGCAACTAGTGTCAAACAATTCATTTGGTTTTGTAGGTCACTGCGGTCCATTTTAGTAGTTAAACTATAGTACTCATATATTTCAGGTAGAGAGTAGGTAAGTAGCAACTAGTGACAAAAAAAATCATTTAGTTTTTAGGTCGCTGCGGTCCTTTTTAGTAGTTAAACTAGATTACTGATGTTTATTTCAGGTAGAAAGTAGGTAAGTAGCAACTAGTGTCGAAAAATGCATTTAGTGTTTAGGTCGCGCCGGTCCATTTTAGTAGTTTACCTGGAGTACTGATGTATATTGCTGGTAGAAAGTAGGTAAGTAGCAACTAGTGTCAAAAAAAAATTATTGTAAAGGGAAAGCAGGAAAAATAACAACAACTCACACAGCGTAAGCTTAGCTGAATGCGTTTAGCTGCCGGCTTAAGTATTGCGCATGTTGTTGCGGGTTCGACTCCCGCAGAAGCCAAGGAAAAAGAAGTCTGATGACGTAATGTGGTGATTTCCGAAATAGTACTATAACTTCTTTCGCTTTGAGTATTGTTGTTTTTTCCTAATAATTTCCCAAATAAACCGATGGGCCTTAAAGCTCAAAAATATTTAAAATAAATAGTTATATGGCCAAAAAATAACGAATAAAAAAATCATTTACTTTTAGGTCGCGGCGGTCATTTTTAGTAGTTAAACTAGAGTACTGATGTATATTTCAGGTAGAAAGTAAGTAAGTAGCAACGAGTGTAAAAAAAATCATTGCGAAGGGAAAGCAGGAAAAATAACAACAACTCACACAGCGTAAGCTTAGCTGAATGCGTTTAGCTGCCGGCTTAAGTATTGCGCATGTTGTTGCGGGTTCGACTCCCGCAGAAGCCAAGAAGAAAGAAGTCTGATGAGGAAATGTGGTGATTTCCGAAATAGTACTATAACTTCTACCGCTTTGTGTATTGTTGTTTTTTCCTAATAATTTTCCAAATAAACCGATGCGCCTTAAAGCTCAAAAATATTTAAAATAAATAGTTATATGGCCAAACAATAACAAATAAAAAATCAGTTCGTTAGGTCGCGGTGGACTTTTTTAGTATTTAAACTAGAGTACTGATGTATATTTCAGGTAGAAATTATGTAGTTCACAACTAGTTCCATAGAAAATTACGTCGAATTTTAGGTCGCTGTGGTCCTTTTTGGTAGTTAAACTAATTTTTGCCTCTTTGTAACATTTTTGATGTGTAAACATCTATAGCCGCGGTAGGGCAAATCTCTTACGCTAATACTACCATAAAAACTCCATATAAAAAAAAGTAAGACGTTTTTGATTGGTCAAGAACGACTCTGTGTGAAAATGCGTGTGCCGTCTGACGTATGTGTTAGTATTATATTGACCCAGAAAGCAAAATCAATTATCTCTGTGTTGCATGCAATTAGGCGCATAATTTGTATAAACTATGCGGCTTAAAGCATAGGGTGTTCTCTAAATTTAGATTGACACAGTTTAATCGGTTTGCTGGTGCACTGGAGTTAGGAAACAATTTTCAGTGGCATTCACTTATCTTGGGTGGAGATTTTAATTTTAATTTCACGGAAACAGAAGCGGTACCACTCAATAAATTTTGGTTTGATGCATTCTTTCTATTATTCATAGTTTTATACTTAAGCACCAAAAAAATTCATTTCTCCTTGAAAAATTGCAAATTGCTCATTATTCTCTTCCCACTATTCTCCCCCTATTCTTTGTTTATTATTACTCAAGATATTTCATCCGCAACGGGATTGCGCAATCTTGTATTCTATCATTCTTGGTTTGATGGAACAAAAAACCTGTTTGATTTGTCCGAACATACACCTGTCCACTTGACAGCTTTGCCAGATAGAAATGCAGTGAAGAGAATAATGCACGAGTTAATGCCAATAAAGGCTGTTAATGCAGATAAGCTCCCATGTCTGTCTTGGGTATTATCTACGTTCTTTGGTATTGACACAAAAAGCAAAATTAATTATATTTAATCGGGAGCACCCTGCACCTTTGTGTTGCATGCAATTAGGCGCAAATTTTTACAAACTGTGTGCAAAGAACGTACATTATCTATGTACGTTCTTTGCTGAGTGAATTAGAGCACAGCGTGTTCTCTAAATTTTGATTGAAATTCCCTTATTCGCTTTGCGTTGGTACTACTTTTGAACAGCTGATCGCTTTGTGTTTCTACAACTCAGCTGATTGGTGTTCTTTAAAACAATAAATTAAACGTTTAAACTGGAGGTATATAACCGAAATGCAGGTAATATTCATGTTTCTAAATAAATTACAGGTCAAATACTAATGTTAATTATTATTGTAGAGAACATCGCAATCATTAAGAAGATCCAGAAACGCTGGATATCAACGTGCCTACCGAGAACGTCAACGCCAAAAAGAAATTAATAGGCTACGTGGACATTTACAGCAGCAACAACAACAGCAACAACAACAGCAACAACAACATTTACAACAGCAACAACAACCAAATTACCAAAACATTGAATTGCAATATGAGCATTTTCTTAACCATGTTAATGCCCATAAACAATTTAAATTAAAAATGATCGACAACGACTTTGGATACGCATGCGCTGTGCGTGATAGATTGTGGTTTAAAAACGACCTTAAAGCTATGCCTGCTGGCCGTTTTTTCCAGACTACTTACCAGTATTGAATCAAAGGTGTACGTTTCTTATTTTAGCTATCATAAGCCTATTTTAACTATTGCAACATAAATAATAAAATAAATTAAATTTTAAAAATTAAACAAGATAAATATGTATGATTGACTTAACCCTTGAATGCCCATGATACCTTTAAAGATACAACCATTATTAATGAGATTGTAAAGTATTATATAGGGGTTAATATTTCTAAATACTGCAAATTTAACAGTTTACACATCTACCTTGAGTTCAAACACTCACATCTTTTTTTTTTTTTTTAATAATGGCCTTGCGCATATGTGCGTGGATATAATTATAACGTTCATAAAGAAATTTGGTTTAAAGTCCATCGAACGTACACTACACTTTCATTTTCATTACATGTCTTTTTTCACATGAACTGAAGGTTACAAACAAGAGCCTAGCGTCATACGTGTCAGCAATGCTGAGTAGAAGGCAATCAACTATCCTGAGAAATTAGCTGCTCTCGTCCATTCCTACAGCCTCAATGAAACGGAAACGTGATAGAAGGAGATTTAGTGCAGGTTAAAGTCCCACACTGACGGGGTGAAGGCTTTCGATGCTTACTCCTCGTAAAACAAAAAAAAAAAACCATGACGCTAGGCGCTTGTGTGTAACCTTCGGTTCATGTGAAAAAGACATATTTAGTAAAACTGGTATGAAATTTTAATGTAAATATAATGAATGACAATAGTAGTAAACTCAGAACGGTTTTACTTTATAACTTTTATAATTTTACATTGAGAATCTATGCTAGATATTTTTTCAGGTAGAAAGTAGGTAAGTTAGGTTAAACTAGAGCACTTATTTATATTTCAAGTAGGAAATGGGTAAGAAGCAACTATGGTCAAAAAAATTCATTTCATGTTTAGGTCCCTGCGGTACTTTTTAGTAGTTAAACTAGAGTACTGATGTATATTTCTGGGAGAAAGTAGGTAAGTAGCAACTAGTGTCAAACAATTCATTTAGTTTTGTAGGTCACTGCGGTCCATTTTAGTAGTTAAACTATAGTACTCATATATTTCAGGTAGAGAGTAGGTAAGTAGCAACTAGTGACAAAAAAAATCATTTAGTTTTTAGGTCGCTACGGTCCTTTTTAGTAGTTAAACCAGAGTACTTATGTATATTTTAGGTAGGAATTAGGTAAGACGCATCTATTGTCAAAAAATTTAATTCGTTTATAGGTCGCTGCGTAGCTAAGTAGCAACTAGTGTCGAAAAATGCATTTAGTGTTTGGTCGCGCCGGTCCATTTTAGTAGTTTACCTGGAGTACTGATGTATATTGCTGGTAGAAAGTAGGTAAGTAGCAACTAGTGTCAAAAAAAAATTATTGCAAAGGGAAAGCAGGAAAAATAACAACAACTCACACAGCGTAAGCTTAGCAGAATGCGTTTAGCTGCCGGCTTATGTATTGCGCATGTTGTTGCGGGTTCGACTCCCGCAGAAGCCAAGGAAAAAGAAGTCTGATGAGGTAATGTGGTGATTTCCGAAATAGCACTATAACTTCTTTCGCTTTGAGTATTGTTTTTTTTCCTAATAATTTCCCAAATAAACCGATGGGCCTTAAAGCTCAAAATATTTAAAATAAATAGCTATATGGCCAAAAAATAACAAATAAAAAAATCATTTACTTTTAGGTCGCGGCGGTCCTTTTTAGTACTTAAACCAGAGTACTTATGGATATTTTAGGTCGGAATAAGGTAAGAAGCAACTATTGTCAAAAAATTCATTTCATTTTTAGGTCGTTGCGGTCATTTTTAGTAGTTAAACTAGAGTACTGATGTATATTTCAGGTAGAAAGTAAGTAAGTAGCAACGAGTGTAAAAAAAAATCATTGCGAAGGGAAAGCAGGAAAAATAACAACAACTCACACAGCGTAAGCTTAGCTGAATGCGTTTAGCTGCCGGCTTAAGTATTGCGCATGTTGTTGCGGGTTCGACTCCCGCAGAAGCCAAGAAGAAAGAAGTCTGATGATTAAATGTGGTGATTTCCGAAATAGTACTTTAACTGCTACCGCTTTGTGTATTGTTGTTTTTTCCTAATAATTTTCCAAATAACCCGATGGGCCTTAAAGCTCAAAAATATTTAAAATAATTAGTTATATGGCCAAACAATAACAAATAAAAAATCAGTTCGTTAGGTCGCGGTGGACTTTTTTAGTATTTAAACTTGAGTACTGATGTATATTTCAGGTAGAAATTATGTAGTTCACAACTAGTTCCATAGAAAATTACGTTGAATTTAAGGTCGCTGATGCGTGTGCCGTCTGACGTATGTGTTAGTATTATATTGACCCAGAAAGCAAAATCAATTATCTCTGTGTTGCATGCAATTAGGCGCATAATTTGTATAAACTATGCGGCTTAAAGCATAGGGTGTTCTCTAAATTTAGATTGACACAGTTTAATCGGTTTGCTGGTGCACTGGAGTTAGGAAACAATTTTCAGTGGCATTCACTTATCTTGGGTGGAGATTTTAATTTTAATTTCACGGAAACAGAAGCGGTACCACTCAATAAATTTTGGTTTGATGCATTCTTTCTATTATTCATAGTTTTATACTTAAGCACCAAAAAAATTCATTTCTCCTTGAAAAATTGCAAATTGCTCATTATTCTCTTCCCACTATTCTCCCCCTATTCTTTGTTTATTATTACTCAAGATATTTCATCCGCAACGGGATTGCGCAATCTTGTATTCTATCATTCTTGGTTTGATGGAACAAAAAACCTGTTTGATTTGTCCGAACATACACCTGTCCACTTGACAGCTTTGCCAGATAGAAATGCAGTGAAGAGAATAATGCACGAGTTAATGCCAATAAAGGCTGTTAATGCAGATAAGCTCCCATGTCTGTCTTGGGTATTATCTACGTTCTTTGGTATTGACACAAAAAGCAAAATTAATTATATTTAATCGGGAGCACCCTGCACCTTTGTGTTGCATGCAATTAGGCGCAAATTTTTACAAACTGTGTGCAAAGAACGTACATTATCTATGTACGTTCTTTGCTGAGTGAATTAGAGCACAGCGTGTTCTCTAAATTTTGATTGAAATTCCCTTATTCGCTTTGCGTTGGTACTACTTTTGAACAGCTGATCGCTTTGTGTTTCTACAACTCAGCTGATTGGTGTTCTTTAAAACAATAAATTAAACGTTTAAACTGGAGGTATATAACCGAAATGCAGGTAATATTCATGTTTCTAAATAAATTACAGGTCAAATACTAATGTTAATTATTATTGTAGAGAACATCGCAATCATTAAGAAGATCCAGAAACGCTGGATATCAACGTGCCTACCGAGAACGTCAACGCCAAAAAGAAATTAATAGGCTACGTGGACATTTACAGCAGCAACAACAACAGCAACAACAACAGCAACAACAACATTTACAACAGCAACAACAACCAAATTACCAAAACATTGAATTGCAATATGAGCATTTTCTTAACCATGTTAATGCCCATAAACAATTTAAATTAAAAATGATCGACAACGACTTTGGATACGCATGCGCTGTGTGTGATAGATTGTGGTTTAAAAACAACCTTAAAGCTATGCCTGCTGGCCGTTTTTTCCAGACTACTTACCAGTATTGAATCAAAGGTGTACGTTTCTTATTTTAGCTATCATAAGCCTATTTTAACTATTGCAACATAAATAATAAAATAAATTAAATTTTAAAAATTAAACAAGATAAATATGTATGATTGACTTAACCCTTGAATGCCCATGATACCTTTAAAGATATATATATAATATAATTTTGGCGCGTACACTATATAGCTCAGTGTTTGGCCGAGCTTCTCCTACCATTTGTGGTGTGCGTCTTTATATTATATCACAAATGGAGGGACCTACAGTTTTGTGCCGACTCCGAACGGCAGATGTATTTAATGAGAAGCTTTTTCTTGGCTGAAATACCCTCGGAGGTTTGCCATGGCCTGCCGAGGGGTGGCCGCTATTAGAAAAAACTTTTTCTACGATTAAGATTTTGCTTGCCCGGACTGAGATTCGAACCACTTTAAAGATACAACCATTATTAACGAGATTGTAAAGTATTATATAGGGGTTAATATTTCTAAATACTGCAAATTTAACAGTTTACACATCTACCTTGAGTTCAAACACTCACATCTTTTTTTTTTTTTTAATAATGGCCTTGCGCATATGTGCGTGGGTATAATTATAACGTTCATAAAGAAATTTGGTTTAAAGTCCATCGAACGTACACTACACTTTCATTTTCATTACATGTCTTTTTTCACATGAACTGAAGGTTACAAACAAGAGCCTAGCATCATACCACAATAGAGACGTTTGAGTAGTTAATATTAAAAGTGAGAAGATGATGAGGGCTAGAACCAACGCTCTTCAGCTGCAGTGTAGTGCGGCTCTTGGTATTCGTTTGCTGGACCACCTTGGTCATGCTACTCGCTGAGTCTGCGCAGCAAGGGAACTTGTCCATCAGGCTCGATTTGGCTGCATAGTTCATAGCCGGGCAATCAAGTCCGTTCCGACGACCTCGGCATACTATAGCGCTCTTTATAGTGTCAGCAATGCTGAGTAGAAGGCAATCAACTATCCTGAGAAATTAGCTGCTCCCGTCCATTCCGACAGCCTCAATGAAACGGAAACGTGATAGAAGGAGATTTAGTGCAGGTTAAAGTCCCACACTGACGGGGTGAAGGCTTTCGATGCTTACTCCTCGTAAAACAAAAAAAAAACCAATACGCTAGGCGCTTGTGTGTAACCTTCGGTTCATGTGAAAAAGACATATTTAGTAAAACTGGTATGAAATTTTAATGTAAATATAATGAATGACAATAGTAGTAAACTCAGAACGGTTTTACTTTATAACTTTTATAATTTTACATTGAGAATCTATGCTAGATATTTTTTCAGGTAGAAAGTAGGTAAGTTAGGTTAAACTAGAGCACTTATTTATATTTCAAGTAGGAAATGGGTAAGAAGCAACTATGGTCAAAAAAATTCATTTCATGTTTAGGTCCCTGCGGTACTTTTTAGTAGTTTACCTAGGGTACTGATGTATATTACAGGTAGAAAGTAGGTAAGTAGCAACTAGTGTCAAAGCATTCATTTAGTGTTTAGGTCGCGGCGGACCTTTTCTGTATTTAAACTAGAGTACTGATGTGTATTTCAGGTAGAAAGTAGGTAAGTAGCAACTAGTGTCAAACAATTCATTTAGTTTTGTAGGTCACTGCGGTCCATTTTAGTAGTTAAACTATAGTACTCATATATTTCAGGTAGAGAGTAGGTAAGTAGCAACTAGTGTCAAAAAAAATCATTTAGTTTTTAGGTCGCTACGGTCCTTTTTAGTAGTTAAACCAGAGTACTTATGTATATTTTAGGTAGGAATAAGGTAAGACGCATCTATTGTCAAAAAATTTATTTCGTTTATAGGTCGCTGCGGTACTTTTTAGTAGTTAAACTAGAGTACTGATGTTTATTTCAGGTAGAAAGTAGGTAAGTAGCAACTAGTGTCGAAAAATGCATTTAGTGTTTAGGTCGCGCCGGTCCATTTTAGTAGTTTACCTGGAGTAATGATGTATATTGCTGGTAGAAAGTAGGTAAGTAGCAACTAGTGTCAAAAAAAAATTATTGTAAAAGGAAAGCAGGAAAAATAACAACAACTCACACAACGTAAGCTTAGCTGAATGCGTTTAGCTGCCGGCTTATGTATTGCGCATGTTGTTGCGGGTTCGACTCCCGCAGAGGCCAAGGAAAAAGAAGTCTGATGAGGTAATGTGGTGATTTCCGAAATAGCACTATAACTTCTTTCTCTTTGAGTATTGTTGTTTTTTCATAATAATTTCCCAAATAAACCGATGGGCCTTAAAGCTCAAAAGTATTTAAAATAAATAGCTATATGGCCAAAAAATAACAAATAAAAAAATCATTTACTTTTAGGTCGCGGCGGTCCTTTTTAGTACTTAAACCAGAGTACTTATGGATATTTTAGGTCGGAATAAGGTAAGAAGCAACTATTGTCAAAAAATTCATTTCATTTTTAGGTCGTTGCGGTCATTTTTAGTAGTTAAACTAGAGTACTGATGTATATTTCAGGTAGAAAGTAAGTAAGTAGCAACGAGTGTAAAAAAAAATCATTGCGAAGGGAAAGCAGGAAAAATAACAACAACTCACACAGCGTAAGCTTAGCTGAATGCGTTTAGCTGCCGGCTTAAGTATTGCGCATGTTGTTGCGGGTTCGACTCCCGCAGAAGCCAAGAAGAAAGAAGTCTGATGAGGAAATGTGGTGATTTCCGAAATAGTACTTCAACTTCTACCGCTTTGTGTATTGTTGTTTTTTCCTAATAATTTTCCAAATAAACCGATGGGCCTTAAAGCTCAAAAATATTTAAAATAAATAGTTATATGGCCAAACAATAACAAATAAAAAATCAGTTCGTTAGGTCGCGGTGGACTTTTTTAGTATTTAAACTAGAGTACTGATGTATATTTCAGGTAGAAATTATGTAGTTCACAACTAGTTCCATAGAAAATTACGTTGAATTTAAGGTCGCTGTGGTCCTTTTTGGTAGTTAAACTAATTTTTGCCTCTTTGGAACATTTTTTTTTAATAATGGCCTTGCGCATATGTGCGTGGGTATAATTATAACGTTGATAAAGAAATTTGGTTTAAAGTCCATCGAACGTACACTACACTTTCATTTTCATTACATGTCTTTTTTCACATGAACCGAAGGTTACAAACAAGCGCCTAGCGTCATACCACAATAGAGACGTTTGAGTAGTTAATCTTAAAAGTGAGAAGATTATGAGGGCTAGAACCAACGCTCTTCAGCTGCAGTTTAGTGTGGCTCTTGGTATTCGTTTGCTGGAGCACCTTGGTCATGCTACTCGCTGAGTCTGCGCAGCAAGGGAACTTGTCCACCAGGCTCGATTTGGCTGCAGAGTTCATAGCCGGGCAATCAAGTCCGTTCCGACGACCTCGGCATACTATAGCGCTCTTTATAGTGTCAGCAATGCTGAGTAGAAGGCAATCAACTATCCTGAGAAATTAGCTGCTCCCGTCCATTCCGACAGCCTCAATGAAGTTGAACGTCGAATTATATAGATAATAAAATTAACTTAGAACATTTAAGTAGTGTCAGATGTCAGGCATATCAAACGCAATTAGGCGGACATTACATAAGTGGGCGGGGACGACGGACCCGACAAGGGTGGGCTAGCTAGACCAACAGAGGTGGTCCCAAGTAGATGCAACTTCCACGGACTGCATCAAGACGGTAACGGACTTAGAGCTTGGTGCTCAAACTGCCTCCCGACGAAATACTTGACGGTAGTATCGGAAGGGAAACGGTACGTGATAGAAGGAGATTTAGTGCAGGTTAAAGTCCCACACTGACGAGGTGAAGGCTTTCGATGCTTACTCCTCGTAAAACAAAAAAAAAAAAAGCATGACGCTAGGCGCTTTTGTGTAACCTTCAGTTCATGTGAAAAAGACATATTTAGTAAAACTGGTATGAAATTTTAATGAAAATGTAATGAATGACAATAGTAGTAAACTCAGAACGGTTTTACTTTATAACTTTTATAATTTTACATTGAGAATCTATGCTAGATATTTATTTCAGGTAGAAAGAAGGTAAGTTAGGTTAAACTAGAGTACTTATTTATATTTCAAGTAGGAAATGGGTAAGAAGCAACTATGGTCAAAAAAATTCATTTCATGTTTAGGTCCCTGCCGTACTTTTTAGTAGTTAAACTAGATTACTGATGTATATTTCTGGTAGAAAGTAGGTAAGTAGCAACTAGTGTCAAACAATTAATCTAGTTTTGTAGGTCACTGCAGTCCATTTTAGTAGTTAAACTATAGTACTCATATATTTCAGGTAGAGAGTAGGTAAGTAGCAACTAGTGACAAAAAAATTATTTAGTTTTAAGGTCGCTACGGTTCGTTTTAGTAGTTAAACCAGAGTACTTATGTATATTTTAGGTAGGAATTAGGTAAGACGCATCTATTGTCAAAAAATTTATTTCGTTTATAGGTCGCTGCGGTCCTTTTTAGTAGTTAAACTAGATTACTGATGTTTATTTCAGGTAGAAAGTAGGTAAGTAGCAACTAGTGTCGAAAAATGCATTTAGTGTTTAGGTCGCGCAGGTCAATTTTTGTAGTTTACCTGGAGTACTGATGTATATTGGTGGTAGAAAGTAGGTAAGTAGCAACTAGTGTCAAAAAAAATTATTGTAAAGGGAAAGCAGGAAAAATAACAACAACTCACACAGCGTAAGCTTAGCTGAATGCGTTTAGCTGCCGGTTTAAGTATTTCGCATGTTGTTGCGGGTTCGACTCCCGCAGAAGCCAAGGAAAAAGAAGTCTGATGAGGTAATGTGGTGATTTCCGAAATAGTACTATAACTTCTTTCGCTTTGAGTATTGTTGTTTTTTTCTAATAATTTCCTAAATAAACCGATGGGCCTTAAAGCTCAATAATATTTAAAATAAATAGTTATATGGCCAAAAAATAACAAATAAAAAAATCATTTACTTTTAGGTCGCGGCGGTCCTTTTTAGTAGTTCACCTAGAGTACTGACGTATATTTCAGGTATAAAAAAAGGTAAGTCGCAACTAGTGTAAAAAAAATCATTTAGTTTTTACGTCGCTGCGGTCATTTTTAGTAGTTAAACTAGGGTACTGATGTATATTTCAGGTAGAAAGTAAGTAAGTAGCAACGAGTGTAAAAAAAAATCATTGCGAAGGGAAAGCAGGAAAAATAACAACAACTCACACAGCGTAAGCTTAGCTGAATGCGTTTAGCTGCCGGCTTAAGTATTGCGCATGTTGTTGCGGGTTCGACTCCCGCAGAAGCCAAGAAGAAAGAAGTCTGATGAGGAAATGTGGTGATTTCCGAAATAGTACTATAACTTCTACCGCTTTGTGTATTGTTGTTTTTTCCTAATAATTTTCCAAATAAACCGATGGGCCTTAAAGCTCAAAAATATTTAAAATAAATAGTTATATGGCCAAACAATAACAAATAAAAAATCAGTTCGTTAGGTCGCGGTGGACTTTTTTAGTATTTAAACTAGAGTACTGATGTATATTTCAGGTAGAAATTATGTAGTTCACAACTAGTTCCATAGAAAATTACGTTGAATTTTAGGTCGCTGTGGTCCTTTTTGGTAGTTAAACTAATTTTTGCCTCTTTGGAACATTTTTTTTTTTAATAATGGCCTTGCGCATATGTGCGTGGGTATAATTATAACGTTGATAAAGAAATTTGGCTTAAAGTCCATCGAACGTACACTACACTTTCATTTTCATTACATGTCTTTTTTCACATGAACCGAAGGTTACAAACAAGCGCCTAGCGTCATACCACAATAGAGACGTTTGAGTAGTTAATCTTAAAAGTGAGAAGATTATGAGGGCTAGAACCAACGCTCTTCAGCTGCAGTTTAGTGCGGCTCTTGGTATTCGTTTGCTGGACCAACTTGGTCATGCTACTCGCTGAGTCTGCGCAGCAAGGGAACTTGTCCATCAGGCTCGATTTGGCTGCAGAGTTCAGAGCCGGACAATCAAGTGCGTTCCGACGACCTCGGCATACTATAGCGCTCTTTATAGTGTCAGCAATGCTGAGTAGAAGGCAATCAACTATCCTGAGAAATTAGCTGCTCCCGTTCATTCCGACAGCCTCAATGAAGTTGAACGTCGAATTATATAGATAATAAAATTAACTTAGAACATTTAAGTAGTGTCAGATGTCAGGCATATCAAACGCAATTAGGCGGACATTACATAAGTGGGCGGGGACGATGGACCCGACAAGGGTGGGCTAGCTAGACCAACAGAGGTGGTCCCAAGTAGATGCAACTTCCACGGACTGCATCAAGACGGTAACGGACTTAGAGCTTGGTGCTCAAACTGCCTCCCGACGAAATACTTGACGGTAGTATCGGAAGGGAAACGGTACGTGATAGAAGGAGATTTAGTGCAGGTTAAAGTCCCACACTGACGAGGTGAAGGCTTTCGATGCCTACTCCTCGTAAAACAAAAAAAAAAAAGCATGACGCTAGGCTCTTGTGTGTAACCTTCGGTTCATGTGAAAAAGACATATTTAGTAAAACTGGTATGAAATTTTAATGAAAATGTAATGAATGACAATAGTAGTAAACTCAGAACGGTTTTACTTTATAACCTTTATAATTTTACATTGAGAATCTATGCTAGATATTTATTTCAGGTAGAAAGAAGGTAAGTTAGGTTAAACTAGAGTACTTATTTATATTTCAAGTGGGAAATGGGTAAGAAGCAACTATGGTCAAAAAAATTCATTTCATGTTTAGGTCCCTGCGGTACTTTTTAGTAGTTAAACTAGAGTACTGATGTATATTTCTGGTAGAAAGTAGGTAAGTAGCAACTAGTGTCAAACAATTAATCTAGTTTTGTAGGTCACTGCAGTCCATTTTAGTAGTTAAACTATAGTACTCATATATTTCAGGTAGAGAGTAGGTAAGTAGCAACTAGTGACAAAAAATCATTTAGTTTTTAGGTCGCTACGGTTCGTTTTAGTAGTTAAACCAGAGTACTTATGTATATTTTAGGTAGGAATTAGGTAAGACGCATCTATTGTCAAAAAATTTATTTCGTTTATAGGTCGCTGCGGTCCTTTTTAGTAGTTAAACTAGAGTACTGATGTTTATTTCAGGTAGAAAGTAGGTAAGTAGCAACTATTGTCAAAGCATTCATTTAGTGTTTAGGTCGCGGCGGACCTTTTCTGTATTTAAACTAGAGTACTGATGTGTATTTCAGGTAGAAAGTAGGTAAGTAGCAACTAGTGTCAAAGCTTTCATTTAGTGTTTAGGTCGCGGCGGACCTTTTTTGTATTTAAACTAGAGTACTGATGTGTATTTCAGGTAGAAAGTAGGTAAGTAGCAACTAGTGTCAAACAATTCATTTAGTTTTGTAGGTCACTGCGGTCCATTTTAGTAGTTAAACTATAGTACTCATATATTTCAGGTAGAGAGTAGGTAAGTAGCAACTAGTGTCAAAAATATCATTTAGTTTTAGGTCGCTGCGGTCCTTTTTAGTAGTTAAACTAGAGTACTTATGTCTATTTTAGGTAGGAATTAGGTAAGAAGCAACTATTTAAAAAAAATTCATTTCGTTTTTAGGTCGCGGCGGACCTTTTCTGTATTTAAACTAGAGTACTGATGTGTATTTCAGGTAGAAAGTAGGTAAGTAGCAACTAGTGTCAAAGCTTTCATTTAGTGTTTAGGTCGCGGCGGACCTTTTCTGTAGTTAAACTAGAGTACTGATGTTTATTTCAGGTAGAAAGTTGGTAAGTAGCAACTTTGTAGTGTCAAAAAATGCATTTAGTGTTTACTTAGGTCGCGGCGGTCCTTTTTTGTTGTTTACCTAGAGTACTGAGGTATATTTCAGGTAGAAAGAAGGTAAGTAGCAACTAGTGTCAAAAAAAATCATTGTAAAGGGAAAGCAGGAAAAATAACAACAACTCACACAGCGTAAGCTTAGCTGAATGCGTTTAGCTGCCGGGTTCAGTATTGCGCATGTTGTTGCGGGTTCGACTCCCGCAGAAGCCAAGAAGAAAGAAGTCTGATGAGGAAATGTGGTGATTTCCGAAATAGTACTATAACTTCTACCGCTTTGTGTATTGTTGTTTTTTCCTAATAATTTCCCATATAAACCGATGTGCCTTAAAGCTCAAAAATATTTAAATAAATAGTTATATGGCCAAAAAATAACAAATAAAAAAATCATTTACTTTTAGGTTGCGGCGGTCCTTTTTAGTACTTAAACCAGAGCACTTATGGATATTTTAGGTCGGAATAAGGTAAGAAGCAACTATTGTCAAAAAATTCATTTCATTTTTAGGTCGTTGCGGTCCTTTTTAGTTGGTTAGTAGCAACTAGTGTCAAAAAATTTATTTAGTGTTTAGGTCGCGGCGGTCCTTTTTAGTAGTTTACCTAGGGTACTGATGTATATTACAGGTAGAAAGTAGGTAAGTAGCAACTAGTGTCAAAGCATTCATTTAGTGTTTAGGTCGCGGCGGACCTTTTCTGTATTTAAACTAGAGTACTGATGTGTATTTCAGGTAGAAAGTAGGTAAGTAGCAACTAGTGTCAAACAATTCATTTAGTTTTGTAGGTCACTGCGGTCCATTTTAGTAGTTAAACTATAGTACTCATATATTTGAGGTAGAGAGTAGGTAAGTAGCAACTAGTGTCAAAAAAAATCATGTAGTTTTTAGGTCGCTACGGTCCTTTTTAGTAGTTAAACCAGAGTACTTATGTATATTTTAGGTAGGAATAAGGTAAGACGCATCTATTGTCAAAAAATTTATTTCGTTTATAGGTCGCTGCGGTCCTTTTTAGTAGTTAAACTAGAGTACTGATGTTTATTTCAGGTAGAAAGTAGGTAAGTAGCAACTAGTGTCGAAAAATGCATTTAGTGTTTAGGTCGCGCCGGTCCATTTTAGTAGTTTACCTAGGGTACTGATGTATATTACAGGTAGAAAGTAGGTAAGTAGCAACTAGTGTCAAAGCTTTCATTTAGTGTTTAGGTCGCGGCGGACCTTTTTTGTATTTAAACTAGAGTACTGATGTGTATTTCAGGTAGAAAGTAGGGAAGTAGCAACTAGTGTCATATATTTCAGGTAGAGAGTAGGTAAGTAGCAACTAGTGACAAAAAAATCATTTAGTTTTTAGGTCGCTACGGTCCTTTTTAGTAGTTAAACCAGAGTATTATGTATATTTAAGGTAGGAATTAGGTAAGACGCATCTATTGTCAAAAAATTTATTTCGTTTATAGGTCGCTGCGGTGCTTTTTAGTAGTTAAACTAGAGTACTGATGTTTATTTCAGGTAGAAAGTAGGTAAGTAGCAACTAGTGTCGAAAAATGCATTTAGTGTTTAGGTCGCGCCGGTCCATTTTAGTAGTTTACCTGGAGTACTGATGTATATTGCTGGTAGAAAGTAGGTAAGTAGCAGCTTGTGTCAAAAAAAATTATTGTAAAGGGAAAGCAGGAAAAATAACAACAACTCACACAGCGTAAGCTTAGCTGAATGCGTTTAGCTGCCGGCTTAAGTATTGCGCATGTTGTTGCGGGTTCGACTCCCGCAGAAGCCAAGGAAAAATAAGTCTGATGAGGAAATGTGGTGATTTCCGAAATAGTACTATAACTTCTTTCGCTTTGAGTATCGTTGTTTTTTGCTAATAATTTCCCAAATAAACCGATGGGCCTTAAAGCTCAAAAATATTTAAAATAAATAGTTATATGGCCAAAAAATAACAAATAAAAAAATCATTTACTTTTAGGTCGCGGCGGTCCTTTTTAGTAGTTCACCAAGAGTACTGACGTATATTTCAGGTAGAAAAAAAGGTAAGTCGCAACTAGTGTACAAACAGGAGTGTAAAAAAAAAATCATTACTAAGGGAAAGCAGGAAAAATAACAACAACTCACACAGCGTAAGCTTAGCTGAATGCGTTTAGCTGCCGGCTTAAGTAGCGCATGTTGTTGCGGGTTCGACTCCCGCAGAAGCCAAGAAGAAAGAAGTCTGATGAGGAAATGTGGTGATTTCCGAAATAGTACTATAACTTCTACCGCTTTGTGTATTGTTGTTTTTTCCTAATAATTTTCCAAATAAACCGATGGGCCTTAAAGCTCAAAAATATTTAAAATAAATAGTTTAATGGCCAAACAATAACAAATAAAAAATTTTTGTTGTTTTTTTACTCCGACAAGGTTGAAAGTTGATGTATTTTGGAACGATTTTCCGTCGATCCTTGTCAAATTTGGTTTTGAAACAAACCGGTTTCGGCGTTGTGCCATCTTCAGTGTTATTTTTCGTTCTGTTTAGTTTACGTCTGGCGGTCCCTATTTATTGTGTTTTGTCCTTCGTAGGTATCGGTATCTATCGTTAACTAGCAGCCAACAAATGTTTGTAGGTGTATGCTACGTGTGTTTAGGGTTTATTTGTCAGCGTGAAGTTTTTTTTCTTTTACGGTTGCCTATGTGGTATGCATGGGTAGGTAGAAGTCAGTAATTTTTGTCCTGTGGGATGTTTTGTGTTGGTCCTGTGCGTTAGTTTCTTGGGTAGTACCTAAGTTCGTGCTTTGTTTTTTGTAAACAAGTTTCAATGGCTAAAATATTACGTCCGAGTTGGTGTTCGTCTGTTCGTTTATTATTCTTCCGTCAAATGTTTTCTGTTTGTATATCTCCATGTTTTCCAGTGCATTTAGGCGTCGACCTTTTTGCTGCACATGCAATACCTTTACGGTTTTCTTAATGTTTGCTGGTGTACATTTGCTGTGGAACATGTGATTTGCAAAGTTAGATTCAGGTGTTGTGGTGGGTTTCCGTGACTTCTTGTTGTAATCCCTTATGTGTTCGCGGAACCTTGTTCTTACTTTACGTCCTGTTTGTCCTATGTAGCTGTATTGGCACTCGCAGGTCAGCCAACAACAACAAAATCTACAGACAAACGAACGGACTTGGAATGGGGAACCCAACCTCAGCCGTACTCATGGAAGTATTCACGCAGAATTTGGAAGAAAAATACATGAAAGAACTTACAACCGAGTTGGGTGTTACATTTTACGCGAGATACGTTGATGACATTATCTGCATTCTAACCAGCAACAACGAAGAACAAGTATTGGAGTATCTCAACAAACAACACGGAAACATACAGTTTACAATGGAAACAGAAAGCGAAGGAAGGATTAACTACCTAGATCTGGCAATTAGGGCAGATAAGACCACAGGAAAACTTGGCTATGAAATTTACAGAAAACCAACAGCCACAGACACGGTAATTCATAACACTTCGAACCACCCTCAGCAGCGCAAAAATGCGGCGTTAAAGCAACTAGTTGACAGACTAGAACGAACACCTTTAACACCAGAAGCACACAAGAGAGAGCTAAACATTATTTACAACATAGCGGTCAATAACGGATATAAAAAAGATCTGATAGACAAAATCAGAAGAAACAATGGGACCCCACAAAGAAGCGATAAGGATAAAGACGGAAAGACATGGACAGTATTAACTTATACAGGAAAATCGACACATAAATTAGCAAATTTTTTCAAAAAACACAACATTCACAGTAAACAACTTAGGACGAATACTACGGACAAGTACAAATACAGAGGACTCACTAAACAGCCAAGGCGTATACCAACTGACCTGCGAATGCCAATACAGCTACATAGGACAAACAGGACGTAAAGTAAGAACAAGGTTCCGCGAACACATAAGGGATTACAACAAGAAGTCACGGAAACCCACCACAACACCTGAATCTAACTTTGCAAATCACATGTTCCACAGAAAATGTACACCAGCAAACATTAAGAAAACCGTAAAGGTATTGCATGTGCAGCAAAAAGGTCGACGCCTAAACGCACTGGAAAACATGGAGATATACAAACAGAAAACATTTGACGGAAGAATAATAAACGAACAGACGAACACCAACTCGGACGTAATATTTGAGCCATTGAAACTTGTTTACAAAAAACAAAGCACGAACTTAGGTACTACCCAAGAAACTAACGCACAGGGCCAACACAAAACATCCCACAGGACAAAAATTACTGGCTTCTACCTACCCATGCATACCACATAGGCAACCGTAAAAGAAAAAAAACTTCACGCTGACAAATAAACCCTAAACACAGGTAGCATACACCTACAAACATTTGTTGGCTGCTAGTTAACGATAGATACCGATACCTACGAAGGACAAAACACCATAAATAGGGACCGCCAGACGTAAACTAAACAGAACGAAAAATAACACTGAAGATGGCACAACGCCGAAACCGGTTTGTTTCAAAACCAAATTTGACAAGGATCGACGGAAAATCGTTCCAAAATACATCAAATAAAAAATCAGTTCGTTAGGTCGCGGTGGACTTTTTTAGTATTTAAACTAGAGTACTGATGTATATTTCAGGTAGAATTTATGTAGTTCACAACTAGTTCCATAGAAAATTACGTTGAATTTTAGGTCGCTGTCCTTTTTAGTAGTTCACCTAGAGTACTGACGTACATTTCAGGTAGAAAAAAAGGTAAGTCGCAACTAGTGTAAAAAAAATCATTGAGTTTTTACGTCGCTGCGGTCATTTTTAGTAGTTAAACTAGAGTACTGATGCATATTTCAGGTAGAAAGTAAGTAAGTAGCAACTAGTGTAAAAAAAATCATTGCGAAGGGAAAGCCGCGTAAGCTTAGCTGAATGCGTTTAGCTGCCGGCTTAAGTATTGCGCATGTTGTTGCGGGTTCGACTCCCGCAGAAACCAAGAAGAAAGAAGTCTGATGAGGTAATGTGGTGATTTCAGAAATAGCACTACAACATCTATCGCTTTTAATATTGTTGTTTTTTTTCCTAATAATTTTCCAAATGAACCAATCGGCCTTAAAGCTCAAAAATATTTAAAATAAATAGTTATATGGCCTAAAAATAACAAATAAAAAAATCATTTACGTTTAGGTCGCTGCGCTCCGTTTTAGTAGTTAAACTAGAGTACTGATGTATATTTCAGGTAGAAAGTAGGTATGTAGCAACTAGTGTCAAAAATTCACTTAGAGTTTAGGTCGCGGCGCTCCTTTTTCGTAGTTTAACTAGAGTACTGATGCATATTTCAGGTAGAAAGTAGGTATGTAGCAACTAGTGTCAAAAAATTCATTTAGTGTTTAGGTCGCAGCGGTCCTTTATAGTAGTTTAACTAGAGTACAGATGTATATTTCGGGTAGAAAGTAGGTAAGTTAGGTTAAACTAGAGTACTTATGTATATTTCAAGTAGGAAATAGGTAAGAAGCAACTATGGTCAAAAAAAATCATTTCTTTTTTAGGTCGCTGCGGTACTTTTTAGTAGTTAAACAAGAGAACTGATGTTTATTTCAGATAGAAAGTAGGTAAGTAGCAACTAGTGTCAAAAAATTCATTTAGTGTTTAGGTCGTAGTGGTCCTTTTGGGTAGTTTAACTAGAGTACAGATGTATATTTATGGTAGAAAGTAGGTAAGTAGCACCTAGTGTCAAAAAGAGAAGTGAAGGGAAAGCAGGAAAAATAACAACAACTCACACAGCGTAAGTTTAGCTGAATGCGTTTAGCTGCCGGCTTAAGTATTGCGCATGTTGCTGCGAGTTCGACTCCCACAAAAGCCACGAAGAAAGAAGTCTTAAAATATTTAAATTTTTTTTATCATTATTAACATAGATGGTATCGAAAATCGCGACCCAGAGGAAGTTACGCGCAAGGCCATTCAGGCGGTAAAAAACAATGTTTTTACGAAGTATGTATGCAGAAGAAACTAAATTGAATTTTATTTAAAACGTGTAAATGAACTGAATTCCTTACTTAGTTTAAACAAAAATACATATGTTAATATATTTTATGAAAACTAAACTAAAATGCGTTTTTAAAAAGTTAGAAAAGAGTAGATATAAAATAAAGAAGTTTAAAAACAAATCGAGTTTAAAATAGTTGTAAAAAAAGCAGTTTTAAAGTAGCTGGAAATACATACACTTTATTGCAGTTGCAAAAAAAGTAATTTTAAAGTTCTTTCTTTCAAATATATTTAAAAGTGGTTAAAATCAAATGCAGAGTCGGATAATATACTTGCTCCTAGGACATCGCCATGTTAAAAAAGTTAGTTGATGACAAGAAAATAGAATGAATTTGAACCACTTGTGGTTAGAAAAAAAGGACTTTTTAAATTGCTTTTAAAGTACTTTGATTTCCTACAGGGTATGTAGGAAGGAGTCTTCGAGAGACCAGCTGAAAAATAAGCATTTATAGAAGTGGCTGGTGAAAAGGAGTAAGCCCTTACATCCTTCTCGTCTTACTGTGAGGGAGTGTTACCGCCACTTAAGCAACACCTCATTATTTTTATTAGTTATTCAACACTAAACGTGTTTATTTGCCTATGTATCTACTACCGACATGTACTAGTATATACATATATATTTAATATACATAAATCAATCTTTCTACAACGTTTCATATACAAAATACAGCATAATTTCATGGCTGGAAGGTCAACAGTTACTTGAGATCCCTGGACTATTAGAGCTCGTATCTTAGTTATTTCTCCTCTATGGAGAACGGTAATATTTGCTGTGGGTAAAAGTTCTTTCGCTTTCGTAGCAAAGTTTTTACTCTACATGAAGGTAGCTTTATTATATGTAGGTGGGGACTTCAATGCGAAGCATGTGCACTGGGGCTCACGACTTACCACAACTAAAGGACAAGAACTTTTCAAAGCTATCCAGTGAACAGATTGTAGCACAATTTCAACCGGTAAGCCAGCAGTCAAAACCAGTCTAAACAAAATTACCAAAAAATGGTAAGTGGCAATTAAGGCAGTTTGGATTTCGCAAGCATCATTCAAGTTCATCAAGTTGTAAAAACAATAGAATATGCTTTGAAAAGAAAAAAGTTAGCTCTGCGGTATATCTTGATGTGTCACAAGCGTTTGACAAAGTATGGCATGACGGGTTGTTAAATAAGCTAAGGACGCTCTTACCAAAAACATTTTGCCAATTTTTGTCATCATATCTCAATGACCGACATTTTCGTGTAAGGGTTGAAATGATTATTCAGCTTTACAAAAATTAATGCAGCATTCTAGGCCCTATCTGCTATATACAAACGATCTATCGAATTATCATAAATATGGTACCGCAACTTTTGCTGACGACACTGCACTTTTGGCTGTTGGCAAATGCAACTGTTAAGCTTCAATTTGCAGTAAATTCTTAAATGGCGCATTAAGCTAAACAACTCCAAATCTGTGCACATAAATTTCACTCTGAAACCCCTGAAAGTAGAAGAACAAACAGAGAAACGCGAAGTACTTGGTATGTATTTGATTGGATGGTATATGAATTTTTTCTTTACTGTGAGTCGCGCGAAGGCTGCGCCGGTGGAATAAAGTACAGTTTTACAAGAGGGCGCGTGACTAACCCGTTTTGTGTGCGGACTTTCACACCACGTACGTGGTTATCAGGCCTGTGGCGAACATTTTCGATTCGTCCCAGTCTCCACTCGGTGGGCGGGAGCGAATCTTCTTTAATCACGACGAGGTCGCCTGGTTGAGGAGTTTGTCGTAGAGTTTTCCGCTTATATCTTTTCTGAAGATCCTTAAGATATTCCTCTTTCCATCGGTGACTATATTGATGGTAAAGCGCTTTGATTTTCTCCCATCGGTTAAGTAGGGAGAGCTCTTCCACGTTAGGCTCGGGAATGGCCAGTAGCGGTGCACCTTGAATGAAGTGACCCGCGGTAAGAGCTGTGAAATCAGCGGGGTCCTGGGATAATGCGGGCAGAGGCCTCGAGTTGAAGACCGCTTCAATTCGCACCAGAAGCGTCGTGAATTCTTCGAATGTAAACTTACATGGCATGCAGCGATTTTCTTAAGAGGTATCTGAAAGCTTTTCACTGCAGATTCCCACAAGCCGCCCATATGTGGGGCTCCGGGTGGTATATACTACCTATTAATGCCTTGAGGTGCATATTTTTGGATAATATCCGTGGAGCATTCGTTAAGGAGTTTAACGAAGTTGCTTTCAGTTGCGCGTTGAGCACAAGTAAACGCTTTTCCATTGTCACTCATCACTTTTTAGGGGAACTTCGTCTGCCGACGAAGCAGGCAAATGCTGCTAAAAGCTTCGGTGGTGAAATTAGAGCACAGTTCTAGGCGAACTGCCTTTGTGTTGGATTGGAATGGCCCAGCAAAATCTACTCCGGTTGTGGAAAATGGGAGAGAAAAATTACAACGCACACCTTGCATTGAAAAATTCATCTTTTAATTAGAGGTTTTAGCTTTGGTACGTAATACTCTTGCCTTACCATTTGGAGCATCAATCGTATTTTTGCATGAAGAAGCAGCGAATGTAGAAACTCCAAATATAGCTGGCAGAACCTCGCTTTTGTTGGGAGAATGATTGGGTGTCTTTCGTTGTATCTCAACGTGGCATGCGCCAATATCCCATTAACCCGCAGTAGACCGTCTTTGTCCGTTATCGGATGAAGAACAAGAAAAAGGCTCATGCGTCAGATTGGGATTAGTGAGAGTAGCTCACTTCTTCGATTTGTTTCGCGCATTGTTCACGAAGCGGAACATATACGCAGTCACGTGGAGTTTAAATGAAATGTTCTTACCGACTCCATCTCCTAAACTTACGACCCTCTACCAGGTGCTCTTTCAAAACCCAAGCCGCAGATATTATCGGCGGTCGGGAAATTGTTCGATCCGACTGGATGGCTATAGGGGCATTTCAAGTCAAGCGGACAGGAAAAAAAGGCGATGCTTTGGAATTCGTTCATATTTTGGGTAATTGTACTTGTACAAGTGCAGGTTAAAGTCCCACAGTAACGGGCTGATGGCGATGCTTACTCCTCGTAAAACAAAATAAAAAAAAGTATGACTCTAGGCGCTTGTGTAACCTTCGGTTCATATGAAAAAGACATATTTAGTAAAACTGGTATGAAATTTTAATGAAAATATAATGAATTACAAAAGTAGTAAACTCAGAACGGTTTTACTTTATAACTTTTATAATTTTACATTGGGAATTTATGCTAGATGTTTATTTCAGGTAGAAAGTAGGTAAGTAGCAACTAGTGTCAAAAAATTCACGTAGAGTTTAGGTCGCGGCGGTCTTTTTAGTAGTTTCATTTAGTTTTTAGGTCGCTGCGTTCCTTTTGAGTACTTAAACCAGAGTACTAATGGATATTTTAGGTAGGAATAAGGTAAGAAGCAACTATTGTCAAAAAATTAATTTCATTTTTAGGTCGCTGCGGTCCTTTTTAGTAGGTTAGTAGCAACTAGTGTCAAAAAATTTATTTAGTGTTTAGGTCGCGGCGGTCCATTTTAGTAGTTAAACTATATTTGTCATATATTTCAGGTAGAGAGTAGGTAAGTAGCAACTAGTGTCCTTTTTAGTTGTTAAACTAGACTACTGATGTATATTTCAGGTAGAAAGTAAGTAAGTAGCAACGAGTGTAAAAAAAATCATTGCGAAGGGAAAGCAGGAACAATAACAACAACTCACACAGCGTTAGCTTAGCTGAATGCGTTTAGCTGCCGGCTTAAGTATTGCGCATGTTGTTGCGGGTTCGACTCCCGCAGAAGCCAAGGAAAAAGAAGTCTGATGAGGTAATGTGGTGATTTCCGAAATAGTACTATAACTTCTTTCGCTTTGAGTATTGTTGTTTTTTCCTAATAATTTCCCAAATAAACCGATGGGCCTTAAAGCTCAAAAATATTTAAAATAAATAGTTATATGGCCAAAAAAATAACAAATAAAAAATCATTTACTTTTAGGTCGCGGCGGTCCTTTTTAGTAGTTCACCTAGAGTACTGATGTATATTTTAGGTAGAAAAAAAGGTAAGTAGCAACTAGTGTCAAAAAATTTATTTAGTGTTTAGGTCGCGGCGGTCCTTTTTAGTAGTTTACCTAGGGTACTGATGTATATTACAGGTAGAAAGTAGGTAAGTAGCAACTAGTGTCAAAGCATTCATTTAGTGTTTAGGTCGCGGCGGACCTTTTTTGTGTTTAAATTAGAGTACTGATGTGTATTTCAGGTAGAAAGTAGGTAAGTAGCAACTAGTGTCCTTTTTAGTTGTTAAACTAGACTACTGATGTCTATTTCAGGTAGAAAGTAAGTAAGTAACAACGAGTGTAAAAAAAATCATTGCGAAGGGAAAGCAGGAAAAATAACAACAACTCACACAGCGTTAGCTTAGCTGAATGCGTTTAGCTACCGGCTTAAGTATTGCGCATGTTGTTGCGGGTTCGACTCCCGCAGACGCCAAGGAAAAAGAAGTCGGATGAGGTAATGTGGTGATTTCCGAAATAGTACTATAACTTCTTTCGCTTTGAGTATTGTTGTTTTTTCCTAATAATTTCCCAAATAAACCGATGGGCCTTAAAGCTCAAAAATATTTAAAATAAATAGTTATATGGCCTAAAAATAACAAATAAAAAAATCATTTACGTTTAGGTCGCTGCGCTCCGTTTTAGTAGTTAAACTAGAGTACTGATGTATATTTCAGGTAGAAAGTAGGTATGTAGCAACTAGTGTCAAAAATTCACTTAGAGTTTAGGTCGCGGCGCTCCTTTTTCGTAGTTTAACTAGAGTACTGATGCATATTTCAGGTAGAAAGTAGGTATGTAGCAACTAGTGTCAAAAAATTCATTTAGTGTTTAGGTCGCAGCGGTCCTTTATAGTAGTTTAACTAGAGTACAGATGTATATTTCGGGTAGAAAGTAGGTAAGTTAGGTTAAACTAGAGTACTTATGTATATTTCAAGTAGGAAATAGGTAAGAAGCAACTATGGTCAAAAAAAATCATTTCTTTTTTAGGTCGCTGCGGTACTTTTTAGTAGTTAAACAAGAGAACTGATGTTTATTTCAGATAGAAAGTAGGTAAGTAGCAACTAGTGTCAAAAAATTCATTTAGTGTTTAGGTCGTAGTGGTCCTTTTGGGTAGTTTAACTAGAGTACAGATGTATATTTATGGTAGAAAGTAGGTAAGTAGCACCTAGTGTCAAAAAGAGAAGTGAAGGGAAAGCAGGAAAAATAACAACAACTCACACAGCGTAAGTTTAGCTGAATGCGTTTAGCTGCCGGCTTAAGTATTGCGCATGTTGCTGCGAGTTCGACTCCCACAAAAGCCACGAAGAAAGAAGTCTTAAAATATTTAAATTTTTTTATCATTATTAACATAGATGGTATCGAAAATCGCGACCCAGAGGAAGTTACGCGCTAGGCCATTCAGGCGGTAAAAAACAATGTTTTTACGAAGTATGTATGCAGAAGAAACTAAATTGAATTTTATTTAAAACGTGTAAATGAACTGAATTCCTTACTTAGTTTAAACAAAAATACATATGTTAATATATTTTATGAAAACTAAACTAAAATGCGTTTTTAAAAAGTTAGAAAAGAGTAGATATAAAATAAAGAAGTTTAAAAACAAATCGAGTTTAAAATAGTTGTAAAAAAAGCAGTTTTAAAGTAGCTGGAAATACATACACTTTATTGCAGTTGCAAAAAAAGTAATTTTAAAGTTCTTTCTTTCAAATATATTTAAAAGTGGTTAAAATCAAATGCAGAGTCGGATAATATACTTGCTCCTAGGACATCGCCATGTTAAAAAAGTTAGTTGATGACAAGAAAATAGAATGAATTTGAACCACTTGTGGTAAGAAAAAAAGGACTTTTTAAATTGCTTTTAAAGTACTTTGATTTCCTACAGGGTATGTAGGAAGGAGTCTTCGAGAGACCAGCTGAAAAATAAGCATTTATAGAAGTGGCTGGTGAAAAGGAGTAAGCCCTTACATCCTTCTCGTCTTACTGTGAGGGAGTGTTACCGCCACTTAAGCAACACCTCATTATTTTTATTAGTTATTCAACACTAAACGTGTTTATTTGCCTATGTATCTACTACCGACATGTACTAGTATATACATATATATTTAATATACATAAATCAATCTTTCTACAACGTTTCATATACAAAATACAGCATAATTTCATGGCTGGAAGGTCAACAGTTACTTGAGATCCCTGGACTATTAGAGCTCGTATCTTAGTTATTTCTCCTCTATGGAGAACGGTAATATTTGCTGTGGGTAAAAGTTCTTTCGCTTTCGTAGCAAAGTTTTTACTCTACATGAAGGTAGCTTTATTATATGTAGGTGGGGACTTCAATGCGAAGCATGTGCACTGGGGCTCACGACTTACCACAACTAAAGGACAAGAACTTTTCAAAGCTATCCAGTGAACAGATTGTAGCACAATTTCAACCGGTAAGCCAGCAGTCAAAACCAGTCTAAACAAAATTACCAAAAAATGGTAAGTGGCAATTAAGGCAGTTTGGATTTCGCAAGCATCATTCAAGTTCATCAAGTTGTAAAAACAATAGAATATGCTTTGAAAAGAAAAAAGTTAGCTCTGCGGTATATCTTGATGTGTCACAAGCGTTTGACAAAGTATGGCATGACGGGTTGTTAAATAAGCTAAGGACGCTCTTACCAAAAACATTTTGCCAATTTTTGTCATCATATCTCAATGACCGACATTTTCGTGTAAGGGTTGAAATGATTATTCAGCTTTACAAAAAATTAATGCAGCATTCTAGGCCCTATCTGCTATATACAAACGATCTATCGAATTATCATAAATATGGTACCGCAACTTTTGCTGACGACACTGCACTTTTGGCTGTTGGCAAATGCAACTGTTAAGCTTCAATTTGCAGTAAATTCTTAAATGGCGCATTAAGCTAAACAACTCCAAATCTGTGCACATAAATTTCACTCTGAAACCCCTGAAAGTAGAAGAACAAACAGAGAAACGCGAAGTACTTGGTATGTATTTGATTGGATGGTATATGAATTTTTTCTTTACTGTGAGTCGCGCGAAGGCTGCGCCGGTGGAATAAAGTACAGTTTTACAAGAGGGCGCGTGACTAACCCGTTTTGTGTGCGGACTTTCACACCACGTACGTGGTTATCAGGCCTGTGGCGAACATTTTCGATTCGTCCCAGTCTCCACTCGGTGGGCGGGAGCGAATCTTCTTTAATCACGACGAGGTCGCCTGGTTGAGGAGTTTGTCGTAGAGTTTTCCGCTTATATCTTTTCTGAAGATCCTTAAGATATTCCTCTTTCCATCGGTGACTATATTGATGGTAAAGCGCTTTGATTTTCTCCCATCGGTTAAGTAGGGAGAGCTCTTCCACGTTAGGCTCGGGAATGGCCAGTAGCGGTGCACCTTGAATGAAGTGACCCGCGGTAAGAGCTGTGAAATCAGCGGGGTCCTGGGATAATGCGGGCAGAGGCCTCGAGTTGAAGACCGCTTCAATTCGCACCAGAAGCGTCGTGAATTCTTCGAATGTAAACTTACATGGCATGCAGCGATTTTCTTAAGAGGTATCTGAAAGCTTTTCACTGCAGATTCCCACAAGCCGCCCATATGTGGGGCTCCGGGTGGTATATACTACCTATTAATGCCTTGAGGTGCATATTTTTGGATAATATCCGTGGAGCATTCGTTAAGGAGTTTAACGAAGTTGCTTTCAGTTGCGCGTTGAGCGCAAGTAAACGCTTTTCCATTGTCACTCATCACTTTTTAGGGGAACTTCGTCTGCCGACGAAGCAGGCAAATGCTGCTAAAAGCTTCGGTGGTGAAATTAGAGCACAGTTCTAGGCGAACTGCCTTTGTGTTGGATTGGAATGGCCCAGCAAAATCTACTCCGGTTGTGGAAAATGGGAGAGAAAAATTACAACGCACACCTTGCATTGAAAAATTCATCTTTTAATTAGAGGTTTTAGCTTTGGTACGTAATACTCTTGCCTTACCATTTGGAGCATCAATCGTATTTTTGCATGAAGAAGCAGCGAATGTAGAAACTCCAAATATAGCTGGCAGAACCTCGCTTTTGTTGGGAGAATGATTGGGTGTCTTTCGTTGTATCTCAACGTGGCATGCGCCAATATCCCATTAACCCGCAGTAGACCGTCTTTGTCCGTTATCGGATGAAGAACAAGAAAAAGGCTCATGCGTCAGATTGGGATTAGTGAGAGTAGCTCACTTCTTCGATTTGTTTCGCGCATTGTTCACGAAGCGGAACATATACGCAGTCACGTGGAGTTTAAATGAAATGTTCTTACCGACTCCATCTCCTAAACTTACGACCCTCTACCAGGTGCTCTTTCAAAACCCAAGCCGCAGATATTATCGGCGGTCGGGAAATTGTTCGATCCGACTGGATGGCTATAGGGGCATTTCAAGTCAAGCGGACAGGAAAAAAAGGCGATGCTTTGGAATTCGTTCATATTTTGGGTAATTGTACTTGTACAAGTGCAGGTTAAAGTCCCACAGTAACGGGCTGATGGCGATGCTTACTCCTCGTAAAACAAAATAAAAAAAAGTATGACTCTAGGCGCTTGTGTAACCTTCGGTTCATATGAAAAAGACATATTTAGTAAAACTGGTATGAAATTTTAATGAAAATATAATGAATTACAAAAGTAGTAAACTCAGAACGGTTTTACTTTATAACTTTTATAATTTTACATTGGGAATTTATGCTAGATGTTTATTTCAGGTAGAAAGTAGGTAAGTAGCAACTAGTGTCAAAAAATTCACGTAGAGTTTAGGTCGCGGCGGTCTTTTTAGTAGTTTCATTTAGTTTTTAGGTCGCTGCGTTCCTTTTGAGTACTTAAACCAGAGTACTAATGGATATTTTAGGTAGGAATAAGGTAAGAAGCAACTATTGTCAAAAAATTAATTTCATTTTTAGGTCGCTGCGGTCCTTTTTAGTAGGTTAGTAGCAACTAGTGTCAAAAAATTTATTTAGTGTTTAGGTCGCGGCGGTCCATTTTAGTAGTTAAACTATATTTGTCATATATTTCAGGTAGAGAGTAGGTAAGTAGCAACTAGTGTCCTTTTTAGTTGTTAAACTAGACTACTGATGTATATTTCAGGTAGAAAGTAAGTAAGTAGCAACGAGTGTAAAAAAAATCATTGCGAAGGGAAAGCAGGAACAATAACAACAACTCACACAGCGTTAGCTTAGCTGAATGCGTTTAGCTGCCGGCTTAAGTATTGCGCATGTTGTTGCGGGTTCGACTCCCGCAGAAGCCAAGGAAAAAGAAGTCTGATGAGGTAATGTGGTGATTTCCGAAATAGTACTATAACTTCTTTCGCTTTGAGTATTGTTGTTTTTTCCTAATAATTTCCCAAATAAACCGATGGGCCTTAAAGCTCAAAAATATTTAAAATAAATAGTTATATGGCCAAAAAAATAACAAATAAAAAATCATTTACTTTTAGGTCGCGGCGGTCCTTTTTAGTAGTTCACCTAGAGTACTGATGTATATTTTAGGTAGAAAAAAAGGTAAGTAGCAACTAGTGTCAAAAAATTTATTTAGTGTTTAGGTCGCGGCGGTCCTTTTTAGTAGTTTACCTAGGGTACTGATGTATATTACAGGTAGAAAGTAGGTAAGTAGCAACTAGTGTCAAAGCATTCATTTAGTGTTTAGGTCGCGGCGGACCTTTTTTGTGTTTAAATTAGAGTACTGATGTGTATTTCAGGTAGAAAGTAGGTAAGTAGCAACTAGTGTCCTTTTTAGTTGTTAAACTAGACTACTGATGTCTATTTCAGGTAGAAAGTAAGTAAGTAACAACGAGTGTAAAAAAAATCATTGCGAAGGGAAAGCAGGAAAAATAACAACAACTCACACAGCGTTAGCTTAGCTGAATGCGTTTAGCTACCGGCTTAAGTATTGCGCATGTTGTTGCGGGTTCGACTCCCGCAGACGCCAAGGAAAAAGAAGTCGGATGAGGTAATGTGGTGATTTCCGAAATAGTACTATAACTTCTTTCGCTTTGAGTATTGTTGTTTTTTCCTAATAATTTCCCAAATAAACCGATGGGCCTTAAAGCTCAAAAATATTTAAAATAAATAGTTATATGGCCAAAAAATAACAAATAAAAAATCATTTACTTTTAGGTCGCGGCGGTCCTTTTTAGTAGTTCACCTAGAGTACTGATGTATATTTCAGGTAGAAAGTAGGTAAGTAGCAACTAGTGTCAAACAATTCATTTAGTTTTGTAGGTCACTGCGGTCCATTTTAGTAGTTAAACTATAGTACTCATATATTTCAGGTAGAGAGTAGGTAAGTAGCAACTAGTGACAAAAAAAATCATTTAGTTTTTAGGTCGCTACGGTCCTTTTTAGTAGTTAAACCAGAGTACTTATGTATATTTTAGATAAGACGCATCTATTGTCAAAAAATTTATTTCATTTATAAGTCGCTGCGGTCCTTTTTAGTAGTTAAACTAGAGTACTGATGTTTATTTCAGGTAGAGAGCAGGTAAGTAGCAACTAGTGTCGAAAAATGCATTTAGTGTTTAGGTCGCGCCGGTCCATTTTAGTAGTTTACCTGGAGTACTGATGTATATTGCTGGTAGAAAGTAGGTAAGTAGCAACTAGTGTCAAAATAAATTATTGTAAAGGGAAGCAGGAAAAATAACAACAACTCACACAGCGTAAGCTTAGCTGAATGCGTTTAGCTGCCGGCTTAAGTAGCGCATGTTGTTGCGGGTTCGACTCCCGCAGAAGCCAAGAAGGAAGAAGTCTGATGAGAAAATGTGGTGATTTCCTAAATAGTACTATAACTTCTACCGCTTTGTGTATTGTTGTTTTTTCCTAATAATTTTCCAAATAAACCGATGGGCCTTAAAGATCAAAAATATTTAAAATAAATAGTTATATGGCCAAACAATAACAAATAAAAAATCAGTTCGTTAGGTCGCGGTGGACTTTTTTAGTATTTAAACTAGAGTACTGATGTATATTTCAGGTAGAAATTATGTAGTTCACAACTAGTTCCATAGAAAATTACGTTGAATTTTAGGTCGCTGTGGTCCTTTTTGGTAGTTAAACTAATTTTTCCCTCTTTGGAAAATTTTTTTTTAATAATGGCCTTGCGCATATGTGCGTGGGTATAATTATAACGTTCATAAAGAAATTTGGTTTAAAGTCCATCGAACGTAGGTAGAACACAGTTTCACTACATTGCCATTTTCATTACATGTCTTTTTTCACATGAACCGAAGGTTACAAACAAGCGCCTAGCGTCATACTCAGAGCGAAGTGTATTTGCACAAATTCACATACATACATATGTATCTCCCTAGCTGATGGAGATCCCACTCTAAAACATCTAGGGTATTGATATTATAAATATACCTAGGGCTATATTTCGAAATAAACAAATAAAAAAACCGCAGTCGGAGTTTCAAAATTTATTTTTTTTATTTTTACTTCCGATGTAAAAAAAATTTTTTTTTTTGTATATTGATTTAATTTTTTAAAAGCGCAGAAAATTTTCTTTACAAATCGCGACGTTTAATATTAAAAAAAAAATGTTCAGTACGTAAAAATTATTTAAAAATAAACATAATTTGACATACATACCCATAGACAAAGAACAAGAAGAAGCGTTAACTCCAAATTACTTCGTGTTGGGAAAATCCAATGGTATGAAACCTCTTGCGGTCTTTTACGACCACCTCACTACCTTACGTCACACGTGGCTCATATTTCTGGAAACTGTGGGTCAAAGACAATTTGCCGCACGAAATGGTATGAAAGGAAGAAGCCGATTCGGATAGGAGATTTGGTTGTGGTTGTTGACCCTGGTTCAGCACGAAATGTTTGATTACGAGGACGAGTGTTGGAAACAAAGACCGCTTCCGATGGACAGGTTCGCAGTGCTACTATATGTACAATTAAGACAAGGAGTCTTCGAGAGACCAGCTGTTAAGTTAGCAGTTATAGAATTGGCTGGTGAAAAGGAGTAAGCCCTTACATCCTTCTCGTCTTACTGTGAGGCAGTGTTACCGCCACTTAAGCAACACCTCATTATTTTTATTAGTTATTCAACACTAAAGGTGTTCATTTGCCTATGTATCTACTACCGACATGTACTAGTATATTCATATATATTTAATATACATAAATGAAACTTTCTACAACGTTTCATATACAAAATACCGCATAATTTCATGGCTGGAAGGTCAACAGTTACTTGAGATCCCTGGACTATTAGAGCTCGTATCTTAGTTATTTCTCCTCTATGGAGAACGGTAATATTTGCTGTGGGTAAAAGTTCTTTCGCTATCGTAGCAAAGTTTTTACTCTACATGAAGGTAGCTTTATTATATGTAGGTGGGGACTTCAATGCGAAGCATGTGCACTGGGGCTCACGACTTACCACAACTAAAGGACAAGAACTTTTCAAAGCTATCCAGTGAACAGATTGTAGCACAATTTCAACCGGTAAGCCAGCAGTCAAAACCAGTCTAATCAAAATTACCAAAAAATGGTAAGTGGCAATTAAGGCAGTTTGGATTTCGCAAGCATCATTCAAGTTCATCAAGTTGTAAAAACAATAGAATATGCTTTGAAAAGAAAAAAGTTAGCTCTGCGGTATATATTGATGTGTCACAAGCGTTTGACAAAGTATGGCATGACGGGTTGTTAAATAAGCTAAGGACGCTCTTACCAAAAACATTTTTGTCATAATATCTCAATGACCGACATTTTCGTGTAAGGGTTGAAATGATTATTCAGCTTTACAAAAATTAATGCAGCATTCTAGGCCCTATCTGCTATATACAAACGATCTATCGAATTATCATAAATATGTTACCGCAACTTTTGCTGACGACACTGCACTTTTGGTTGTTGGCAAACGCAACTGTTAAGCTTCAATTTGCAGTAAATTCTTAAATGGCGCATTAAGCTAAACAACTCCAAATCTGTGCACATAAATTTCACTCTGAAACCCCTGAAAGTAGAAGAACAAGCAGAGAAACGCGAAGTACTTGGTATGTATTTGATTGGATGGTATATGAATTTTTTCTTTACTGTGAATCGCGCGAAGGCTGCACCGGTGGAATAAAGTACAGTTTTACAAGAGGGCGCGTGACTAACCCGTTTTGTGTGCGGACTTTCACACCACGTACGTGGTTATCAGGCCTGTGGCGAACATTTTCGATTCGTCCCAGTCTCCACTCGGTGGGCGGGAGCGAATCTTCTTTAATCACGACGAGGTCGCCTGGTTGAGGAGTTTGTCGTAGAGTTTTCCGCTTATATCTTTTCTGAAGATCCTTAAGATATTCCTCCTTCCATCGGTGACTGAATTGATGGTGAAACGCTTTGATTTTCTCCCATCGGTTAAGTAGGGAGAGCTCTTCCGCGTTAGGCTCGGGAATGGCCAGTAGCGGTGCCCCTCGAATGAAGTGACCCGCGGTAAGAGCTGTGAAATCAGCGGGGTCCTGGGATAATGCGGGCAGAGGCCTCAAGTTGAAGACCGCTTCAATTCGCACCAGAAGCGTCGTGAATTCTTCGAATGTAAACTTACATGGCATGCAGCGATTTTCTTAAGAGGTATCTGAAAGCTTTTCACTGCAGATTCCCACAAGCCGCCAATATGTGGGGCTCCGGGTGGTATATACTACCTATTAATACCTTGAGGTGCATATTTTTGGATAATATCCGTGGAGCATTCGTTAAGGAGTTTAACGAAGTTGCTTTCAGTTGCGCGTTGAGCGCAAGTAAACGCTTTTCCATTGTCACTCATCACTTTTTAGGGGAACTTTGTCTGCCGACGAAGCAGGCAATTGCTGCTCAAAAGCTTCGGTGGTGAAATTGGAGCACAGTTCTAAACGAACTGCCTTTGTGTTGGATTGGAATGGCCCAGCAAAATCTACTCCGGTTGTGGAAAATGGGAGAGAAAAATTACAACGCACACCTTGCATTGAAAAATTCATCTTTTAATGAGAGGTTTTAGCTTTGGTACGTAATACTCTTGCCATACCATTTGGAGCATCAATCGTATTTTTGCATGAAGAAGCAGCGAATGTAGAAACTCCAAATATAGCTGGCAGAACCTCGCTTTTGTTGGGAGAATGATTGGGTGTCTTTCGTTGTATCTCAACGTGGCATGCGCCAATATCCCATTAACCCGTAGTAGACCGTCTTTGTCCATTATCGGATGAAGAACAAGAAAAAGGCTCATGCGTCAGATTGGGATTAGTGAGAGTAGCTCACTTCTTCGATTTGTTTCGCGCATTGTTCACGAAGCGGAACATGTACACAGTCACGTGGAGTTTAAATGAAATGTTCTTACCGACTCCATCTCCTAAACTTACGACCCTCTACCAGGTGCTCTTTCAAAACCCAAGCCGCAGATATTATCGGCGGTCAGGAAATTGTTCGATCCGACTGGATGGCTATAGGGGCATTTCAAGTCAAGCGGACAGGAAAAAAAGGCGATGCTTTGGAATTCGTTCATATTTAAGGTAATTGTACTTGTACTAGTGCAGGTTAAAGTCCCACAGTAACGTGGTGATGGCGATGCTTACTCCTCGTAAAACAAAATAAAAAAAAGCATCACTCTAGGCACTTGTGTGCAACCTTCGGTTCATATGAAAAAGACATATTTAGTAAAACAAGTATGAAATTTTAAAGAAAATATAATGAATTACAAAAGTAGTAAACTCAGAACGGTTTTACTTTATAACTTTAATAATTTTACATTGGGAATTTATGCTAGATGTTTATTTTAGGTAGAAAGTAGGTAAGTAGCAACTAGTGTCAAAAAATTCACGTAGAGTTTAGGTCGCGGCGGTCTTTTTAGTAGTTTCATTTAGTTTTTAGGTCGCTGCGTTCCTTTTGAGTACTTAAACCAGAGCACTAATGGATATTTTAGGTAGGAGTAAGGTAAAAAGCAACTATTGTCAAAAAATTAATTTCATTTTTAGGTCGCTGCGGTCCTTTTTAGTAGGTTAGTAGCAACTAGTGTCAAAAAATGTATTTAGTGTTTAGGTCGCGGCGGTCCATTTTAGTAGTTAAACTATAGTAGTCATATATTTCAGGTAGAGAGTAGGTAAGTAGCAACTAGTGTCCTTTTTAGTTGTTAAACTAGACTACTGATGTATATTTCAGGTAGAAAGTAAGTAAGTAGCAACGAGTGTAAAAAAAATCATTGCGAAGGGAAAGCAGGAACAATAACAACAACTCACACAGCGTTAGCTTAGCTGAATGCGTTTAGCTGCCGGCTTAAGTATTGCGCATGTTGTTGCGGGTTCGACTCCCGCAGAAGCCAAGGAAAAAGAAGTCTGATGAGGTAATGTGGTGATTTCCGAAATAGTACTATAACTTCTTTCGCTTTGAGTATTGTTGTTTTTTCCTAATAATTTCCCAAATAAACCGATGGGCCTTAAAGCTCAAAAATATTTAAAATAAATAGTTATATGGCCAAAAAAATAACAAATAAAAAATCATTTACTTTTAGGTCGCGGCGGTCCTTTTTAGTAGTTCACCTAGAGTACTGATGTATATTTTAGGTAGAAAAAAAGGTAAGTAGCCACTAGTGTCAAAAAATTTATTTAATGTTTAGGTCGCGGCGGTCCTTTTTAGTAGTTTACCTAGGGTACTGATGTATATTACAGGTAGAAAGTAGGTAAGTAGCAACTAGTGTCAAAGCATTCATTTAGTGTTTAGGTCGCGGCGGACCTTTTTTGTATTTAAATTAGAGTACTGATGTGTATTTCAGGTAGAAAGTAGGTAAGTAGCAACTAGTGTCAAACAATTCATTTAGTTTTGTAGGTCACTGCGGTCTATTTTAGTAGTTAAACTATAGTAGTCATATATTTCATGTAGAGAGTAGGTAAGTAGCAACTAGTGTCGAAAAATGCATTTAGTGTTTAGGTCGCGCCGGTCCATTTTAGTAGTTTACCTGGAGTACTGATGTATATTGCTGGTTGAAAGTAGGTCTGTAGCAACTAGTGTCAAAAAAAAATTATTGTAAAGGGAAACCAGGAAAAATAACAACAACTCACACAGCGTAAGCTTAGCTGAATGCGTTTAGCTGCCGGCTTAAGTATTGCGCATGTTGTTGCCGGTCCGACTCCCGCAGAAGCCAAGGAAAAAGAAGTCTGATGAGGTAATGTGGTGATTTCCGAAATAGTACTATAACTTCTTTCGCTTTGAGTATTGTTGTTTTTTCCTAATAATTTCCTAAATAAACCGATGGGCCTTAAAGCTCAAAATATTTAAAATAAATAGCTATATGGCCAAAAAAAAACAAATACAAAATCAGTTCGTTAGGTCGCGGTGGACTTTTTTAGTATTTAAACTAGAGTACTGATGTATATTTCAGGTAGAAAATAGGTAAGTAGCAACTAGTGTAAAAAAAATAATTTAGTTTTTAGGTCGCTGCGGTCCTTTTTAGTAGTTAAACTAGGGTACTGATGTATATTTCAGGTAGAAAATAGGTAAGTAGCAACTAGTGTAAAAAAAATCATTTAGTTTTTAGGTCGCTGCGGTCCTTTTTAGTAGTTAAACTATAGTACTGATGTATATTTCAGGTAGAAAATAGGTAAGTAGCAACTAGTGTAAAAAAATCATTTAGTTTTTAGGTCGCTGCGGTCCTTTTTAGTAGTTAAACTAGAGTACTGATGTATATGTCAGGTAGGAATTAAGTAGTTAAAACTAGTTCCATAGAAAATTACGTTGCATTTTAGGTCGCTGTGGTCCTTTTTGGTAGTTAAAGTAATTTTGGCTCTTTGGAGCATGCTGGTCGTTTGGCCACATTTCAAACGAATGTACAAGTTGCGATAGATCCGAGCTGTGCAAAAGATGCGGTGGCGCAGGGCACACAGCGAAGGACTGCGTAAATACACCTAAGTGCCTGGTATGCCAGCACGCAAAAGAAGAACCGTTGGACCATGTCTCGGGAGGTAACAGGTAACAAGTGCTCGTCATACAAACGAGCAATCGCCAAAATGCTAAAATGAAGCATATACAAGTAAACCTAAATCATTGCCAAGCTGCCCAGGACCTACTGAGCAAACGGTGGCCGAGACGAAGACGGACGTGGCTATTATATCAGAGCCATACAAAATCCACAGTGGCATGCGGCGCAGCGATGTGACGTAAAATGCTTAATACAACCCGTAAATGGTGTACTGGTTTACCGATACCATCAGGGACCTAAGAGCGAGTTGTCTTAGAGAAAGAAGAATTTTTCAGAGGCAAATAGAGATGCCAGGGCATGGAAGCAGATGAGAAAGGTTCAAAATTTTAAGAAAGAAATTGGAAGATGAAATTCGGAGTAGCAAAAAAGCATCATTTAAAACTCTTTGCGACGAAGCAGACAAGAACCCCTGGGGAAACGCTTGTAAGGTTGTAATGTCAAGAATTTCTAAGGCGCCTCAGGAAAAATGCCCACTGTTCCTAGACATAATTGTAAAATCCTTGTTTCCTTATCGTGATACGGTGAGCGTACCACGCGCTCCCGCTTCCGTTAGCGGAATTGTCGGGGTGACTGCTGATGAAGTGATGGAAATCGCCAAAACGATCGGTGACCGCAAAGCAACTGGCCCTGATAACATCCCGAATAAGGCTTTTAAAATGGCCATTGCGGAGGACCCGCAGTTGTATGCCAGTGTGATGGAGTCCTGTCTTCAGCAAGGAGTGTTTCCGCAGATGTGGAAAAAGCAGAAGCTGCTGCTTCTTCCGAAACCAGGCAAACAGCCGGGTTTACCTTCATTCTATCGACCGATCTGCCTACTCGACACCTTGGGTAAGGTTTTGGAGAATGTCATGTATAACAAATTGTTACGGTTCACTGAAGACGATATGGGATTATCACCACAAATGCAATTGCATATTCTTTCGACACTGGAACTAAAAAGTATACCGCTACTGCGGAGGTTCCCCGGGGTCAGTAAAAGGTCCAATATTGAGGAACATAATGTACGACGAAGTCTTCCGCCTACCGCGCTACGACGGAGTAGACATCGAAGTCAAAGTGAATGCCACAATAGAGACGTTTGAGTAGTTAATCTTAAAAGTGAGAAGATTATGAGGGCTAGAACCAACGCTTTTTAGCTGCAGTTTAGTGCGGCTCTTGGTATTCGTTTGCTGGACCAACTTGTTCATGCTACTCGCTGAGTCTGCGCAGCAAGGGAACTTGTCCATCAGGCTCGATTTGGCTGCAGAGTTCATAGCCGGGCAATCAAGTCCGTTCCGACGACCTCGACATACTATAGCGCTCTTTATAGTGTCAGCAATGCTGAGTAGAAGGCAATCAACTATCCTGAGAAATTAGCTGCTCCCGTCTATTCCGACAGCCTCAATGAAGTTGAACGTCGAATTATATAGATAATAAAATTAACTTAGAACATTTAAGTAGTGTCAGATGTCAGGCATATCAAACGCAATTAGGCGGACATTACATAAGTGGGCGGGGACGACGGACCCGACAAGGGTGGGCTAGCTACACCAACAGAGGTGGTCCCAAGTAGATGCAACTTCCACGGACTGCATCAAGACGGTAACGGACTTAGAGCTTGGTGCTCAAACTGCCTCCCGACGAAATACTTGACGGTAGTATCGGAAGGGAAACGGTACGTGATAGAAGGAGATTTAGTGCAGGTTAAAGTCCCACACTGACGAGGTGAAGGCTTTCGATGCTTACTCCTCGTAAAACAAAAAAAAAAAGCATGACGCTAGGCGCTTGTGTGTAACCTTCGGTTCATGTGAAAAAGACATATTTAGTAAAACTGGTATGAAATTTTAATGAAAATATAATGAATGACAATAGTAGTAAACTCAGAACGGTTTTACTTTATAACTTTTATAATTTTACATTGAGAATCTATGCTAGATATTTATTTCAGGTAGAAAGTAGGTAAGTTAGGTTAAACTAGAGTACTTATTTATATTTCAAGTAGGAAATGGGTAAGAAGCAACTATGGTCAAAAAAATTCATTTCATGTTTAGGTCCCTGCGGTACTTTTTAGTAGTTAAACTAGAGTACTGATGTATATTTCTGGTAGAAAGTAGGTAAGTAGCAACTAGTGTCAAACAATTCATTTAGTTTTGTAGGTCACTGCGGTCCATTTTAGTAGTTAAACTATAGTACTCATATATTTCAGGTAGAGAGTAGGTAAGTAGCAACTAGTGACAAAAAAATCATTTAGTTTTTAGGTCGCTTCGGTCCTTTTTAGTAGTTAAACCAGAGTACTTATGTATATTTTAGGTAGGAATTAGGTAAGACGCATCTATTGTCAAAAAATTTATTTCATTTATAGGTCGCTGCGGTCCTTTTTAGTAGTTAAACTAGAGTACTGATGTTTATTTCAGGTAGAAAGTAGGTAAGTAGCAACTAGTGTCGAAAAATGCATTTAGTGTTTAGGTCGCGGCGGTCCATTTTAGTAGTTTACCTGGAGTACTGATGTATATTGCTGGTAGAAAGTAGGTAAGTAGCAACTAGTGTCAAAATAAATTATTGTAAAGGGAAGCAGGAAAAATAACAACAACTCACACAGCGTAAGCTTAGCTGAATGCGTTTAGCTGCCGGCTTAAGTAGCGCATGTTGTTGCGGGTTCGACTCCCGCAGAAGCCAAGAAGGAAGAAGTCTGATGAGAAAATGTGGTGATTTCCTAAATAGTACTATAACTTCTACCGCTTTGTGTATTGTTGTTTTTTCCTAATAATTTTCCAAATAAACCGATGGGCCTTAAAGATCAAAAATATTTAAAATAAATAGTTATATGGCCAAACAATAACAAATAAAAAATCAGTTCGTTAGGTCGCGGTGGACTTTTTTAGTATTTAAACTAGAGTACTGATGTATATTTCAGGTAGAAATTATGTAGTTCACAACTAGTTCCATAGAAAATTACGTTGAATTTTAGGTCGCTGTGGTCCTTTTTGGTAGTTAAACTAATTTTTCCCTCTTTGGAAAATTTTTTTTTAATAATGGCCTTGCGCATATGTGCGTGGGTATAATTATAACGTTCATAAAGAAATTTGGTTTAAAGTCCATCGAACGTAGGTAGAACACAGTTTCACTACATTGCCATTTTCATTACATGTCTTTTTTCACATGAACCGAAGGTTACAAACAAGCGCCTAGCGTCATACTCAGAGCGAGGTGTATTTGCACAAATTCACATATGTACATACATATGTATCTCCCTAGCTGATGGAGATCCCACTCTAAAACATCTAGGGTATTGATATTATAAATATACCTAGGGCTATATTTCGAAATAAACAAATAAAAAAACCGCAGTCGGAGTTTCAAAATTTATTTTTTTTACTTTTACTTCCGATGTAAAAAAATTTTTTTTTGCCGCACGAAATGGTATGAAAGGAAGAAGCCGATTCGGATAGGAGATTTGGTTGTGGTTGTTGACCCTGGTTCAGTACGAAATGTTTGATTACGAGGACGAGTGTTGGAAACAAAGACCGCTTCCGATGGACAAGTTCGCAGTGCTACTATATGTACAATTAAGACAAGGAGTCTTCGAGAGACCAGCTGTTAAGTTAGCAGTTATAGAATTGGCTGGTGAAAAGGAGGAAGCCCTTAGATCCTTCTCGCCTTACTGTGAGGCAGTGTTACCGCCACTTAAGCAACACCTCATTATTTTTATTAGTGATTCAACACTAAAGGTGTTCATTTGCCTATATATCTACTACCGACATGTACTAGTATATACATATATATTTAACATACAATGTGGTGATTTCCGAAATAGTACTAGAACTTCTTTCGCTTTGAGTATTGTTGTTTTTTCCTAATAATTTCCCAAATAAACCGATCGGCCTTAAAGCTCAAAAATATTTAAAATAAATAGTTATATGGCCTAAAAATAGCAAATAAAAAATCATTTACGTTTAGGTCGCTGCGGTCCGTTTTAGTAGTTAAACTAGAGTACTGATGTATATTTCAGGTAGAAAGTAGGTATGTAGCAACTAGTGTCAAAAATTCATTTAGTGTTTAGGTCGCAGCGGTCCTTTTTAGTAGTTTAACTAGAGTACAGATGTATATTTCTGGTAGAAAGTAGGTAAGTTAGGTTAAACTAGACTACTTATGTATATTTAAAGTAGGAAATAGGTAAGAAGCAGCTATGGTCAAAAAATTCATTTCTTTTTTAGGTCGCTGCGGTACTTTTTAGTATTTAAACTAGAGAACTGATGTTTATTTCAGATAGAAAGTAGGTAAGTAGCAACTTGTGTCAAAAAATTCATTTAGTGTTTAGGTCGTAGCGGTCCTTTTTAGTAGTTTAACTAGAGTACACATGTATATTTATGGTAGAAAGTAGGTAAGTAGCACCTAGTGTCAAAAAGAGAAGTGAAGGGAAAGCAGGAAAAATAACAACAACTCACACAGCATAAGTTTAGCTGAATGCGTTTAGCTGCCGGCTTAAGTATTGCGCATGTTGTTGCGAGTTCGACTCCCGCAAAAGCCACGAAGAAAGAAGTCTTAAAATATTTAAATTTTTTTTATCATTATTAACATAGATGCCTTTGGTATCGAAAATCGCCACACAGAGGAAGTTACTCGCAAGGCCATTCAGGCGGTAAAAACAATGTTTTTACGAAGTATGTATGCAGAAGAAACTAAATTGAATTTTATTTAAAACGTGTAAATGAACTGAATTCCTTAATTAGTTTAAACAAAAATACATATGTTAATATATTTTATGAAAACTCAACTAAAATGCGTTTTTAAAAAGTTAGAAAAGAGTAGATATAAAATAAAGAAGTTTAAAAACAAATCGAGTTCAAAATAGTTGTAAAAAAAGGAGGTTTAAAATAGCTGGAAATACATACACTTTATTGCAGTTGCAAAATAAGTAATTTTAAAGTTCTTTCTTTCAAATATATTTAAAAGTGGTTAAAATCAAATGCAGAGTCGGATAATTGACTTGCTCCTAGGACATCGCCATGTTAAAAAAGTTAGTTGATGACAAGAAAATAGAATGAATTTAAACCACTTGTGGTTAGAAAAAAAGGACTTTTTAAATTGCTTTTAGAGTACTTTGATTTCCTACAGGGTATGTGAGAAGGAGTCTTCGAGAGACCAGCTGTTAAGTTAGCAGTTATAGAATTGGCTGGTGAAAAGGAGTAAGCCCTTACATCCTTCTCGTCTTACTGTGAGGCAGTGTTACCGCCACTTAAGCAACACCTCATTATTTTTATTAGTTATTCAACACTAAAGGTGTTCATTTGCCTATGTATCTACTACCGACATGTACTAGTATATACATATATATTTAATATACATAAATCAAACTTTCTACAACGTTTCATATACAAAATACCGCATAATTTCATGGCTGGAAGGTCAACAGTTACTTGAGATCCCTGGACTATTAGAGCTCGTATCTTAGTTATTTCTCCTCTATGGAGAACGGTAATATTTGCTGTGGGTAAAAGTTCTTTCGCTTTCGCAGCAAAGTTTTTACTCTACATGAAGGTAGCTTTATTATATGTAGGTGGAGACTTCAATGCGAAGCATGTGCACTGGGGCTCACGACTTACCACAACTAAAGGACAAGAACTTTTCAAAGCTATCCAGTGAACAGATTGTAGCACAATTTCAACCGGTAAGCCAGCAGTCAAAACCAGTCTAATCAAAATTACCAAAAAATGGTAAGTGGCAATTAAGGCAGTTTGGATTTCGCAAGCATCATTCAAGTTCATCAAGTTGTAAAAACAATAGAATATGCTTTGAAAAGAAAAAAGTTAGCTCTGCGGTATATATTGATGTGTCACAAGCGTTTGACAAAGTATGGCATGACGGGTTGTTAAATAAGCTAAGGACGCTCTTACCAAAAACATTTTGCCAATTTTTGTCATAATATCTCAATGACCGACATTTTCGTGTAAGGGTTGAAATGATTATTCAGCTTTACAAAAATTAATGCAGCATTCTAGGCCCTATCTGCTATATACAAACGATCTATCGAACTATCATAAATATGTTACCGCAACTTTTGCTGACGACACTGCACTTTTGGTCGTTGGCAAACGCAACTGTTAAGCTTCAATTTGCAGTAAATTCTTAAATGGCGCATTAAGCTAAACAACTCCAAATCTGTGCACATAAATTTCACTCTGAAACCCCTGAAAGTAGAAGAACAAACAGAGAAACGCGAAGTACTTGGTATGTATTTGATTGGATGGTATATGAATTTTTTCTTTACTGTGAGTCGCGCGAAGGCTGCGCCGGTGGAATAAAGTACAGTTTTACAAGAGGGCGCGTGACTAACCCGTTTTGTGTGCGGACTTTCACACCACGTACGTGGTTATCAGGCCTGTGGCGAACATTTTCGATTCGTCCCAGTCTCCACTCGGTGGGCGGGAGCGAATCTTCTTTAATCACGACGAGGTCGCCTGGTTGAGGAGTTTGTCGTAGAGTTTTCCGCTTATATCTTTTCTGAAGATCCTTAAGGTATTCCTCCTTCCATCGGTGACTGAATTGATGGTGAAACGCTTTGATTTTCTCCAATCGGTTAAGTAGGGAGAGCTCTTCCGCGTTAGGCTCGGGAATGGCCAGTAGCGGTGCACCTCGAATGAAGTGACCCGCGGTAAGAGCTGTGAAATCAGCGGGGTCCTGGGATAATGCGGGTAGAGGCCTCAAGTTGAAGACCGCTTCAATTCGCACCAGAAGCGTCGTGAATTCTTCGAATGTAAACTTACATGGCATGCAGCGATTTTCTTAAGAGGTATCTGAAAGCTTTTCACTGCAGATTCCCACAAGCCGCCCATATGTGGGGCTCCGGGTGGTATATACTACCTATTAATGCCTTGAGGTGCATATTTTTGGATAATATCTGTGGAGCATTCGTAAAGGAGTTTAACGAAGTTGCTTTCAGTTGCGCTTTTCCATTGTCACTCATCACTTTTTAGGGGAACTTTGTCTGCCGACGAAGCAGGCAAATGCTGCTCAAAAGCTTCTGTGGTGAAATTGGAGCACAGTTCTAGGCGAACTGCCTTTGTGTTGGATTGGAATGGCCCAGCAAAATCTACTCCGGTTGTGGAAAATGGGAGAGAAAAATTACAACGCACACCTTGCATTGAAAAATTCATCTTTTAATGAGAGGTTTTAGCTTTGGTACGTAATACTCTTGCCATACCATTTGGAGCATCAATCGTATTTTTGCATGAAGAAGCAGCGAATGTAGAAACTCCAAATATAGCTGGCAGAACCTCGCTTTTGTTGGGAGAATGATTGGGTGTCTTTCGTTGTATCTCAACGTGGCATGCGCCAATATCCCATTAACCCGTAGTAGACCGTCTTTGTCCATTATCGGATGAAGAACAAGAAAAGGGCTCATGCGTCAGATTGGGATTAGTGAGAGTAGCTCACTTCTTCGATTTGTTTCGCGCATTGTTCACGAAGCGGAACATGTACACAGTCACGTGGAGTTTAAATGAAATGTTCTTACCGACTCCATCTCCTAAACTTACGACCCTCTACCAGGTGCTCTTTCAAAACCCAAGCCACAGATATTATCGGCGGTCGGGAAATTGTTCGATCCGACTGGATGGCTATAGGGCTGCGTTCCTTTTTAGTACTTAAACCAGAGTACTTATGGATATTTTAGGTAGGAATAAGGTAAGAAGCAACTATTGTCAAAAAATTCATTTAATTTTTTGGTCGCTGCGGTCCTTTTTAGTATGTTAGTAGCAACTAGTGTCAAAAAATTTATTTAGTGTTTAGGTCGCGGCGGTCCATTTTAGTAGTTAAACTATAGTAGTCATATATTTGAGGTAGAGAGTAGGTAAGTAGGAACTAGTGTCAAAAAAAATCATTTAGTTTTTAGGTGGCTACGGTCCTTTTTAGTTGTTAAACTAGAGTACTGATGTATATTTCAGGTAGAAAGTAAGTAAGTAGCAACGAGTGTAAAAAAAAATCATTGCGAAGGGAAAGCAGGAAAAATAACAACAACTCACACAGCGTAAGCTTAGCTGAATGCATTTAGCTGCCGGCTTAAGTATTGCGCATGTTGTTGCGGGTTCGACTCCCGCAGAAGCCAAGGAAAAAGAAGTCTGATGAGGTAATGTGGTGATTTCCGAAATAGTACTATACCTTCTTTCGCTTTGAGTATTGTTGTTTTTTCCTAATAATTTCCCAAATAAACCAATGGGCCTTAAAGCTCAAAATATTTAAAATAAATAGTTATATGGCCAAAAAATAACAAATAAAAAATCAGTTCGTTAGGTCGCGGTGGACTTTTTTAGTATTTAAACTAGAGTACTGATGTATATTTCAGGTAGAAAAAAAAGTTAATTAGCAACTAGTGTCAAAAAATTTATTTAGTGTTTAGGTCGCGGCGGTCCTTTTTAGTAGTTTACCTAGGGTTCTGATGTATATTACAGGTAGAAAGTAGGTAAGTAGCAACTAGTGTCAAAGCATTCATTTAGTGTTTAGGTCGCGGCGGACCTTTTTTGTATTTAAATTAGAGTACTGATGTGTATTTCAGGTACAAAGTAGGTAAGTAGCAACTAGTGTCAAACAATTCATTTAGTTTTGTAGGTCACTGCGGTCCATTTTAGTAGTTAAACTATAGTAGTCATATATTTCAGGTAGAGAGTAGGTAAGTAGCAACTAGTGTCGAAAAATGCATTTAGTGTTTAGGTCGCGCCGGTCCATTTTAGTAGTTTACCTGGAGTACTGATGTATATTGCTGGTAGAAAGTAGGAAAGTAGCAACTAGTGTCAAAAAAAATTATTGTAAAGGGAAAGCAGGAAAAATAACAACAACTCACACAGCGTAAGCTTAGCTGAATGCGTTTAGCTGCCGGCTTAAGTATTGCGCATGTTGTTGCGGGTTCGACTCCCGCAGAAGCCAAGGAAAAAGAAGTCTGATGAGGTAATGTGGTGATTTCCGAAATAGTACTATACCTTCTTTCGCTTTGAGTATTGTTGTTTTTTCCTAATAATTTCCCAAATAAACCGATGGGCCTTAAAGCTCAAAATATTTAAAATAAATTATATGTTATATGGCCAAAAAATAACAAATAAAAAATCAGTTCGTTAGGTCGCGGTGGACTTTTTTAGTATTTAAACTAGAGTACTGATGTATATTTCAGGTAGAAAATAGGTAAGTAGCAACTAGTGTAAAAAAAATCATTTAGTTTTTAGGTCGCTGCGGTCCTTTTTAGTAGTTAAACTAGAGTAATGATGTATATGTCAGGTAGGAATTAGGTAGTTAAAACTAGTTCCATAGAAAATTACGTTGCATTTTAGGTCGCTGTGGTCCTTTTGGGTAGTTAAAGTAATTTTGGCTCTTTGGAACATGCTGGTCGTTTGGCCACATTTCAAACGAATGTACAAGTTGCGATAGATCCGAGCTGTGCAAAAGATGCGGTGGCGCAGGGCACACAGCGAAGGACTGCGTAAATACACCTAAGTCCCTGGTATGCCAGCACGCAAAAGAAGAACCGTTGTTCCATGTCTCGGGAGGTAACAGGTAACAAGTGCCCGTCATACAAACGAGCAATCGCCAAAATGCTAAAATGAAGCATATACAAGTAAACCTAAATCATTGCCAAGCTGCCCAGGACCTACTGAAGCAAACGGTGGCCGAGACGTAGACGGACGTGGCTGTTATATCAGAGCCATACAAAATCCACAGTGGCATGCGACGCAGCGATGTGACGTAAAATGCTTAATACAACCCGTAAATGGTGTACTGGTTTACCGATACCATCAGGGACCTAAGAGCGAGTTGTCTTAGAGAAAGAAGAATTTGTCAGAGGCAAATAGAGATACCAGGGCATGGAAGCAGATGAGAAAGGTTCAAAATTTTAAGAAAGAAATTGGAAGATGAAATTCGGAGTAGCAAAAAAGCATCATTTAAAACTCTTTGCGACGAAGCAGACAAGAACCCCTGGGGAAACGCTTGTAAGGTTGTAATGTCAAGAATTTCTAAGGCGCCTCAGGAAAATGCCCAATGTTCCTAGACATAATTGTAAAATCCTTGTTTCCTTATCGGGATACGGTGAGCGTACCACGCGCTCCCGCTTCCGTTAGCGGAATTGTCGGGGTGACTGCTGATGAAGTGATGGAAATCGCCAAAACGATCGGTGACCGCAAAGCAACTGGCCCTGATAACATCCCGAATAAGGCTTTTAAAATGGCCATTGCGGAGGACCCGCAGTTGTATGCCAGTGTGATGGAGTCCTGTCTTCAGCAAGGAGTGTTTCCGCAGATGTGGAAAAAGCAGAAGCTGCTGCTTCTTCCGAAACCAGGCAAACAGCCGGGTTTACCTTCATTCTATCGACCGATCTGCCTACTCGACACCTTGGGTAAGGTTTTGGAGAATGTCATGTATAACAAATTGTTACGGTTCACTGAAGACGATATGGGATTATCACCACAAATGCAATTGCATATTCTTTCGACACTGGAACTAAAAAGTATACCGCTACTGCGGAGGTTCCCCGGGGTCAGTAAAAGGTCCAATATTGAGGAACATAATGTACGACGAAGTCTTCCGCCTACCGCGCCACGACGGAGTAGACATCGAAGTCAAAGTGAATGCCACAATAGAGACGTTTGAGTAGTTAATCTTAAAAGTGAGAAGATTATGAGGGCTAGAACCAACGCTTTTTAGCTGCAGTTTAGTGCGGCTCTTGGTATTCGTTTGCTGGACCACCTTGGTCATGCTACTCGCTGAGTCTGCGCAGCAAGGGAACTTGTCCATCAGGCTCGATTTGGCTGCAGAGTTCATAGCCGGGCAATCAAGTCCGTTCCGACGACCTCGGCATACTATAGCGCTCTTTATAGTGTCAGCAATGCTGAGTAGAAGGCAATCAACTATCCTGAGAAATTAGCTGCTCCCGTCCATTCCGACAGCCTCAATGAAGTTGAACGTCGAATTATATAGATAATAAAATTAACTTAGAACATTTAAGTAGTGTCAGATGTCAGGTATATCAAACGCAATTAGGCGGACATTACATAAGTGGGCGGGGACGACGGACCCGACAAGGGTGTGCTAGCTAGACCAACAGAGGTGGTGCCAAGTAGATGCAACTTCCACGGACTGCATCAAGACGGTAACGGACTTAGAGCTTGGTGCTTAAACTGCCTCGGAAGGGAAACGGTACGTGACAGAAGGAGATTTAGTGCAGGTTAAAGTCCCACACTGACGGGGTGAAGTTTTTCGATGCTTACTCCTCGTAAAACAAAAAAAAAAAAGCATGACGCTAGGCGCTTGTGTGAAACCTTTGGTTCATGTGAAAAAGACATATTTCGTAAAACTGGTATGAAATTTTAATGAAAATATAATTAATGACAATAGTAGTAAACTCAGAACGGTTTTACTTTATAAATTTTATAATTTCACATTGAGAATCTATGCTAGATATTTATTTCAGGTAGAAAGTAGGTAAGTTAAGTTTAACTAGAGTACTTATTTATATTTCAAGTAGGAAATGGGTAAGAAAAAACTATGGTCAAAAAAATTTATTTCATGTTTAGGTCCCTGCGGTACTTTTTAGTAGTTAAACTAGAGTACTGATGTATATTTCTGGTAGAAAAAAGGTAAGTAGCAACTATTGTCAAAAAGAGAAGTGAAGGGAAAGCAGGAAAAATAACAACAACTCACACAGCGTTAGTTTAGCTGAATGCGTTTAGCTGCCGGCTTAAGTAGCGCATGTTGTTGCGGGTTCGACTCCCGCAGAAGCCAAGAAGAAAGAAGTCTGATGAGGAAATGTGGTGATTTCCTAAATAGTACTATAACTTCTACCGCTTTGTGTATTGTTGTTTTTTCCTAATAATTTTCCAAATAAACCGATGGGCCTTAAAGATCAAAAATATTTAAAATAAATAGTTATATGCCCAAACAATAACAAATAAAAAATCAGTTCGTTAGGTCGCGGTGGACTTTTTTAGTATTTAAACTAGAGTACTGATGTATATTTCAGGTAGAAATTATGTAGTTCACAACTAGTTCCATAGAAAATTACGTTGAATTTTAGGTCGCTGTGGTCCTTTTTGGTAGTTAAACTAATTTTTGCCTCTTTGGAAATTTTTTTTTTAATAATGGCCTTGCGCATATGTGCGTGGGTATAATTATAACGTTCATAAAGAAATTTGGTTTAAAGTCCATCGAACGTAGGTAGAACACAGTTTCACTACATTGCCATTTTCATTACATGTCTTTTTTCACATGAACCGAAGGTTACAAACAAGCGCCTGGCGTCATACTCAGAGCGAGGTGTATTTGCACAAATTCACATACATACATATGTATCTCCCTAGCTGATGGAGATCCCACTCTAAAACATCTACGGTATTGATATTATAAATATACCTAGGGCTATATTTCGAAATAAACAAATAAAAAAACCGCAGTCGGAGTTTCAAAATTTATTTTTTTTATTTTTACTTCCGATGTAAAAAAAATTTTTTTTTTTGTATATTGATTTAATTTTTTAAAAGCGCAGAAAATTTTCTTTACAAATCGCGACGTTTAATATTTAAAAAAAAATGTTCAGTACGTAAAAATTATTTAAAAATAAACATAATTTGACATACATACCCATAGACAAAGAACAAGAAGAAGCTTCAACTCCAAATTACTTCGTGTTGGGAAAATCCAATGGTATGAAACCTCTTGCGGTCTTTTACGCCACCTCACTACCTTACGTCACACGTGGCTCCTATCTCAACAATACTCCCAGCATTTCTGGAAACGGTGGGTCAAAGAAAATTTGCCGCACGAAATGGTATGAAAGGAAGAAGCCGATTCGGATAGGAGATTTGGTTGTGGTTGTTGACCCTGGTTCAGCACGAAATGTTTGATTACGAGGACGAGTGTTGGAAACAAAGACCGCTTCCGATGGACAGGTTCGCAGTGCTACTATATGTACAATTAAGACAAGGAGTCTTCGAGAGACCAGCTGTTAAGTTAGCAGTTATAGAATTGGCTGGTGAAAAGGAGGAAGCCCTTAGATCCTTCTCGTCTTACTGTGAGGCAGTGTTACCGCCACTTAAGCAACACCTCATTATTTTTATTAGTTATTCAACACTAAACGTGTTCATTTGCCTATATATCTACTACGGACATGTACTAGTATATACATATATATTTAATATACATAAATGAAACTTTCTACAACGTTTCATATACAAAATACAGCATAATTTCATGGCTGGAAGGTCAAGAGTTACTTGAGATCCCTGGACTATTAGAGCTCGTATCTAAGTTATTTCTCCTCTATGGAGAACGGTAATATTTGCTGTGGGTAAAAGTTCTTTCTCTTTCGTAGCAAAGTTTTTACTCTACAGAGAAGTGTGAAAAAACCTTTTGCTTGTTACTTTGAGATGAGTTTGAAATTTTTGTTAAAGCGACCTGTTGTAAGTTACAAGGCCTTTCTGTATCTATTGCCACTTGAGATCCAATAAAATTTCTGGGAGGCATTGACTTACTTCAAGTTTGCGCATTTTCTGGGTATTGAAGAAAAAAATGGTTTGGTTCCCAACTCTGAGTGGAAACTCCATTTGCCTTGAGCGTAGAGCGAGAGTGGTTTATTGCCGTTTAAAGTTGTTGTAATTTCTCACAGTTTTCCGAGTGTACGGGTTGAACGTTAAATAGGGTTTTCATCTGGTTATCAACGAGAATTCTACGATTTTCGTAGCGGGATTTTGAGTGAGTAATTTATAATTAAAAGTGCAGCTTTTCCACGAGTTTATTGCAACTCCCGATTTGCTTGATGTCGATTTCCTCAAATTCCAGGATGCCAGCTAAACTAACTTCGGGTTCAAATGAAATGTACTTACGGACTCCATCTCCTAAACTTACGACCCTCTACAAGCTTCTCACTCAAAACCCAAGCCACAGATATTATCGGTGGTCGGGAAATTGTTGGATCCGACTGGACAGAAATAAAAGGCGATGCTTTGGAATTCGTGCAAATTTTTGGTAATTGTACTTGTACTAGGTATGAAAGTGTATACACAATTTTATTTATTAAAATTATGTATTTTGAAATAATTATTTCGTACTGAAATTTTTTTTTTAATATTAAATTTCGCGATTTGTATAGAAAAGTTTCTGAGTTTTAAAAAAACGAAATAAATTTTAAAGAAAAAATTTTTTTTTTCACACCGGAAGTAAAAATTTCCAAAAAGATTTTGTAAGCTTCCACCGCTTGTCTTTCTTAATTTGTTTATTTTCAAATATAGCTTAAGGTATAGTTATAATAACCTAGAAGTTTTAGAGTGCGATCTCCATCAGTTATCGAGACATGTATGTGAATTAGTGCTTGTGTGTAACCTTCGGTTCATGTGAAAAAGACATATTAAGTAAAACTGGTATGCAATTTTTATGAAAACATAATGAACTACAATAGTAGTAAACTCAAAACGGTTTTACTTTATAACTTTTATAATTTTACATTGGGAATCTATGCTAGAACTTTTTCTTTTTACAAGAAGGCGTTTGGTTATTATAATCAAGGCATGCATTTTATTTGTTTCTGGAATGGCGATTGCAGAATCAAATCTGGGTTTAAAAAATGTCCTTTCACGTTGAATATCGTCTTTGAAGCAGTAGTAAATCGCTATTTGTTTCAAAGAGGAGGTTGCCCATTCGTATAACTTCATTGGTAAAACAATTGGTCTACTTGTAGGTAACTGTAACCTTGTACGCGTAGATAAACGTTTGAGGTTCCCTCCAAGTCCATCGCAAGGCCCCTCCATCGCAAAGCCCCTTTATAATAAAATAGATTCACAAAGTTGAATCTATTTTTAAAATGTCGTGAAGCACCATTTCTTATGTATACAATTTTATATACAATTATTGCTTCTTTAAAAAGGTGCTTGTGCAGTATTTTTTGGTAGGCATAAAAAGTGGCTGTGTCATGTTTTAAGTCATCTGAAATCATAACAATGCTGCCGTATTTTATTTCAATTACATCTCTATAATAAAAAACCGAAGTGAGGAGAGTTGTTTGTTCGTTGTTCCAATGGAAAGATTAGGTGGCATCTTGAACAACAAAACTATAATTTTCTGCAAAGACACTGTACGATGTCTTCTCCTTCGTCCAAATTGTTTCTTAGATTTATAAAATAAAGTGTCTGTGTTTCTGCAATATAAGCATGCGGTTTCAGAGTATCCAAGGCATCACACAAGCTGTCTACAAAATCATCACTGGGAAGTATTTGAGTAGAGATTGTAAAGCGGTCTGTTCCAAACCACTTTTGAAACTGCACGTCTGTTACTTGGTTCTTATCGAAAATGACTCTCAAATGACTCTGAAATGATGACGAATTGCATTAAAGACAGGGCAAGATTTATAACACTCATTTGGTGATGTTTCTGCAGTCATTTATTTTAATTTTCATGTTTCACGTAGACAATAGTTAAGAAGTTAACAACTAGTGTCAAACAAATAATTTAGTTTTTAGGTCGCTGCCGTCCTTTTTAGTGTTAATCTAGAGTACTAATGCTTATTTCAGGTAGAAAGTAGGTAAGAAGCAACTAGTGTAAAAAAATTCTTTTAGTTTTTAGGTCGCTGCGGTCCTTTTTAGTAGTAAAACTAGAGTACTGATGTATATTTCAGGTAGAAAATAGGTAAGTAGCAACTAGTGTCAAAAAAATCACTTAGTTTTTAGGTCGCTGTGGTCCTTTTTAGTAGTTAAACTAGAGTACTGATATTGACTTCAGGTAGAAACTAGGTAGTTAACAACTAGTTCCATAGAAAATTACGTTGAATTTTAGGTCGCTGTGGTCTTTTTTAGTAGTTAAACTAATTTTTGCCTCTTTGGAACATATTTTTTTTAATAGTGGCCTTGCGCATATGTTCGTGGGTATAATTATAACGTTCATAAAGAAATTTGGTTTAAAGTCCATCGAACGTAGGAAGAAGACATTTTCACTACATTTTCATTTTATTAAATGTCTTTTTCACATGAACCGAAGGTTACAAACAAGCGCCTAGCGTCATACTCAGCGCAAGGTGTATTTGCACAATTTCACATATCTCCCTAACTGATGGAGATCCCCGTGTCAAACTTCTACGGTACTATACATATACCTGAGGCTATATTTTGAAATAAACAAATAAAAAAGTGCTCGAAGTTTCAAAATTTTTTTGGAATGTTTTACTTCCGATGTGTAGAAAAAAATTTTTTTTGTATATTGATCTAATTTTTTAAAAATGGAGAAAATTTTCTATAGAAATCGCGAAGTTCACTATTCAAAAACAAAATTTTCTATACAAAAAAAATATTTCAAAAAAACATAATTTGACATACATACCCATAGACAATGAACAAGAAGAAGCGTTAACTCCAAATCACTTCCTGTTGGGAAGATCCAATGGTATGAAACCTCTTGCGATCTTTTACGACTACCTCACTACCTTACGACACACTTTGCTCACATCTCAACAATACGCCCAGCATTTCTAGATACGGTGGGTCACAGAATATTTGTCGAGCTTAACTTGGCGCTCGAAATGGTAAGAAAGGAAGAAGCCGATTCGGATAGGAGATTTGGTTGTGGTTGTTGACCCTGGTTCAGCACGAAATGTTTGATTACGAGGTCGAGTGTTGGAAACAAAGACTGTTTCCTATGGACATGTTCGCAGTGCGACTGAACAACTAACACAAGCAGTCTTCGAGAGACCAGCTGTAACGTAAGCAGTTCTAGAAGTGGCTGGTAAAAGGAGTAAGCCCGCGAATCCTTCTCGTCTTACTGTGAGGGAGTGTTACCGCCACTTAAGCAACACCTCATTATTTTTGTTAGTTATTCAACACTAAACGTGTTCATTTGCCTATATATCTACTACCGACATGTACTAGTATATAAGTTAACCTAAGCATCCCTTTGTCAACAATAAAGTCCGCGCGTGGCCTAAGTCAGCGAATTCACATTCCCACTCTGACGGGTAAGGCACAGCGTTAGCGGTTAACTGCCAACGCAAGCGTCGGCGTCGTATCCGCTGCAATAACTCTACAACTACTACTAACACCGAATTGCGGAACACAACAACTACGACAAGGTGCAGGGACCTATTTACGACATGAGCTTTAGAATGTAAGTTTCAGTTTGTAACAGAGAACTCATCAGACAGCAGGATCTGATTAATAAAGTGATAATAATAAAGAATTATTTGGACTATTGATAACTGGCGCCCAACTATTCGGGAACACAAAAATAAATTTCGATAAAAAATTGTAAAAACTATTCGGGAACAAAAATTAAAGTTCGATAAAAAATAGTAAAAACTATTCGGGAATAATTGTACAGACCCATCAAGGAGGAGACGTCACAAAAAAGGAATCCCGGACCAAAGGAGATCAAAAATTTCTACGAAAAATGAAACAATGGAATTAAGATTAAAAATATGTAAGTAGAGTGCAAAAAATATAGTATGTTGAATTGTTATACTAGAAAAGTAACTAAAAAAGAAAACTAGTGTTAAATATAATTTACGCTATTAACTGTAAATCTTTGCACGAGTTTTTGAAAAATAAATTTTGCGCGGGCCAGCTTATTGGTATAGCTTTTATTTCAAGCTCATGAGTGATCAGGACCTGGACAAAATATTTGAGAGCCTTAACGGAATAGAAGTTAGTAAAATAAGTGCAACAATAGGGATAATACAGAAAATTGGTGGACAGAATATAGAGTGACAGACAAAAGACAAGAAATGGCGCTGGAACCAGACCAATTAAGGTCATTAGTAGAAAGTGCAGTTTGCAGTGCACTTGCCACTCAAAGAGAGTGAAAGAGAGAGAAAGCTTGCAAGTATTAACCAACGAATAAATGACGTTAAAATCGACATACCGAACATAGAAACATATAGGGAAACAGAAACTGTACCCGGGAATAGATGTGAGGAGCCCCTCGATATTGTAAAATCCTTACCGGACTTCGACGGTAAGCAGGAGAATTATGTATCGTGGCGGCAGGCGGCACACACCGCCTACAAAGTTTTTGAAGGCTATGAGGGTAGCAGCAAACATTATCAGGCTGTTGTCATCATTAGAAACAAAGTTAAAGGCCCGGCCGACATGGTTCTGGCCTCATTTAATACCGTTTTAAATTTTAAGGCCATAATTAACCGCCTTGATTTTAGCTATTCTGACAAACGACCAATTTACTTGATTGAGCAGGAGTTGTCAACTCTCCGCCAAGGAAATTTCTCACTACTCCAATATTATGACGAAGTAGAAAAGAAGCTTACCCTTTTAACTAACAAAACAATAATGACTTACGAAAAATCAATTGCTGCATCACTAAACAAAAAATACAGAATGGATGCATTACGCGTATTTATTTAACAGAACGCGGGACTTCAACAGCAAGACTCCGCAGAAACTAGAGCCAGTACAGCCAATGGACGTTGATACCTCGCAACGCTTCAGAGAACCTACAGCACAACGAAAAAATAGTGGATACTCATCTCGATATCCTAATAATCAAAATCAAAATTACGGACAGACAGTGAAGAGACCAAGTAATGGTTCTGCAAAATTCACAGAACCAAAACAACAACGGGTTAACTACCTGCCAAACGTAAATTCTACTTCTAATCAAGAAGATACGACGTATCATGAGGTAGCAAACTCAGAGACCTCATCAATCGAAGACGACCTTGCTGCACCTAACCAGTTAAATTTTTTAGACAGAACTCCTTGCTACCGTTCATTGAAAGAACAATTGCAGGGAGAAAGCTAAAATTATTAATTGGTACGGGGACATCAAAAATCTATATAAAGCCTCTAAAAGTGCTTAAGCACATAACACCTGTCCAAAATTCTTTCTTGGTAAAATCAATCCATGGTTTTACTCACATTAAAGAAAAATGCACGGTCAACCTTTTCGACACAAACAGTACCTTTTTTACACTCCCGTCTCTTTCAACATTCGACGGAATAATAAGTCTGGATTTGCTAACGCAAACAGACGCAACAATAGATTTAAAATCAAAAAAAAATAATAACCAATAATGGATCAGAAGAAATAAAGCTTTTAAAGTGTGTAAATGTGAATTTCACACGAGTAGAGTACATAGAAGTCCCCGAGGTTGTAAGGGGCAAATTTCAAAAAATGGTGAAAAATTTATTAAGAGTTTTTCTGATCCTAATCAAGCCCTACCATTTTACACAAATATTGTCGCCACTATTCGCACCGAAAGGCAATGTGAAGAAACGTCTTGTAATATACTTCAGAAAATTAAACGAAAAATCCATCGATGACAAGTACCCCATTCCCAATGTAACCGTAATACTATCAAACCTAGGAAAGGCCACGTATTTCCCAACACTTGACCTGAAATCGGGCTTCCACCAAATAACTCTCGCAGAGTCCGATAGGGAAAATACCGCTTTCTAGGCAAATGAAAATACGAATTCTGCAGGCTTCCTTTTGGTTTGAACAATGCGCCCAGCATTTTTTTTACGTCGACATGTCGAGCATATCGAGTGGAGTTTAAAGAGGTTACATGAGGCTAATATCAGAATTTCGAGGGAGAAATCACAATTTTTTAAGGAAAGCGTTGAATACTTAGGCTTTGTTGTGTCTAGGGGAGGTATTAAACCAAGCCGCAGCAAAGTAGATGCTATCGATAACAACGAGAAACGCGCCACTCTTTTCAATGTCAGATCTTTTCTAGGTTTAGCAAACTATTATCGTTGCTTTATTAAGGACTTTGGATCAAATGGCTTCCAAAGCCTTTAACAGATATTTTGAAAGGAGAAAACGGCAAGGTTAGCGCGACACAATCGAAAAAAATTAAAGTGGAATTAGACGAAAAACAATCACTTGCTTTTAACAAATTGAAGGAAGTCCTTACATCGGAGGATGTTATGTTACTCTACCCAGACTTCAGGAAGCCATTTGATCTAACGACAGATGCTTCATCTTTGGATATAGGGGCAGTGCTGTCACAAGACAATAGGCCAGTTACTTTTATTTCGAGGACTTCGAAAGATCGTGAGCAAAACTTCACAACTAACGAACGCGAGTTACTTGCCATAGTCTGGGCCCTAAAAATCCTTAGAATCTATCTATATGGTGTTAAAAGTTTAAACATTTTTACAGACCATCAGCCACTTACGTTTGCGGTTTCAGACCGAAACCCAAATGCAAAAATTAAACGCTGGAAAGCGTTTATCGACGATCACAACGCTCAAATTTTTAACAAACCGGGCAATGAAAGTCATGTTGCTGACGCGCTGTGACGACAGAACATAAACGCTCTAGAGGAGGATGCCCAATCAGATTTGGCTACAATCCACAGCGAAATGTCACTATCCTATACGATAGAAGGAACCGAGAAACCATTAAATTGTTTCCGAAACCAAATCGTTTTAGAAGAAGCAGACACGACTTTAAGACGGAACTTCATATACTTTGGCAATAAAACTCGTCATATAATTCAATTTACAAATAGGAAGCACGTTATTGAGGAGGTAAAAATAGCTGTAAACCCAAATGTGGTAAATGCCATACATTGCGATCTACCAACATTGGCCAACATACAACATGAATTGGTAAGGAGTTTTCCGTCAACAAAGTTTTGGCACTGCAAAAACATGGTGTCTGATATTGTCAACAAAAACGAACAGAGGGAGATTGTCGTTGCTGACCACAATCAAGCTCACAGAGCAGCCCAGGAGAATATTAAACAAATCCTCTGCGATTACTTTTTCCCAAAGATGACCAATTTGGCGAACGAAGTTGTCGCGAATTGTAAAATCTATAGTAAGGCCAAATACGACAGGCACCCACGTAAGCAGGAACATGGTGTAACTCCAACCCCCTCCTATACTGGGGAAATGTTGCACATTGATATCTTTTCGACAGATAAAAAGTACTTTCTTACCTGTCTGGACAAATTCTCAAAATTTGCGGTGGTACAACCTATACCTTCTCGAACAATTGTGGATGTAAAGGTCCCAATCATTCAGTTAATGAATATATTTCCAAACACAAAGTCTATTTATTGTGATAATGAAGCTTCTCTAAATTCTGAAACGATAACCTCATTATTAAAAAATAGTTTTGGCGTAGACATCGTAAACTCACCACCCCTTCATAGCACCTCGAACGGGCAGGTTGAACGCCTCCATAGTACACTTTTGGAGATAGCCAGATGTTTGAAACTGGACAGAAAAATTAACGAAACGACAGACCTCATATTAATGGCAACAACTGAACACAATCGAATGATTCACTCGGTGACCAATATGAAACCAATCGAAATAATTCACGCCATCCCACCCGAAATGAGGAATCAGATAACCATGAAAATAATGATGGCCCAACAAGCACAAATGGATAGGAATAACTCCTCAAGACAGAATAGAGTATTCGACGTGGGGGAAAGAGTATTGGTAAAGACTAACAGACGACTCGGAAATAAATTATCCCCTTTATATGTTGAGGAGAAAGTTGAGGCAGACTTAGGAACCACGGTTCTCATAAAAGGGAGGGTGGTCCATAAGGACAACCTAAAGTAAAGGAAAATCCTAGCATATTTTAGAATTCTTAAAATAGCATAGGGTAAATTATTTTAGCTTCTTTCACACTATCTTTCAGGATACTGATTGTGATACTCCTTATTCAAACGGCGACGGCAAAATTGACGGACTATTCGACTTCCGACTACATACCGATTCAGGATGGTGACGCGACGGTTTGGGAGGAATTTGGCTATCTAAGGCATACAACTAATCTTACAGTATACAAGGGAGTAGTTTAGGAAACCAAAGGCTTAACAACGCAATTCCCTCTATCCCATATGAGAATGTTATTCGACGCAGACATTGCACATATAAAGGTGCTTCTGACAACACTGGACATACATCACAGGCAGGCTAGGAGCATTAACATTTTGGGTACGACCCTAAAGGTTATCGCAGGTACGCCTGACTTTGATGACTTCGAAAACTTGAAGTTCCGACAACAGGAACTCGTAGACTCAGAGCGACATCAGGTAGAAATAAACACAAGGACACAAGAAAAGATAAATGAACTGACGGAAACGGTTAACCACATCATTAAAAACTCAAAAGCTGGACAGATCGACACTGGTGACTTGTATGAAATGCTGCTTGCAAGAAATAGGATCATTATAAATGAAATTGAAACTTTAATTTCAACTACTACCCTTGCAAAGATAGGGATAAAAAATTCCATTTTGTTAAACTCAAATGATATAAAAAACATTCTTGAAATGCGCTCTACAAACACAACTATCACTGATTTAATGGAGGTATCATATATTACGGTTCTATTAGACGGTAATCTTCTACATTTTATTATCAAATATCCTAAGCCAGTACTAGTCTGTAAGAAAATTATTATTTTTCCCGCCCAACACAACGGAACAATTCTGCACCTTGGGAATGACAACAATCTTGCCGATTGTCATAATCAAATTTTGGCGATTGAAAATTGCAGCGCAACGCTCACATCAACGTTTTGCAAAAAATTACAACATCCAACGTGCGCGCAGCAGCTTCATTCTGGTTATGTTGCCCACTGCAGCACTCGCTCTAGCCACCTTAAACCAATTATGGTGGTCGATGATGACATAATCATCATTAACGATAATACCGCTTTAGTCAAGACTACCGCAGACACCGAGAAGACCATAAAGAGACTTATTTACTTTCCTTCGAAAATGAGATTCAAATTAATGGATCCTACTTCAAAAACCTAAACGGCATGTTTAAAAAATTACCAGGATCAGCAACGACGGCGCTCATCAATATCACCAGTCATCAAGAGATTTTAAGTCTTCCATACCTTCACAAGATAAGTATGGAAAACCTGCGTTTTATCGAGAAAATCGATTCCTGTTACGGTCTAATTAATCTATACCAAGAGCGAAAAAGAAGACGCAAATCCCAGAATCTTCAGAACGTCATAAACAATTTTAAGAAGCCCGTGGACGGCCTTCATTTAGAAGGTGAGGAGGGAACAATAAAGTCCGCGCGTGGCCTGAGTCAGCGTATTCACATTCTCACGCTGACAGGTAAGTCACAGCGCTAGCGCACCGCGATCCGTTCACTGTCAACAACAAACTTGCAGCTGGCCTATGTCAGCGAATTCACATTCCCACTCTGACGGGTAAGGCACCGCGTTAGCGGTAAACTGCCAACGCAAGCGTCGGCGTCGTATCCGCTGCAATAACTCTGCAATTACTACTAACATCGAATTGCGGAACACAAACCCTACGACAAGGTGCAGGGACCTATTAAAGACATTAGCTTTAGAATGTAAGTTTCAGTTTGTAACAGAGAACTCATCAGACAGCATGATCTGATTAATAAAGTGATAATAATAAAGAATCATTTGCACTATTGATAATTTATACATATTTATTTAATATACATAAATGAAACTTTCTACGACGTTTCATATACAACAGACTGCATGATTTCATGGCTGGAAGATCAACAGTTACTTGAGATCCCTGGACTATTAGAGCTCGTATATGAGTTATTTCTCCTCTATGGAGAACGGTAATATTTGCTGTGGGTAAAAGTTCTTTCTCTTTCGTAGCAAAGTTTTTACTCTTACATCTATTGTCACTTGAGACGCAATAAAATTTTTGGAAGGCTTTGACTTACTTTGAGTTTGCACATTTGCTGGGTATTGAAGAACAAAATGGTTTGGTTCCCAACTTTGAGTGAAAGCCATGCTTTAAAATGCAGTAATTATATGACTCTCATTGATATATATGAAGGTAGCTTTATTATATGTAGGTGCAGACTTCAATGCGAAGCATGTGCACTGGGGCTCACGACTTACCACAACTAAAGGACAAGAACTTTTAAAGCTATCCAGCGAACAGATTGTAGCACAATTTCAACCGGTAAGGCTACGTACTGGCCTTCTTCTGAAACTTACCTCCTCCGTCACAGCGAATAATATAATTTCAACAACAGAGCAGCTGGATGACGAAGTTCTCAGATTGACACACCGAATTCAGAGTGCAGCTTGGAGTAGTACTCCCCAGCAAAAAATATTAAAAAATAGAAAAATATATCCAGAATACATTATGCATATGCTGTCAACTAAAAGAGAGCAGTCTAAACAAAATTTCCAAAAAATGGCAAGTGGCAATTAAGGCAGTTTGGGTTTTGCAAGCATAATTCCAGTTCATCAAGTTGTAAAAACAATAGAATCTGCTTTGAAGAGAAAAAAGTTTGCTCTGCTGTTAAATAAGCTAGTGGCGCTCACACCAAAAACATTTTGCCAACTTTTGTCATCATATCTCAATGACCGACATTTTCGTGTAAGGGTTAAATATGATTATTCAGCTTTACAAAAAATCAGTGCAGCATTCTAGGCCCTATTCTCTATCTGCTTTATACAAACGATCTATTGAATTATCGTAAATATGTAACCGCAACTTTTGCTGACGACACCGCACTTTTGGCTGTTGGCAAACGCAACTACTAAGATCCAAACAGAGAAACGAGAAGTATGTGTTGGTCCTATGTGTCTTTATAATTTATGAAACTGCTCTTTTTTATTAAGGCAGAGAGGATTCTGCCGTTCAATAGGCAGCCGTTAGGTTGCCGAAATGATTTGAGAAATAAAATGCCAGTTTTTAGCTGTCAAAATAATTCTGATTTTATTTGGTAAAACTTAAGTCTATTTATACTAAAATGTAACTGAAAATCATTTCCATAACTGCACCTCTTTTTCCAATGATTTTGGTTTTCCGCTTTCCAATAATAGCGTAACCAATTAAAAGAGTGTATGCAGTTAGCTATGCATTATGTGTCACTGAAATATTCTGCTGTCGCAGCGATATTCTGCTGTCGCAGCGATAGCGTTGCGCCAGTGCAGCGGTCAATGCGTTAAGCTATGTATTTGTTTACATTGCTGTATTGCACAGTCAGCCATTGTCATTTAATGTGGGTCACTACACCCTTACCCTTCAGAGGAAAAAATTTATTTCGTTCGCATAATGAAATAATTTTTTTTTTTGCGTGGAGATATGCAAGTGTTTTACATGTGTATGGATATGATAATATTTTGCTAATTGCTATAATTTTGTTGTATTTAAACTATAATTTATGCTTAATAATTATTTTTGTGTTCTTAATGTAGTTCTTTGTATTTTTTCAATATGTTGTTATGTAGTTCTTTATGTTTACCATTAATATCTAAAGTGGAGTTTACTCCTCTTTTATTTACAATTTTATATGGGCCATGGTATGGGCTTTGATTTTTCTTTCTATTTTCTACTTTTACATAAACGAAGTCTCCTATTTCAAAATTACTTATATTTACATTATTGTCATATTTTGTTTTTCTTTTACTTTTAACAATATTTATTATATTTCTGGCATTTTTTATTGAGGTTTGGAGTCTCATTTTCAATTCATTGGCATAATTATCAATGTCGTAAATTTTGTTTTGTTTATTTATGTTGTCACTTGGTAGAGTTGGTAGTTTACCAAAAACTAATTCATACGGTGAATACAATGTGTATACGTGAGGGGTGGTGTTGTAGGCGAAAGTGTAATATGAGATCCACTTGTCCCATTCATAGTCGTCGGCAAATGAAAGTAAATACTCGTTAAGCGTTCTGTGGTTTTTCTGAAGTGCGCCTATTGTTTGATGGTGATATGGAGTGGAAAATATTTGTCTTGTGTTGAGTAAATTACATACGTTACTCATTAGCTCGTTTACAAATTCTGTGCCTCTGTATGATTTTAATGTTTTAATGAAACCGTACTTTAGAATGAGTTGTTCAACTAAAGTGGTTGCTATTGTTTTTGCGTCTTTACTTTCAATTGGGTGTGCTATTACAAATTTTGATAAGTCGCATTGCATTGTCAATATGTATCTGTAGTGTAATGTTTTTTGTGGGGCAAAATTTGTTTTCCTAACATTCATCGTACAAAGCGCGACACGTTATATGTTGTAGGCCACCAGGCCGCTCTTATGAATAATAATGTCCAAACGGTTAGGCTTGTAAATTATCATTGACTTTATTTTAAAAAATGTTGTTCTTATATACTAATTTCCTCACAGAGGAAACTTATTCATAATTCTTAATTAACCAATGGGAAATCAACACAAAGTTTCAAATACTTTCTCACGCATTGATTTCACACGGTACTAAATAAAATATGATTAGGGTAAAATGCACTTGGTGTTTTTGTATTGTTTGTTTTATTTATTGGCCTTCAAATTGCCGAAATGCAATGACCGCAATTTGATGCCGGAATGCCTTATGTGTTTTTGCTAAGCGGTCAATCACCAAAAGTACTTGCACTTGTTGTGTAATGAGCTCGCTGTTCTGCGCCCAGACATTTGGTTTTATGTTGCACTTTGTGTGTGGTGCCTTGCGCGCGTGCAGTGTATATTATACGTGTGTGTGTGTCAGTATGTTTCATTCTGTGCTATGTGCATTGTGTATGTTTGTATGTCTGTATGTTATCGTTTAGCATATTTGTATATTAGTTTGTAATATTGTACGCAATGTGTATTGTATGTGTGTGTGTGTATCAGTTATGTATGTGCATACTACAGTAGCCACTAGATATGCGCAATGGGCCTACAGTGTCAATTGTTATTGTGTCAAAAGTTGTGGTTGGTGTGTCTGTCACTACAAGTGGTTCTTTTGTATGTCTAACTACTTTGTTTTGTGTGCATTTTTTGCAGTTGTTTATAAATTATTTTACCATCTGTCTCATATTTTTCCAAGTGTATCTTTGTTTGAGTTTTAAAATAGTTTTTCGGATTCCTAAGTGACCTGCAATGTTAGAGCAGTGAAATTCATCTATCAATTTATATTTAAGTATCATATTTTCTACTTCTCTTGGAGCTCTATATATTTCTATTTTTATTGGCGCGCGTTTATTAATTTCTAATTTATTGTATTTTTTCTTGAATGCATTCATATCAATGTTTTTAAATATAAAATCTTTGTCACAAAGGGCTAGCTCCTTTATTCGTGAACTTTTTAGTGAACCATGTAGTTTCTCCAACAATGAATCTAGATTCAAAGGGTCATCGCTACAGGTTACGTGCACTTCATTTCAATTTCTTCATTTTCTTTACGTCATTAAAAGATGTACATTCCCAAATATGAAGTTGATCAGGCTTCTTGAGAGCTGTATTTTCTTTAATAATGCGTGTACCGGTATTTATATTCTTTTGCGCTTATTCTTTTTCTTCAATATTCTTTAATTTTGCGGCGTTGCTCCTTGTTATAACGTTAATGCTTTTATTATCTTCTTTTTCATTTTTACTTGTTGGAATAATTGCTTTAAGTATGTCACTGTCTATCTTGATGCGTGATAATGCATCTGCATTAGTGTTTATCTTGCCTTGCTTGTATATAATTTCAAAGTCAGATAAATCTATTCTAATTCTTGTCATTTTTGATGATGGGTTTCTGTGCGAAAATAGTGATACTAGTGGTCTGTGGTCAGTGACTACGATGAATTTTCTGCCATAGAGATATGTCCTAAAGTAATTAAATCCCCAATGGATTGCTAATCATTCTTTTTCTATAATTGGTTTGTTAATATCGTGTTTTTGCAACGATTTACTTGCGTATGATATTGGCTAATCATGACCTATTTCTCCTTGTGATAAAATAGCTCCTAAAGCAAAGTCTTTCAAAAACTTTTAAGAGGTTATTATTGTGATATTTTAATGAACATCCCAAAACAATAATGTCGTCTACGTAGAGGAATGCTTCTGATTTTAAACCACTAAGTGCAATTGTTAACATTCTTTGAAAACTGTTTGAGGAAATTTGTAATCCAAATGGCAGACATTTAAATTGATAATGTCCGTCTTGTGTAGAAAAAGCTGTTGGTGGTCTTGAATCGTTTAGCAGAGGTATTTGGTGAAAAGAACTTGTCATGTCAAAAGTTGTGAAGTATTTAGCTCTTCCTAAAACGTCTAATACATCCTCTAATCTTGTTAACGGAAATTTATCGTTTACTATTTTGTCGTTTAATTTTCTGTAGTCAACTACTAAACGCCATTTCTTTTTGTTGTTTTCACTCTTCTTAGGTACTAGAAGTAGTGGAGAATTGTATGGACTGACAGAAGGTTCAATGATGTCGTTGTCAATCATTCCCTGTACCTGTGTATTTCTTCTTGTTGTGTTTGTGGTAGTCTGTAGTTTTTAATGTATACCGGTGAGTTGTCAGTTAAATTGAGTTTTTGCTTATAGAAATTATTTACTGAAAGTTTTTCTCCTTCCAAGTGAAAAATAGATTGATATTTGTGAAAAAATTCTGTTAATTCTGTTTCTGTATTTCTATCTAGGTTTTTCAAATTTAATTCTTTCATTAATCTATTAAAGCGTTCATTGTTGTATGTGTTTGTTTGGTTATGTGTATTTAGTACCTATATCATTGTAATTAGCTAATTTTTCCTTTAGAGGTTTTATTTCTTTAATATTGACTGTGTGACTATTAACGTTGATTAGTTTTACGTGACAAATCCCCTTGGCCGGTGCAATGGAATTTGCTAAAAATACACCTTCTTTTATTTCTTGGTTAAAAATTACGCTATCTTCTTCTATATTCAATTTGATTGGCAGGATAATCTTTGTTCTGGGTGGTATTTCTATGCATTTGTTTAAGGGTAACTTTGTATTTATTGGTAAAATATAATCTTTATTTTTAAGATTTATTATTATTGTAAATGTTTCATAATCAATTTTACAAAGGTAATTTATTTAAAAGTCTCTACTTAGGATTCCATCTGTTGCTATTGGGAAATCGTCATTTACAAGCTGAAAATCGATACCTGCTTTATCTTTTTCTATAAGAAAATTAAGCTTTGATGTCCCAAGAGAATAAATTTCTTCTTTTGTTATTCCTGTTAGTTTACATTTTGTGTTGGTGTCAAAGTCAAATTCGTTGTAAAATGGGTTTTTGCAAATCGAAATATCTGCTCTTGTGTCTATTAAGAATGTCATTTGTTTATTAAATTCTAAATTGTGTATTGTTATGTAGTTTGTTAAATTTTGCGTAATTACATAAATATTTTTTAAATTATTGTGATTTACGTGTCCCTGTCCCCCGGAGGAGTGGTATTGTAATCCTCCGGGTCGCCTACGTTTCCCTGAAATTGGATAACGTTCATTTGGCGACTATTTCTGTCTTGGTAACTATTTTGCTGATTTCTGGGCAAAGATCTTTGATTGCTCCTATTGTAGTTATTTGTCTGTCTTTCATTTGAATAATTTCTCTGATTATTGCTATAGTTGTTAGGTCTCGAATTGTTTGAGTTCCTATTTGTATTATAATTTTGGTAATTATTACTTTGTCTCTGGTTAGGACTGTTTCTTGTCTTCTTATTAAATGTTATAATTATTGTTATTATAATTGTTGTAACTGTTGCCATTATTATTCGTATATTGTTTGTGTGAGTTGTTGCAATAATTGGCGTTATTGTTGTTTCTATTATTGTCTCTGATGAACATAACATTTCTACTATTGTGTTGAATTCCTTGTTCTATTTTTAGAGCAAGTTCAACAGCAGTGTCAAAAGATTTAGGTAGTGCAGCAAATACTGTTTGTTTAATATGGTCATTTAGTCCGTATTTAAAAATTGTCAGACTGTATTGTTCATTGAGTTGAGTGATCAATGATTTTTGTTCAGTTGTTGAATTTGTTCCTAGCTGTCCTATTTGCAATACATTTAGTTCTGATATCAACTGTAATATTTTATTTTTGAAATTTGCTATGCTTAGATTTCTTTGGGTGAGATTGGCGAGTTGGTTTTGTATGTGGGGTATAGTTGTTGTGCATTTGTATTTATTTGTCAGTGAATTTTTTAGTTGCTCTAATGTTTGTGGTATTTGTATTGCAGTTACGTGTGTCTTCACCGTTTGACTCAGTTTCACGTAAATCACAAAATCTATTAGTGCTGTTTTGCCTGTTTCGGTTAGGCTGTTATAGATTATTTCGATAATTTTTAGAAATGATTCCAAATCTTTGTGATTTCCGGAAAAGCTCGGAATAGCTTTCATAGCTGTTTGTAAACTAAACTCAGACATTGTAATTATTTGTTGGCTGGACTCAATGTTAAAATTTTCAGTTGGGATTATTATTTGTGTGTTGATTGTATGTGGTATGTTTATATCTAAATTGTACTTAGCTAATATTTTAAGTAATTTGTCCCTATGTGACCAAAATACTCCTAGTCCAATTTCTTTATGTTCTTTGGTTAACCTAGTTATGTGAACATTTAGTATACTTCTAATGTTCTCTAGTGATGTTATTAATGTTCTTAGATGCTTATTTAGTGTTTCTTCTTTGACTTTTATTGCTTTATTTAAACATGGCCGCTGTGGTCGAGTTGGTAGCGGTGCGTGCTATAACTTGATATGCCGATGAGTTCGAGGTTCGAATCTCAGTCAGGGCAAGCAAAATCTTAATCATAGAAAAAGATTTTTTCTAATAGCGGTCACCCCTCGGCAGGCAATGGCAAACCTCCGTAGGTATTTCTGCCATGAAAAAGCTTCTCATTAAATACATCTGCCGTTCGGAGTCGGCACAAAACTGTAGGTCCCTCCATTTGTGGTATAATATAAAGACGCACACCACAAATGGTAGGAGAAGCTCGGCCAAACACTGAGCTATATAGTGTACGCGCCAAAATTATATATTATATATAAACATTTGTAGGATTTATTAAAATTTTCTTTTTCTACCTCTATTTTTTCGATAATTTTAGACCAATGTTCCATAATTTTTTAAACTTGGTCTTGTTTGATATTGTAGGTGATATTCTTTTTTAGCTTATTTCTATATATTGAGTGTAGCTTAATGACAAAATCTTCCACTAATATTGTTGTTATTAGAAGTAATAGCAATTCTACCATTGTTTGTTTATGATCTTCTTCAAATGTTACCTCATTTATTACATTTGCTTTTGGATCGCTTATTTTGGATTCTTGGCCGCCCTTATTGCTAACAATCTAATTTAGTAAAATTTAAATTTATTTTACTTTTTTTTTTTTTATATAATTATATGATATTTAGTGTAAATTTTTTATCCAATCGGTGGGCTTCAAACTACTCGACACGGTATTGTCCTTGTTCTTGCCATGTCTGGGCGATGCGCTGGCGACGGCCACAGGTAAAGCCACGAAATAGAAAATCTTCAGCGGATTCATGTTGATCGCGTTTGTAAGTCAGTATGCCATGAATACAATGTTATTAATTTTTGTGATTGGCAGTAAATGGTCCTAATAGTTTGGCAGGATCGCCATGTGTTGGTCCTATGTGTCTTTATAATTTATGAAACTCCTCTTCTTTATTAAGGCAGAGAGGATTCTGCCGTTCAATAGGCAGCCGTTAGGTTGCCGAAATGATTTGAGAAATAAAATGCCAGTTTTTAGCTGTCAAAATAATTCTGATTTTATTTGGTAAAACTTAAGTCTATTTATACTAAAATGTAACTGAAAATCATTTCCATAACTCCACCTCTTTTTCCAATGATTTTGGTTTTCCGCTTTCCAATAATAGCGTAACCAATTAAAAAAAAGCATGCAGTTAGCTATGCATTATGTGTCACTGAAATATTCTGCTGTCGCAGCGATATTCTGCTGTCGCAGCGATATTCTGCTGTCGCAGCGATATTCTGCTGTCGCAGCGATATTCTGCTGTCGCAGCGATAGCGTTGCGCCAGTGCAGCGGTCAATGCGTTAAGCTATGTATTTGTTTACATTGCTGTATTGCACAGTCAGCGATTGTCATTTAATGTGGGTCACTACAAGTATTTGGGGATAGCATTTAAAGCGAGATGTTTAAATCCATAAGGGATGGTGTATGATTTTTTTCTTTACTGTGAGTCGCGCGAAGGCTGCGCTGGTGGAATGAAGTACAGTATTACAAGAAGGCGCGTGACTAACCCGTTTTGTGTACGGACTTTCACAACATGTACCTGGTTATCAAGGCCCGTGGCGAACATTTTCGATTCGTCCCTGTCTCTACTTGGTGGGCGGGAGCGAATCTTCTTTAATCACGACGACGTCGCCTGGTTAAGAAGTTTGTCGTAGAGTTTTCTGCTTATATCTTTTCTGCGGATCCTTAAGATATTCCTCTTTCCATTGGTGACTGAATTGATGGTGAAGCGCTTTGATTTTCTTCCATCGGTTAAGTAAGAAAGCTCTTCCGCGTTACGCTCGGGGATGGCCAGTAGCGGTGCACCTCGAATGAAGTGACCCGCGGTAAGAGCTGTGAAATCAGCGGGGTCCTGGGATAATGCGGACAGAGGCCTCGAGTTGAGGACTGCTTCAATTCGCACCAAAAGCGTCGTGAATTCTTCGAATGTAAACTGGTGGTATGCAGCGACTTTTGTTAGATGTATCTTAAAGCTCATAAAGCTTCGGTGGAGAAATCGGAGCAAAGTTCTAGGCGAACTGCCTTTGTGTTGAAATGGAATAGCCCAGCAAAATCTACTCCGGTTGTGGAAAATGGGAGCGAAAAATTCATCTTTTAATTAGAGTTTTTAGCTTTGGTACGTAATACTCTTGCCTTACCATTTAGAGCATCAATCGTTCCATCAATTTCCAAAAAGATGTTGGAAGCTTTGATCGCTTGTCTTTCTTAATTTATTTATTTTAAAATATAGCCTCAGGTATAGTTATAATACCCTAGAAGTTTAAGAGTGCGATCTCCATCAGTTAGGGAGATATGTATGTGAGTTTTTTAAAAACGAAATAAATTTTCAAGAAATTTTTTTTCCACACCGGAAGTAAAAATTTCCAAAAAGATTTTGGAAGCTTTGACCGCTTGTCTTTCTTAATTTGTTTATTTTAAAATATAGCTTTAGGTATAGTTATAATACCCTAGAAGTTTAAGAGTGCGATCTCCATCAGTTAGGGAGATATGTATGTGAGTTTTTTAAAAACGAAATAAATTTTCAAGAAATTTTTTTTCCACACCGGAAGTAAAAATTTCCAAAAAGATTTTGGAAGCTTCGACCGCTTGTCTTTCTTAATTTGTTTATTTTAAAATATAGCCTCAGGTATAGTTATAATACCCTAGAAGTTTAAGAGTGCGATCTCCATCAGTTAGGGAGATATGTATGTGAGTTTGTGCACATACACCTCGCGCTGAGTATGACGCTAGGTGCTTGTGTGTAACCTTCGGTTCATGTGAAAAAGACATATTAAGTAAAACTGGTATGAAATTTTAATTAAAATATAATGAATGAACAATAGTAGTAAGCTCAGAACGAATTTACTTTATAACTTTTATAATTTTACATTGGGAATCTATGCTACAACTTTTTCTTTTTACAAGAAGGCCCTTGGTTGTTGGAGTCAAGGCATGCAACGTTTTAGTTCCTGGAATGGCTTTTGCAGAATCAAATCTGGGTTGCAAAAGTGTCCTTTCACGTTGAATACCGTCTTCGGAGCAGTAGTAAATCGCTATTTGTTTTAAAGATGAGGTTGCCAATTCGCATAACTTCATTAGTGAAACAACTGATCTACTTGTAGGTAACTGTAAGCTTGTACGCGTAGCTAAACGTTTGAGGTTCCCTCCAAGTCCATCGCAAGGCCCTTTCCCCTGAGATGTTGCGTGAAAATGTATCTCTGCTTTCGAATTGAAGTCATCTTTATAATAAAATAGATTCACAAAGTTGAATGAATTTTTAAAATGTCGTGAAGAACCATTTGTTATGTATAACTAATGGAGATCCCACTCTAAAACTTCTAGGGTATAATAAATATACCTGACGCTATATTTTGAAATAAACAAATTAAAAATCGGTCGAAGTTTCAAACATTTTTTTTGGAAATTTTTACTTCCCCTGTAAAGAAAAAAAATTTTTTTTTGTATATTGATCTCATTTTTGAAAAACGGAGAAAGTTTTCTATAGAAATCGCGAAGTTCATTATTAAAAAAAAAAATGTTCTGTACAAAAAAATTATTAAAAAAAACATAGTTTGACATACATACCCATAGACAATGAACAAGAAAAAGCGTTAACTCCAAATCACTTCCTGTTGGGAAGATCCAATGGTATGAAACCTCTTGCGATCTTTCACGAATACCTCACTACCTTGGCATTGTATTTTTATACTTTTGTGGGAGGACGTGTTTTGTGTAAGCTCTCAAAAAGTGATGAAATTTTGTGGTTATAAATATATCATTTCCACCAAAAGTGCTGTGAAAAAGTGTGTCTACGTGGAGGCTGCAAGTCCCACTTCTGGAGATAGAGGACTTTTTATTTTTCAGTTTTCTTTCAGGCGAGATTTGATTTTTCGAAGTAGCAACCCAAGAAAAAACAAAAGGCTGAATCGCGCCAAATCGGGCTGAAAACAGCTGAGCGAGTCAAGTAAGTTCAGCAAAGTGGTCCAATAAGCCAAGCTTTATTGAAGCACCCTGTGCCTAATAAAGCCGAGCTTAAATAGCGGAGACACACACCCCCTACCGGCGTTATTCTTAAATCAAGGTAGGTGGCGCTGAGATCGTCACACAGTGGGCAGCAGCAACTAAATTCGAAGTAAAAGTAGTTGATTACGTATATATATAAGTTAACATATTCGCTAGCGCCCAGTCTGCATAATTCCCACCGCCAACCATTACACGTGCGCTGCGTCAGCAGAATCTTATTTCACCACATACTGCAATTGGGCCATTGCATAACCAATGCTACACCTGTGGGAAACCAAGGCCACGGTCGTTACCGCCGAATATGCTTACGCAAGCATTTCATAACACAGTGAAACGCCCGTGGGAAACCAACGCCACAGCCAGCACCAATGAACATCGTTACGCAAGGGCTGCGTCGCTGCTGCTACACCAAGGCCTTGTGATCGACGCGGTTGCAGTTGAGTGGGCCGTTGCATAGGGGTGCTAGTAGTGCTAAGACACACTTAGAATTTTTAGTTAAACGTAACTTAAGTCGTAGTATTAAAATGATTAAATAAAGTTATTTGTAACGTTTTATAATCCTTGTGTTTGAGCTTAGGGCGAGTTGGCCCTTCTATTTTTTTAAGTGTAAGGATCAAAGATCCTTTAACTGGCGCCCGAGCAGGGACCAGTCGTGAAAGCAGTGAAAGAAAAAAATGTTTGTGTGAAAGCTAAAAATATAAAATATGTATAAATAATAAAGAAAGAGAAATAACTTTAAAATAAAAAAACAAGTGAAAGCAGTGAAAAAAAAATTGTTTGCGTGAAAGCTAAAAATATAAAAGCATAGAAGCTTATAATAAAGAAAGAGAAATAACAAAAAAAAAGTGAAAGTGAAGTACTTGCTCTGCAACACAATACAAAGGACGTGTTAAATGTTTAAACTGTTATAGTAAGTCAGACGTATTTTCGATATTCTTTTTTATTCCTTCTCCACAGATAACACAGATAATTATGGATTCGTTGCAAGCCACTGTGACGAACTTGGCTGGTGCCGTCAATGCACTCCTCGAGAAAATGAACACTATGGAGAGGCGGGTCTCTTCCTTTGACTCTCTGCAGTCTCGGCTCGTCCACCTCGAGGGTGGGACAGCAGTGAATGTGCTGGAAGAACCGGAGGTGCAACCCAGACCTCCTACTACAGAAGCTGATCTGAAGGAGATCTGTAGGCTTACTGACTCGGTAAAGGAGTGGCAGGCCTTCGACGAATGGGGAGCTTGCGAAAATGCTTATCATTCAACGCCCTAAAAGCTTACCGGAGGCATACTCTGCGTGCCTCAAAATACAAAATACAAACTTCCGAAATTTAACTATCCACAATGCGCGCGCCAATAACCGTGTTGTCGCTCCAACAAATACAATCCCGGGTAAGATGCATGGCTTCAGTACCGACAGGGCTCCTCCACTTCCACCTAGGACGACCTGGCGTCCTCACGAGCGTCGACCTCTGTTCGAAAAACTTGATCGGCAGGTTGCCCCAAAGCAAGACCAACCACCTGTTAAAAAGATGTACGTTGACCAGTCCGTGCAAAGCAAACGCGTTAATTATATGAATCGTCCAAATCCCTTCAAGCGTGGTGCTAAATCCGAGAACCTTCCTCGTATGCAACAGAGATTGTACCACGTTACTACAGATGACACGAAACAGAGGGACGACTACTCCGCTACTGCTGAGGAAGAGGATTTTCTATCCAACGGCCATCTAGCGTACCATACATAGAATACAGGCTGCCGGACGGGCGCACATTAGATTTCCTGGTGGACACTGGTGCGAATAAGAATTTTATAAAAGCATCGGTGGTCAAGCAGGGCAAACCAGTAAGTAAGTCCTTTAGTGTAAGATCAGCTGGGGGTTGTATAGACATAAATGAAAAAACATCATTAAAGTTTTTCAACAATATCGGTATCGATTCTGAAGTAACGTTCTTCGTCCTACCTGGACTACGCACATTTGACGGAATCATTGGCGACGATACCCTTAAGGATATAGGCGCAGTAGTAGATAGGAAAAATAATTTACTAGAAATTAATAAATGCAAAATACCGGTTAAATCAGGGATATCTAGTGAGGTAAACTATGCGATATCCAAGGATCTTCCACGCGAAACTGTAGAAAAGGTAAATGAACTAATTGAAAGCTATAGTGAACTATTCCTGCCTATAAATAATAGCGAATTGGTAGATACCAGTGTGCGTGCAGAGAAAAAAAGACGTCGACATCCGACCCTATTTACAGTAAGAGCTATCCTTATCCTTCGTTCATGAGAGAAGAGGTTGAAAGACAGGTACAGGAACTGTTCAAAGAAGGAGTTATCCGGCCATCAAAAAGCCCCTATAACTCCCCAATTTGGGTGGTTCCGAAAAAGCCTAAACCAAACGGCGAAAAACAATTCCGCATGGTCATAGACTATAAAAGATTGAACGCCGTTACCATTGCAGATACCTACCCGATTCCTGATATAAATGCAACCTTATGTAGCCTAGGTCAATCTAAATACTATATAACTATTGACCTGACATCAGGTTTCCATCAGATACCTATGAAGGAATCTGATATTCCCAAGACAGCGTTTTCTACGATGAATGGGAAATACGAGTTCTTACGGCTACCCTTCGGGTTGAAAAACGCTCCGGCAATCTTCCAGCGAATGATTGACGATGTGCTCAAGCAATATATTGGTAAGATATGTGTACATCGACGATATCATTGTGTTCGGAAAGGACGCAGATGACCATTTACAAAATATAGAGAAGGTATTATCAAAATTGCTTGAAGTAAACCTGAGGGTGAACCTGGAGAAAACGTGTTTCCTCGAAACTGAAGTCGAATTCCTTGGCTACATCATCATTCCCGACGGCGTTCGCCCTGACCCAAAAAAGTTGAAGCCATGAATCTAATCTTGCCTCCACAGAACCTAAAGGACCTTAAGAGCTTTCTGGGTATGACTTCGTATTACCGGAAGTTTATTCGTGACTACGCAAAAATCGCGAAGCCATTGACCAATCTTACGCGTGGGGAAAATGCGCAGGTCAAGGCTAGGGTTTCAAGGAGGGTGGAAATTAAGCTCGATAGTGAGGCATTACAAGCCTTTGTCGATTTAAAACGATTGCTCACTTCCGCCGATGTCCTAGCCTTCCCCTCCTTTGAAAAACCCTTTAATCTAACTACGGATGCGTCAAATTATGCTATAGGAGCAGTGCTATCGCAGGGGGATATCGGTAAGGACAAACCAATTGCATACATCTCTCGTTCTCTAAACAAGACCGAGGAAAACTACGCTACAAATGAAAAGGAGATGCTTGCTGTTGTGTGGGCATTAGAAAATTTGAGGTCCTTTTTGTATGGTGCGAAAAAAATAAAAATTTACACCGATCATCAACCACTTACCTTTTCTTTAAGCTGTCGCAACTACAACGCGAAATTAAAGCGCTGGAAGGCGCGAATCGAGGAATATAATTTCGAGATCATCTACAAACCAGGAAAAGCTAACGTTGTTGCCGACGCACTCTCCCGTCTCAAAACTGAAATTAACGCTTTATCTGGTTCTGTTATACCAGAACCTCCCGCTAGCGACGTAGAAAATCCTGACGAAGGAGCCCCATCCGAAGCCACGATGCACTCCGCTGGCCAGGACAGTTCTGATCTTATACCCCACGTGGAGGCTCCTATAAATGTCTTTCGAAATCAGGTAATATTTAGAGTAGGCCAGGAATCCCGATGTCGCGAACAGCCTCATCCTGGTTACGCCAGACACTACATATCACCCGCTTTTGACAGTACGACCCTCATCCCCATACTAAAAGAAATCCTCAAACCTAACTTGATTAATGGAATAAAAATTCCTGAGGAATTATTGCAGAATATCTACGCTAATCACTTCCACAGGTATAAGATGAGAATTACGCAACGAGTAGTGGAAGATGTAGCTATAGTTGACAGAGTTTTTAATATAATAGAACAGGAGCATCGTCGAGCCCACAGGAATCCTAGGGAAAATAGGGAACAAATTCTTGAAAAATATTACTTCCCAGGTATGGCTAAGCAAATCAGAGACTACGTTGCCTAGTGCGATGTCTCCAAATTAAACAAATACGACAGACACCCTGCGAAGCCACATATCCAACCAACACCGATCCTTAATTATCTTTGTGAAATTCTACATATTGACCTTTTCGAAATAGAAAAACAGAAATTTTTGAGTTGTATAGACAAATTTTCCAAATTTGCGAAACTCTTTCCCATAAAAAATAAATCGTCCATTTATCTTCGCAGGAAGCTAACGGATGTCCTGCACTACTTTTCTGTGCCAAGGATACTTGTCATGGACAACGAGCGAGGATTCCTAACCCCGCTCGCACTGAATTACATCAGGTCTCTAGGCGTAGAAATCTACCAAACCCCAACGCAACGAAGCGAAGCAAATGGACACGTTGAGCGGCTTCATTCAACCATAATTGAAATTTACCGCTGCATCACTGGCGACTTTGCAAGGTTATCCCCGAAAGAACGAGTGTCTATAGCTGTAAATAGGTATAACAACACCATACACTCCACTACAAAAAATAAACCGGTGGATGTATTCTTGAATAGGACAGCCAGGATTAATTACCAAAATTTGACAGACTTTAGGGATCAAACCCATGAAAATATCAAGGCCTTGCTGTTACATGAACAAGAATCCAGAAATGCAAGGATAAACGAAAAACGATTGCCACCACGGGAATTTAATAACGGCGATACGCTGTTTATAGCTAACAAACAAATAAAATCAAAACAAAAACCTCTATTTAAAAAGGGAACCGTCGCAGAGAATAGAAATGCGACCATACTAACCGAGAGTGGGAAGAAATTCCACAAATCGGACGTAAAAAATGTGTAAGGGACACATGATAACATTGGTCAAAAGGTAAAAATAGCGAAGATTCTTCGCACCCGGCAGTCCGGAATGCAAACGTATGTTTGTAATGATGGGGTCAGGGTGGTTCAATTCCACGCAGCCTAGTGGTCTGGGCTGACCCAATCGAAGTAGTTCAACTCCTCCACGAGAATCTATCGCTTATTTGCGTGAAGTCACCTGTGCCATGAGTAGGTCATTTGCAATTATAAACGCTTATGACTAAAAGGGATCCACACGGGCCTTCCATAGTCAATAATACCTATAGGCCAATGCAAATGCTAAAATTCAATCAGATCTAAACAAGCAATTTGCGAAATGCAATTGACTAGTGCACAATAATGCACGCAAGAAAAGCGTCAAAACACATATACATACTTACGAAAAAGAACAAATCATGCAAAAAAAAGCGCACAAAAAGCGCACAAAAGATGCCAAAATGATAACAAAAAATTCTTATAAATTTAAACAAAGTAATGAACAAATGATAGAAAAATAAAAGTTAATACTTTCTTTTTCTATAATTTCCCGTTTTTGTTTAAGTCTAAAATAAAAAAAAAAAAACTAAAATAATAATAAAAAGTATACAATACTAACGCAACAACACGTTCACATAACAATACTAATCACTAATTTAATCCACTAACTTTTAACAAACCATTGCCTCACTACTGGCTTCCCAAACCTAAAAATGTAATGAAAACAAAATCTAAATCCTATCAACACTTTCTAACCACTATGCAACTCACAGTTAGGATAAGAAAATATAGACATAAGTATACAATCTAACTCTTAAGAACTGTTAAGAAATACACATGCTTATTTAGTAATAGAATAATATTAGCAATAGAAATATAATATATTAGTTTATAATAAATTTAGAACCAAGTTAGAATAATAATGTAACATTTTTTTTTTCTAGTTTTTAATACTTTTGTTCTAATCAAATTGGTATAACTATGTTAATAGGGAACATTATCATAGTTAGCCTAATTCGTTATTTTAATTCATAGCATCAGCAATAGCGCACTCTTATGACTTATTTAAAATATATGCACCACTAGCAACTATCCGAGACGGGTATGGAAAGATTATTGATGGACATTTTCAGCTAATCCACGCTGTAAACCTGGAGCGTTACGAAATGGCCACAAACCGACTAGAGGAAGCCCTTCCCAGTAGAAACGAATCACCTGCAGTTTATGAAGTGCTCTCATTCCAGTTGAGCAGAATCCGTACACATCTGGGCGAATTGAAAGGGTACGAATCATCTAGACCCAAGCGATCGATAAACTGGATTGGTTCGGCTTGGGAATGGATTGCTGGCTCACAGATTGGGATGCAGTTCTTCGAAATGAAGATGCCCTGAACCAAAACAACAATTAGCAATATAAGGTAAATGCTGCAATTTTCAAAAAAACTGATGAATTATTGCAGAAGGTCAATGGCATTTTGACCGCCACCAACGATATCATGTACGAGAAGAACCTTGAAAGGATTTCTCAGGAAATCCAACACAAGATCATCCTGCTGAGGGAAGATGTCAACGAGCCGATTTGCGCATGTCAGATGGCCAAAGCTGGCGTGGTCAATACCAATCTTTTGAGTAAGGAAGAGGTCAACCAGCTTGTCAGCGAGATAGACGTACTCCCATATAGTAATGCTATTGAAGCAATTGAGTATAGCAAACCTTCGATATACACCAACGGTACGCTATTATTGTACGTGTTATCCGTGCCTAAGGTTACCTGTTACCAGTTACCTGACCTACAACGAATCTAGCGTCGAACTTGTCAAGAAAGACACAATTTTCCTTGACAATTTCAGCGGAAGCATAGGATCAGGTAAACCCGCAATCAGTTTAAATGGTTCTTATATTCTACAGATAACAATAACAATACTAATCACCGAGACCGTTACCATCAACAACCAGAGCTAGTCGAGCACAAGCATCTCAGGAGCTCAAGTTCTCCCACCAGTTTTGACCAGCATAACCAACCGAAGCATGGCGCTGAACCTTAACCTCGTACACGAGATGGCGGTTGACAACATCAAATTACTGGGTTACCTCAAGGAAAAAACGAATTGGTTTACCATTATCGAATCCCTGGGACTAGTCGCTCTATTACTGATGATTTGGTACATTTGGCGCAAAATCATCGCAAAGATCAACATACCTGAGCTGAAGTTATCCTTACTGGCCAGGCGTACTAGTATCCAACGTAGGAAGCGCTCTTCCTTGCCGCATGATCTGCGGGACGCAGATTTGTAATGGGGGAGGAGTTAACATATTCGCTAGCGCCCAGTCTGCATAATTCCCACCGCCAACCATTACACGTGCGCTGCGTCAGCAGAATCTTATTTCACCACATACAGCAAATGGGCCATTGCATAACCAATGCTACACCTGTGGGAAAACAAGGCCACGGTCGTTACCGCCGGATATGCTTACGCAAGCATTTCATAACACAGGGAAACGCCCGTGGGAAACCAACGCCACAGCCAGCACCAATGAACATCGTTACGCAAGGGCTGCGTCGCTCCTGCTACACCGAGGCCTGGTGATCGACGCGGTTGCAGTTGAGTGGGCCGTTGCATAGGGGTGCTAGTAGTGCTAAGACACACAATGAAGTTATTTGTAACGTTTTATAATCCTTGTGTTTGAGCTTAGGGCAAGTTGGCCCTTCTATTTTTTTAAGTGTAAGGATCAAAGATCCTTTAACTTATATATAAATAAATATCTAATTATAAACATTAAAAATAATAAAAATTTATAAATAAATAATAAAATAATTAATAAACAGCGAATGTAACGAGCTGCAGTAAATTAAAGTTAAATTAAATATTTAAGAATTTTTATTGAGCTCAAAGCCAGTTTATGGAAGATTTTTTGTGAAAAAACAATAACAGCTTTTAATGGTTGAAGTAATAGTACTATTTCGGAAATCACCACATTTCCTCATCAGACTTCTTTATGATTATTAAATTAAATTAATTTTTAATATAATTTTTCATAACCACTTCTCTCAGGCTTTGAACGCGGGAGCTCGGAGTTGCAGAGCCAATACGCTACCTATTGTGCTACGCTAGCCAAGTTGGCTGTTGTGTTTATTTCATCTTTCTTAAACAAACCAACTACAAACAAGAGCAACTGATCTGCCGCTATTTAACTTGTTTGTGTGGTTGTTGTTTGTGTTTTTGTTTGCAAATTCTGTATAATGTGTTTTTTTACATTATATTCTAATGCATTTTTAAGGCGTGCTCATCCTTGTATACAATGGTTGTTAATTTTTCTGTTGGCCTAGTAAATGTTAATATTTTAGATTTTTTTTTTTTATTGAGCTCAAGGCCAGTTTATGGAAGATTTTTTGTGAAAAAACAACAACAGCTTTTAATGGTTGAAGTTATAGTACTATTTCGGAAATCACCACATTTCCTCATCAGACTTCTTTTTGATTATTAAATTAAATTATTTTTAATCGGAGTTGCAGAGCCAATACGCTACCTATTGTGCTACGCTAGCCGAGTTGGCTGTTGTGTTTATTTCATCTTCCTTAAACAAACCAACTACAAACAAGAGCAACTGATCTGCCGCTATTTAACTTGTTTGTGTGGTTGTTGTTTGTGTTTTTGTTTGCAAATTCTGTATAATGTGTTTTTTTACATTATATTCTAATGCATTTTTAAGGCGTGCTCATCCTTGTATACAATGGTTGTTAATTTTTCTGTTGGCCTAGTAAATGTTAATATTTTAGAATTTTTTTTTTATTGAGCTCAAGGCCAGTTTATGGAAGATTTTTTGTGAAAAAACAACAACAGCTTTTAATGGTTGAAGTTATAGTACTATTTCGGAAATCACCACATTTCCTCATCAGACTTCTTTTTGATTATTAAATTAAATTATTTTTAATCGGAGTTGCAGAGCCAATACGCTACCTATTGTGCTACGCTAGCCAAGTTGGCTGTTGTGTTTATTTCATCTTTCTTAAACAAACCAACTACAAACAAGAGCAACTGATCTGCCGCTATATAACTTGAATGTGTGGTTGTTGTTTGTGTTTTTGTTTGCAAATTCTGTATAATGTATTTTTTTTTTTTTTTTGTACTTTTTACATTATACTAGGCCAACAGAAAAATGAACAACCATTGTTAAATTAAATAAATAATAAGTAATTTAAATAGGGAATCGATAAATAGTAATTAATAATTAGTTAACAAATAAATTAAAAGAAAATAGCAAAAATTATTAAAAAATAGAAGCTTGTTTAAGATTAAAATGAGTGTCCCCCAATCGCCCCCGGCAGGTCGAAATAACAAGGAAGTTTCGGGACCCCATATAACCGGGAGTGCGACATCCGAAGTAGGAACGACTCTCAACGTTTTTGGAAGGCGTCCTAGGTTGATGAGTTCGCCTCCAGAGCTTTGTCCGGTGCCCAAAAATGCTTGTCTGACTCAAACAGATTATCAGCCATCACCTTGGGTTACCCTCGGAGCAAAGATTCGCGAGCTTGTTGACATGCTGGAGGATGGAAAAAGAAGATCCATCCATCAGCCCATGCGCGATGTTACAGGCGAACTCTCTGCTTTGTATGAGAAAGCGAAACCCCCAACTCCGAAGGAAAAAACCAATACCGGGAGCCAAACAACCGCGGTAAGCCACTCCATTCGGCGATCTCAAAGGGGAGTCACAGATGCGTCATCACAGCCAAACGTTCAACTCAGCAAAAATAAGGAAGGAGAGGAGAGGGCAGATTGGGAAACCGTAGAAAGGATGAAGAAGCCAAAACCTAAGCCCCCACGGCCAGATGCTTTGATAATAAAGGATCGTGGTGGAAGATCATACGCTGTCGAAGAAGCGCTTGGCGAATACGTCTCTGTCCAGACTCTCACCTCACAAATTGCGATAGAGGTTAAAGATCTGGATGAAGTATCAACGAAAGAAGAGATTTGCGCAGCTTTTGAAAAAGAGTTCGAGGGTATCAAGTTAAAAGAAGACTCAGTGAAATCTATGCGAAATGCATACAGTGGTACAAAGATAGCGACACTACTGCTCCCAGCTGCATCTGCAAATTGTAATTGCTGCAGGGTAAATTCGTGTAGGATGGGTGGTTTGCCGAATCCGACAAAAAACACAACCCACGCAGTGCTTTAAATGCTTAGAGTTTGGACACGTCGCACGTAACTGTAGATCCCCATATGATATGAAAGGATCGTGTTTCAACTGCGGTGACTCAAGTCATATGGCCCGTGACTGCAAGAAAAAAATGAGGTGTGCTATCTGCGCGAGGAAAAACTTGGCGGATGTAAAGCACAGGACAGGTGGAAGAGGATGCCCTTTCTTTGTAGAGGCAGTACAAAAGGCACGTAAACTATGAAGCTTTTCCAACTAAATCTAAATCACTGCAAGGCGGCACAAGAATTGTTGCAGCAGTCTGTAATAGAAATGAATATCGATGTAGCGCTATTGAGTGAACCATATAAAGTGGTAGACTGTCAACTATGGGCCAAGGACAATGCAGGGCTTACAGCAGTATGGAGCTGTGCTTATAAACCGCTTCCAATAGAAAAACTGAAATCAGACGTATGCTTCGTCTGCGTGAAAATTTCAGGCATCATACTGTACAGTTGCTACATACCACCTAGCTTCAGCCTCGAGGAATTTGAAACAATAGTAGATAACCTTGTTAGCGATGCAAAAACTAGAACACCGGTCGTAATCGCGGGAGACTTCAATGCTTGGGCCCAAGCATGAGGAAGTCGTAAAACAAACGCCAAAGGCAGATCACTACTGACAGCTTTTTCCACCCTGGAGGTAGTGTTATTAAATACCGGCAGCAAAGCAACATTCAAAAAAGATGGACGCGAATCTATAATACACTTAACATTCATAACCAGCAGACTATTCCGAAATGTCCATTGGGAGGTTAGTGACAAATATACGCACAGCGATCACCAAGCAATTATCTTCACTATAAATGAAGTAAAGCAAACACGGCCTCGTCTTGAAAGGAGATCAGTGGGCTGGAGAATCGACTCTCTAGATGAAGAGGCGCTCAAGGTTATGATGTCTGAAGTGACCCTAACGCCGGGAGCTACGAAGATGGCCGACACGCTCATGACCACCATATCGAACGCCTGTGACGCTTCAATGAAGAGGAGAGGAAAGAGCCCATCGAACAGACGTCCCTCAGTATACTGGTGGAATTCGCAGATAGCAGATATTCGTCAACAATGCAATAGAGGAAGACGCGACTACCAAAGGGCCAGAAAAAACACAAATTATGCGGAACAACAAATACACTACAGGGCTAAACGCAAAGAATTAAAGCATCTCATTAAGGCAAGCAAGAAGAGGTGTTTTCCCCAGCTTTGCGACAGTGCCGAGCAAAATCCTAGGGGTGCGGAATCTCATCCTTTCCGGCTACCAAGAAAGGTTAGTGCACAATATACTACTTTCGAGATGTTTGAATATATATTTATATATATATGTTAGCACGACACATATTTGTGTAACATAAAAAAGTGCACACAACTATAGACAGCAATTTGCTGACGTTGCGACACGTGTAGAGCGAACCGTGAGAACGGGCAAAACAACTTCACCTGTGGGAAGCGCAGTGTCAGCAAATTCCATCAATGCAGCAGCAAGGCAAACATAGGTTTAATTCTAAGACACACATTTTGTAATAATCAGTTAGAAATTGAAAGTGAATAAAGGAGCACGTCTCCCAAAAAGATTTTTTTTAACTCTCAAAACAATTAATGTTTTAACTGGCGCCCGAGCAGGGACCAGCGCGCGAACGTAGTAAAAAGCCGGAACATCAAAAAGTACGGCTACGCGATTAAGTGATTGTGAAAAATAAAAATAAGCAAATCAATAAGCGGCTACCGTAGCAGGACAGGAGGACAACCAGTGACGCCGAGGGACCCCAGTACCGAAGGAAAAGGACCATCCCAGAGCGCCCATAAAAATCCCATAGATGTCACGCTGGATACTAATGTAAGGAATTTATATTAAGAGATTGTGATTAAATTAACAAAAAAAAATTGTGCAAAAGTTATACAAGTTAAATTTTAAAATTAAATATTAAAGGACTAAGTGAAATTAAGTTGCGTCAGACGAATATTAAAAGATAAGGAAATTGTTAAGAAATTGTAATAACTAATTCAATTTTAGCTTCGCTATATTAATATTTCAAGAATAAGAAATTGCAATTCGATTACAGAGCTACGCCAAGCTAATATAATTTAAACTCCAAATTAAGCGATAAGTAACTAATCTAAAAACAGATTAAAAAAAAAATTAATATACGAAACAAACTAATTAAATATGCCAGACACTGCTGAGGAATTAATTGAGCAACTAAATCAGCTTAGATTAGATTACGGAGCTACCGAACCCCCAACTATCCCAAATCCTACAAATACTATGACAATAGAAGCAATAGTGAGGGAAGTACTCGGGAGAATGAGTGCACCTAATTTAAACGATTCTAGAGAACCCGACCACGCAGTGGCGCTGAACGCACAGAATATAAACGAACTAGATAGGATCCCAGATATGGTTAAATGTCTTAGGGAATTTTCAGGACGTCCAGGAGAATTCAACTCCTGGAGGAAAAGCGTGGATAGGATCCTTAAAGCATACGAGGGGCTTAAGGACACACCAAAATACTTCTCAATTTTACATACAGTAAGACACAAAATAGTAGGTGATGCCGACACGGCTTTGGAGTCCTATAGTACTCCGCTCGACTGGACGCAAATTAGAAAATGCCTCATGATGCATTATTCGGACAAGAGGGACATTGGTACCCTAGAATACCAAATGACGACGTTGGCTCAACGTCACGACGATATCCCGACTTTTCCTTTCACTTATTTTGGATAAAATAGCGTGCCTCGATCTAAGCGACGAATCCATAAAGACAATGACGAACTCCTATAGGGACAAAGCTCTCGATACGTTTATCAGAGGGCTGAACGGTGATCTACCTCGACTTCTTAGCATTCGGGAACCTACAACCTTGCCTCAAGCTCTGCATTTATGCCAAAAATTGGATAATATGTCCTTCCGAATGAATTATGCACATAATGTGCCCAAGTCAATGAATCAACCACCGTCGCGATCTGTTCGTCAAAATACGACATTTAATACCAATAAACCTTTTTATCCCGAGCTTACCTATTCGCATTCACCTAGACAAAACTCCGGCTAACAAATATTCGGCCGGCAGTCGAACCGTCACCCTCAATACTCGTATACTCCACCCTGCTTACAGAGTTCAACAAACTGCTGTTCCGCACAACAGTTATAACTACCCACAAAACCAAACAAATAACGCCTATAATTTACCAGGATTTAGAAATCCAGTAAACACTCCCTTTAATAACAGACCAAATTTGCCCCCAAAGCCACCAGTCCCGATGGAAGTGGACAATTCACTACACTCAAGGCAGGTCAATTACCAAAATAGACCTGATGTTAACAACAAACAACCACAGAAACGCCCTCTCTCTACTCAACCAATGCACCCTCCAAATAAGGTGCAAAGGAATTTCTATGCAAACACAGGATCAGTAAATTCCAGTGATTACCAAGGGGAGCCAGACCCGTACGGCATTTATAACAACGATTCCTACCATAACAACTATGGCACGGCAAAACCAGTGGATCCACCACCGGAAGGCGAAGTTAACTATATCAATAATGAACGAGACCACGCTGAACCAGACACTATTCATTTTTTAGACTAGCCCCGTCTTCGCTGCCCTATTACGAGTTTAAAACAAGAAGCGGAGACGTAATAGATTTTTTAATTGATACTGGATCTAACAAAATATTAAATGAAAAACCCTTCACAGTAAAATCAGTTGCCGGTACGATCGAAATTACGCACCACACCTTTGTGGATATTTTCGGACCAGAAGTCGGAAAAATAAAAGCAAAATAAAGTAAACGACATTATCAGAAAATGTCCAAACCTTTTCGCCGATCCCGACGAAAAGCTCATATATACTACCCTTGTGAAAGGTGAGATCCGGACAGTCAACGAAACCCCTGTTTACTCTAGACCATACCCATACCCAATGGCTCTTAAACAGGAGATCGAACGCCAGGTCGAAGAACTCCTTGCTAACGAAATAATAAGAAGATCGAAATCTCCCTATAACTCCCCAGTTTGGATCGTCGATAAAAAAACGGATGCTTCTGGCGAGAAGAAGTATCGAATGGTTATTGACTATCGCAAACTTAATTCCGTTACAATTCCCGATAAATACCCCATACCCGAGATTAACGAGGTCCTAGCATCAAATCAATTTTTGTTTCTAGATTTGCTAGGGACACTTCTTCTGATGATATAGAGTTTTGCATTTCATCAAAAATTAAGACTTGTAACTTAGCAATCCGAAAATTTAACTTTAAATACGAACGTAACGTATCATCTTTTAAAATTGATGTGGCACCTGAAGTTTTTGATACTTTGCTTAACAATTCTTTTTGGCCAACCGGGGCATTTGTTCGCGAATTTGAATACAAGCCACATAAAAATAAAAAATAAAATAAATAACTTAGCTTCAATTCCTAATCGTGACACTGAGCCAAAAAACTAATTTTAAATTCTACTTTAAGTATTTTCTACCAAAACGTTAGAGGTTTAAATACTAAATTGAACGATTTATATTTAAAAGGCTTAGACTGTGACTATAACGTAATTTGCTTTACTGAAACTTGGCTTAAACCACATATTTTTAATTCAGAGATCCTTCCTAATCAATATCAAATTTATAGAAATGACCGTAAGGACAGAATCGGTGGGGGTGTTCTTTTTGCAGTTCATTCTTCAATACCATCCGAAGATGTTAATATCCCCCTCATCGAGTCAATCGAATTTAAAGCCATACGAGTTATGGTAGGAAATGGTTTCTTTTATTTAGCTGCTTGCTACATCCCTCCTCACTCTGACTTATCGGTTTATTCTCAACATATTGCGTTACTTAGATCTTTAAGTTCAATGATTACTGCACATGACTCGATGATTGTACTTGGTGACTTCAATATGCCAGGCATATCATGGACTCTTATAGAGGACGTTATCGTTCCAATATCATCAAAGGATAGATACAATGTGTTTTTAGAAGATATGGCTGAGCTCTGTCTAAATCAGATCAATTTAACTCCAAACAATTTTGGCACCATTCTGGATCTAGTTTTTGTTGATGACGTATCTAAGTCATCTATGAAGATGTGCGAACCCTTGGTTATTCCAGAGGACTCTTATCACCCTGCGATTGAGGTAAATTACGAGGTTATTGGTGATTTTGGAAATAATGTTAATAAATCAAGTAGCTCAAACGCTCGTTTTATTTTCGCGAAAGCCAATTTCAAAAAATTAGATCGAGAATTATCAAAATTATCATGGCCGACGTATAAAGATGATGTTGAACGTTGCGTCCAGCATTTTAATGACACTATATTTAGCTTATTTCAAAAGTTTGTACCAAAACGGGTTTGCGTACAAAAGGAGCAATCACAACCTTGGTTTACTAAAGAACTAAAAAATTTAAAAAATAAGAAGTCGCGATCGTTTAAATTGTACAAAAAAACTGGTTTGCACACTAACTATATTAAATACTCAGTTATCCGACACGCTTATTTTGAATTAAATAAAAAATGCTACAGATCTTATTTGTGCAAAGTTAAAAGGAATCTAATAAAAAACCCTGAATCATTTTATGACTTCGTTAACTCTAGGCGCAGAGTGACTAGTTTTCCGTCTGCTATGAAATATCAAAATACCGTTTCTTGTGACTCCCAATCAATTTCCAACATGTTTGCCCAATTCTTCAGGTCAAATTACTCCATTAACTCTCCTCTGAGCAAACCTTATCCATATAAACTCTGTTCCCTCACCTCTGCTATTATTCCGCAGATATCTTCCGAGGAAGTACTTTATTATTTGAGTAACTTAAAAGAATCATTTAAGGCTGGCCCCGATTCTATCCCGACGTGTTTCCTCATAAACTGTGCAAAACATATTTATGTGCCCTTAACTAATTTATTTAATCTTTCTCTTAAGCTTGGGATTTTCCCTTCAGCTTGGAAAGAATCATTCATTATACCACTTTATAAGACCGGGAGTAGGTCCTCTATAGAAAATTACCGCGGTATAGCTAAGCTTTCTGCTATTCCTAAATTATTCGAAGCTATTGTTGTTGACCATTTAACGTATTCCATATCCTCTACAATTTCTAGCACACAACATGGGTTCTCTAAGGGTAAATCTACCGTTACAAACTTGCTTGAGTTCACAACTCATGTTTCAAATGGATTCAGAGAATTTATGCACACTGATGTTATATACACTGATTTTAGTAAAGCATTCGACAGAGTAAGTCACTCTTTACTGATCCATAAACTCGATCTCCTTGGTTTTCAACCTAATCTCCTTCGTTGGATGGCTTCTTACCTCATTGACAGAACACAACGAGTTCTTTTTAAAAATAGTTCCTCAAACATTATTCATGTTTCTTCAGGGGTCCCGCAAGGAAGTCACCTTGGTCCGATTCTGTTTTTACTTTTTATAAATGACTTACCTTCTGTAATAAATTATTCAAAAATTTTATTGTATGCTGATGATGTAAAGCTTTTTAGATCGTATCATTCTGTTGAGGAAAGGTCCTTACTACAAGCGGATTTAAATAGCATGACTAACTGGTGTGAAATAAATTACATGCCACTAAACCTTAAAAAATGTAAAGTAATGTGCTTTTCTCGCAGAGCAGTTCAACCAACATCTTATGAAATAGGTAACCATAACCTCGAACAAGTGTTTAACTTTGTTGATCTTGGAATTACAATGGATCCGAAATTTAATTTTAATCTTCACATCAATGTTACAGTTAACAAAGCCAAGGGTGTTTTTGCATTTGTAAAACGGTGGTCAAAAGAATTCAATGACCCTTACATCACGAAGGCTCTGTATACAACGTTAGTGAGGCCCATACTGGAATATGGATCTGTTGTTTGGAACCCGCGCTATCAAGTTCATTCCGACAGAATAGAGTCCATTCAAAAACAATTTCTGCTTTTTGCTTTAAGGAATTTTCGTTGGGATTCTCAGTACAACCTGCCGCCATATAAAAGTCGTTTAAAACTCATTAATCTTCCTACACTTGCTAGTCGTAGAGAAATGCTAGGCATTGTATTTTTGGTCAAGTTACTGACAGGCTTGATTTCTAGCCCATCTCTTCTTAGCGAAATAAAACTTAACGTTCCCTCCAGAATCAAGACATTTCCGGCCTCTCTTTCTGAAGCCATGTAAAAGTAATTTTGAGTTAAATGAGCCACTCCGTAGTTTGTGTCAGGATTTTAACACTCACTCCGGTTCTTTTGATATTTCAGACTCACTTTTTTCCATAAAGAAAACTATACTTAATCCTCTCAATAATTAATACATACATACATATACATATATTACTATTCGATCAGCTGATGAGCATTTGTTCTGTAGCTGAACAGTTTTAGATCTCGACACTTAACAAACCTCTGCCTTTCATGACTCGGCGCAATATATATGAAAAAACAAAATTTTTTTTTTTTTATATATCCGTGCGTCATGCGGATGCGCCCCTCGCGTCGGTCGGGCGGGTATGGAGGGATACAACCGTTGGGATTATTATTATTATTATTATTGGGAATAATAAACTATTTACTGTCATTGACTTAAAGAGCGGGTTTCACCAGATACCACTTCGCGAATCCGATATAGAAAAGACAGCATTTTCCATAAACAATGGAAAATACGAATTTCTACGACTGCCCTTCGGGCTTCAGAATGCCCCTTCCACATTTCAAAGGGCACTAGACGACATCCTTCGTCAACATATTGGAGCTAGATGCTATGTTTACATCGACGATGTAATAATATTCGGAAAGGATGAAGAGCAACACTTAAAAAATATGGAATTAGTATTCAAAACTCTGGAAGACGCTAATATGAAAATTCAATTGGATAAATGCGAATTCGCAAAGCAGGAAGTCGAATTCCTAGGGTATATTGTTACTCCTGAAGGTATAAAATCTAATCCCAAAAAGGTAGAGGCTGTAGCGAAATTCCCAGTGCCAAGAAACTTGAGAGAATTAAGATCCTTCTTAGGTATGTCAATATATTACCGTCGTTTCATCAGGGATTATTCTAAATTAGCCAAACCTCTCACCGCACTCCTTCGAGGAGAAGCTGGAAATACTTCAAAAAATAAATCTAGAAAAATGAATATAAAATTAGATGAAGAAGCTTTAAATGCATTTAACAAAATTAAAAATACATTAGTATCGAAATATATCGTCCTTTCTCACCCAAACTACGAAAAAGACTTCGAATTGATCACAGACGCCTCCGACTTCGCTCTCGGAGCCGTTCTATCACAAGATGGCAAGCCCATCACCTTTATTTCAAGAACTCTGTGTAAAGCAGAGGAGCACTACGCTACCAACGAGAAGGAGATGCTTGCTATAATCTGGGCTCTCAACTCTCTAGACAGTTACCTTTACGGTTCTAAAAAAATAAGAATAGTTACTGACCATCAACCGCTGACATATGCGCTAAGTCACAAAAATACCAATAGCAAGATGAAAAGGTGGAAAGCCATCTTAGAAGAGTACAATCATGAACTCATCTATTCACCAGGAAAATCGAATGTAGTGGCAGATGCCCTATCAAGAATATCCACTCAAATAAACTCGCTTACATCTACTACGCACAGTGATGATAGCTCAGGCCATAATTTAATACCCTGCGCAGAGGTACCAATTAATGTCTTTAAAAATCAAATTTTTCTCGAGCAGGCCGAAACACCATCCTACCAATTTAAAATAATTTTTCCAACTATGCACCGTCACATAATAAAAGAACCATCTTTCGATGAGCAAAAGGTTGTAACGTTTTTCAAAAGATACCTAAACCCGTCCGTGATTAATGGAATCCACACCGATGAAAGGACCATGGGTATAATTCAAAACGTTTATCCGCATCATTTTAGCAACTACAAATGCAGGTACACACAGAAATTAGTAGAGGACATAACTAGTGAAAAGGAACAAGAAAACATCATACTGAAGGAGCATTTAAGAGCACATAGAAACGCGATCGAAAACAAGGCACAAATTATCGAAAAAACATATTTTCCCGGAATGATGAACAAAATCAAGCGAATGATAACCAACTGCACGGTATGTAAAGAAAGCAAATATGAGAGACAACCCAATCAGCCAAAATTAGCAGCGACGCCACTACCAACCTTCCCAGGACACACAGTACACATAGACATCTTCCTGACCGAAGGAAAAAAAAATTCTGACTGCATTAGATAAGTTTACGAAATATGCGGTAACAAAAATGCTGAATAGTAGGGCCATCGAGGACGTTAGAAGTCCTTTAAGGGACATATTATTTTTCTTCGGTGTTCCAAAAATTGTAGTAATCGATAATGAACCATCGCTCAACTCCGCCTCAATTAAATTTATGATGAAAGATGAATTGGGAATAGAAGTTTACACTACGCCCCCATATAAAAACCAGGCAAATGGGCAAGTGGAAAGATTTCATTCCACTCTCAGCGAAATAACACGTTGCATTAAAGAAAATGGAGGACACCGGAATTTTGAAGAATTGTTGGAAAGAGCTGTATCCGAATATAACCATAGCATTCACTCAGTTACACAGAAAAGACCAGTCGACTTATTTTTTGGACGAAATGTGACATTTACACCTGAGGACATAGAAAAAACAGGACACCAAAATTTACAAAAGCTAGCACAAAAACAAAATAAGGACATCGAATACCATAACAGGAATAAAAAAACTCCTAAATCCTATTTAAAAGGACAGATTATTTACGTAAAGAAAAATAGAAGATTAGGAACTAACCTAAGCAAATTATTTAGTAGAGAAATAGTTAAGGAGGATAGAAATAGTACCGTAGTTACCGAAAAAGGACAAATCATACACAAAAGCAGAATACGGAAGTAACTATAGCAAATTTATTTTTCAGGCTTCTCTTACCACTATGCCTCGCAGAGGTACAAATTCTAGACTACTCGAACTCCCAATTAGTCACTATAGAAAAAGGAACGACCAAACTGCAGACAGGAACATTTAGAATAATACACGAAATCGACATTGACAAATATACGGAAATCTTGGAGCACATTGAAATGACGACGGGGACTGAAATATTCTCCAAAAACCCGAATTATCCTTTCATATCCCTTCTAATATCCCAAATAAAGGCTCACATAAATAATCTAAGAATTGAAAAAAAATCCAAAAGATCCCTTAATTTCTTAGGCAGTGCATGGAAATGGATTGCAGGAAATCCAGACCACGAAGATCATGAAATCGTATTAAATAAATTAAATAACGTTCTAGAAAATAACAATAACCAAGTCCTTATAAACAATCTCACATTAGAGAAAATTAATGAAATTACAAATATTACAAATCATATTATAAAAGATTTACAAGGTGATAAAAGCAAAGAAATAGAATCCTTTTTGAAATTAAAATACAAATTAGAAGTCATTAAAGAAGAAGTCGTAAATATCGCATACGCAATACATTGGGCAAAAGCCAATATAATCAATTCATTTATTATGTCAAGTGAAGAAATAGACATTGCTAAAGAAATTTTCAATAAGGACAATATTCCATTTATTAATTTGGACGAAGCTCTCGAATTTGCAGAAATAAATGTAGCGACCAACGGAGAAATAATACTTTACATTGTAAGTTTGCCCACAGTAGAAAACCAAATTTGTAAAACAATAGATACTAGAGCAGCCAAAAGAAACGACCACATCAACAAAATAAATTTTTACTCAATTCTTAGATGTGAAAAGACTCTTTACGGAATAATAACCAATTGTAAACAATATAATTCACTACAGATATGTTTAAGAAATAATTTATTAGATTTAAGTAATGACTATTGTATCAGTAATCTCCTTAAGAGCCGTTTGCCAAACTGCACAGTCACCAATAGCCAGCACATCCCAGACTTCGAAGAACTATCACCTGGAATCCTATTCCTGAACGATTTTAGAGGTGATATCCTAATAAATCAGGGTCTCACAACCCTTAATGGTACTTTTATGATTCACTACAACAACGCTACAATCCAGATCAAAGGAAAAAAATTTTTTAACGCAGAAAAATCTTCAAATAAACCCCTACCTGCTATACTTCAGCCAATCTCAATACCAAACAAAAGCGAAGAAACACTTTCCCTACAGATGCTAAAACAGCTAAATGTTAATAATACAAAGGAAATAAGCCTCACACAATACGCAAACCAACTAAAATATTACGCAAATATCGGCCTTATCATTATACTGATAATCATAATTACATTCCTAACCAAAGCAGCCTTATCATCCAAGGAAAACAAGCAAAAACAGTCCATGGAGTTAACGGAACATGCAGTGGAAGGACTTAACCAAATTTTCAACAAAACTTCAAACGAGGACGTTTGAATCTTAGGGGGGGTTTGTTAGCACGACACATATTTGTGTAACATAAAAAAGTGCACACAACTCCAGACAGCAATTTGCTGACGTTGCGACACGTATAGAGCGAACCGTGAGAACGGGCAAAACAACTTCACCTGTGGGAAGCGCAGTGTCAGCAAATTCCATCAATGCAGCAGCAAGGCAAACATAGGTTTAATTCTAAGACACACATTTTGTAATAATCAGTTAGAAATTGAAAGTGAATAAAGGAGCACGTCTCCCAAAAAGATTTTTTTTAACTCTCAAAACAATTAATGTTTTAACTTATATATGCAGTTAAACTTTTGGCTAAAAATTAATTCAGTAAGTTTCATACAAAGCAGGAAAAAGCGAACCAAGTGAGTAGGCGTCTCGGAACCCAGTCCGTTCCGAACGCTGCAAAGCAGTTAAACAAGCAGAAACTATGAAACACCAGAAGAGATGAAGTCAACAAAATAACCAAGCAGCTCGGAACCTCGTCCGTTCCGACCGGCGGGCAAGGTAACAAATAAACGTTAAATTTTATGAAAAACATTATGTACTCGTATAATAGTTGAAATACCAGAAAACATAAAAGACAAGATGGCTAAATGAGCAGCTTGGCAACGCGGTTGCTCGCCGACGCAAAAATAATTCAGTACACATACATTTCAAAACACACAAATTATACCAAACACACACACACAAATATACATGTAAACATATGTCACCATATTTTTGCGATCATCAAAGCGGACGGACGTTTCCCCCAGCGATCAAATCTATAATTTTAATAAAGCTTGTGGATTTAAACCTAAATTTTAATTTCCTTTTATTGTAAATAAAAAGTGGTGTAAAAAGTGGTGAGTGGTTCCAGCAAATAAGTGCAGTGAATAGCGCAGAGTTGTAAATGGTCCTTCTGCGCCAAAAAGAAAGGCACCTTAAAAAATATTAAATTAAACAAAAAAAAAAAAAGATCTAAAAGTGAAATAAAGCCTGTAAAGAAAGAAAATCAGAAAATATTTAAACTGTGCAAAATAACTCTAAGTAGACAAAACAAAAACAACATTCAGCATAAATCTGGTTCGGGCGCGAAAAAACAAAACAAAAACAACATTCAACTAAATACAAAAACACATAAACGGGCGCGGAAAAATATACATACAAAAACTTATATACACATGCATCTGTAAAAACAACACATAAAATAAAATTCGGGCGCGAAAAAATAAACACAACAAATAAACTAACAGATAAGCAGATAATACCCGGAGCGCAGGAAAGAAAGAAAAAGGACAAATTCAACGAGGGAAGAAGGAAGGAAAACAAAAGGGCAATTATATACATATCTAAACATACATACATATGTACATATATTGGCCAAATAAACCCACCCCAAAAAAAATCCCTTGAAGCAATCAAAGTGAGTTGTATCTATCCACTTTACATATATAATTACTAAAAATTTATAAGCGAACTATTTGTAAATTTTGAAAATTTACCCCGATAAGGCGTTAGCTAGTCTCCAGATATAAGTAGCCAAGTACAAAAAATAATACAGTCCACTAACCCCCCTTAAACCCCACATGTCTTATTATACAAAAATTTTACATTTTAATGCCCCAACTAAAATACAGTTTGCTTAAAAAACTAAAAATTTGTATTTTAATTTTGCTGCTTAATGCCACTTGATAAATCCCCGCTAAAAGAAACAAAAACACCTCAGTTTTTAGAACTACCGACAATGGCCGATGACGATAAGCATCAAAGCACACCTGCAGAAGCTACACGCTCAAAACAGGGTGCAAAGCAAAAAAAGATAAAAGATTTTTCCGCCACAAAATTTATTTCAGATAGTGACAGTTAAATAAGATACTGCACTCGATTTTCCTCAACCCCAATCCAAGACAATTCAGAATCCGTTCTGGAAATAAAAAACAAAAGTCTTGACAACTTTTGGACACGACTTCAGTCGGCATATGACGCAATTATTGAAACAGATGATTCAGATATGCCAGAAAATTTTAAATCTTCGACTTATGCCAAATATGAAAACTGATTAGTCCAATATGAAGAAACAAAGGCTATGATCTCCGATCAATTAAAGTTACTAAAGCCTATTGCACATACTCCACCACCGCGAGTAGCGGGACATGTTTACAGCCGTGTACATAAACCATCCAAAATTATCTTAAGCGCAAAAACTGTATCACCTCAGATATAAAACGAAAGGTCAAGCAGGCGCTATAGTAAAACAGTTCGCCATCAATGATGACAATTTCAATCTGGCTTGGGAAGCATTAAAATCTCGGTATGAAAATGAACGAGTATTGGTTGACAACCAAGTAACGATTCTTATGAACTTGCCAAAAATACAAAAAGAAACAGCTGAAGAATTTTTAAAATTACAATCCACTGTAACAAATTGTTTGTCAGTTCTCTCGACACAAAACATTCCCACTGATAGCTGGGACCCCTTTCTGGTAAATATATGCGCTGCCACTTTACCAGAAAAATCGTTACTCTTATGGGAGCAATCGCTCTCATCCCGAAAAAGATGCCCAATGTGGCACCAAATAAAAGACTTCCTCACTACCCAATTCGAAATCGCAGAGAGGGTAGATAAAAAGTTATCTAAGCCAAAATATGTACAATAAAACTTCAATAGAAGCTTCCCTAAACCCCAAGACAGTAGCAATAGTTTTCATAACAGGAATTTCAATAAAACTCAATCATTCGTTTCCGAACAACACAACCATTTGTCATGCGAACTGTGCAAAGGAGCTCATAAATAAAAATCTTGCGAGATATTTAAGAAACTTTCAGCACATGAAAGAAATAACTTTGCCAAATCCCACAGGCTTTGTAGTAATTGCTTATCACATTCTCACACATTAAAGATTGTGAGAGCAAATTCAATTGCGTTTATTGCCATAAAAGACACCACTCTATGCTTCACTTTAACAGCATCCCCCAGAGCAATAGTACAAATATAAAGAGAACCACGGGTCTTCTTGCCACAACAAGACCCGAAAACCCCGAAATCAGAAATCCCGTAAATTCTCACGAGGAACCATGCTGCTCAAACGCAGCTAGAATACAAACGCTTCATTCTGAGAATGCAAGCAAAATATTACTACCCACTGCCGTAATCTCCCTTGAACACAGGGGAGAAATATTTAAACTAAGGGCCTTAATAGATCAAGGATCCCAACGATCGTTTATTTCATCTAAGGCCCAAAACAGATTGAAACTGCCAATTAAACAAGCCAATTTTGAAATTTCGGTAATGGGCGGAAGAGTAGTCCAAAACTAAAGTAAAATCTGCTCCATTACCTTAATTTCCCCCAAAGCGGACAAAAGAATACAAGCTCAAGCTATAGTTCTGCCGCAACTCACAAATATGCTCCCAAGCTATCACATAAATAGCAAACTTTGGCAAAAGTTTTCACATCTGAAGTTAGCTGACCCAAATTGTCACACCCCCGCGCAAATCGATATTTTATTAGGCAGCGGCCTAATCCCCCAAATATTAATAGAAGGGGTCGAGAAAATTACCAACACCTTATTAGCTCAAAACACCATCTTCGGATGGATTTTAAGTGGCAAAATCACAAAAAGAATCTCCGTTTTCACCACACAAGTGGAAGAGGTCTCAAACGCAAATCTAAATTCGCAATTGAGAAAATTTTGGGAGTCAGAAGAATCCCCCCTTATTTCTATGACCACACCAGAAGATAAGTATTGTGAATACTTCTATAAAGCCACAACTACGAGATCTGATAATAGTCGGTACGTCGTTCGACTACCACTAAAACCCCAATTCCCCAATACGCTTGCCTTAGGTCACTCCCGAATCTCAGCACTCCAGCAATTTTTAAGTATGGAAAAAAACCTACTTAAAAAAGGCGAGCTAAAAACCTCATTCGACAATGTTCTGGAGGAATATCTACAATTAAATCATATGGAAAAAGTAGACTCCTGCCAGATTGCCAGAAAAACTTACAACCAAAGTTAGAATGGTATTTAATGCATCGAGATGCTCAGGCTCAGGCAACTCGCTGAATGATATCCTTTATACAGGACCCACCCTGCAACCCGACTTGATGCTCCTAATACTTAAATGGCGTTTGTTTAAATACATTTTATGTATTTAATGGAGACGTCGAAAAAATGTACAGGCAAATCCTTGTGCATAAAGACATCGTCTTCCGCAATTTAACTGAGAGTCCAATTCGTGACTATAAATTGAAAACGGTCACATTTGGAGTTAATTGTGCCCCGTTTCTAGCTATTCGAACACTTCATGAATTGGCAAAAGATATAGAGTCAAAGCTACCCTTAGCAACCCCAGTGTTAAAAACACAAACATATGTAGATGACATATTATCAGGAAGCCACAGTATACAATTAGCGTGCGAATCACTTTCTCAAGTGATCCAAGCCCTTCACTCAACAGGATTCCCCTTAAAAAAAATTACGGGCAGCAACCCCGAATTATTAAAAAATATCAATAAAGAAAATTTGCTAGACACAAATTTCTTAAAATTCGAAAAGGAAAGTACCACAAAAATATTGGGAATTCAGTGGAACGCGACATCGGATCAATTCTCATATTCTCTTGAGTCAATATCTGCAATATCTGCTAAAAACTAAGACACAAATCCTATCGTCGGTTGCAAAACTTTTCGACCCCGCAGGATGGCTTGCGCCAATTATGATACAAGCCAAAATCCTGATGCAAGAATTATGGCTATACGGAACAGATTGGGACGAACAAGTTAAACCACTCCGCTTGGTAAAATGGTCCCAATTCGCAAATAATCTGCACACAATTTCAGAGATATAAATTCCGCGATGGTAAGTCGCCTCCCTTAAGACCATAAGTTTACCACGTCTCGAACTGTGCGGAGCGCTCCTCCTAGAAAAATTAGTCGCTACTGTGCGAACTAATTTAGGATTGAGTAATCGAAAATTATATATTTGGTCTGACTCCGAAATCGTCTTAGCCTGGTTAGAAAACCACCCCATACATGGAAAACATACGTTTCCAACCGCACAGCCCAAATACTTGATCTGGTGGGGCCAGCTACTTGGCGACATGTAGCCAGTGGCGATAACCCAGCTGATCTCGGCACCAGAGGATGCAAACCCCTGCACCTAGCCTCCACCACATTCTGGTGGAATGACCCCAGATGGCTTTCAGACTCCCCCGAATTTTGGCCAAAATCCCCCGGACGCTTTATAATACCTCCAGAAAGTCGGAGAATTGAAAGCTTTCATACAATATTGAAAGATGATGACATCCTAGAGCGATTTTCATCATTCCCCCGAGCCCTCAGAGTAATAGCCTATATGTTTCAGTTCATAAACCGCCTGAAGAACAAAATAAAAGGAACGGCTAACTCTGCAAGTATTGCACTAACGCATCAAGACCTACAACATGCAAAGGTCTCCCTCATTGCTTCGACTCAAACGCGTTATTACAGGCGTGAAATATTGATGCTAAGAGAATCAAAGCCAATGGAAAAAAAGAGTCCACTCTTAGTACTCAACCCATTTTTAGACACGAACTGATTACTTCGTGCCAATAGGCGGCTAGTAAACTCCAGTTTGAGCTACAATGAAAGGCACCCCAAAATTATACCTGAAAAATCCCCTTTCTCCACAATATACTTAAATTTTTTGCACATATTAATGCTTCATGCCGAACATCGACTCATGCAACAAATCGTCCGACAAGAGTTTTACATCCCAAGACTCAAGCCACAAATAAATAAATGTGTTTTCATGTGTAAGGTCTGCACTCTCCATAAGCAGAAAATGCGCACGCAGATAATGGCAGCGCTACCACCCGAACGCTGTAATTTCACTCTACCTTTTACAATTACAGGTGTTGACTTTGGGGGGCCTTTCCAGATAAAAGCCTCTATGTTAAGGTCCTCCACCTTTACGAAGGGTTATGTGGTAGTCTTTATATGCTTTACGACAAAGGCGGTTCACCTTGAGTTGTGTTGCGATCTGAGGACTGCGGCCTTTCCAGCGGCATTTGCACGCTTTGTCGGACGGCGCTGATTTCCTTCCAAAATTATGAGCGACAATGGTAGAACCTTTGTAGGAGCTCAAAGAGCAGCCGAAAAACCATTTGTTCAATTCATAAAGGAAGTCTCGCCTGAAATCATTGAAAAATATGCACCCCAAGGCACTGATTGGCAATATATCCCCCCAAGCGCACCACATATGGGCGGGTTATGGGAATCCGCCGTTAAGAGTTTTAAAACTCATATCAAGAAATTTGCTGGCAATCATAAATTCACGTTCGAGGAATTTACAACATTATTAGCTCGAATCGAAGCCGTTCTAAACTCACGGCCCCTCTCCACACTCTCGCAAGCGCCCTCCGATTTTACAGCCCTCACTCCTAGGCATTTCCTCAGAGGCGCGCCACTTCTGGCCATCATCGACCCAGAAACGCAGTCGCTTTCACTAATAAATAGATGGGAACGAAATTCTCCATCGTGAATTCAGTCGTCGATGGAAGGACGAACATCTTAAAGACCTCCTTAAAAGATATCGATGGAAAAATGCTCAAGAAGCCCCAAAAATTGGAGAATGCGTCCTTATTCACGACGAATGCCTCCCCCCTACCGAATGGCGACTCGGTCGCATAGAAAAGATTCATCTCGGCTCTGACGGTCATATTAGAGTAGTTGAGCTACGTACCCAAAACGGCAAGCTTACTTGACTGCTCGTTAAACTCTGTTTCCTCGCTAACGCTAATAACATCGATACCGCACATTCCGATAATTCACCGCATAAAACCGCTAAGACCACAGCATAACGATTAAACGAGTGAGCCAGAGGGAAACCACAAACTGCGCACTCTCATACCCGCTTTCAAAAATTGTATGTGGTTTTTTCTCTTCCCATAGAGATCAACATGGACCCCAAAATACAAGTAGTGTTCCCACCCCCGCACAGATCCGTTCGGCAATCACTGTGCCACGCAATGCTGTTGCTCCGGCACGCACCACCCATATCAGCGCACCGCGTACAGCGCTCTTATGCGCCACGTACCGCGGCCACTCCAGCCGCCGCTTCTCGACGCGACGCCCCGACGGATGTAGCCGCAGTGGCTGCAGCAACCATCGCCGCAGCAACGGCAACAGCGAGATCGCCAGGCATTCGATGTCCCCTTTGTCGACGTCCTCATCCGCTACGCCTGTGTGCTATTTTTAGGGGCCCTCACAGCGACAGCAGGTGGCACAAGCACATGGGTTTTGTTTAACCTGCTTGGCGCGGTCGCATGCCACTAGAGCGTGCACCTCCGAGCTGACCTGTCGGTTATGTGACAGGCCGCACCACACGCTGCTACACCGCACCAGTCGACGTGTTGCACCGCTACAACAACAACAACAACAACAACATGTGGCACCAGAGCGCACGACCCCGCGCTACTACGTGCAGCAAGGACCGCAACGACGTACCACTTCACGACACTGACGGCAACTAATCGCGCACCACCACCGCAACAGACGCCAACCAATAAATAGCGTTCGCGCCTCCTGGCATCACAATCATCGCCCAACCGGGCTCAGTAGCATCGTACCGACGCTCCAACAACTGCAACGCTTACTAGGCTGAAAGTTCGCCTAGGGGGCCGGGATGGCTAAATGAGCAGCTTGGCAACGCGGTTGCTCGCCGACGCAAAAATAATTTAGTACACATACATTTCAAAACACACAAATTATACCAAACACACACACACAAATATACATGTAAACATATGACAACACATTTTTGCGATCATCAAAGCGGACGGACGTTTCCCCCAGCGATCAAATCTATAATTTTAATAAAGCTTGTGGATTTAAACCTAAATTTTAATTTCCTTTTATTGTAAATAAAAAGTGGTGTAAAAAGTGGTGAGTGGTTCCAGCAAATAAGTGCAGTGAATAGCGCAGAGTTGTAACCAAGACAAGAAGAAGTCAACAGAAAAACTGAGCGGCTCGGAACCCCGTCCGTTCCGACCGACGTGTATGATTGAAGGGCATAAGGTTTATACAATAGTGTCAAATTTGCAAGATAAAAGGCAGGAAGGAAAAAGAAACTAGAGATGTCGATCCCTTCCGCCGAAACCCAGTAGAAGCAATAATAATTAAAAAAAAAAAAAAAAAAGTTGCTTGAACGCGAAAAGGGGCAATTTAAATCCCCACGAAAATGCAACATGCAACAGTACAGAGGGTGGTTCAAGTTGACGCATCTTGCTACAAACTTATCCGGACTTTCACGAACGTTGAGCGCAAGCTCAAACCATCTCCCGACGAAATACTTGACGGTAGTACCGGGGGAGGAGGTTTAGTTTTTTTAGTTTTGGTTAAAGTCCCACACTGACAAACCGGTGACGGTTAGGCTTTCGATGCTTCCTCCTCGTAAAAAAAAAAAAAAAAAAACCTCACTACCTTACGACACACTTTGCTCACGTCCCAATAATACGCCCAGCATTTCTGGATGCCGAGCTTAACTTGCCGCACGAAATGGTATGAAAGGAAGAATCCGATTCGGGTAGGAGATTTGGTTGCGGTTGTTGACCCTGGTTCAGTACGAAATGTATGGTTACCAGGTCGAGTGTTGGAAACAAAGACTGTTTCCGATGGACATGTTCGCAGTGCGACTGAACAAATAACACAAGGAGTCTTCGAGAGACCAGCTGTAAAGTAAGTGGCTGGTGAAAAGGAGTAAGCCCGCGAATCCTTCTCGTCTTACTGTGAGGGAGTGTTACCGCCACTTAAGAAACACCTCATTATTTTTATTAGTTATTCAGGACTCAACATGTTCATTTGCCTATATATCTACTAACGACATGTACTAGTATATACAGATATATTTAATATACATAAATTAAACTTTCTACGACGTTTCATATACAACAGACAGCATGATGTCATGGCTGGAAGGTCAACAGTTACTTGAGATCCCTGATCTATTAGAGCTCGTTTCTGAGTTATTTCTCCTCTATGAAGAACGGGAATATTTGCTGTGGGTATAAATTCTTTCTCTTTCGTAGCAGAGTTTTTACTCTACAGAGAAGTGTGAGAACAAACCGTTTTCTTTTTACCTACCTGTTGTGAGGTACAAGGCCTTTCTATATCTATTGTCACTTGAGACGCAATAAAATTTATGGAACTCTTTGACTTACTTTGAGTTTGCACATTTGCTGGGTATTGAAGAACAAAATGGTTTGGTTCCCAACTTTGAGTGGAAACTCTACCGACCCATGCTTTAAAATGCAGTGATTATATGACTCTCATTGATAGATATGAAGGTAGCTTTATTATATGTAGGTGGAGACTTCAATCCGAAGCATGTGCACTGGGGCTGACGACTTACCACAACTAAAGGACAAGAACTTTTCAAAGCTATCCAGCGAACATGTTGTAGCACAATTTCAACCAGTAAGCCTACGTATTGGCCTTCTGATACTAAAAAAGTCCCATATCTAATGACTTTTTCGTACATAAAAATATATCTTTAAGCCAGCTTACAATATCGGGCGATTGTGATTTAAGTTCAGATCATGCACGGGTATTGCTTGTTGTAGGCCAAGAGTCAGTGAGCAAAAAATCGAACAGCCTGGAAATTTTTTAAAATGGAACTTACATCTTACATCACAGCGAATAACATAATTTCAACAACAGAGCAGCTGGATGGCGAAGTTCTCAGATTGACACAACGAATTCAGAGTGCAGCTTGGAGTAGTACTCCCCAGCAAAAAATATTAAAATATAGAAAAATATATCCGGAATACATTATGCATATGCTGTCATTTAAAAGAAAGCTTCGGAGGAGGTGACAACAAAATAGGTTTCCAGCAGTCAAAACCAGTCTAAACAAAATTTCCAAAAAATGGCAAGTGGCAATTAAGGCAGTTTGGGTTTCGCAAGCATTATTCTACGATTGACCAAGTTCATGGAGTTGTAAAAACAATAGAATCTGCTTTGAAAAAAAAAGTTTGCTCTGCGGTATATCTTGATGTGTCACAGGCGTTTGACAAAGTATGGCATGACGGGTTGTTAAATAAGCTAAGGACGCTCTTACCAAAGACATTTTGCCAACTTTTGTCATCATATCTCAATGACCGACATTTTCGTGTAAGGGTTGAAGATGATTATTCAGCTTTACAAAAAATCAGTGCAGCATTCTAGGCCCTATCTGCTATGTACAAACGATCTATTGAATTATCATAAATATGTTACCGGGGTCCTGGGATAACGCGCGGGAGGCCTCGAGGACTGCTTAAATTCGCACCAAAAGGGTCATGAATTCTTCGAATGTAAACTTGTGGCATGCAGCGATTTTTGTTAGATGTATCTTAAAGCTTTTCACTGCAGATTCCCACAAGCCGCCTCTATGTGGGGCTCCGGGTGGTATATACTGCCAATTAATGCCTTGATGAGCATATTTTTGGATAACATCTGTGGAGCATTCGTTAAGAAGATTAACTAAGTTCCTTTTCAGTTGCGCATTGAGAATGATTGGGTGTCTTTCGTTGTATCTCAACGCGGCATGCGCCAAGAAAAGGGCTTTTTTACTAATGGGGTTTTAATCGTGCAGCGTGTTTTTTTCGTTCGGAAAATTACGCAACTGCGCTCATGCGTCAGATTGGGATTACTGAGTGTAGCTCACTTCTTCGATTTGTTTCGCGCATTCTTCACGAAGCGGAACATGTACGCAGTCACGTGGAGTTTAAATGAAATGTAGCTTCAGGTGTATTTGATGCTTATCGTCATTAGACATTGTCGGTAGTTCTAAAAATTTAAGTGTTTTTGTTTCCTTTAGTTAATATTTGTGTGTTTATGTGTGTATCTGATATAGTATGTAAGTGTGAAACTGGGTTGCCAAGCGGCTCATTTAGCCAAAAGGCATGCAACTTTTTAGTTCCTGGAGTGGCGATTGCAGAATCAAATCTGGGTTGCAAAAATGTCCTTTTACGTTGAATATTGTCTACTTTATAACTTCATTGGTGAAACAATTGATCTACTTGTAGGTAACTGTAGGCTTGCACGCGTCGCTAAACGTTTGAGGTTCCCTCCAAGTCCATCGCATGGCCCCTTTCCGTGAGATGTTGCTTGAAAATGTATCTCTGCTTTCGAATTGAAGTCATCTTTATAATAAAATAGACTCACAAAGTTGAATCTATTTTTAAAATTTTGTGAAGCACCATTTGTTATGTGTACAATTTTATATACAATTATTGCTTTTTAAAAAAGGTGCTTGTGTAGAATTTTTTGGTAGGCGTTAAAAGTGGCCGAAATTAGGAGTGTTGCTCGTCCAAATTTTCTCTTAGATTTTTAAAATAAAGTGTCTGTGTTTTTGCAATATAAGCATGTGGTTTCGGAGTATCCAATGCAACACACAAACTGTCTACAAAATCATTTGAATTTGAGTAGAGATTGTAAAGCGGTATGTGCCAACCACTTTCGAAACTACACGTCTGTTACTTGGTTCTTATCGAAAATTACTTTCAAATGATGACGAATTGCATTTAATCCAGGGCAAGATTTCCTACATTCATTTGGTGATGTTTTTGCAGTAATTTATTTTAATTTTCATGTTTCACGTAGACAGTAGGTAAGAAGTTAACAACTAATGTCAAACAAATCATTTAGTTTTTATATCAAGTTATAGCACGCACCGCTACCAACTCGACCACAGCGGCCACCAATTTGTTTTAATAGCTACCGAAAGAATGAAGTTTTTGCATTTTACAAAATTTCCGCTATATGGGAGGGGGCGCAGTTATGATCCGATTTCAAAAATTTTCTGTGCTAATAATAGCGATATCAAGGAAAATATATCCACCATATTTTGTGACAATAGCTAATACTGTTATTGAGATACAGAAAATTTGTCATAAGTGGGCGTGGCAACGCTCCAAATACCAAATTTCACTCAATTTGCCGCAATAGATACCGAAATAACGAGTTTTTGAATTTTTTAAAAATTTCCGTTATATGGCAAGTGGACGTAGTTTTTGACCGATCCCTGCCCAAACGCAATCTATGTACCAAATTTTATTGAGATATCTCAATTTTTACTCAAGTTATTGTAACCACGGACAGACGGACGGACGGACGGACAGACAGTCAAAGCTAAATCGATTCCTATTTCCATTCTGATCATTTTAGTATATATCTGTGTATATCTATCTCGATTATTTCTTGCTGTTACAAACAACTGTTATGCGAACAAAGTTATAATACCCTTATGTACAAGTACGCTCGGGTATAAAAATTTAAGTGAGGAGTGTTGCTTGTTCGTAGCTCCAATGGAAAGATTGGGTGGCATATTGGACTACAAAACTATAATTTTCTGCAAAGTCATACTGTACGATGGCTTCTCCTTCATCCAAATTTTCTCTAAGAATGTGGTTTCCGAGTATCGAAGCCTTCACAAAAGCTGTCTACAAAATCATCACTGGGAAGTATTTGAGTAGAGATTGTGAAGCGGTCTGTGCCAACCACTTTCGAAACTGCACGTCTGTTACGTGGTTCTTATCGAAAATTACTTTCAAATTATGACGAATTGTATTTGAGCCACGGCAAGATTTCCAACACTCATTTGGTGAAGTTTTTGCAGTCATTTATTTTAATTTTCATGTTTCACGTAGACAGTAGATAAGAAGTTGACAACTAATGTCAAACAAATCATTTAGTTTTTAGGTCGCTTCGGTCCTTTTTAGTAGTTAAACTAGAGTACTGATGTATATTTCTGGTAGAAAGTAGGTAAGTAGCAACTGGTGTCAAAAAAAAATCATTATGAAGGGAAAGCAGGAAAAATAACAACAACTCACACAGCGTAAGGTTAGCTGAATGCGTTTAGCTGCCGGCTTAAGTATTGCGCATGTTGTTGCGGGTTCGACTCCCGCAGAAGCCAAGAAGGAAGAAGTCTGATGAGGTAATGTGGTGATTTCCCAAATAGTACTATAACTTCTATCGCTTTGAGTATTGTTGTTTTTTCCTAATAATTTTCCAAATAAACTGATCGGCCTTAAAGCTCAAAAATATTTAAAATAAATAGTTATGTGGCCAAAAAATAACAAATAAAAAAAACCATTTACTTTTGGTCGCTGCGGTCCCTTTTAGTAGTTAATCTAGAATACTGATGTATATTTCAGGTAGAAAGTAGGTAAGTAGCAGCTAGTCAAAAAAAAGCATTAATTTTTAGGTCGCTGTGGTCCTTTTTAGTAGTTTAACTAGAGTACTGATGTATATTTCAGGTAGTAAATAGGTAAGTATTTGGAATTTAGGAGAAGCAAATTAATTTATAAATGCATTTAAAGATATGTAAGGATCTCCAAAAATTAGAAGTGTTCAAATTTACACGTCTGATTCTTTCAATGCACAATTTTATTCTGAACAGTAAAATCATAAATATATTTCAAATACATTTTCATTAAAGTAAACGCCCCCTTGATTATTACATATAAACTACAGTACATTTATCAGAATGAAACAACACACAATACGTAAACATAAAAAGGTCTTATATCTAAATGTATCTTCATAGATACAGTCACATAAGCTGAAGCAAAACAGCACTATCATTAATAAAATTACATATTGTACAGATTTGTAGGGGAAATGGAAACGAGAATGTTCTTAATAAACTTTTATGATCTTTTGAAACACAGTACACTGTATGCAATTCAGAAAAACATACAGAAGTAGAAAATTATACAGTAGTACACACAAGATATATTGCTACAATTCGACCATCCTGACAATTGAGATCTCCAGATCTCTATATTTTTCATGATTTTACGAACGTCCCTAACCATGGTCTCAAATTTCCCACCGCCCAAACCCCAACATATGGTCGTGACGAATGCTGAAAACCTTCCACATCTTTCACCACATAACGATCATTTTTCAAAACTTTACTTATCATAAAGGGACCTTTAAATTTCGGAATAAGTTTTTTCAACACTCCAACATTTGAATCAAAATTTTAAAGCATCACATAATCACCTTCTTTAAATATATTTGGTACTCTCCGTTTGCTATTCACATACACTTCATTATACCTTTGTAATTTCTTTCATTTTCACTGGCACCTTCTCTAATTTCCGCAAGAGGCCTTACTTCCTTAGTCTGAATTTCTTCAATCAAATTTTCTTTTAATAAATCTAACACTTTACCCCTTTGTTTCACTACGAAAAGCATCGCACTAGGATATTCCTTAATTGTCCTATGTAAAGTGTTGTTTAACGAAAACTCTACAATTTCTAACACATTGTCCCAATAACCATTTTTATCTGAGCTTGAAAGTTTTGCAATCATTGGACCTATACTTCGATTTATTCTTTCAACTTGGCCATTTGCTTGTGGCGAACCTGTAGCTATTTTCACATGTTTCACATTTTCTTCCTTCAAAAATAATAAAAACTCCACCGACGTGAAACAACTACCTCTATCAGACACTATTACTTTTGGGCGACTATACGCTCGAAAATAATTTTTAAGAGAGCATATTACTTCCTTAGTTTTAGTTGTTTTAGTTGGAAACAACCTAACAAACTTCGTACACGCATCCACAATAACAAGTACATATTTCAGCAATCGTGACTTATCAACCGGACCAAAATGATCTATATGTATAACATCAAAAGGTACATTTCCCTTTGGAATATTATGCAAAAAACCTTCATTTCGACCATGCTTAGCTGAAAATATTATACACTGCAAACAATTTTGTATATGACTTGAAATTTTTTGTTTCATTAAAGGAAACCAGTAACTTTTAGAAATATTATCCATTGTTTTATCTATCCCTAAATGTCCCATCTCATCATGATATTTATATAATACATGACTCTCCATATCTTCAGGAACATAAAATAAAACTGATCCATCTTTCTTTTTCTTATACAGAACACCATTTCGCATTTCATAAAAAGCGTCCTCTTTTGTTTCTAACAAATCGCGCAACTCTTTCAGCTTTTGATCCTTGTTTTGACAAATAACCAAATTCTCCTCAAACATATTAGATTATATTACTAATATATTACTACAACGGCTAAGAGCATCAACGTGCTGCATACGATTACCAGGACGATGTTCTAATGTATAATCATAATTTTGAAGCTCTAACGCCCACCTAGCTATTCTCGGATTCAGCTCCTTTTTATTTAAAGTCAAAGTTAACGAATTACGGTCCGTAACTATTTTGAATTTCAAACCTTGCAAATAAACTCTAAACCTTTGAAGTGCATATATTATTGACAATGTTTCAAGTTCAAAACTATGATACTTTGACTCTGCTTCACTAGTACGCTTAGAAAAATAAAATACTGGATGCATTTTCCCATCTTTTTTCCTTTGCATCAAAATTATTCCAAAACCTATACAACTTGCATCACAATGTAACTCAGTCTCATCACCAGGATCATATAGAGCTAAATAGGTGCACTCAACAACTTTTGTTTTAGAGTTTCAAAACACAGCAATTCATTTTCACCAAACTTAAAGATTTTATCTTTTCTTGTTAAATCATATAATGGTTAAAATATGAACACAACCCCAGATAACTCTGTACTGACTGTAATTTAGTAGGAACTGGAAAATTTTTTATTGCCGCAAGACCCTTTTGATCTGCTCTAATACCATCTTCCGTAATAGTGTATCCAAGATATTTAACCTGGCTTACTAAAAATTCACATTTGTCTAATCTTAACTCTAAATTATTTTCTACTAGTCTTTGAAAAACTTCAGCTAACACTTTCAAATGTTCTTCCACACATTCTGATGCTATCATTATATCATCCAAATATATAATGACCTTATTTAATCTTATCATATCTGAAAATACCTTATTAACAAACCTTTGAAATGTAGACGGAGCATTTCTTAATCCAAACGGCATTCTTAAAAATTCATATTGCCCTAACGGAGTTATAAAAGAAGTAAATTTAATCGAATCTGGATCCATAAAAACATGGAAAAATCCATTTTTCAAATCTAACTTCGTAAAAATAGTTGTATGTACTAACCTATCGAGTAAATCATCTATTAACGGTATAGGATAATTATCCTTAACCGTGACTTTGTTAAGAGTCCGAAAATCAATACACATTCTGAGGTCACCAGTTTTTTTTCGAACCAAAACTATTGGTGATACAAATTCAGACTCACTTTGCCTTATAATGTTTTTTTCTAAGTAATCATCTAATAACTTCTAAAGTTCTATCTTTTCACTGTATGATAAACGACGAGGTGGACAATTAAATGACTTAACATTATTTAACATCAATTTCTTTTGACATTTCACCTTTGGCTCTAAAGGACGAGGCCATTGAAAGTAATATTTTTGAAACAAATTATTAAATTTTATTTTATTTACAAAACTAATTTCATCTCCTAATTTAAGATTGTAGCTAACATCTTCAGTTGTTAAAACCAATGAAGGCAACTTAAGCAAAAAAATGTTTAATTACTTTCCAAATCATATAAACTATCTTCATTAACACCATTCTCATTTCCATTAGAACCTTTCACTAAAATTTTATCATTTCCTACATGTTTTTTTAACCTTGTATTACATTCTTCAATTATATCATTTTTCACTGTTATACTTTCAAAAATTTTGCCAGTACTATCATTTTTACAATTTTTACACTCAAAACCATTCACAGTCTTTAATTTAGAATTTTCATCATCATCTTTTAACAATCTAAATCCACCAATTTTTAAAAAATCTCTTCCCAAGACTGCATCATAGCTCATGGTACTATCAGCAACAACAATGAAATTTATTACCAATTCTTGTGCAACCAACAACAAAGAACACACACAAATTTTCCATATGTATGGACTTTTGTTTTATTTAATCCAAAAAACTCACTATTAACATTTGAAAACGAATTAAAATTAATTCCTTTAGGAACACGGGACTTTCGAATAAAGCTGATAGGGCTTCCTGAATCTATCAAGCAGTCTAAGGAGAAACGGAAATTACCACAACATCTAGCAACAAATGAAAATGTTCTTACATATTCATTTTCTTCCAAAAAATGTACTTTCTGCTTACGATCCGGACACTCGCTAATTAGATGCGCCTTACTTCCGCAAGCATAACACGATCCTTTTTCTCGAACAGGCTTCCGACACTCTGATGCATAGTGACCCAACAAATTACAATTGTAACATTTTACATTCGTACTCTTTGAAACTGCTGCAGTTGTTGATTTAGTCATCGGTATTTGCTGCTTAACTTTCGAATATGCTTGCAACAATTGAGATTTATTAGCAAAACACTGCAAATACCCTTGCACACGTAACTGCTCATCAGTAATACCATCAACAATATATTCGACCAACTCCTCTTCATCCAACTTCAATGGATTTGCCAGCATAACTTTATCATTAAAATATTCACTAAAGCTCTCATTCAGAAGCCATTTACGCACCTCAAATTTCCTACGTAACACTAGTTTGCTTTCTTTAGTGCCGAAAATTTCTTTCAACTCACTTACCAACTGTGCAAAGCTTTCCACCACAAAATTTGGTTTTGAATATAGCCACTGCAAAGCTTTTCCTTTTAACTTCCCGAACAGTAGCATACGCATTGTATCATCAGCAACCATATACATTAATCGAACGTTTTCAAGCTGCCTCACCCAAACTTCAACATTTTCGTCACCATTGTATTCTGGTAACAAACCCTTTAAATTCTCAATTGAAACACGTAAGGCATCATTTTGTACACGATGTAATGATTCTGCACCACAATTTACACCCATGCTTGTCATTTTGCGAAGAAACTCATTTTCTTTCACCAACAATTCTTTTTCACGCCTTAACAATTCTGCCTCTCTTCGTATATACATAACTTCAACATCAGCAGCATCAACACCAGGAATATCAGCAATAGCATCATCAGCAACAGCAACATCAGCATCAGTTCTTCTCGGCTTATCAATATTTGAAGAATTTTCATTATCTTGTAGATTGCAAATTGCATCATTAGGAACAGTACTACCATCTTGGTCCACATAAAAAATTGGGCAAAAACCCCGTTCATTTACAGGAATATTACTAATTCGCAAAGCAAGTGCTGCTTTACATCCTGACGTAGGCAAATTTAATTGTTTACCCCATTCACGAAGTTGAACCACCGAATAATCCGTAGCACAAATTGCTTCTTCCATTTTACAATTTTAGTTTTAATAATTCGCTTTAATTTATCTTATCAGTTCTTCAATAATTATAAATTATTTTTCAGTCTTTAATTTGATCTTCCACTAACTTCGTTCCATAAAATTCATTAAATTCTCACAGGATAAAAATTATCCTTTCCATAAATTTATCATAAATCTTCAAGTTTCTTCAGCCTACTAGAAGTAGAAAATTATACAGTAGTACACACAAGATATATTGCTACAATTCGACCATCCTGACAATTGAGATCTCCAGATCTCTATATTTTTCATGATTTTACGAACGTCCCTAACCATGGTCTCAAATTTCCCACCGCCCAAACCCCAACATATGGTCGTGACGAATGCTGAAAACCTTCCACATCTTTCACCACATAACGATCATTTTTCAAAACTTTACTTATCATAAAGGGACCTTTAAATTTCGGAATAAGTTTTTTCAACACTCCAACATTTGAATCAAAATTTTTAAGCATCACATAATCACCTTCTTTAAATATATTTGGTACTCTCCGTTTGCTATTCACATACACTTCATTATACCTTTGTAATTTCTTTCATTTTCACTGGCACCTTCTCTAATTTCCGCAAGAGGCCTTACTTCCTTAGTCTGAATTTCTTCAATCAAATTTTCTTTTAATAAATCTAACACTTTACCCCTTTGTTTCACTACGAAAAGCATCGCACTAGGATATTCCTTAATTGTCCTATGTAAAGTGTTGTTTAACGAAAACTCTACAATTTCTAACACATTGTCCCAATAACCATTTTTATCTGAGCTTGAAAGTTTTGCAATCATTGGACCTATACTTCGATTTATTCTTTCAACTTGGCCATTTGCTTGTGGCGAACCTGTAGCTATTTTCACATGTTTCACATTTTCTTCCTTCAAAAATAATAAAAACTCCACCGACGTGAAACAACTACCTCTATCAGACACTATTACTTTTGGGCGACTATACGCTCGAAAATAATTTTTAAGAGAGCATATTACTTCCTTAGTTTTAGTTGTTTTAGTTGGAAACAACCTAACAAACTTCGTACACGCATCCACAATAACAAGTACATATTTCAGCAATCGTGACTTATCAACCGGACCAAAATGATCTATATGTATAACATCAAAAGGTACATTTCCCTTTGGAATATTATGCAAAAAACCTTCATTTCGACCATGCTTAGCTGAAAATATTATACACTGCAAACAATTTTGTATATGACTTGAAATTTTTTGTTTCATTAAAGGAAACCAGTAACTTTTAGAAATATTATCCATTGTTTTATCTATCCCTAAATGTCCCATCTCATCATGATATTTATATAATACATGACTCTCCATATCTTCAGGAACATAAAATAAAACTGATCCATCTTTCTTTTTCTTATACAGAACACCATTTCGCATTTCATAAAAAGCGTCCTCTTTTGTTTCTAACAAATCGCGCAACTCTTTCAGCTTTTGATCCTTGTTTTGACAAATAACCAAATTCTCCTCAAACATATTAGATTATATTACTAATATATTACTACAACGGCTAAGAGCATCAACGTGCTGCATACGATTACCAGGACGATGTTCTAATGTATAATCATAATTTTGAAGCTCTAACGCCCACCTAGCTATTCTCGGATTCAGCTCCTTTTTATTTAAAGTCAAAGTTAACGAATTACGGTCCGTAACTATTTTGAATTTCAAACCTTGCAAATAAACTCTAAACCTTTGAAGTGCATATATTATTGACAATGTTTCAAGTTCAAAACTATGATACTTTGACTCTGCTTCACTAGTACGCTTAGAAAAATAAAATACTGGATGCATTTTCCCATCTTTTTTCCTTTGCATCAAAATTATTCCAAAACCTATACAACTTGCATCACAATGTAACTCAGTCTCATCACCAGGATCATATAGAGCTAAATAGGTGCACTCAACAACTTTTGTTTTAGAGTTTCAAAACACAGCAATTCATTTTCACCAAACTTAAAGATTTTATCTTTTCTTGTTAAATCATATAATGGTTAAAATATGAACACAACCCCAGATAACTCTGTACTGACTGTAATTTAGTAGGAACTGGAAAATTTTTTATTGCCGCAAGACCCTTTTGATCTGCTCTAATACCATCTTCCGTAATAGTGTATCCAAGATATTTAACCTGGCTTACTAAAAATTCACATTTGTCTAATCTTAACTCTAAATTATTTTCTACTAGTCTTTGAAAAACTTCAGCTAACACTTTCAAATGTTCTTCCACACATTCTGATGCTATCATTATATCATCCAAATATATAATGACCTTATTTAATCTTATCATATCTGAAAATACCTTATTAACAAACCTTTGAAATGTAGACGGAGCATTTCTTAATCCAAACGGCATTCTTAAAAATTCATATTGCCCTAACGGAGTTATAAAAGAAGTAAATTTAATCGAATCTGGATCCATAAAAACATGGAAAAATCCATTTTTCAAATCTAACTTCGTAAAAATAGTTGTATGTACTAACCTATCGAGTAAATCATCTATTAACGGTATAGGATAATTATCCTTAACCGTGACTTTGTTAAGAGTCCGAAAATCAATACACATTCTGAGGTCACCAGTTTTTTTTCGAACCAAAACTATTGGTGATACAAATTCAGACTCACTTTGCCTTATAATGTTTTTTTCTAAGTAATCATCTAATAACTTCTAAAGTTCTATCTTTTCACTGTATGATAAACGACGAGGTGGACAATTAAATGACTTAACATTATTTAACATCAATTTCTTTTGACATTTCACCTTTGGCTCTAAAGGACGAGGCCATTGAAAGTAATATTTTTGAAACAAATTATTAAATTTTATTTTATTTACAAAACTAATTTCATCTCCTAATTTAAGATTGTAGCTAACATCTTCAGTTGTTAAAACCAATGAAGGCAACTTAAGCAAAAAAATGTTTAATTACTTTCCAAATCATATAAACTATCTTCATTAACACCATTCTCATTTCCATTAGAACCTTTCACTAAAATTTTATCATTTCCTACATGTTTTTTTAACCTTGTATTACATTCTTCAATTATATCATTTTTCACTGTTATACTTTCAAAAATTTTGCCAGTACTATCATTTTTACAATTTTTACACTCAAAACCATTCACAGTCTTTAATTTAGAATTTTCATCATCATCTTTTAACAATCTAAATCCACCAATTTTTAAAAAATCTCTTCCCAAGACTGCATCATAGCTCATGGTACTATCAGCAACAACAATGAAATTTATTACCAATTCTTGTGCAACCAACAACAAAGAACACACACAAATTTTCCATATGTATGGACTTTTGTTTTATTTAATCCAAAAAACTCACTATTAACATTTGAAAACGAATTAAAATTAATTCCTTTAGGAACACGGGACTTTCGAATAAAGCTGATAGGGCTTCCTGAATCTATCAAGCAGTCTAAGGAGAAACGGAAATTACCACAACATCTAGCAACAAATGAAAATGTTCTTACATATTCATTTTCTTCCAAAAAATGTACTTTCTGCTTACGATCCGGACACTCGCTAATTAGATGCGCCTTACTTCCGCAAGCATAACACGATCCTTTTTCTCGAACAGGCTTCCGACACTCTGATGCATAGTGACCCAACAAATTACAATTGTAACATTTTACATTCGTACTCTTTGAAACTGCTGCAGTTGTTGATTTAGTCATCGGTATTTGCTGCTTAACTTTCGAATATGCTTGCAACAATTGAGATTTATTAGCAAAACACTGCAAATACCCTTGCACACGTAACTGCTCATCAGTAATACCATCAACAATATATTCGACCAACTCCTCTTCATCCAACTTCAATGGATTTGCCAGCATAACTTTATCATTAAAATATTCACTAAAGCTCTCATTCAGAAGCCATTTACGCACCTCAAATTTCCTACGTAACACTAGTTTGCTTTCTTTAGTGCCGAAAATTTCTTTCAACTCACTTACCAACTGTGCAAAGCTTTCCACCACAAAATTTGGTTTTGAATATAGCCACTGCAAAGCTTTTCCTTTTAACTTCCCGAACAGTAGCATACGCATTGTATCATCAGCAACCATATACATTAATCGAACGTTTTCAAGCTGCCTCACCCAAACTTCAACATTTTCGTCACCATTGTATTCTGGTAACAAACCCTTTAAATTCTCAATTGAAACACGTAAGGCATCATTTTGTACACGATGTAATGATTCTGCACCACAATTTACACCCATGCTTGTCATTTTGCGAAGAAACTCATTTTCTTTCACCAACAATTCTTTTTCACGCCTTAACAATTCTGCCTCTCTTCGTATATACATAACTTCAACATCAGCAGCATCAACACCAGGAATATCAGCAATAGCATCATCAGCAACAGCAACATCAGCATCAGTTCTTCTCGGCTTATCAATATTTGAAGAATTTTCATTATCTTGTAGATTGCAAATTGCATCATTAGGAACAGTACTACCATCTTGGTCCACATAAAAAATTGGGCAAAAACCCCGTTCATTTACAGGAATATTACTAATTCGCAAAGCAAGTGCTGCTTTACATCCTGACGTAGGCAAATTTAATTGTTTACCCCATTCACGAAGTTGAACCACCGAATAATCCGTAGCACAAATTGCTTCTTCCATTTTACAATTTTAGTTTTAATAATTCGCTTTAATTTATCTTATCAGTTCTTCAATAATTATAAATTATTTTTCAGTCTTTAATTTGATCTTCCACTAACTTCGTTCCATAAAATTCATTAAATTCTCACAGGATAAAAATTATCCTTTCCATAAATTTATCATAAATCTTCAAGTTTCTTCAGCCTACTAGGATACAAATTATCCTTTTATCATAAGTCCTTAAATTTTTTGTTCAGCACGCTTCTTTCTTTCATTAATTTTATTTAAACTTTATAGATTAAAAAAAAAACGGATTTTTTATGGCCGGCGCTCGATCCTACTTCTGAATTGTAAGGATCTCCAAAAATTAGAAGTGTTCAAATTTACACGTCTGATTCTTTCAATGCACAATTTTATTCTGAACAGTAAAATCATAAATATATTTCAAATACATTTTCATTAAAGTAAACGCCCCCTTGATTATTACATATAAACTACAGTACATTTATCAGAATGAAACAACACACAATACGTAAACATAAAAAGGTCTTATATCTAAATGTATCTTCATAGATACAGTCACATAAGCTGAAGCAAAACAGCACTATCATTAATAAAATTACATATTGTACAGATTTGTAGGGGAAATGGAAACGAGAATGTTCTTAATAAACTTTTATGATCTTTTGAAACACAGTACACTGTATGCAATTCAGAAAAACATACAGAAGTAGAAAATTATACAGTAGTACACACAAGATATATTGCTACATATATAAGTTCCATTTTGCTTATTTTACATCTATAAAAATCTATTCGACTGAAATTGCTTATTAATATGTAAATAAAATCATGTTAGTTGCAATGGCCTAGCTTATCTGCTAAACAGTAAGATAAGTTAATTATATTTAAAAAAAAAATGGTTAACAACTAATCTACGATTTTCGTAGCGGGATTTGAGTGCGTCGCAGTCGAGATTAAAATTGATATAATTGAGTGTGTAATTTATAAGTAAAAGTGCAGCTTTTCATCGAGTTTATTGCAACTCCCGATTTGCTTGATCTCGATTTCCTCAAATTCTAGGATGCCAGCTCAACTAAAACTTAGGGTTTAAATTAAATGTTCTTACGGACTCCATCTCCTAAGCATACGAACCTTTACCAGCTGCTCACTCAAAACCCAAGCCGCAGATATTATCGGCGTTCGGGAAATTGTTCGATCAGACTGGATGGCTATAGGGGCATTTCATGTGAAGCAGCCAGGAAAAAAAGGTTACGCTTTGGAATCCGTTCATATTTTGGGTAATTGTGACTTTATATATTTTATATTTGTGTGTTTATGTGTGTATCTGATATAATATGTAAGTGTGAAATGTATAGGTGTAAATGTCAATGTCGAAGGGCAACTGGGTTGCCAAGCGGCTCATTTAGCCAAAAGGCATGCAACTTTTTAGTTCCTGGAGTGGCGATTGCAGAATCAAATCTGGGTTGCAAAAATGTCCTTTTACGTTGAATATCGTCTACCTTATAACTTCATTGGTGAAACAATTGATCTACTTGTAGGTAACTGTAGGCTTGCACGCGTAGCTAAACGTTTTAGGTTCCCTCCAAGTCCTTCGCATGGCCCCTTTCCGTGAGATGTTGCTTGAAAATGTATCTCTGCTCTGTTGAATCTATTTTTAAAATGTTGTGAAGCACCATTTGTTATGTGTACAATTTTATATACAATTATTGCTTTTTAAAAAAGGTGTTTGTGTAGAATTTTTTGGTAGGCGTAAAAAGTGGCCGAAATTAGGAGTGTTGCTCGTACAAATTTTCTCTTAGATTTTTAAAAATAAACTGTCTGTGTTTTTGCAATATAAGCATGCGGTTTCAGAGTATCCAAGGCAAGACACAAGCTGTCTACAAAATCATCAGTGGGAAGTATTTGAGTAGAGATTGTGAAGCGGTCTGTGCCAACCACTTTCGAAACTGCACGTCTGTTACTTGGTTCTTATCGAAAATTACTTTCAAATGATGACGAATTGCATTTAATCCAGGGCAAGATTTCCAACACTCATTTGGTGATGTTTTTGCAGTCATTTATTTTAAGTTTCATGTTTCACGTAGACAGTAGGTAAGAAGTTAACAACTAATGTCAAACGAATAATTTAGTTTTTAGGTCGCTGCGGTCCTTTTTAGTAGTTATACTAGAGTACTGAGTAGAGATTGTGAAGCGGTCTGTGCCAACCACTTTCGAAACTGCACGTCTGTTACGTGGTTCTTATCGAAAATTACTTTCAAATTATGACGAATTGCAATTGAGCCAGGGCAAGATTTCCAACACTCATTTGGTGAAGTTTTTGCAGTCATTTTTTTTAATTTTCATGTTTCACGTAGACAGTAGGTAAGAAGTTAACAACTAATGTCAAACAAATCATTTAGTTTTTAGGTCGCTGCGGTCCTTTTTAGTAGTTAAACTAGAGTACTGATGTATATTTCTGGTAGAAAGTAGGTAAGTAGCAACTAGTGTCAAAAAAAATCATTATGAAGGGAAAGCAGGAAAAATAACAACAATTCACACAGCGTAAGCCTAGCTGAATGCGTTTAGCTGCCGGCTTAAGTATTGCGCATGTTGTTGCGGGTTCGACTCCCGCTGAAGCCAAGAATAAAGAAGTCTGATGAGGTAATGTGGTGATTTCCGAAATAGTACTATAACTTCTATCGCTTTTAGTATTGTTGATTTTTCCTAATAATTTTCCAAATAAACTGATCGGCCTTAAAGCTCAAAAATTTTTAAAATAAATAGTTATATGGCCAAAAAATAACAAATAAAAAAACCATTTACTTTTGGTCGCTGCGGTCCCTTTTAGTAGTTAATCTAGAATACTGATGTATATTTCAGGTAGAAAGTAGGGAAGGAGCAGCTAGTCAAAAAAAAGCATTTAATTTTTAGGTCGCTGTGGTCCTTTTTAGTAGTTTAACTAGATTACTGATGTATATTTCAGGTAGTAAATAGGTTAGTGGTTGGAATTTAGGAGAAGCAAATTAATTTATAAATGCATTTAAATATATAAGTTCCATTTTGCTTATTTTACATCTATAAAAATCTATTCGACTGAAATTGCTTATTAATATGTAAATAAAATCCTGTTAGTTGCAATGGCCTAGCTTATCTGCTAAACAGTAAGATAAGTTAATTATATCAAAAAAAAAAAAATGTTATCAAAAACAATTCTACGATTTTCGTAGCGGGATTTGAGTGCGTCGCAGTCGAGATTAAAATTGATATAATTGAGTGTGTAATTTATAATTAAAAGTGCAGCTTTTCCTCGAGTTCATTGCAACTCCCGATTTGCTTGATCTCGATTTCCTCAAATTCTAGGATGCCAGCTCAACTAAAATTTAGGGTTTAAATGAAATGTTCTTACGGACTCCATCTCCTTAGCATACGAACCTCTACCAGCTGCTCACTCAAAACCCAAGCCGCAGATATTATCGGCGTTCGAGAAATTGTTCGATCCGACTGGATGGCTATAGTGGCATTTCATGTGAAGCAGACAGGAAAAAAAAAGGTTACGCTTTGGAATTCGTTCATATTTTGGGTAATTGTGACTTTATATATTTTATATATGTGAGTTTATGTGTGTGTTTGATATAATATGCAAGTGTGAAATGTATAGGTGTAAATGTTAATGTCGACGGGCAACTGGGTTGCCAACTCATTCAGCCAAAAGGCATGCAACTTTTTAGTTCCTGGAGTGGCGATTGCAGAATCAAATCTGGGTTGCAAAAATGTCCTTTTACGTTGAATATCGTCTACCTTATAACTTCATTGGTGAAACAATTGATCTACTTGTAGGTAACTGTAGGCTTGCACGCGTAGCTAAACGTTTGAGGTTCCCTCCAAGTCCTTCGCATGGCCCCTTTCCGTGAGATGTTGCTTGAAAATGTATCTCTGCTCTGTTGAATCTATTTTTAAAATTTTGTGAAGCACCATTTGTTATGTGTACAATTTTATATACAATTATTGCTTTTTAAAAAAGGTGTTTGTGTAGAATTTTTTGGTAGGCGTAAAAAGTGGCCGAAATTAGGAGTGTTGCTCGTACAAATTTTCTCTTAGATTTTTAAAAATAAACTGTCTGTGTTTTTGCAATATAAGCATGCGGTTTCAGAGTATCCAAGGCAAGACACAAGCTGTCTACAAAATCATCAGTGGGAAGTATTTGAGTAGAGATTGTGAAGCGGTCTGTGCCAACCACTTTCGAAACTGCACGTCTATTACTTGGTTCTTATCGAAAATTACTTTCAAATGATGACGAATTGCATTTAATCCAGGGCAAGATTTCCAACTCTCATTTGGTGATGTTTTTGCAGTCATTTATTTAAAGTTTCATGTTTCACGTAGACAGTAGGTAAGAAGTTAACAACTAATGTCAAACGAATAATTTAGTTTTTAGGTCGCTGCGGTCCTTTTTAGTGTTAATCTATAGTACTGATGTATAATAAGGTAGAAAGTAGGTAAGTAGCAACTAGTGTCAAAAAAAATCATTACGTTTTTAGGTCGCTGTGGTTCTTTTTAGTAGTTAAACTAGAGTACTGATGTATAATTTAGGTAGAAAGTTTTGCCATTGCCTGCCGAGGGGTGACCGCTATTAGAAATAAACTTTTTCTATAATAAAGATTTTGCTTGCCCTGACTGAGACTCGAACCTCGAACTCATCGGCATATCAAGTTATAGCACGCACCGCTACCAACTCGACCACAGCGGCCACCAATTTGTTTTAATAGCTACCGAAAGAATGAAGTTTTTGCATTTTACAAAATTTCCGTTATATAGGAGGGGGGCGCAGTTATGATCCGATTTCAAAAATTTTCTGTGCTAATAATAGCGATATCAAGGAAAATATGTCCACCATATTTTGTGACAATAGCTAATACTGTTATTGAGATACAGAAAATTTGCCATAAGTGGGCGTGGCAACGCTCCAAATACCAAATTTCACTCAATTTGCCGCAATAGATACCGAAATAACGAGTTTTTGAATTTTTTAAAAATTTCCGTTATATGGCAAGTGGACGTAGTTTTTGACCGATCCCTGCCCAAGCGCAATCTATGTACCAAATTTTATTGAGATATCTCAATTTTTACTCAAGTTATTGTAACCACGGACAGACGGGCGGACGGACGGACAGACAGTCAAAGCTAAATCGATTCCTATTTCCATTCTGATCATTTTAGTATATATCTGTCTATATCTATCTCGATTATTTCTTGCTGTTACAAACAACTGTTATGCGAACAAAGTTATAATACCCTTATGTACAAGTACGCTCGGGTATAAAAATTGAAGTGAGGAGTGTTGCTTGTTCGTAGTTCCAATGGAATGATTGGGTGGCATATTGGACAACAAAACTATAATTTTCTGCAAAGTCATACTGTACGATGGCTTCTCCTTCATCCAAATTTTCTCTTCGATTTTTAGAATAAAGTGTCTGTGTTTCGGCAATATGAGAATGTGGTTTCCGAGTATCGAAGCCTTCACACAAGCTGTCTACAAAATCATCACTGGGAAGTATTTGAGTAGAGGTTGTGAAGCGGTCTGTGCCAACCACTTTCGAAACTGCACGTCTGTTACGTGGTTCTTATCGAAAATTACTTTCAAATTATGACGAATTGCATTTGAGCCAGGGCAAGATTCCCAACACTCATTTGGTGAAGTTTTTGCAGTCATTTTTTTTAATTTTCATGTTTCACGTAGACAGTAGGTAAGAAGTTAACAACTAATGTCAAACAAATCATTTAGTTTTTAGGTCGCTGCGGTCCTTTTTAGTAGTTAAACTAGAGTACTGATGTATATTTCTGGTAGAAAGTAGGTAAGTAGCAACTAGTGTCAAAAAAAATCATTATGAAGGGAAAGCAGGAAAAATAACAACAACTCACACAGCGTAAGCCTAGCTGAATGCGTTTAGCTGCCGGCTTAAGTATTGCGCATGTTGTTGCGGGTTCGACTCCCGCTGAAGCCAAGAATAAAGAAGTCTGATGAGGTAATGTGGTGATTTCCGAAATAGTACTATAACTTCTATCGCTTTGAGTATTGTTGTTTTTTCCTAATAATTTTCCAAATAAACTGATCGGCCTTAAAGCTCAAAAATTTTTAAAATAAATAGTTATATGGCCAAAAAATAACAAATAAAAAAACCATTTACTTTTGGTCGCTGCGGTCCCTTTTAGTAGTTAATCTAGAATACTGATGTATATTTCAGGTAGAAAGTAGGTAAGTAGCAGCTAGTCAAAAAAAAGCATTTAATTTTTAGGTCGCTGTGGTCCTTTTTAGTAGCTTAACTAGATTACTGATGTATATTTCAGGTAGTAAATAGGTTAGTATTTGGAATTTAGGAGAAGCAAATTAATTTATAAATGCATTTAAATATATAAGTTCCATTTTGCTTATTTTACATCTATAAAAATCTATTCGACTGAAATTGCTTATTAATATGTAAATAAAATCCTGTTAGTTGCAATGGCCTAGCTTATCTGCTAAACAGTAAGATAAGTTAATTATATCAAAAAAAAAAAAAATTGTTATCAAAAACAATTCTACGATTTTCGTAGCGGGATTTGAGTGCGTCGCAGTCGAGATTAAAATTGATATAATTGAGTGTGTAATTTATAATTAAAAGTGCAGCTTTTCCTCGAGTTTATTGCAACTCCCGATTTGCTTGATCTCGATATCTTCAAATTCTAGGAGGCCAGCTCAACTAAAACTTAGGTTTTAAATGAAATGTTCTTACGGACTCGATCTCCTAAGCATACGAACCTCTACCAGCTGCTCACTCAAAACCCAAGCCGCAGATATTATCGGCGTTCGGGAAATTGTTCGATCCGACTGGATGGCTATAGGGGCATTTCATGTGAAGCAGACAGGAAAAAAAGGTTACGCTTTGGAATTCGTTCATATTTTGGGTAATTGTGACTTTATATATTTTATATATGTGTGGTGCTTCTGGGTATGCAGATACAGTTGCGCGGCTGTACTCAATCCCTACTCTTACGTCCACGTTCGTGCACCCTGGGCAACGTGAGCAACCCATGTGCGAGATATGGTAACCAATCCGTGTGGAGCCATGGGTCACGGCGTATAGAGAGGGAGGTTTAGTGGAGCCACTGGGACATATTCGGTTTAAGGGTCCACTAAAGTCCGCAGCGTCTGTTCACCAGGAGGGCTGCAAGCGGGCGTCTGTCTTGGAGCAAGCGGCTCGCTATATAAACGAATTTAAAATTTCAACCCCCAGCAATGGGTTGTGCGCAGGGCTTGGAACCCGCCACGTAAAAAACAACTTTCAATGAAAAGCAAAGCAAAGCCTCGGACAGGACCCCCCTTTTTAGATGACGACCACGGCAAGCGTTTTAAGGACCATGATTTGAGGGCATGCACCTGGAATGTCCGAACCCTTAATTGGGAAGGTGCATCTGCTCGGCTGGTAGATGTCCTCTGTAGAGCGAAGGCTGACATCACCGCCATCCAAGAAATGCGATGGACGGGGCAAGGGAGGAAAACGGTAGGCCCTTGCGACGTATACCACAGCTGCCATGTAAAGGAGCGCAAATTTGGTGTCGGATTTGTGGTGGGAGAGACTTCGCCGTAAAGTACTGTCGTTCACTCCGGTGGACGAACGTCTCGCCACAATCCGCATAAAGGGGAGATTCTTCAACATCTTCCTGATTTGCGCCCATGCCCCGACGGAAAAGAAGGACGATGGGACCACAGATTGCTTCTACGAACTCCTGGAGCGCACGTTCGAACGCTGCCCCAACACGATATAAAAATCGTGCTAGGCGATTTAATGCCAAGGTGGGTAAGGAGGGCATCTTTGGTTCCACAGTCGGAAAATTCAGTCTCCACGAGGAAACGTCTGATAACGGATTGAGACTGATCGACTTCGCCGGGGCCCGAAACATGGTAGTTTGTAGTACCAGGTTCCAGCATAGGAGGATACATCAGGCTACGTGGCTGTCTCCAGATGGTAAGACACGAAACCAAATCGACCATGTTGTGATAGACGGAAGGCACGCTTCCAGTGTCCTAGATTTGCGCACGATCCGAGGATCCAACATCGACTCGGACCATTATCTTGTTGCTGCCAAGATACGCACGCGCCTCTGTACGTCAAAAAGCGTGCGGAAAGGCACACAAGGAAAGCTCGACGTCGGAAAGTTGCAATCACAACAGACAGCCACGCACTTCGCTACTCGACTCGCACTCCTGCTCTCTGAGAGCTCTAATCAACACAGAGATATTTCAGAGCAATGGAACCACATCTCTTGCTCTTTACGTACCGCCGCTGAACAATCTTTTGGTTTCCAGCGAGCCCGGAAAAATGACTGGTACGATGAGGAATGTCGCGTTGCCACGGAACGGAAAGATGCTGCTTACAGGGCCACGTTGCGATCGGGCGCAACGCGAGCCTTGCGGGAGAGATATCGTGAGTTGAAAAAGGAAGCGAGACGCATTTTTCGAGAGAAGAAGAGAAAGGCCGAAATGCGTGAGGGCGAAGAGCTTGAAATGTTGGCCGACAGGAAAAGCGCCCGAAAATTATTTCAGAAAGTACGACGGCTAACAGAAGGTTTTAAGACCGGGGCGAATTCCTGTAAGAACGACAACGGTGACCTGGTAACTGACGTTCAAAATATACTTAGTTTACGGAGGGAGCACTTCTCCACACTACTTAGTGGTAGTGACAGAGACCACCTTGGAGAAGATGATGATCCCGAAACCCCAATCAATGACGACGGAATTCATGTTCCGTTACCCGACTGCGATGAAATCCGTATATTAATAGCACGGCTCAAGAACAACAAAGCGCCCGGAGTTGACGGGCTGCCAGCTGAGTTATTCAAATACGGTGGAGAAGAGTTGGTAAAGCGCATGCACCAGCTTATCTGTAGAGTATGGTCGGACGAATGCATGCCTACTGATTGGAATCTAAGCGTACTTTGCGCAATCCATAAGAATGGTGATATTGCAAATCGCGCCAACTATCGTGGTATAAGCCTTCTTAACATTGCATATAAGGTTCTGTCGAGCGTATTGTGTGAGAGACTAAAGCCCACCGTCAATGAACTGATTGGACCTTATCAGTGTGGCTTTAGACCTGGTCAATCTACTATCGACCAGATATTCACAGTGCGCCAGATCTTGGAAAAGACCCAAGAAAGAAGAATCGACACGCACCACCTTTTTGTCGACTTCAAAGCCGCTTTCGACAGCACAAAAAGAAGGTGCCTTTATGCCGCAATGTCTGAATTTGGTATCCCGGCAAAACTTATACGACTATGTAAAATGACGTTGAGCAACACCACCAGCTCCGTCAGGATTGGGAAGGACCTCTCCGAGCCGTTTGATACCAAACGAGGTTTCAGACAGGGTGACTTTTTGTCGTGTGACTTTTTTAACCTTATGCTGGAGAAGATAATTCGAGCAGCAGAACTAAATCGGTCAGGCACTATCTTTTATAAGAGTGTGCAGCTGCTGGCGTACGCCGATGACATTGACATCATCGGCCTTAACAACCGCGCAGTTAGTTCTGCCTTCTCCAAACTGGATAGAGAAGCAAAGCGAATGGGTCTGGAGGTGAACGAGGGCAAGACGAAGTATCTCCTGTCAACAAATAAACAGTCGGCACATTCACGACTGGGATCAAACATCACTGTTGACAGTTATAACTTTGAAAAAGTGGAAGACTTCGTTTACCTAGGAAACAGCATTAACATCAATAATAATGTCAGCCTCGAAATCCAAAGGAGGATCACTCTTGCCAACAAGTGCTACTTCGGACTGAGTAGGCAACTGAGCAGTAAAGTCCTCTCTCGACGGACAAAAATTACGCTCTATAAGTCTCTCATTATGACCGTCCTGATGTATGGCGCAGAAGCATGGACGATGAAGATATCTGATGAGAAGGCTCTGGGAGTGTTCCAGAGAAAGATTCTCCGAAAGATGTATGGGCCTTTACGCCTTTGCGATGGCGAACACCGGAGAAGATGGAACGATGAGCTGTACGAGCTTTATAACGACATAGATTTAGCGGCTTCGCTGGCTTGGTCATGTCGTTCGAATGCGTGAAAGCGCCCCAGCTCTGAAAGTATTCGACGCGGTACCCGCCGGTGGTAGCAGAGGAAAATGGAGGCCTCCTCTGCGTTGGAAAGACCAGGCGCTAAAGGACTTGGGTACGCTTGGTATTTCCAACTGGCGCCAGTTAGCGAAAGAGAAAAATAACTGGCGTGTTGTGCTAAGCTCGGCCAAAATCGCATAGGCGGTTATCGATCCAATGAAAGAAGAAAAAGAGTTTATGTGTGTGTTTGATATAATATGTAAGTGTGAAATGTATAGGTGTAAATGTGGACCGGTACGGTGTAGCAGCGTGTGGTGCGGCCTGTCACACAATCGACAGATCACCTCGAAGGTGCACGTTCTAGTGGCATGCGACCGCGCCAAGCTGCGAGGGATGCATGCCCTTAAAAATCGCACACATGCGTAACGGATGAGGGCGGAGGCAGAGAGGACATCGGACGCTGGGCGATCTCGCTGTTGTTCTTGCTGCTACGGCGGGTGCTGCAGTCGTGCTAAAAAATCACATGCAGTTTTTAAAAGTGGGTATTAGAGTGAGGAGTTTGTGGTTTCCTTCTGGCCAACTCGTTTAATTGTTATGCTGTGGTTTATATTTGGTTTTAGCGGGTTAATGGGGTTGATTATCGGAATTTGCGGTATCGATATTATTAGCGTTAGGGAGTAAACAGAGTTTAACGAGCGAACGAGTCGCCATTCGGTAAGGGGGAGGCATTCGTCATTAATTAGGACGCATATTCCAATTTTTGGGGTTTCTTGAGCATTTTTCCATCGATATCTTTTATGGAGGTCTTTAAGATATTCGTCCTTCCATCGACGATTGAATTCATGATGGAGAATTTTAATTCGTACCCATCTATTTATTAGTGAAAGAGACTGCGTTTCTGGCTCAAGAATGGCCAGAAGTGGCGCGCTTCTGAGGAAATGCTCAGGAGTGAGGGGTGTGAAATCGGAGGGATCTTGCGAGAGTATGGAGAGGGCCGTGAGTTTAGAACGGCTTCGGTTCGAGCTAATAATGTTGTAAATTCCTCGAACGTGAATTTATGTTTGGCTTTGTGTTGAGTGCGCGCATACAGCTGCACAATACTCCTTTTTAAAAGTTTCGTATCGCAGAGGAATAATTTCCTTTTTGAAGAATTTGTATCTTCGTAATTTTGTGCCGATTGTTTGCAAATTGGGACTATTCCACCAATCGGAGTGGTATTGGGATTTGTGTTGTTCGGAAATGAACGATTGAGTTTTATTGAAACTCCTGTTGTAAAAATTATTGTTACTGGCTTGGGGTTTAGGGAATCTTCTATTGAAGTCTTGTTGTACATTTTTTGGTTTAGATATATTCTGCGATTTCGAATTGGAAAGTGAAGAAGTCTTTCATTTGTTGCCACGTTGGGCATCTTTTTCGTGATGAGAGCGATTGCTCCCATAAAAGTAAAGTGGCAGCGTATATATTTACCAGAATGGGGTCCCAGATATCAGAGGGAATATTTTGTGTCGAGAGAACTGACAAACAATTTGTTACAGTGGATTGTAATTTTAAATTTCTTCAGCTGTTTCTTTTTGTATTTTTGGCAAGTTCATAATTGGCTATCGACCAATACTCGTTCATTTTCATAACGAGATTTAAATGCTTCCAAAGCCAGATTGAAAATGTCATTATTGAGGGCGAACTGTTTTACTATAGCGCCTGCTTGACCTTTCGTTTTATATCTGAGGTGATACAGGTTTTGCGCTTTTTTTTTTTTTTTGTAATTCATATCTTTTATTGCGATCTGTATTTACATTAAACAATATTTAAAACTTATTACTAAATAAAAATAATCATGAATGGAATACACCCAGTGGTGTAACCATATATTTTTCGCAGGTGTTCAATATTAGTAGAGGTCTGATATTGATTTCCTTTTTAGTCGGCGGAAAGATACTGTATGAGAAGTGAGTGTAGAAGTAAAGGGATTTGGGTGCTCATGAGTTTGTTGTTGGTGAGACAAGGCGTGCTTTTTTATTTCAGAAGCTACAGTAGGGATTTTTAGATCATGGTGTATTTGGTTGTTTGTGATATAATACGGAGCGTTCACAATCATTCTAAGAGTTTTTGATTGGAACCTTTGGAGTATTTCTATATTTGAGGTTGCTGCAGAGCCCCATAATTGTATTCCATATGTCCATAACGGTTTTAGAACACATGAGTAGAGTAAGAGTTTATTGTCGAGTGAGACTTGAGATTTTGGGTTCAGTAACCAGTGTAATTTTCTGAGCTTCATTCCCAGTGCTTTGCGTTTGGTGAAAATATGAGTTTTCCACGTAAGCTTGCTGTCGAGGTGCATGCCTAAATATTTTGTCACATCATGCTGTGGAATGTCCACGTTATTGAGTTTAACGGGCGGGCAGGTTTTACGTTTAAGGGAGAACGTAACCTGGGCAGACTTTGTCTCATTTGGCTTAATTCGCCAATCTTTCAGCCATTGAGTTATTTTGTTTAGGCCGTTTTGGAGCTTAAGCGAAGCCAGTTCTGGGAGAGTATCCGTAGCGAGAATCGCAGTATCGTCTGCAAATGTGCCAACGATTGCTTCGTCGGTTGCTGGTAAATCGTAGCTGTATAGCAGATACAAGATGGGACCCATGACACTGCCTTGAGGTACACCAGCTGAACTTTCGTGGAGTTCAGACTGCTCTTCGCCTTGCTTAACAAAGAAAAATCGATTTCTGAGGTAGGACTCGATGAAGATGTAATAGTTTATGGGGAGGGTATTCTTTATTTTGTAAAGTAAGCCGTCATGCCATCGTCATGCATCGATCGAAAGCTTGAGATATATCGAGAAATGCAGCTGTGCAATACTTTTTTTTGTTCGAATGCAGTGTGAATGCAATTTACAAGCCTGTGCACTTGCTCGATTGTGCTGTGTTTTTTTCTGAAACCGAATTGGTGATTAGGAATAATCTTTCGTTCTTCTATTAACGGCATCAATCTCTTGAGGAAAAGAGTCTCCATAATTTTAGAGGTGATGGGTAGTAAACTAATTGGGCGATATGATTCAACTTTGTCTGTATTTTTTCCTGGTTTAGGTATCATTTTTACTTGGGCAACTTTCCATTGGGGTGGAAGGAAACCTGACGTAAGTATAGCGTTATAAATAAAAGTCAGGAAAGTGATTCCTTCTTCTGGGAGCTGTTTTAGGATTTCCGCAGTAATTAGGTCATAGCCGGGAGCCTTCTTAGCTTTGAGTTTTTTGATCGCTTCCTTAACTTCAACTTTTGAGAATTTTTTTATGGGTAGGTCCATTTGGTAGGGTAGTTCGAGAGTCTGTCTTACTTTTTGTGATGTATTGGGAGAAGGTTCAATTTCGTGTGGAGTAAACACTCTTTTGAGATGACGAGCAAATGTGTTTGCTTTTTCGAGATCACTTTTAGCCCACTGGTTGTTTTCCATTCTGATGGCGGACTGTGCTAGAGTTGGCCTTTTTAATTGTTTTGTTGCTTTCCAGAGAGAATAGTCGCTGGCAGCTGTTGCCTCTAGGTTATTGAGGTACCGATGAAGTTGGGAGTTGCGTTCTTTTTGCAAGATTTCTTTGAGTTCTCTGGTTAGCGTATTTAATCTTGTTTTGTCATCGGGATGTCTAGTCTGCTGCCACTTCTTTCTAGCCTGGCGTTTTTTAGTAAGTTTTTCTTTTACAAGAGAAGGGATTTTAGTACACTGGGGTTTGCTTAGAGTGGGTGTTGATTTCCAAGCAGCTTGTTGGGTGCAGTTATTGAAGTGTTCAACAGCTGCAATGATATCTTCACTAGATTTCAGCGAGTGTTTCAAATTAAGAGTTGAAGATATTAAGCTTTGAAAGAGTTTCCAGGAAGTTTTGTTATTGTGAAGGCTACGTTGAGAAGTTGAGCCAACAAGATTATTGCTTAGGGTGATCATTACGGAGAGTGGTCAGAGGATAAATCGAAACAGGAGTTACACATTATTTAATTTTCTGCAATACCTTTTGTAACGCAAAAATCGATTAAGTCTGGAATTTTTTTTGTATCAGTTGGCCAGTACGTTGGAGAGCCTGAGAAGGCTGAATAAAGATTTAATCTTGCCATAGCCGCCAGGAGTTGTCGGCCTTTAGGAGTAACGAGGCGAGATCCCCATTGCGTGTGTTTTGCGTTGTAGTCTCCTCCAGCTAAAAACCTGGTTCCAAGAGTTTTGAAGAATGTTACGTAATCCTCTTTCTTGATCGCATGCTTGGGTGGGCTGTATACTGCTGATATGTTTATTTGGCCTTTCAAGTCCTCGACAACTATATTAGTTGCTTGGATAGCCTCCGTGCAGTATTAGTTAATATTGTAGTGTTTAATAGTGCTTTTTATTAATATAGCTGAGCCAGCGTGTGCTTTTTTATCAGGATGAATTGTGTGATAGAGTTTGTAGTTCGGGATTTGAAAATAGCTCTTTTCGGTGAAATGGGTTTCGGATATTAGGAGAATATCTATGTTATGAGACTTGAGTAGCGTTTTTAACTCGAGTACGTGTTTTGACAGGCCATTAGCATTCCACAGCAAAATATTCATGGGATTGGGATTGTGGGCATGATGGACTTCGTCGTTAGGTTGACAAGAAGATTCATCATAGTTGTTATTTGTTGCCTGACTTGCTTGAGAAGCATTATCATTTCACGCATCTCGCTTAAGGGTTCAGAGACGTTTTCTTTTGGTTGAGGGATTGAGATATCTTGTGTGGTTTTCACTGCCTGAGCGAAGGTAAATGAAGCTTGGAGTGTTTGATAGGTTCGATTGGGTAAAAGTGGAGCGGATTTCTGCTGACTGACACTTTTAGAATTGTCGTCCATTTTTCTTAACGGTGGGTATTTAAGTTTTTGCAGATTTTGGTACACCATGCAGCCTTTATAATTTGCTGGATGGTTTCCTTCACAAAGAGCACATATAACATCTTTGGGAGACTGTGTCTTGCGCGAGCAGTTTGCAGACAATGGGGGGCCAGCACATTTGATACATACAGGCCTTCTATGACAGTATGATTTAGTGTGTCCATACTGTTGGCAGTTTGAGCATTGCGGAATTTCGCGTTTTGGCCGTGGAGGTTCAAATACTATTTTCGTGTTTAGGAGATGTTTTATTTCGTATATGTCCTTGTTATTTAAGTTTGCTTTTAGCTCAACAATGAACATTGGTAGCGGTTTTCTCGAGTTTCTGTGCTTCATGTTGTTAACGTTAATAGGGATATGGCCGAGATGTTGTAGAGCTTCAGATATTTCTTCGGTGCCAATAGACGAGTGCATACTTCTGAGTATTACTTTGAAACTTCTTTCTTGTTTTGGCTTGTATGTATAAAACTCAGTGTTTTTTTCCTCTAATTGGTGTACAATTGTTTTGTAGGCTTCGGAAGTTTTTGCTTGTATTTTAACTTGCTCATTGTTGAAGGTCTTAAGGTCGTACGAACTAGGAGCAGTTTCTGATAGGAGCTTCATTAAAGGGGAAATGTTGTTAACTTTGTCAACGAAGATTGGAGGGGGCTTGGGATCCTTTTCTTTGGGCTTTGTGTCTTCATCGTCTTCTAGCGGTTCTAGAGTTGAAAAGCGGTTTTCTTTTGAGTGAGATTCGCCAAGCCAGTATTTATCAAGTTTTGCTTGCTTTTTGGTATTTATGAGCTTACTTGGGCTTTCTCGAGGCCTTTTTTTGGGTTCTATAGTGGTCCATTCCTTACCTGGGGTAGATTTATCGGTCGAGGCTTGCTGTTGATACAGGAGTTGAAGCTGTTTTTGAAGCAGCGCAATTTGGTCCTGTACATTTGGACCTGTAGCATTCGCATTTACCTGCTCTTGGTGTTGTGTTTGGGAATTTGCATTTGTTTTCTGCGATGTTTGGAGCTGCTGAGGAGGTTGCTGTTGGTTTTGACCAGATTGATCTTGGGGCTTGGAGCCACCCCCTCCGAGAGGGGAGCGGTCCACAGGCATTATTTATTACTTTTTATTTTTATTATTAATTTTTTTTTTTTTTTTTTTTTTTTATGAGCTGTTGGCAACTCTAATTGGAAATTAAGTAGCAGGTCATAAAATTCCTTGCCTACTTTTTGGCTGACTGTTTGCTGTTTGGTTTTTTTGTTGTTGGATGACTGACTGTTTGCTGTTTGCTTTTTTGTTGTTTGATGAATTTGTTTATGTTCTAGGTATGAGCAATTATTTGTGTACACTCCGAAGGCAGATTCTGCCTCAATATACGAAAGCGTTTATTTCAGCTGTGTAACAATTTTCCACTGCACTTCACGCACTGCCCTATCAGAAAAAATTTGGGTTTATGCCGATGTACAATTTTTTTTGGGCATTCAATTGGAACACTTTATATATATTAAAGAAGCGGACGCGATTTCGCTTTACGTGTTTACTCGGACAGAGTTGCCGCGGCTGTAAACATGTCCCGGAAGGACGGCCATTGTTCATAACATCCATGAAATACTTCTGCTTTGAGCGTGTAGCTTCAGGTGTATTTGATGCTTATCGTCATTAGCCATTGTCGGTAGTTCTAAAAATCGAGGTGTTTTTGCTTCCTTTAGAGTATATTTGTGTGTTTATTTGCCAAGCGGCTCATTTAGTCATTCCGGCCTTCCTAGGCGAAGTTTCAGCCTAGCAAGCGTTGTTACTGCTGAAGCGTCGCTACGACGCTGCTGAGCCCAGCAGAGCGTCGACTGTGATGCCACTGGTGCGAGTTTGAGGTGGATGCTGGTTGGCGCCAGTTGCGATGGTGGTGCGCGAGTGGTTGCCGTCGGTGTCGTGGAGTGGTAGGTGGTTGCGGTCTTTGCCGCACGATGTTGGGCGAAGTCGTGCGCTCTGGTGCCACACGTGGACCGGTACGGTGTAGCAGCGTGTGGTGCGGCCTGTCACACAATCGACAGATCACCTCGAAGGTGCACATTCTAGTGGCATACGACTGCGCCAAGCTGCGAGGGATGCATGCCCTTAAAAATCGCACACAGGCGTAACGGATGAGGGCGGAGGCAGAGAGGACATCGGACGCTGGGCCATCTCGCTATTCTTCTTGCTGCTACGGCGGGTGCTGCAGTCGTGCTAAAAAATCACATGCAGTTTTTAAAAGTGGGTATTAGAGTGAGGAGTTTGTGGTTTCCTTCAGGCCAACTCGTTTAATTGTTATGCTGTGGTTTATATTTGGTTTTAGCGGGTTAATGGGGTTGATTATCGGAATTTGCGGTATCGATCTTATTAGCGTTAGGGAGGAAACAGAGTTTAACGAACGAACGAGTCGCCATTCGGTAAGGGGGAGGCATTCGTCATTAATTAGGACGCATATTCCAATTTTTGGGGTTTCTTGAGCATTTTTCCATCGACATCTTTTATGGAGGTCTTTAAGATATTCGTCCTTCCATCGACGACTAAATTCATGATGGAGAATTTTAATTCGTACCCATTTATTTATTAGTGAAAGAGACTGCGTTTCTGGCTCAGGAATGGCCAGAAGTGGCGCGCTTCTGAGGAAATGCCCAGGAGTGAGGGCTGTGATATCGGAGGGATCTTGCCAGAGTATGGAGAGGGCCGTGAGTTTAGAACGGCTTCGGTTCGAGCTAATAATGTTGTAAATTCCTCGAACGTGAATTTATATTTGGCTTTGTGTTGAGTGCGCGCATACAGCTGCACAATACTCCTTTTTAAAAGTTTCGTTTCGCAGAGGAATAATTTCCTTTTTGAAGAATTTGTATCTTCGTAATTGTGTGCCGATTTTTTGCAAATTGGGACTATTCCAACAATCGGAGTGGTATTGGGATTTGTGTTGTTCGGAAATGAACGATTGAGTTTTATTGAAACTCCTGTTGTAAAAATTATTGTTACTGGCTTTGGGTATAGGGAAGCTTCTATTGAAGTCTTGTTGTACATTTTTTGGTTTAGATAATTTCGTATCTACCCTTTCTGCGATTTCGAATTGGGAAGTGAGGAAGTCTTTCATTTGTTGCCACGTTGGGCATCTTTTTCGTGATGAGAGCGATTGCTCCCATAAAAGTAAAGTGGCAGCGTATATATTTACCAGAATGGGGTCCCAGATATCAGTGGGAATATTTTGTGTCGAGAGAACTGACAAACAATTTGTTACAGTGAATTGTAAATTTAAATTTCTTCAGCTGTTTCTTTTTGTATTTTTGGCAAGTTCATAATTGGCTATCAACCAATACTCGTTAATTTTCATGACGAGATTTAAATGCTTCCAAAGCCAGATTGAAAATGTCATCATTGAAGCCGAACTGTTTTACTATAGCGCCTGCTTGACCTTTCGTTTTATATCTGAGGTGATACGGGTTTTGCGCTTGCGATAATTTTGGATGGTTTATGTACACGGCTGCGCATACAGCTGCACAATACTCCTTTTTAAAAGTTTCGTTTCGCAGAGGAATAATTTCCTTTTTGAAGAATTTGTATCTTCGCAATTGTGTGCCGATTTTTTGCAAATTGGGACTATTCCACCAATCGGAGTGGTATTGGGATTTGTGTTGTTCGGAAATGAACGATTGAGTTTTATTGAAACTCCTGTTGTGAAAATTATTGTTACTGGCTTGGGTTAAGGGAATCTTCTATTGAAGTCTTGTTGTACATTTTTTGGTTTAGATATATTCTGCGATTTCGAATTGGAAAGTGAAGAAGTCTTTCATTTGTTGCCACGTTGGGCATCTTTTTCGTGATGAGAGCGATTGCTCCCATAAAAGTAAAGTGGCAGCGTATATATTTACCAGAATGGGGTCCCAGATATCAGTGGGAATATTTTGTGTCGAGAGAACTGACAAACAATTTGTTACAGTGAATTGTAATTTTAAATTCCTTCAGCTGTTTCTTTTTGTATTTTTGGCAAGGTCATACTTGGCTATCAACCAATACTAGTTGATTTTCATAACGATATTTAAATGCTTCCCAAGCCAGATTGAAAATGTCATCATTGAGGGCGAACTGTTTTACTATAGCGCCTGCTTGACCTTTCGTTTTATATCTGAGGTGATACAAGTTTTGCGCTTGCGATAATTTTGGATGGTTTAGCTTCAGGTGTATTTGATGCTTATCGTCATTAGCCATTGTCGGTAGTTCTAAAAATTGAGGTGTTTTTGTTTCCTTTAGTTTATATTTGTGTGTTTATGTGTGTATCTGATATAATATGTAAGTGTGAAATGTATAGGTGTAAATGTCAAAGTCGACGGGCAACTGGGTTGCCAAGCGGCTCATTTAGCCAAAAGGCATGCAACTTTTTAGTTCCTGGAGTGGCGATTGCAGAATCAAATCTGGGTTGCCAAAATGTCCTTTTACGTTGAATATCGTCTACTTTATAACTTCATTGGTGAAACAATTGATCTACTTGTAGGTAACTGTAGGCTTGCACGCGTAGCTAAACGTTTGAGGTTCCCTCCAAGTCCATCGCATGGCTCCTTTGCGTGAGATGTTGCTTGAAAATGTATCTCTGCTTTCGAATTGAAGTCATTTTTATAATAAAATAGATTCATAAAGTTGAATCTATTTTTAAAATGTTGTGAAGCACCATTTGTTATGTATACAAGATTTGCAGCACTCATTTGGTGATGTTTTTGCAGTAATTTATTTTAATTTTCATGTTTCACGTAGACAGTAGGTAAGAAGTTAACAACTAGTGTCAAACAAATCATTTACTTTTTGGGTCGCTGCGGTCCTTTTTAGTAGTTAAACTGGAGTACTGATGTATAATTTAGGTAGAAAGTAGGTAAGTAGCAACTAGTGTCAAAAAAATTCATTTAGTTTCTAGGTCGCTGTGGTCCTTTTTAGTAGTTAAACTAGAGTACTGATGTATATTTCAGGTAGAAAATAGGTAAGTATAACTTATGTTGAAAAATTTATTTAGTTTTTAGGTCGCTGGGGTTCTTTTTAGTAGTTAAACTAGAATACTGATGTATATTTCAGGTAGAAAGTAGGTAAGTAGCAACTAGTGTCAAAAAAATGCCTTTAGTTTTTAGGTCGCTGCGGTCCTTTTTAGTAATTAAACTAGAGTACTGATGTATATTTCAGGTAGACATAAGGTAGTTAGCAACTAGTTTCATAAAAAATTACGTTGAATTTTAGGTAGCTGTGGTCCTTTTTGGTATTAAACTAAGTTTTGCCTATATGGAACTAATTTTTCAATAATAGCCTTGCGCATAAATGCGTGGGTATAATTATATTGTTCATAAATAAATTTGGTTTAAAGTGCATCGAACATAGGTAGAACACAGTTTCACTATATTTTCATATTTATTAAATGTCTTTTTCACATGAACCGAAGGTTACAAACAAGCGCCTAGCTTCATACTCAGCGCGAGGTCTATTTGCACAAATTCACATATGTATCTCCCTAACTGATATATGTAGATCCCACTCTAAAACTTCTAGGGTATTATAAATATAATTATAACTAATTAATAATTACAATTAAAATTATAAATTAAAATATATTAAAGCGCTAGCTACCAAGGTATCGGCTAGTCATTGTGTGAAATTTAACTATAATAGATGTGCGATGTTTACGTTTTTTAAAAATTTAAAGATGGTTTTTACGTTAGATTCCGTAGAGCATGAAAGTATGTCTAGAGGGTCCTTATCAACAAAGCAGTGGATACGTACGGAAGATAAAGCAGGACATTTGATATGATATGGCGGAAAGTTAGGTTGGATGCGTTGCAGAAAGTACATAATGGCTGGTGTGTGTTTTTTAAAAGGCATGTAATGATAGAGGTATGATTTAAAGCCATTTTAGCCGCTCGGTCGGCATATTCATTACCTGGGATACCTGCGTGGCCGGGAATCCACATGAGTTTGACTTTGGGAGATAATCAAATTAGTAGTTGTTGATTGCGATATATTGGGTCTTCTTAACGTAACTCGTAGTATATTTAAACTGTCCACATTGGATATAGTGCAGTTGTTATGTCTTATATATATTTTGTTACAGTTAAGTTTTCTACAAACGTGCAGGAGCTTGCATTCCTTAAGTGAAATGAGTGCACCTGAGTGTTGCGCCCAAATTTCGATGGCATTTAATGCATTATGGAACCCTTTTTGAATGCCGGATGTGTTCTTGTTGTTAGATATTAAGAACAAATCGTCGGCATATAAGCATTGCCTGATATTATTTTGTTGACTAATCAATCGGCTAACATCTTCAAACGCTATAAGGGATAAAGTTACCGAGAGCGGTGACCCTTGCCGCATCCCGGGAAAATGAAGGGAAAATGAGGGTGATAAGATGTCATTGACTTTGCATTGAAATTTCCTATTAACGAGGAAAGATTTTATGAAATCCAAAATTTTATGACCAAGTTTCCAGTCCTGTAACTTTTTTAAGACGACGTAACCACAAATTTTGCCGAAAGCTTTAGTAAAGTCGACTGATAAAACGGAGGTGTGGTTTCTTAAGGAAAGGTTTTTTGAGATTTGGTGATCGAGGTAAAGCTGGGCATCCAGACAGCCCGTTCCGGATGTAAACCCCACTTGGGATCCCGAGATTAAACTTTTTTTGTTTAGAAACCAAGTAAGTCTTATTGAAATTATTTTTTCCATAATTTTGCTAGTGCAAGCTTATAGAGAAATTGGTCTGTATTTGTCAATGAAGCCAGGATATTTGTTTCGTTTGGCTATTGGGATTATAATCGTCGTTTTTAAGGTTTGGGGTATGACACTAGTACTGAGAATGGCATTGTAAAGCTGGAGTATCCGTCTATTTACCTTCTCTGGGCAAAAACGCATAGTTAATTTTGTCCAATCCAGGGGTTGTACCTTTCACAGTTCTAAGCGCTGTTTCCAGCTCATTGAAGTTAATGTCGTTCTCAAGTTGCTTGGCCAGTTTGTCTGAGTGGTGTACGGGCTGCATATGTGGAATGTTTTTTGAAAGGTTTTGAGTTGAGACGAAAACCTTGATGTATCGGATGCTTTTGATATGGGTCTAGCAAATTCTGTGGAGATGACAAAGCGATCGGTGAAGACTAATTTGTTCACTGTTACTGCTCGGGTTGTTCAAGGTGAATATGTACCTGTAAGGGTCTTTATTCCCTTCCAGATGCTACCGACTGGCAAGTTTGGGTTTAGTTTCTTTGTAAATTCTTCGAAACTCTTTTTCTTTGCCAGTTTCTTTTCTTTGTTAAACATTGCGTTGGATTTCTTGTAAGCGATGAGGTTAGAAATGAGGTGCGCCTTTTGATATTTTCTCCAGACTGACATTTTATTGTTGCGCAAGGCATTCAGCTCTGTTGACCACCATGGAACTTTTCTTTGCGTAGCTCGTGAGGAAGTGAGAGGGATTGAAGAATTTCCTGATTCTCTCAAGATTGTTTGTATATTGGCAGCTTCTTTGTTTAGGTTCTGCAGTTCAAAAGAGATGTGAAAGCCATGTCAACGATGAAGTGTCCAAGCTTATGCAGACAACATCTCGTCGGCGTCTCAAGTGTACAACAGTATCTGACCTTATTGGAATTTAGGAGCAGCAAATTAATTTATAAATGCATTTAAATATATAAGTTCCATTTTGCTTATTTTACATCTATAAAAATCTATTCGACTGAAATTGCTTATTAATATGTAAATAAAATCATGTTAGTTGCAATGGCCTAGCTTATCTGCTAAACAGTAAGATAAGTTAATAATCCAAAACAAAAAAATGGTTATCAACAACAATTCTACGATTTTCGTAGCGAGATTTGAGTGTGTTTGGATTTCCGATCCAAATATTTTCAAACCACCCTAATACGCGTTTCACCTCATTTGTGTTCATACACATTTGCTACACGCACCCACACACACACACACATGCACACTCATATACGGGGCACAGTTGATGTCCCACCGTTTGTTATTGCCCCCCGCCGTACGGTGCTTGCGGAGGGGAAACTTGACGAAAGTTGATCGTGCGGCGGTTCTGGCCGACAGCGAAAAATTGCAATGACCACTCTTTGGTAGACTTCACAACCAAACGGAGCAGCTACCACCACGTCATCAGGTAACACTGTTAAAAATTCACATTAACAAAAAATATAAACTCAAATTAGATTGTAAGACTAATCACTGTGTTTTCATTATTTCCATTGCGCTATATTTCTCGCTAAAAGAATACGCTTCACATTGGAGCGTAACTTCCCATAAGTCGCCCCCGTGTGAAGATTTGGTCTTTCGGAACCGAGAAAATTCTCATCATCACATATTTCATCAGCGCCAATTTTGGATATCCCAAGCAACAACACCAGCTTATTTTTAAAAAACATTTTCGATCATCGCGACACTGGTTACCTTTTCATAAGAGCACAACAAAAATTGCCACATCACTTTCACAGTACAGTTTCACATCGTCACAACACAGATTCTTATATCATCACAATCAAGTCCACCAACATATCTGCACAAAGTATCATACTGCCACATCACCTGGCAAGAACACATACACACGATTATAAAATCTGAGCTGAGTTCACGGAAACAAGGTATGTGGTTATTTTTTCCAAGTGCACTTTAGTTTAAAACAAAAAAAAATTAAGTGAAACGACCGCGATCCGTAAATTGTGAAAAGAGCTAGTTTTGTGTTTGCCCTTCAATCAGGCGCACCGTGCAACCATTTTGTGCATTTGGCACACATATACATACATATATACACACTCGGCAGTGAACATTTTCTCAAACGTTTGTTGTTATTTTTTATTTTTTTTGCACTACATTCAATTATAAAGTTCTTTTTTTTCTCTTAATAATTTTTCCATAATTTCACTGAGAAAGTTTTTTGTGCAAACATTATAAAATTTCGGTCTAACATTTTCTTCTCTGCGTTCAGAGTTCACATAACCTCAGATTATTTTTTTCTCTTAATAATTTTTCCATAATTGCACTGAGAAAGTTTTTTGTGCAAACATTATAAAATTTCGGGCTAACATTTTCTTCACTGCGTTCAGAATTATTTCGTGTCACTTCGTTTACAATTAATCTGGTGAAATTATCCCAGCTCTGTGTGGATCACAAAATTTGAATTAAACTCACATTATATGAACATTTTCTCACTGCTGACGTAGCACTGATCACCGTACCGCAGAAAACATCCATAAATAATTAAATATACATACATATATTATACAGACATACATATATTAAATATACATACGTCCATAGTCGATATTATTTTTGCTTTGTTGGGTGGCGAGTGGATTTTTAAAGAAAACTGCAATAAGTACTGAAAAATAAATAAATATTGTATTCTGCATTAGAAGAAAAGGATAATCGAGATCTTGGTTTATCATTGGTTGGGATTCGCTTCTTGATTGTTTATCTGGAAGATAAAAGTTTAGCAGAAGCTATAATCGAATTCGATGCTGACTTCAGTAGCACGCCCACCTCTGCACAAAACAAGCATGGTCTTGCAATACAACAAGACGAATTAAAAGCCACGTGGGAAAAAGCTAAACTAGCATACGATATGCTAAGTAGTGCAGAGGGATTAGCTAAAGAAGACATAAGAGCAACTAGGAAAAAGAACAAAACCTGTTTTGCAAGTTATTTAAATTCCATGTCTGCAATGGCCACTCAGGCTGAAGCGTTTACAAACGCAGAAAAGGATGTATCAAGTCAGTCGATACGTGAACACAATATTCACCTTCCCCCGTGTGATACGGACGTGTTCAAAGGAGACTACTTGTCATGGCCTTCATTTCGTGATATGTTCACTGCCATATACATCCTTAACAAGCGCCTTACTCCGGTGGAAATATTATTTCACCTTAATCATAAGGCCCAAGGGGAGGCCAAAGACATAGTTCGAAAATGTCCATTAACTAATGAAGGCTTCCAGACAGCTTGGAAAAATCTGTGTGAGAGGTATGAAAATAAACGTGTCCTTGTAAACACACAACTAAAAACACTTCAATTTACGTTCAATTGACAATGAGTGTGGTAGCTCAATAAAAATGTTGCAGCGAGATATAAATAATTGTTTATCATCCCTGAGTAGTCATCAAATTGACATTTCTAATTGGGACGCAATTATTATATATCTCTGCTCAACGAAACTTCCAGAAAGCACACTGGCTCTATGGGAACAAACCATAGACCACAAAAATGGCATACCAAAGTGGGAGGATATGGACAAGTTCCTCTCCAACAGGTTTCAAACTTTACAAACTTTATCAGGTTTGAAGGAGTCCAAATACTCTAGAGCGCCAAAACCTCAAGTTTCCAGACATCCTTCACCTGCAAAATGTACAAAACGAATTAGCACAAACTGCGCGGCTGCTCACGGTTCCTTAAACTAACACCAGCGGATAGAATTGAGTTTTTGAAAAAGAACAACGCTTGCCTGAACTGCCTGAGTTTTGGACCTATTGTGTCAAAATGTACAAGTTAATTCAATTGCAACACATGTCACTCGCGACACCACACGCTCCTCCATCTTCAGACAGCTCAGCCAAATTCAAATATGCGTTGGACACCTCCAAGCTCCTCGGATGATACTCCATCGACGTCAAAGCAGGCCCAAGCACGACGGGATCTAAGTATTATAAAAGATAATGGCAACATTAACATTCAGTCCTGCTATGCGAATACCAATACAGGTGTTTTGCTGGGAACAGCCCGTGTAAATGTGCATCTGAATGGCACAGATTATTCAGCAAGAGCTCTCATTGATTCTGGGTCGAAGTGCTCCTTTATAACAGAAAGGCTCAAACGCATAATCAGCCTGCCATCAAAACGGATGCATGCCCAAGTTTCGGGCATCACAAATTCCATATCTGCGCAGGTCAAACAAACATGCAAAAAAGAACTGCGATCACCGGTTGATCCATTATTCCGGTTAAGTACCACTGTGCTCGTATTAGCACAACTCACTGGAAATCTTCTAACTACTCCCATTAGCGTCATTACTCAGCAAGCTTTTCCTGACTTGATATTGGCCGACAAAAGGTTCTTTGTTAATGAACAAGTGGACCTTGTGCTTGGAGGAGACATTTATCCAGAGATTATTTTAAACGGTCTGAAGAAAAACGTGTTAAGTACTCTCTTAGCACAAGAAACAGTGTTCGGTTGGATATTGACCGGACGGACAAGCACTATTAATCCTACTCAAAATATAGCGTCATATTTCAGCGAAGTTTCCTTGGAAAAGCAGCTTGCGGCTTTCTGGGAAGTGGAAGATTTGCCAAAGAAGCGCCGCCCTAGTGAGGAGGACTAATATTGTGAGGAGCTCTACAAAAGCACGTCTCAAAGAAACGCAGATGGGAAATATATAGTTTCGCTACCCTTCAGGCAGGATTTCCCAGCAAGCGTCTGCCTAGGTTCATCTCTCAGAAAGGCTTGCTCGCAATTCTACCGAAACGAGACGCGACTCGGAAAAAATCCAGCTCTGCAAACGGAATATAACAGGGTATTAGCAGAATACTATTCCTTAGGACATATGTCAAAAATAATTAAAAGCATATCTGCAGAGTCAAATGATTGCTACTTTTTACCGCATCACGCTGTCATCAAAGCAGAGAGCACCTCAACCAAAGTCCGCGTGGTTTTTAACGCCTCAAGTCCCACGGCTAATGGCACCAGCCTTAACGACGTCCTTTATCCCGGCCCTGTTCTCCAGGCTGATCTTCCAATTGTCATTCTACGTTGGAGATTATACAAATACGTATTTAACACCGACATCGAGAAAATGTATCGGCAGATTCTTGTCCGTGATAACGATAGAAAATGTCAGCGAATAGTATTTCGTTCCAACCCTAACGAACCGATTTTTATTTATTTATTAAGTCAAACATACAACCATAAGTTATTTTTACAATATTTGACTATATAACTACATTACATTACACATATGCTTATAAACCTTAGAGTAACAGTTAATTTAAACACAACTAATAATAATAATAGTAAAACTTATAATAATAAAAATAAAAATAATGTACAGAATATAACATAAGTAGAAGATATAATGGTAGTTAAAGGAAAGTTAATAGATTAAGTAGAAAAGTTAAGAAAAAGTTTGATAGTTGTTATCCATGGAATAGTTTGTTTCGAGGTTGATAATACGTTCAGCAATATTCGGCAAAATGAAGAAGTAATTCCCGTCTAAAGCGCAATGTTCCCCTAATACTCCTGATTTTAAGCGGCAAACTGTTCCACAGACGGACAGAGAACACAAAGTATTGGCGTTGAGTCACTAAACAACTATACTGCATTGGTACTAAGTTGAGAGAACGGGAAGATTTGGTAAACCGAAGCCGATCCTTGAGATATTGGGGTTCATTAGTAGCGATGATTTTGTAGAGTAGCAATATACACTTAAATTTGAGTAGATCGTCAAAAGACACGGACATAATTTGCTTCGAAAGCTCAGAAATATGGTCGAAACGTTTTTTAGAGTAGATGTACCTAGCGATGTTATTATACAAAACATTAAGTTTACTACGACACACACTATCACAATTAGAATACAGCTCACAACCATACAATAACGTCGGTAACAGGTACGTTTTTGCTAGAAGCAGTCGAATTTTCACTGGTGTTAAATGTTGAGTGGTCCATAGATTTCGGAGCATGCCATATACTTTGCCTATAGCGCTAAGGATGTGGTTTCTCCATGTCAAAGTTCTATTAAGTATAACTCCTAAATTTTTGACAGTGTCGACATACTTACTTAGTGCGTTATTTAAACTAATCCTCATGTGGTCGTCAAGTTTGAAAGATTTCTTATATATGGTGATGCATAGAGATTTATCTGGATTAAGGATTAAAGCATTGTCAGCCCACGTGCTTATATATTTCAAGTCAAGATTTAGGTTTTTAATACAATTATCAATAGAGTCAATGGGACAACTTACATATAACTGGACATCATCTGCATAAACAGGGACATTACAATGTTGAATCACATTAAACAGGTCATTAATATACAGTACAAACAGCAAGGGACCAAGAATAGAACCTTGGGGACACCTCTGGTTACAGGTAAGCATTTAGAAATAGAGTTGCTAACACATACAGCTTGCAAGCGATCACTTAGGTATGTTTTCAAGAGAGTCGATGCTGACGTGAAAAATTTAACATATTTTTTAATTTTAGGATTAAAAGCTTGTGGTCAACAGAGTCAAATGCCTTGGAATTGTCAAGTAAGGTTAGAAAGGTCACGTGGTTCCTGTCAATATTCTGTCTTATATCGTCCGACACTTTAAGAAGCGCCGTAGTGCAGCTCCTATTAGATCTGAATCCTGACTGCAATGGGTTGACCAAGGAGTTGTTATTCAGATAGTTGTTTATTTGACGATGCATGATACGTTCAAGAACTTTAGACAGAAATGACAAAATGCAATCGGTCGATAGTCACCGTTCACTTTCTTTATGGGTATAATCTTAGCACTCTTCCAGGAGTTAGGGAAAATAGATGTACTTAGGATATTGTTCAAAGCGAGAGTAACATATGGCAAAATTTTTGGCAACAAACATTTTAGGAACTTGGGGTTAATACCATCAAGACCGGTTGCATTAGATTTAATACTAAGAATTGCCTGAACCACTTCGCACTCATCGACACATTTGAAACAGAAACTCGACATTACTACATCAAAACTAGAACTGTAACTCTCACAACATATACGAGTATTACACAAGGAATCTGACAAACTAACAAGATGTTCATTTAACACATTAGCATCAACTGATTTAGTGACAGAGTGGTTCTTGTTGCCAATTCCGATCTCAGGATTTCTTTTCCACGTCTGCTTTGAATCAACCGCCACACTGAACATATGCTAACAATATTGAAGCTTTCGTAATTTTATTGCTTTGGTGACATCTCTTCTGCGAGCCCTAAAGATGTTGTAGTTTTCTAAACATTTAAATTGTTTCCATTCTCGATACGCATGGTTGTGTTTTAAGATCAAACTTTTAATATATTTATTGAACTAACGTCGTTTTTTCTCACCGACAGATTTGTGTACTACTGGGACGAACTGGTCAAAGAGTGATCTAACGCTAGCTTCGAGGAAATTAATTTGGTCATTGCTAGATGATAAGTTGCAGATTAACCCCCAGTCGACTCTATCCACCGCTTCTTCAAGCTGTTTATAGTCAATAAGTGAGAAGTCGCGATATGAGTAAGAGCTAGTGTCATAAGTCAATTGGAAGTCAAATGTCATGAAAATTAAATCGTGCTTCGAAAAACTTGGAACAGACAATTGGTCAAAGATAAGTATTCTATTGGCATTGTTAACAAAAAATATATCTAGCAAAGTACTACTAGTTTGTGTGAAATGTGAAGGAATTGAATTGTTAGCCGGAAAAAGACCCAGGTTTTGCATGGCTAATGCAAACTCACTTTCACACAACAGGTCACTGTTGAAATCTCCTGCGATAACAATGTTACTATAATTAAGAGTTAAGTTTTCGATAAAGTCCATAAATTGGGCATACGCTATGCGCCTATGTGGTCTATAGACACACCCAATAAGGATTTTATCACACTTAGATTTAATTTCAATGAAAAGAAATTCGATCTGTTCCGAAGTTTTTGAAGTACGCTTAAGGGAACAACACAGACTACTTTTGACAAACACAGCAACTATTGAGAAAAGTTTTAATAATACAATATAACATAGTCATTTGCTGCTTTCAAGCAAAGCTTCAATGGCATCTATAGTGAGCACTTTGACAGCAGCACCTCCAGGCTTTACGCGTACGTATAATATTTCCCCTCTCATCGAAAAGGCTGATATTAAACGCCTTTGCCTTTTCAGCTGTGTCGCGAACTTCATAACTTCGCGATTATGTTTAGGTAGGCACTCGTTCACATAAATATTCTGCTCAGTTTTACCTCCAATATTAAGAAGCTGCAGGCATCTTTTTTTGGCTTTGTAAAACCTGGCAGCAGCTTTGAAAAGCAGAGAACGATCAGAGGAATTGATTAGCTTGATAATGAGCGGCTCAGGTTTTGTGTTGTTTTTTCCTCTGCGCACATGAAACGCCGCGCGAGCAGCAGGAGTTTTAACTGCATCACTTCGCAAAGCTTACCGAAAATATTACTCACGTTTTCCTCATTTTCGAATGGTATTCCACTAACAATAACATCTGCTGACACACTGTTGTTGTCGTGTACAGCAAGTTCCGCTTTGAGCTCACACATGTCTTTACGCAGTTGCTCAAGTTGCGCATATTCGCTCTCAACTTTCACGAGCCTTACCGCGAAATCACTCAAACTCCGCTTAATATTGAACAGGTCAGCTGTGATCTCGCCAATTCTGTTTAGCACTTGTTCTTCAGAGGCCTTTAGTCGTGTGGTTATCTGCTCCATAATGCTCTCAATTTTCGCCTTAAGACGAGTTATCCAAACTGGTGGGCAGCAATTCTCATCTTTACCTACTTTAAGTTGAGGGGTAGGCGGCTTTGATGGTGATGAATTGATCAGGCGCAGATTTAGTACGAGTTGATATACTGATAAACAACGGCGATCAAAAAGGCAGAGAGAGATGATGGAAACAGCTGATAATGCGTAGGTGATAATTGCGCCAAAAGGTCCAATAGCACCGGCCAAACAACCACAACAGCTCACAAGTAGAAGAGAGCGAGAGAACAAAGACTGCAATTTCGGCGACGATGGCGACTGCGACGATGACGACAGCAACAGCGTTGGCAGTGACAGCAAAACAATAAACAAAGATGAGGCGGCCGAGGCGATGTTTGTCCACGGATTTTAAAGACTTATTCCTGCTACAACACTGAATTTGTGGCACGAACAGATAGAGTTGCACGTTAAGAAACTTTTCACACTCCGTTTATGAATAAATTTGAAAAATAACCCTTAGAATTTTAGCAACTTCACAGAGCGAGAGTAAAGCACGTCTACTTCGACCGAATATTCGTTACGGATAGTCTTTACGAATTAAAGACCATCACTTTCGGGATTAATTGTGCTCCTTACCTGGCGATAAGGACACTACTAAAACACTGAAGACGTTGAAACCTCGTACCCAGTAGCATCTCATATACTAAGAAAGGGTATGTACGTCGATGACGTTTTAGCGGGAGGACACAGCATCGAGGCTGCAACAAAAGCACGAGATGAAATAACTGAGGTCTTGTAATCAGCAGGTTTCCTATTACGAAAATGGACGGCTAATTGTGAGGACTTATTTAAAGATATTCCTAAACCATATTTTCTCTCCGAAGACTTTATGGAATTCGAAGAGACCAGCGCGGTGAAAGCGCTTGGCATAAGATGGAACGCACAAACAGATCAATTTTATTTTACTACCAGGCCATTGGAAGAACGCGACACACCCACAAAAAGGGCGTTACTGTCGGATATTGCAAAACTGTTTGATCTTCTCGGTTGGCTCGCGCCCATTATAATTGTAGCCAAGATCCTAATGCAGAATATTTGGCTAAGAGGCACAAAGTGGGACGAGACCATATCCGCGACCACCTTATATCGCTGGAGAAATTTTATACACAATTACAAAGAAATTAACAATATACGAATACCACGCTCTATAAGTCTCTCATTATGCCCGTCCTGATGTATGGAGCAGAAGCATGGACGATGAAGATATCTGATGAGAAGGCTCTGGGAGTGTTCGAAAGAAAGATTCTCCGAAAGATTTATGGGCCTTTACGCCTTTGCGATGGCGAACACCGGAGAAGATGGAACGATGAGCTGTACGAGCTTTATAACGACATAGATTCAGCGGCTTTGCTGGCTTGGTCATGTCGTTCGAATGCGTGAAAGCGCCCCAGCTCTGAAAGTATTCGACGCGGTACCCGCCGGTGGTAGCAGAGGAAAATGGAGGCCTCCTCTGCGTTGGAAAGACCAGGCGCTAAAGGACTTGGGTACGCTTGGTATTTCCAACTGGCGCCAGTTAGCGAAAGAAAAAAATTACTGGCGTGTTGTGCTAAGCTCGGCCAAAATCGCATAGGCGGTTATCGATCCAATGAAAGAAGAAAAAGAGATTATGTGTATGTTTGATATAATATGTAAGTGTGAAATGTATAGGTGTAAATGTCAATGTCGACGGGCAACTGGGTTGCCAAGCGGCTCATTTAGTCATTCCGGCCTTCCTAGGCGAACTTTCAGCCTAGCAAGCGTTGTTACTGCTGGAGCGTCGCTACGACGCTGCTGAGCCCACTGGTGCGAGTTTGAGGTGGATGCTGGTTGGCGCCAATTGCGATGGTGGTGCGCGAGTGGTTGCCGTCGGTGTCGTGGAGTGGTAGGTGGTTGCGGTCTTTGCCGCACGATGTTGGGCGAAGTCGTGCGCTCTGGTGCCACACGTGGACCGGTACGGTGTAGCAGCGTGTGGTGCGGCCTGTCACACAATTGACAGATCACCTCGAAGGTGCACGTTCTAGTGGCATGCGACCGCGCCAAGTTGCGAGGGATGCATGCCCTTAAAAATCGCACACAGGCGTAACGGATGAGGGCGGAGGCAGAGAGGACATCGGACGCTGGGCGATCTCGCTGTTGTTCTTGCTGCTACGGCGGGTGCTGCAGTCGTGCTAAACAATCACATGCAGTTTTTAAAAGTGGGTATTAGAGTGAGGAGTTTGTGGTTTCCTTCTGGCCAACTCGTTTAATTGTTATGCTGTGGTTTATATTTGATTTTAGCGGGTTAATGGGGTTGATTATCGGAATTTGCGGTATCGATATTATTAGCGTTAGGGAGTAAACAGAGTTTAACGAGCGAACGAGTCGCCATTCGGTAAGGGGGAGGCATTCGTCATTAATTAGGACGCATATTCCAATTTTTGGGGTTTCTTGAGCATTTTTCCATCGATATCTTTTATGGAGGTCTTTAAGATATTCGTCCTTCCATCGACGATTGAATTCATGATGGAGAATTTTAATTCGTACCCATCTATTTATTAGTGAAAGAGACTGCGTTTCTGGCTCAGGAATGGCCAGAAGTGGCGCGCTTCTGAGGAAATGCTCAGGAGTGAGGGGTGTGAAATCGGAGGGATCTTGCGAGAGTATGGAGAGGGCCGTGAGTTTAGAACGGCTTCGGTTCGAGCTAATAATGTTGTAAATTCCTCGAACGTGAATTTATGTTTGGCTTTGTGTTGAGTGCGCGCATACAGCTGCACAATACTCCTTTTTAAAAGTTTCGTATCGCAGAGGAATAATTACCTTTTTGAAGAATTTGTATCTTCGTAATTGTGTGCCGATTGTTTGCAAATTGGGACTATTCCACCAATCGGAGTGGTATTGGGATTTGTGTTGTTCGGAAATGAACGATTGAGTTTTATTGAAACTCCTGTTGTAAAAATTATTGTTACTGGCTTGGGGTGTAGGGAATCTTCTATTGAAGTCTTGTTGTACATTTTTTGGTTTAGATATATTCTGCGATTTCGAATTGGAAAGTGAAGAAGTCTTTCATTTGTTGCCACGTTGGGCATCTTTTTCGTGATGAGAGCGATTGCTCCCATAAAAGTAAAGTGGCATCGTATATATTTACCAGAATGGGGTCCCAGATATCAGAGGGAATATTTTGTGTCGAGAGAACTGACAAACAATTTGTTACAGTGGATTGTAATTTTAAATTTCTTCAGCTGTTTCTTTTTGTATTTTTGGCAAGTTCATAATTGGCTATCGACCAATACTCGTTCATTTTCATAACGAGATTTAAATGCTTCCAAAGCCAGATTGAAAATGTCATTATTGAGGGCGAACTGTTTTACTATAGCGCCTGCTTGACCTTTCGTTTTATATCTGAGGTGATACAGGTTTTGCGCTTTTTTTTTTTTTTGTAATTCATATCTTTTATTGCGATCTGTATTTACATTAAACAATATTTAAAACTTATTACTAAATAAAAATAATCATGAATGGAATACACCCAGTGGTGTAACCATATATTTTTCGCAGGTGTTCAATATTAGTAGAGGTCTGATATTGATTTCCTTTTTAGTCGGCGGAAAGATACTGTATGAGAAGTGAGTGTAGAAGTAAAGGGATTTGGGTGTTCATGAGTTTGTTGTTGGTGAGACAAGGCGTGCTTTTTTATTTCAGAAGCAACAGTAGGGATTTTAAGATCATGGTCTATTTGGTTGTTTGTGATATAATACGGAGCGTTCACAATCATTCTAAGAGTTTTTGATTGGAACCTTTGGAGTATTTCTATATTTGAGGTTGCTGCAGAGCCCCATAATTGTATTCCATATGTCCATAACGGTTTTAGAACACATGAGTAGAGTAAGAGTTTATTGTCGAGTGAGACTTGAGATTTTGGGTTCAGTAACCAGTGTAATTTTCTGAGCTTCATTCCCAGTGCTTTGCGTTTGGTGAAAATATGAGTTTTCCACGTAAGCTTGCTGTCGAGGTGCATGCCTAAATATTTTGTCACATCATGCTGTGGAATGTCCACGTTATTGAGTTTAACGGGCGGGCAGGTTTTACGTTTAAGGGAGAACGTAACCTGGGCAGACTTTGTCTCATTTGGCTTAATTCGCCAATCTTTCAGCCATTGAGTTATTTTGTTTAGGCCGTTTTGGAGCTTAAGCTTCTGGGAGAGTATCCGTAGCGAGAATCGCAGTATCGTCTGCAAATGTGCCAACGATTGCTTCGTCGGTTGCTGGTAAATCGTAGCTGTATAGCAGATACAAGATGGGACCCATGACACTGCCTTGAGGTACACCAGCTGAACTTTCGTGGAGTTCAGACTGCTCTTCGCCTTGCTTAACAAAGAAAAATCGATTTCTGAGGTAGGACTCGATGAAGATGTAATAGTTTATGGGGAGGGTATTCTTTATTTTGTAAAGTAAGCCGTCATGCCATACTCGATCGAAAGCTTGAGATATATCGAGAAATGCAGCTGTGCAATACTTTTTTTGTTCGAATGCAGTGTGAATGCAATTTACAAGCCTGTGCACTTGCTCGATTGTGCTGTGTTTTTTTCTGAAACCGAATTGGTGATTAGGAATAATCTTTCGTTCTTCTATTAACGGCATCAATCTCTTGAGGAAAAGAGTCTCCATAATTTTAGAGGTGATGGGTAGTAAACTAATTGGGCGATATGATTCAACTTTGTCTGCATTTTTTCCTGGTTTAGGAATAATTTTTACTTGGGCAACTTTCCATTGGGGTGGAAGGAAACCTGACGTAAGTATAGCGTTATAAATAAAAGTCAAGAAAGTGATTCCTTCTTCTGGGAGCTGTTTTAGGATTTCTGCAGTAATTAGGTCATAGCCGGGAGCCTTCTTAGCTTTGAGTTTTTTGATCGCTTCCTTAACTTCAACTTTTGAGAATTTTTTTATGGGTAGGTCCATTTGGTAGGGTAGTTCGAGAGTCTGTCTTACTTTTTGTGATGTATTGGGAGAAGGTTCAATTTCGTGTGGAGTAAACACTCTTTTGAGATGACGAGCAAATGTGTTTGCTTTTTCGAGATCACTTTTAGCCCACTGGTTGTTTTCCATTCTGATGGCGGACTGTGCTAGAGTTGGCCTTTTTAATTGTTTTGTTGCTTTCCAGAGAGAATAGTCGCTGGCAGCTGTTGCCTCTAGGTTACTGAGGTACCGATGAAGTTGGGAGTTGCGTTCTTTTTGCAAGATTTCTTTGAGTTCTCTCGTTAGCGTATTTAATCTTGTTTTGTCATCGGGATGTCTAGTCTGCTGTCACTTCTTTCTAGCCTGGCGTTTTTTAGTAAGTTTTTCTTTTACAAGAGAAGAGATTTTAGTACACTGGGGTTTGCTTAGAGTGGGTGTTGATTTCCAAGCAGCTTGTTGGGTGCAGTTATTGAAGTGTTCAACAGCTGCAATGATATCTTCACTAGATTTCAGCGAGTGTTTCAAATTAAGAGTTGAAGATATAAAGCTTTGAAAGAGTTTCCAGGAAGTTTTGTTATTGTGAAGGCTACGTTGAGAAGTTGAGCCAACAAGATTATTGCTTAGGGTGACCATTACGGGAGAGTGGTCAGAGGATAAATCGAAACAGGAGTTACACATTATTTAATTTTCTGCAATACCTTTTGTAACGCAAAAATCGATTAAGTCTGGAATTTTTTTTGTATCAGTTGGCCAGTACGTTGGAGAGCCTGAGAAGGCTGAATAAAGATTTAATCTTGCCATAGCCGCCAGGAGTTGTCGGCCTTTAGGAGTAACGAGGCGAGATCCCCACTGACTTGCTTGAGAAGCATTATCATTTCACGCATCTCGCTTAAGGGTTCAGAGACGTTTTCTTTTGGTTGAGGGATTGAGATATCTTGTGTGGTTTTCACTGCCTGAGCGAAGGTAAATGAAGCTTGGAGTGGTTGAGAGGTTCGATTGGGTAAAAGTGGAGCGGATTTCTGCTGACTGACACTTTTAGAATTGTCGTCCATTTTTCTTAACGGTGGGTATTTAAGTTTTTGCAGATTTTGGTACACCATGCAGCCTTTATAATTTGCTGGATGGTTTCCTTCACAAAGAGCACATATAACATCTTTGGGAGACTGTGTCTTGCGCGAGCAGTTTGCAGACAATGGGGGGCCAGCACATTTGATACATACAGGCCTTCTATGACAGTATGATTTAGTGTGTCCATACTGTTGGCAGTTTGAGCATTGCGGAATTTCGCGTTTTGGCCGTGGAGGTTCAAATACTATTTTCGTGTTTAGGAGATGTTTTATTTCGTATATGTCCTTGTTATTTAAGTTTGCTTTTAGCTCAACAATGAACATTGGTAGCGGTTTTCTCGAGTTTCTGTGCTTCATGTTGTTAACGTTAATAGGGATATGGCCGAGATGCTGTAGAGCTTCAGATATTTCTTCGGTGCCAATAGACGAGTGCATATTTCTGAGTATTACTTTGAAACTTCTTTCTTGTTTTGGCTTGTATGTATAAAACTCAGTGTTTTTTTCCTCTTATTGGTGTACAATTGTTTTGTAGGCTTCGGAAGTTTTTGCTTGTATTTTAACTTGCTCATTGTTGAAGGTCTTAAGGTCGTACGAACTAGGAGCAGTTTCTGATAGAAGCTTCATTAAAGGGGAAATGTTGTTAACTTTGTCAACGAAGATTGGAGGGGGCTTGGGATCCTTTTCTTTGGGCTTTGTGTCTTCATCGTCTTCTATTTCAAGAGTTGAAAAGCGGTTTTCTTTTGAGTGAGATTCGCCAAGCCAGTATTTATCAAGTTTTGCTTGCTTTTTGGTATTTATGAGCTTACTTGGGCTTTCTCGAGGCCTTTTTTTGGGTTCTATAGTGGTCCATTCCTTACCTGGGGTAGATTTATCGGTCGAGGCTTGCTGTTGATACAGGAGTTGAAGCTGTTTTTGAAGCAGCGCAATTTGGTCCTGTACATTTGGACCTGTAGCATTAGCATTTACCTGCTCTTGGTGTTGTGTTTGGGAATTTGCATTTGTTTTCTGCGGTGTTTGGAGCTGCTGAGGAGGTTGCTGTTGGTTTTGACCAGATTGATCTTGGGGCTTGGAGCCACCCCCTCCGAGAGGGGAGCGGTCCACAGGCATTATTTATTACTTTTTATTTTTATTATTAATTTTTTTTTTTTTTTTTTTTTTTTTATGAGCTGTTGGCAACTCTAATTGGAAATTAAGTAGCAGGTCATAAAATTCCTTGCCTACTTTTTGGCTGACTGTTTGCTGTTTGGTTTTTTTGTTGTTGGATGACTGACTGTTTGCTGTTTGCTTTTTTGTTGTTTGATGAATTTGTTTATGTTCTAGGTATGAGCAATTGTTTGTGTACACTCCGAAGGCAGATTCTGCCTCAATATACGAAAGCGTTTATTTCAGCTGTGTAACAATTTTCCACTGCACTTCACGCACTGCCCTATCAGAAAAAATTTGGGTTTATGCCGATGTACAATTTTTTTTGGGCATTCAATTGGAACACTTTATATATATTAAAGAAGCGGACGCGATTTCGCTTTACGTGTTTACTCGGACAGAGTTGCCGCGGCTGTAAACATGTCCCGGAAGGACGGCCATTGTTCATAACATCCATGAAATACTTCTGCTTTGAGCGTGTAGCTTCAGGTGTATTTGATGCTTATCGTCATTAGCCATTGTCGGTAGTTCTAAAAATCGAGGTGTTTTTGCTTCCTTTAGAGTATATTTGTGTGTTTATTTGCCAAGCGGCTCATTTAGTCATTCCGGCCTTCCTAGGCGAAGTTTCAGCCTAGCAAGCGTTGTTACTGCTGAAGCGTCGCTACGACGCTGCTGAGCCCAGCAGAACGTCGACTGTGATGCCACTGGTGCGAGTTTGAGGTGGATGCTGGTTGGCGCCAGTTGCGATGGTGGTGCGCGAGTGGTTGCCGTCGGTGTCGTGGAGTGGTAGGTGGTTGCGGTCTTTGCCGCACGATGTTGGGCGAAGTCGTGCGCTCTGGTGCCACACGTGGACCGGTACGGTGTAGCAGCGTGTGGTGCGGCCTGTCACACAATCGACAGATCACCTCGAAGGTGCACATTCTAGTGGCATACGACCGCGCCAAGCTGCGAGGGATGCATGCCCTTAAAAATCGCACACAGGCGTAACGGATGAGGGCGGAGGCAGAGAGGACATCGGACGCTGGGCGATCTCGCTATTCTTCTTGCTGCTACGGCGGGTGCTGCAGTCGTGCTAAAAAATCACATGCAGTTTTTAAAAGTGGGTATTAGAGTGAGGAGTTTGTGGTTTCCTTCAGGCCAACTCGTTTAATTGTTATGCTGTGGTTTATATTTGGTTTTAGCGGGTTAATGGGGTTGATTATCGGAATTTGCGGTATCGATCTTATTAGCGTTAGGGAGGAAACAGAGTTTAACGAACGAACGAGTCGCCATTCGGTAAGGGGGAAGCATTCGTCATTAATTAGGACGCATATTCCAATTTTTGGGGTTTCTTGAGCATTTTTCCATCGACATCTTTTATGGAGGTCTTTAAGATATTCGTCCTTCCATCGACGACTAAATTCATGATGGAGAATTTTAATTCGTACCCATTTATTTATTAGTGAAAGAGACTGCGTTTCTGGCTCAGGAATGGCCAGAAGTGGCGCGCTTCTGAGGAAATGCCCAGGAGTGAGGGCTGTGATATCGGAGGGATCTTGCCAGAGTATGGAGAGGGCCGTGAGTTTAGAACGGCTTCGGTTCGAGCTAATAATGTTGTAAATTCCTCGAACGTGAATTTATGTTTGGCTTTGTGTTGAGTGCGCGCATACAGCTGCACAATACTCCTTTTTAAAAGTTTCGTTTCGCAGAGGAATAATTTCCTTTTTGAAGAATTTGTATCTTCGTAATTGTGTGCCGATTTTTTGCAAATTGGGACTATTTCACCAATCGGAGTGGTATTGGGATTTGTGTTGTTCGGAAATGAACGATTGAGTTTTATTGAAACTCCTGTTGTAAAAATTATTGTTACTGGCTTTGGGTATAGGGAAGCTTCTATTGAAGTCTTGTTGTACATTTTTTGGTTTAGATAATTTCGTATTTACCATTTCTGCGATTTCGAATTGGGAAGTGAGGAACTATTTCATTTGTTGCCACGTTGGGCATCTTTTTCGTTATGAGAGCGATTGCGAGAGAACTGACAAAGAATTTGTTACAGTGAATTGTAATTTTAAATTTCTTTAGCTGTTTCTTTTTGTATTTTTGGCAAGTTCATAATTGGCTATCAACCAATACTCGTTCATTTTCATGACGAGATTTAAATGATTCCAAAGCCAGATTGAAAATGCCATCATTGAGGGCGAACTGTTTTACTACAGCGCCTGCTTGACCTTTCGTTTTATATCTGAGGTGATACAGGTTTTGCGCTTGCGATAATTTTGGATGGTTTATGTACACGGCTGTAAACATGTCCCGGAAGGACGGCCATTGTTCATAACATCCATGAAATACTTCTGCTTTGAGCGTGTAGCTTCAGGTGTATTTGATGCTTATCGTCATTAGCCATTGTCGGTAGTTCTAAAAATTTAGGTGTTTTTGTTTCCTTTAGTTAATATTTGTGTGTTTATGTGTGTATCTGATATAATATGTAAGTGTGAAATGTATAGGTGTAAATGTCAGTTTCGACGGGCAACTGGGTTGCCAGCGGCTCATTTAGCCAAAAGGCATGCAACTTTTTAGTTCCTGGAGTGGCGATTGCAGAATCAAATCTGGGTTGCCAAAATGTCCTTTTACGTTGAATATCGTCTACCTTAAAACTTCATTGGTGAAACAATTGATCTACTTGTAGGTAACTGTAGGCTTGCACGCGTAGCTTAACGTTTGAGGTTCCCTCCAAGTCGATCACGTGGCCCCTTTCCGTGAGATGTTGCTTAAAAATGTATCTCTGCTTTCGAATTGAAGTCATCTTTATAATAAAATAGATTCACAAAGTTGAATCTACTTTTAAAATGTTGTTTTTAGTTTAGTTTTTAGGTAAGTAGCAACTAGTGTCAAAAAAAATCATTTAGTTTTTAGGTCGCTGTGGTTCTTTTTAGTAGTTAAACTAGCGTACTGATGTATAATTGAGGTAGAAAGTAGGTAAGTAGCAACTAGTGTAAAAAAAAATCATTTAATTTTTAGGTCGCTGTGGTCCTTTTTCTAATAATTTTCCAAATAAACTGATCGGCCTTAAAGCTAAAAATATTTAAAATTGTTTTATGTCCAAAAAAAAACAAATTAAAACACCATTTACTTTTGGTCGCTGCGGTCCCTTTTAGTAGTTAATCTAGAATACCGATGTATATTTCAGGTAGAAAGTAGGTAAGTAGCAGCTAGTCAAAACAAATCATTTATTTTTTAGGTCGCTGTGGTCCTTTTTAGTAGTTTAACTAGAGTACTGATGTATATTTCAGGTAGTAAATAGGTAAGTATTTGGAATTTAGGAGAAGCAAATGAATTTATAACCGCATTTAAATATATAAGTTCCATTTTGCTTATTTTACATCTATAAAAATCTATTCGACTGAAATTGCTTATTAATATGTAAATAAAATCATGTTAGTTGCAATGGCCTAGCTTATCTGCTAAACAGTAAGATAAGTTAATTATATTAAAAAAAAATAATGGTTATCAACAACAATTCTACGATTTTCGTAGCGGGATTTGAGTGCGTCGCAGTCGAGATTAAAATTGAGATAATTGAGTGTGTAATTATTAAAAGTGCAGCTTTTCCTCGAGTTTATTGCAACTCCCGATTTGCTTGATCTCGATTTCAACTAAAACTTCGGGTTTAAATGAAATCATCTTACGGGCTCCCTCTCCTAAGCATACGAACCTCTACCAGCTGCTCACTCAAAACCGAAGCCGCAGATATTATCGGCGTTCGGGAAATTGTTCGATCCCACTGGATGGCTATAGGGGCATCTCATGTGAAGCAGACAGGAAAAAAAGGTTACGCTTTGGAATCCGTTCATATTTTGGGTAATTGTGACTTTATATTTTTAATATACGTGAGTTTATGTGTGTGTTTGATGTAATATGTAAGTGTGAAATGTATAGGTGTAAATGTCAATGTCGACGGGCAACTGGGTTGCCAAGCGGCTCATTTAGTCATTCCGGCCTTTCTAGGCGAAGTTTCAGCCTAGCAAGCGTTGTTACTGCTGGAGCGTCGCTACGACGCTGCTGAGCCCAGCAGAGCGTCGACTGTGATGCCACTGGTGCGAGTTTGAGGTGGATGCTGGTTGGCGCCAGTTGCGATGGTGGTGCGCGAGTGCTTGCCATCGGTGCCGTGGAGTGGTAGGTGGTTGCGGTCTTTGCCGCACGATGTTGGACGAAGTCGTGCGCTCTGGTGCCACACGTGGACCGGTACGGTGTAGCAGCGTGTGGTGCGGCCTGTCACACAATCGACAGATCACCTCGAAGGCGCACGTTCTAGTGGCATGCGACCGCGCCAAGCTGCGAGGGATGCATGCCCTTGAAAATCGCACACAGGCGTAACGGATGAGGGCGGAGGCAGAGAGGACATCGGACGCTGGGCGATCTCGCTGTTGTTCTTGCTGCTATGGCGGGTGCTGCAGTCACTGCGGCTACAGTCGTGAAGGCGTCGCGTCGAGGTGCAGCGGTTGGAGTAAGGGCGGTCCGGGGCGCATAAGAGTGGGGTGCTGCGGTAGGCGGTCCGTTGCTGCGGGCGGTGCGTGCCGGAGTTGCAGCATTGCATGTCACAGTGATTGCTGAACGAATCTGTGCGATGGGGGCAACTACTTGCATTTCGGTGTCCATGTTAATCACATGCAGTTTTTAAAAGTGGGTATTAGAGTGAGGAGTTTGTGGTTTCTTTCTGGCCAACTCGTTTAATTGTTATGCTGTGGTTTATATTTGGTGTTAGCGGGTTAATGGGGTTGATTATCGGAATTTGCGGTATCGATATTATTAGCGTTAGGGAGAAAACAGAGTTTAACGAGCGACCGAGTCGCCATTCGGTAAGGGGGAGGCATTCGTCATTAATTAGGACGCATATTAATGTTGTAAATTCCTCGAACGTGAATTTATGTTTGGCTTTGTGTTGAGTGCGCGCATACAGCTGCACAATACTCCTTTTTAAAAGTTTCGTTTCGCAGAGGAATAATTTCCTTTTTGAAGAATTTGTATCTTCGTAATTGTGTGCCGATTTTTTGCAAATTGGGACTATTCCACCAATCGGAGTGGTATTGGGATTTGTGTTGTTCGGAAATGAACGATTGAGTTTTATTGAAACTCCTGTTGTGAAAATTATTGTTACTGGCTTGGGGTTTAGGGAAGCTTCTATTGAAGTCTTGTTGTACATTTTTTGGTTTAGATAATTTCGTATCTACCCTTTCTGCGATTTCGAATTGGGAAGTGAGGAAGTCTTTCATTTGTTGCCACGTTGGGCATCTTTTTCGTGATGAGAGCGATTGCTCCCATAAAAGTAAAGTGGCAGCGTATATATTTACCAGAATGGGGTCCCAGATATCAGTGGGAATATTTTGTGTCGAGAGAACTGACAAACAATTTGTTACAGTGAATCGAATTTTAAATTCCTTCAGCTGTTTCTTTTTGTATTTTTGGCAAGGTCATACTTGGCTATCAACCAATACTAGTTGATTTTCATAACGATATTTAAATGCTTCCCAAGCCAGATTGAAAATGTCATCATTGAGGGCGAACTGTTTTACTATAGCGGCTGCTTGACCTTTCATTTTATATCTGAGGTGATACAAGTTTTGCGCTTGCGATAATTTTGGATGGTTTAGCTTCAGGTGTATTTGATGCTTATCGTCATTAGCCATTGTCGGTAGTTCTAAAAATTGAGGTGTTTTTGTTTCCTTAAGTTTATATTTGTGTGTTTATGTGTGTATCTGATATAATATGTAAGTGTGAAATGTATAGGTGTAAATGTCAAAGTCGACGGGCAACTGGGTTGCCAAGCGGCTCATTTAGCCAAAAGGCATGCAACTTTTTAGTTCCGTGGCGATTGCAGAATCAAATCTGGGTTGCAAAAATGTCCTTTTACGTTGAATATCGTCTACTTTATAACTTCATTGGTGAAACAATTGATCTACTTGTAGGTAACTGTAGGCTTGCACGCGTAGCTAAACGTTTGAGGTTCCCTCCAAGTCCATCGCATGGCTCCTTTGCGTGAGATGTTGCTTGAAATGTTTTTAAAATGTTGTGAAGCACCATTTGTTATGTATACAAGATTTGCAGCACTCATTTGGTGATGTTTTTGCAGTAATTTATTTTAATTTTCATGTTTCACGTAGACAGTAGGTAAGAAGTTAACAACTAGTGTCAAACAAATCATTTACTTTTTGGGTCGCTGCGGTCCTTTTTAGTAGTTAAACTGGAGTACTGATGTATAATTTAGGTAGAAAGTAGGTAAGTAGCAACTAGTGTCAAAAAAAATCATTTAGTTTCTAGGTCGCTGTGGTCCTTTTTAGAAGTTAAACTAGAGTACTGATGTATATTTCAGGTAGAAAATAGGTAAGTATAATTTATGTTGAAAAATTTATTTAGTTTTTAGGTCGCTGGGGTTCTTTTTAGTAGTTAAACTAGAATACTGATGTATATTTCAGGTAGAAAGTAGGTAAGTAGCAACTAGTGTCAAAAAAATGCCTTTAGTTTTTAGGTCGCTGCGGTCCTTTTTAGTAATTAAACTAGAGTACTGATGTATATTTCAGGTAGACATAAGGTAGTTAGCAACTAGTTTCATAAAAAATTACGTTGAATTTTAGGTAGCTGTGGTCGTTTTTGGTATTAAACTAAGTTTTGCCTATATGGATTTAATTTTTCAATAATAGCCTTGCGCATAAATGCGTGGGTATAATTATAATGTTCATAAATAAATTTGGTTTAAAGTGCATCGAACATAGGTAGAACACAGTTTCACTACATTTTCATATTTATTAAATGTCTTTTTCACATGAACCGAAGGTTACAAACAAGCGCCTAGCTTCATACTCAGCGCGAGGTCTATTTGCACAAATTCACATATGTATCTCCCTAACTGATATATGTAGATCCCACTCTAAAACTTCTAGGGTATTATAAATATATTTATAACTAATTAATAATTACAATTAAAATTATAAATTAAAATATATTAAAGCGCTAGCTACCAAGGTATCGGCTAGTCATTGTGTGAAATTTAACTATAATAGATGTGCGATGTTTACGTTTTTTAAAAAGTTAAAGATGGTTTTTACGTTAGATTCCGTAGAGCATGAAAGTATGTCTAGAGGGTCATTATCAACAAAGCAGTGGATACGTACGGAAGATAAAGCAGGACATTTGATATGATATGGCGGAAAGTTAGGTTGGATGCGTTGCAGAAAGTACATAACGGCTGGTGTGTGTTTTTTAAAAGGCATGTAATAGAGGTATGATTTAAAGCCATTTTAGCCGCTCGGTCGGCATATTCATTACCTGGGATACCTGCGTGGCCGGGAATCCACATGAGTTTGACTTTGGGAGATAATCAAATTAGTAGTTGTTGATTGCGATATATTGGGTCTTCTTAACGTAACTCGTAGTATATTTAAACTGTCCACATTGGATATAGTGCAGTTGTTATGTCTTATATCTATTTTGTTACAGTTAAGTTTTCTACAAACGTGCAGGAGCTTGCATTCCTTAAGTGAAATGAGTGCACCTGAGTGTTGCGCCCAAATTTCGATGGCATTTAATGCATTATTGAACCCTTTTTAAATGCCGGATGTGTTCTTGTTGTTAGATATTAAGAACAAATCGTCGGCATATAAGCATTGCCTGATATTATTTTGTTGACTAATCAATCGGCTAACATCTTCAAACGCTATAAGGGATAAAGTTACCGAGAGCGATGACCCTTGCCGCATCCCTTGAAAATGAAGGGAAAATGAGGGTGATAAGATGTCATTGACTTTGCATTGAAATTTCCTATTAACGAGGAAAGATTTTATGAAATCCAAAATTTTATGACCAAGTTTCCAGTCCTGTAACTTTTTTAAGACGACGTAACCACAAATTTTGCCGAAAGCTTTAGTAAAGTCGACTGATAAAACGGAGGTGTGGTTTCTTAAGGAAAGGTTTTTTGAGATTTGGTGATCGAGGTAAAGCTGGGCATCCAGACAGCCCGTTCCGGATGTAAGCCCCACTTGGGATCCCGAGATTAAACTTTTTTTGTTTAGAAACCAAGTAAGTCTTATTGAAATTATTTTTTCCATAATTTTGCTAGTGCAAGCTTATAGAGAATTTGTTCTGTATTTGTCAATGAAGCCAGGATATTTGTTTCGTTTGGCTATTGGGATTATAATCGTCGTTTTTAAGGTTTGGGGTATGACACTAGTACTGAGAATGGCATTGTAAAGCTGGAGTATCCGTCTATTTACCTTCTCTGGGCAAAAACGCATAGTTAATTTTGTCCAATCCAGGGGTTGTACCTTTCACAGTTCTAAGCGCTGTTTCCAGCTCATTGAAGTTAATGTCGTTCTCAAGTTGCTTGGCCAGTTTGTCTGAGTGGTGTACGGGCTGCATATGTGGAATGTTTTTTGAAAGGTTTTGAGTTGAGACGAAAACCTTGATGTATCGGATGCTTTTGATATGGGTCTAGCAAATTCTGTGGAGATGACAAAGCGATCGGTGAAGACTAATTTGTTCACTGTTACTGCTCGGGTTGTTCAAGGTGAATATGTACCTGTAAGGGTCTTTATTCCCTTCCAGATGCTACCGACTGGCAAGTTTGGGTTTAGTTTCTTTGTAAATTCTTCGAAACTCTTTTTCTTTGCCAGTTTCTTTTCTTTGTTAAACATTGCGTTGGATTTCTTGTAAGCGATGAGGTTAGAAATGAGGTGCGCCTTTTGATATTTTCTCCAGACTGACATTTTATTGTTGCGCAAGGCATTCAGCTCTGTTGACCACCATGGAACTTTTCTTTGCGTAGCTCGTGAGGAAGTGAGAGGGATTGAAGAATTTCCTGATTCTCTCAAGATTGTTTGTATATTGGCAGCTTCTTTGTTTAGGTTCTGCAGTTCAAAAGAGATGGGAAAGCCATGTCAACGATGAAGTGTCCAAGCTTATGCAGACAACATCTCGTCGGCGTCTCAAGTGTACAACAGTATCTGACCTTATTGGAATTTAGGAGCAGCAAATTAATTTATAAATGCATTTAAATATATAAGTTCCATTTTGCTTATTTTACATCTATAAAAATCTATTCGACTGAAATTGCTTATTAATATGTAAATAAAATCATGTTAGTTGCAATGGCCTAGCTTATCTGCTAAACAGTAAGATAAGTTAATAATCCAAAACAAAAAAATGGTTATCAACAACAATTCTACGATTTTCGTAGCGAGATTTGAGTGTGTTTGGATTTCCGATCCAAATATTTTCAAACCACCCTAATACGCGTTTCACCTCATTTGTGTTCATACACATTTGCTACACGCACCCACACACACACACATGCACACTCATATACGGGGCACAGTTGATGTCCCACCGTTTGTTATTGCCCCCCGCCGTACGGTGCTTGCGGAGGGGAAACTTGACGAAAGTTGATCGTGCGGCGGTTCTGGCCGACAGCGAAAAATTGCAATGACCACTCTTTGGTAGACTTCACAACCAAACGGAGCAGCTACCACCACGTCATCAGGTAACACTGTTAAAAATTCACATAAACAAAAAATATAAACTCAAATTAGATTGTAAGACTAATCACTGTGTTTTCATTATTTCCATTGCGCTATATTTCTCGCTAAAAGAATACGCTTCACATTGGAGCGTAACTTCCCATAAGTCGCCCCCGTGTGAAGATTTGGTCTTTCGGAACCGAGAAAATTCTCATCATCACATATTTCATCAGCGCCAATTTTGGATATCCCAAGCAACAACACCAGCTTATTTTTAAAAAACATTTTCGATCATCGCGACACTGGTTACCTTTTCATAAGAGCACAACAAAAATTGCCACATCACTTTCACAGTACAGTTTCACATCGTCACAACACAGATTCTTATATCATCACAATCAAGTCCACCAACATATCTGCACAAAGTATCATACTGCCACATCACCTGGCAAGAACACATACACACGATTATAAAATCTGAGCTGAGTTCACGGAAACAAGGTATGTGGTTATTTTTTCCAAGTGCACTTTAGTTTAAAAAAAAAAAAAATTAAGTGAAACGACCGCGATCCGTAAATTGTGAAAAGAGCTAGTTTTGTGTTTGCCCTTCAATCAGGCGCACCGTGCAACCATTTTGTGCATTTGGCACACATATACATACATATATACACACTCGGCAGTGAACATTTTCTCAAACGTTTGTTGTTATTTTTTATTTTTTTTGCACTACATTCAATTATAAAATTCTTTTTTTTCTCTTAATAATTTTTCCATAATTTCACTGAGAAAGTTTTTTGTGCAAACATTATAAAATTTCGGTCTAATATTTTCTTCTCTGCGTTCAGAGTTCACATAACCTCAGATTATTTTTTTCTCTTAATAATTTTTCCATAATTGCACTGAGAAAGTTTTTTGTGCAAACATTATAAAATTTCGGGCTAACATTTTCTTCACTGCGTTCAGAGTTTACATAACCTCTGAATTATTTCGTGTCACTTCGTTTACAATTAATCTGGTGAAATTATCCCAGCTCTGTGTGGATCACAAAATTTGAATTAAACTCACATTATATGAACATTTTCTCACTGCTGACGTAGCACTGATCACCGTACCGCAGAAAACATCCATAAATATATTAAATATACATACATATATTATACAGACATACATATATTAAATATACATACGTCCATAGTCGATATTATTTTTGCTTTGTTGGGTGGCGAGTGGATTTTTAAAGAAAACTGCAATAAGTACTGAAAAATAAACAAATATTGTATTCTGCATTAGAAGAAAAGGATAATCGAGATCTTGGTTTATCATTGGTTGGGATTCGCTTCTTGATTGTTTATCTGGAAGATAAAAGTTTTTGGTTAGTGTTTTTAAAAACCCCTTAGCAATTACTATTGAATCTTTTATTCGTTTAGCAGAAGCTATAATCGAATTCGATGCTGACTTCAGTAGCACGCCCACCTCTGCACAAAACAAGCATGGTCTTGCAATACAACAAGACGAATTAAAAGCCACGTGGGAAAAAGCTAAACTAGCATACGATATGCTAAGTAGTGCAGAGGGATTAGCTAAAGAAGACATAAGAGCAACTAGGAAAAAGAACAAAACCTGTTTTGCAAGTTATTTAAATTCCATATCTGCAATGGCCACTCAGGCTGAAGCGTTTACAAACGCAGAAAATGATGTATCAAGTCAGTCGATACGTGAACACAATATTCACCTTCCCCCGTGTGATACGGACGTGTTCAAAGGAGACTACTTGTCATGGCCTTCATTTCGTGATATGTTCACTGCCATATACATCCTTAACAAGCGCCTTACTCCGGTGGAAATATTATTTCACCTTAATCATAAGGCCCAAGGGGAGGCCAAAGACATCGTTCGAAAATGTCCATTAACTAATGAAGGCTTCCAGACAGCTTGGAAAAATCTGTGTGAGAGGTATGAAAATAAACGTGTCCTTGTAAACACACAACTAAAAACACTTCAATTTACGTTCAATTGACAATGAGTGTGGTAGCTCAATAAAAATGTTGCAGCGAGATATAAATAATTGTTTATCATCCCTGAGTAGTCATCAAATTGACATTTCTAATTGGGACGCAATTATTATATATCTCTGCTCAACGAAACTTCCAGAAAGCACACTGGCTCTATGGAAACAAACCATAGACCACAAAAATGGCATACCAAAGTGGGAGGATATGGACAAGTTCCTCTCCAACAGGTTTCAAACTTTACAAACTTTATCAGGTTTGAAGGAGTCCAAATACTCTAGAGCGCCAAAACCTCAAGTTTCCAGACATCCTTCACCTGCAAAATGTACAAAACGAATTAGCACAAACTGCGCGGCTGCTCACGGTTCCTAAAACTAACACCAGCGGATAGAATTGAGTTTTTGAAAAAGAACAACGCTTGCCTGAACTGCCTGAGTTTTGGACCTATTGTGTCAAAATGTACAAGGTAATTCAATTGCAATACATGTCACTCGCGACACCACACGCTCCTCCATCTTCAGACAGCTCAGCCAAATTCAAATATGCGTTGGACACCTCCAAGCTCCTCGGATGATACTCCATCGACGTCAAAGCAGGCCCAAGCACGACGGGATCTAAGTATTATAAAAGATAATGGCAACATTAACATTCAGTCCTGCTATGCGAATACCAATACAGGTGTTTTGCTGGGAACAGCCCGTGTAAATGTGCATCTGAATGGCACAGATTATTCAGCAAGAGCTCTCATTGATTCTGGGTCGAAGTGCTCCTTTATAACAGAAAGGCTCAAACGCATAATCAGCCTGCCATCAAAACGGATGCATGCCCAAGTTTCGGGCATCACAAATTCCATATCTGCGCAGGTCAAACAAACATGCAAAAAAGAACTGCGATCACCGGTTGATCCATTATTCCGGTTAAATACCACTGTGCTCGTATTAGCACAACTCACTGGAAATCTTCCAACTACTCCCATTAGCGTCATTACTCAGCAAGCTTTTCCTGACTTGATATTGGCCGACAAAAGGTTCTTTGTTAATGAACAAGTGGACCTTGTGCTTGGAGGAGACATTTATCCAGAGATTATTTTAAACGGTCTGAAGAAAAACGTGTTAAGTACTCTCTTAGCACAAGAAACAGTGTTCGGTTGGATATTGACCGGACGGACAAGCACTATTAATCCTACTCAAAATATAGCGTCATATTTCAGCGAAGTTTCCTTGGAAAAGCAGCTTGCGGCTTTCTGGGAAGTGGAAGATTTGCCAAAGAAGCGCCGCCCTAGTGAGGAGGACTAATATTGTGAGGAGCTCTACAAAAGCACGTCTCAAAGAAACGCAGATGGGAAATATATAGTTTCGCTACCCTTCAGGCAGGATTTCCCAGCAAGCGTCTGCCTAGGTTCATCTCTCAAAAAGGCTTGCTCGCAATTCTACCGAAACGAGACGCGACTCGGAAAAAATCCAGCTCTGCAAACGGAATATAACAGGGTATTAGCAGAATACTATTCCTTAGGACATATGTCAAAAATAATTAAAAGCATATCTGCAGAGTCAAATGATTGCTACTTTTTACCGCATCGCGCTGTCATCAAAGCAGAGAGCACCTCAACCAAAGTCCGCGTGGTTTTTAACGCCTCAAGTCCCACGGCTAATGGCACCAGCCTTAACGACGTCCTTTATCCCGGCCCAGTTCTCCAGGCTGATCTTCCAATTGTCATTCTACGTTGGAGATTATACAAATACGTATTTAACACCGACATCGAGAAAATGTATCGGCAGATTCTTGTCCGTGATAACGATAGAAAATGTCAGCGAATAGTATTTCGTTCCAACCCTAACGAACCGATTTTTATTTATTTATTAAGTCAAACATACAACCATAAGTTATTTTTACAATATTTGACTATATAACTACATTACATTACACATATGCTTATAAACCTTAGAGTAACAGTTAATTTAAACACAACTAATAATAATAATAGTAAAACTTATAATAATAAAAATAAAAATAATGTACAGAATATAACATAAGTAGAAGATATAATGGTAGTTAAAGGAAAGTTAATAGATTAAGTAGAAAAGTTAAGAAAAAGTTTGATAGTTGTTATCCATGGAATAGTTTGTTTCGAGGTTGATAATACGTTCAGCAATATTCGGCAAAATGAAGAAGTAATTCCCGTCTAAAGCGCAATGTTCCCCTAATACTCCTGATTTTAAGCGGCAAACTGTTCCACAGACGGACAGAGAACACAAAGTATTGGCGTTGAGTCACTAAACAACTATACTGCATTGGTACTAAGTTGAGAGAACGGGAAGATTTGGTAAACCGAAGCCGATCCTTGAGATATTGGGGTTCATTAGTATCGATGATTTTGTAGAGTAGCAATATACACTTAAATTTGAGTAGATCGTCAAAAGACACGGACATAATTTGCTTCGAAAGCTCAGAAATATGGTCGAAACGTTTTTTAGAGTAGATGTACCTAGCGATGTTATTATACAAAACATTAAGTTTACTACGACACACACTATCACAATTAGAATACAGCTCACAACCATACAATAACGTCGGTAACAGGTACGTTTTTGCTAGAAGCAGTCGAATTTTCACTGGTGTTAAATGTTGAGTGGTCCATAGATTTCGGAGCATGCCATATACTTTGCCTATAGCGCTAAGGATGTGGTTTCTCCATGTCAAAGTTCTATTAAGTATAACTCCTAAATTTTTGACAGTGTCGACATACTTACTTAGTGCGTTATTTAAACTAATCCTCATGTGGTCGTCAAGTTTGAAAGATTTCTTATATATGGTGATGCATAGAGATTTATCTGGATTAAGGATTAAAGCATTGTCAGCCCACGTGCTTATATATTTCAAGTCAAGATTTAGGTTTTTAATACAATTATCAATAGAGTCAATGGGACAACTTACATATAACTGGACATCATCTGCATAAACATGGACATTACAATGTTGAATCACATTAAACAGGTCATTAATATACAGTACAAACAGCAAGGGACCAAGAATAGAACCTTGGGGGACACCTCTGGTTACAGGTAAGCATTTAGAAATAGAGTTGCTAACACATACAGCTTGCAAGCGATCACTTAGGTATGTTTTCAAAAGAGTCGATGCTGACGTGAAAAATTTAACATATTTTTTAATTTTAGGATTAAAAGCTTGTGGTCAACAGAGTCAAATGCCTTGGAATTGTCAAGTAAGGTTAGAAAGGTCACGTGGTTCCTGTCAATATTCTGTCTTATATCGTCCGACACTTTAAGAAGCGCCGTAGTGCAGCTCCTATTAGATCTGAATCCTGACTGCAATGGGTTGGCCAAGGAGTTGTTATTCAGATAGTTGTTTATTTGACGATGCATGATACGTTCAAGAACTTTAGACAGAAATGACAAAATGCAATCGGTCGATAGTCACCGTTCACTTTCTTTATGGGTATAATCTTAGCACTCTTCCAGGAGTTAGGGAAAATAGATGTACTTAGGATATTGTTCAAAGCGAGAGTAACATATGGCAAAATTTTTGGCAACAAACATTTTAGGAACTTGGGGTTAATACCATCAAGACCGGTTGCATTAGATTTAATACTAAGAATTGCCTGAACCACTTCGCACTCATCGACACATTTGAAACAGAAACTCGACATTACTACATCAAAACTAGAACTGTAACTCTCACAACATATACGAGTATTACACAAGGAATCTGACAAACTAACAAGATGTTCATTTAACACATTAGCATCAACTGATTTAGTGACAGAGTGGTTCTTGTTGCCAATTCCGATCTCAGGATTTCTTTTCCACGTCTGCTTTGAATCAACCGCCACACTGAACATATGCTAACAATATTGAAGCTTTCGTAATTTTATTGCTTTGGTGACATCTCTTCTGCGAGCCCTAAAGATGTTGTAGTTTTCTAAACATTTAAATTGTTTCCATTCTCGATACGCATGGTTGTGTTTTAAGATCAAACTTTTAATATATTTATTGAACTAACGTCGTTTTTTATCACCGACAGCTTTGTGTACTACTGGGACGAACTGGTCAAAGAGTGATCTAACGTTAGCTTCGAGGAAATTAATTTGGTCATTGCTAGATGATAAGTTGCAGATTAACCCCTAGTCGACTCTATCCACCGCTTCTTCAAGCTGTTTATAGTCAATAAGTGAGAAGTCGCAATCTGAGTAAGAGCTAGTGTCATAAGTCAATTGGAAGTCAAATGTCATGAAAATTAAATCGTGCTTCGAAAAACTTGGAACAGACAATTGGTCAAAGATAAGTATTCTATTGGCATTGTTAACAAAAAATATATCTAGCAAAGTACTACTAGTTTGTGTGAAATGTGAAGGAATTGAATTGTTAGCCGGAAAAAGACCCAGGTTTTGCATGGCTAATGCAAACTCACTTTCACACAACAGGTCACTGTTGAAATCTCCTGCGATAACAATGTTACTATAATTAAGAGTTAAGTTTTCGATAAAGTCCATAAATTGGGCATACGCTATGCGCCTATGTGGTCTATAGACACACCCAATAAGGATTTTATCACACTTAGATTTAATTTCAATGAAAAGAAATTCGATCTGTTCCGAAGTTTTTGAAGTACACTTAAGGGAACAACACAGACTACTTTTGACAAACACAGCAACACCACCACCACGTTCAACTCTATCTAAACGGAAGAGTGTATATCCATTGACACTAAACAAGTAATCATTGTGCCACGTAGAGAACCACGTTTCAGATACACACACAACATCTACATCCGAAGACTCAAAAATGTACCTGAATTCATCTATTTTAGATGGTAGACTCTGAGCATTTATATGGCATACTTTTAAGCCAGCCTTTTGCTTACTCAATACGCGTATCATGTTAAAAGTAGCATCTCTGCCCATGGAACAATATGCATCTTTACACATCATTAATAAAAATTAATAAATAAGAGAACACGACGCTTAAGAAATATTAAGTTGCAAACACCGCCAAACGTAATACTCGAATCATGAAGAACAATAATTAAGAGACATTTAAAAGAGCAGAAAGAGTAGGGGGGAAAAGAAGAGATACGTAAATAAGTAAAGTAATATTTTGTCTTTCGTTTTAAACTACAGTGTCTAACTATTGAGAAAAGTTTTAATAATACAATATAACATAGTCATTTGCTGCTTTCAAGCAAAGCTTCAATGGCATCTATAGTGAGCACTTAAACAGCAGCACCTCCAGGCTTTACGCGTACGTATAATATTTCCCCTCTCATCGAAAAGGCTGATATTAAACGCCTTTGCCTTTTCAGCTGTGTCGCGAACTTCATAACTTCGCGATTATATTTAGGTAGGCACTCGTTCACATAAATATTCTGCTCAGTTTTACCTCCAATATTAAGAAGCTGCAGGCATCTTTTTTTGGCTTTGTAAAACCTGGCAGCAGCTTTGAAAAGCAGAGAACGATCAGAGGAATTGATTAGCTTGATAATGAGCGGCTCAGGTTTTGTGTTGTTTTTTCCTCTGCGCACATGAAACGCCGCGCGAGCAGCAGGAGTTTTAACTGCATCACTTCGCAAAGCTTACCGAAAATATTACTCACGTTTTCCTCATTTTCGAATGGTATTCCACTAACAATAACATCTGCTGACACACTGTTGTTGTCGTGTACAGCAAGTTCCGCTTTGAGCTCACACATGTCTTTACGCAGTTGCTCAAGTTGCGCATATTCGCTCTCAACTTTCACGAGCCTTACCGCGAAATCACTCAAACTCCGCTTAATATTGAACAGGTCAGCTGTGATCTCGCCAATTCTGTTTAGCACTTGTTCTTCAGAGGCCTTTAGTCGTGTGGTTATCTGCTCCATAATGCTCTCAATTTTCGCCTTAAGACGAGTTATCCAAACTGGTGGGCAGCAATTCTCATCTTTACCTACTTTAAGTTGAGGGGTAGGCGGCTTTGATGGTGATGAATTGATCAGGCGCGCAGATTTAGTACGAGTTGATATACTGATAAACAACGGCGATCAAAAAGGCAGAGAGAGATGGTGGAAACAGCTGATAATGCGTAGGTGATAATTGCGCCAAAAGGTCCAATAGCACCGGCCAAACAACCACAACAGCTCACAAGTAGAAGAGAGCGAGAGAACAAAGACTGCAATTTCGGCGACGATGGCGACTGCGACGATGACGACAGCAACAGCGTTGGCAGTGACAGCAAAACAATAAACAAAGATGAGGCGGCCGAGGCGATGTTTGTCCACGGATTTTAAAGACTTATTCCTGCTACAACACTGAATTTGTGGCACGAACAGATAGAGTTGCACGTTAAGAAACTTTTCACACTCCGTTTATGAATAAATTTGAAAAATAACCCTTAGAATTTTAGCAACTTCACAGAGCGAGAGTAAAGCACGTCTACTTCGACCGAATATTCGTTACGGATAGTCTTTACGAATTAAAGACCATCACTTTCGGGATTAATTGTGCTCCTTACCTGGCGATAAGGACACTACTAAAACACTGAAGACGTTGAAACCTCGTACCCAGTAGCATCTCATATACTAAGAAAGGGTATGTACGTCGATGACGTTTTAGCGGGAGGACACAGCATCGAGGCTGCAACAAAAGCACGAGATGAAATAACTGAGGTCTTGTAATCAGCAGGTTTCCTATTACGAAAATGGACGGCTAATTGTGAGGACTTATTTAAAGATATTCCTAAACCATATTTTCTCTCCGAAGACTTTATGGAATTCGAAGAGACCAGCGCGGTGAAAGCGCTTGGCATAAGATGGAACGCACAAACAGATCAATTTTATTTTACTACCAGGCCATTGGAAGAACGCGACACACCCACAAAAAGGGCGTTACTGTCGGATATTGCAAAACTGTTTGATCTTCTCGGTTGGCTCGCGCCCATTATAATTGTAGCCAAGATCCTAATGCAGAATATTTGGCTAAGAGGCACAAAGTGGGACGAGACCATATCCGCGACCACCTTATATCGCTGGAGAAATTTTATACACAATTACAAAGAAATTAACAATATACGAATACCACGCTCTATAAGTCTCTCATTATGCCCGTCCTGATGTATGGAGCAGAAGCATGGACGATGAAGATATCTGATGAGAAGGCTCTGGGAGTGTTCGAGAGAAAGATTCTCCGAAAGATTTATGGGCCTTTACGCCTTTGCGATGGCGAACACCGGAGAAGATGGAACGATGAGCTGTAAGAGCTTTATAACGACATAGATTCAGCGGCTTCGCTGGCTTGGTCATGTCGTTCGAATGCGTGAAAGCGCCCCAGCTCTGAAAGTATTCGACGCGGTACCCGCCGGTGGTAGCAGAGGAAAATGGAGGCCTCCTCTGCGTTGGAAAGACCAGGCGCTAAAGGACTTGGGTACGCTTGGTATTTCCAACTGGCGCCAGTTAGCGAAAGAAAAAAATTACTGGCGTGTTGTGCTAAGCTCGGCCAAAATCGCATAGGCGGTTATCGATCCAATGAAAGAAGAAAAAGAGATTATGTGTATGTTTGATATAATATGTAAGTGTGAAATGTATAGGTGTAAATGTCAATGTCGACGGGCAACTGGGTTGCCAAGCGGCTCATTTAGTCATTCCGGCCTTCCTAGGCGAACTTTCAGCCTAGCAAGCGTTGTTACTGCTGGAGCGTCGCTACGACGCTGCTGAGCCCACTGGTGCGAGTTTGAGGTGGATGCTGGTTGGCGCCAATTGCGATGGTGGTGCGCGAGTGGTTGCCGTCGGTGTCGTGGAGTGGTAGGTGGTTGCGGTCTTTGCCGCACGATGTTGGGCGAAGTCGTGCGCTCTGGTGCCACACGTGGACCGGTACGGTGTAGCAGCGTGTGGTGCGGCCTGTCACACAATTGACAGATCACCTCGAAGGTGCACGTTCTAGTGGCATGCGACCGCGCCAAGTTGCGAGGGATGCATGCCCTTAAAAATCGCACACAGGCGTAACGGATGAGGGCGGAGGCAGAGAGGACATCGGACGCTGGGCGATCTCGCTGTTGTTCTTGCTGCTACGGCGGGTGCTGCAGTCGTGCTAAACAATCACATGCAGTTTTTAAAAGTGGGTATTAGAGTGAGCAGTTTGTGGTTTCCTTCTGGCCAACTCGTTTAATTGTTATGCTGTGGTTTATATTTGATTTTAGCGGGTTAATGGGGTTGATTATCGGAATTTGCGGTATCGATATTATTAGCGTTAGGGAGTAAACAGAGTTTAACGAGCGAACGAGTCGCCATTCGGTAAGGGGGAGGCATTCGTCATTAATTAGGACGCATATTCCAATTTTTGGGGTTTCTTGAGCATTTTTCCATCGATATCTTTTATGGAGGTCTTTAAGATATTCGTCCTTCCATCGACGATTGAATTCATGATGGAGAATTTTAATTCGTACCCATCTATTTATTAGTGAAAGAGACTGCGTTTCTGGCTCAGGAATGGCCAGAAGTGGCGCGCTTCTGAGGAAATGCTCAGGAGTGAGGTGTGTGAAATCGGAGGGATCTTGCGAGAGTATGGAGAGGGCCGTGAGTTTAGAACGGCTTCGGTTCGAGCTAATAATGTTGTAAATTCCTCGAACGTGAATTTATGTTTGGCTCTGTGTTGAGTGCGCGCATACAGCTGCACAATACTCCTTTTTAAAAGTTTCGTATCGCAGAGGAATAATTACCTTTTTGAAGAATTTGTATCTTCGTAATTGTGTGCCGATTGTTTGCAAATTGGGACTATTCCACCAATCGGAGTGGTATTGGGATTTGTGTTGTTCGGAAATGAACGATTGAGTTTTATTGAAACTCCTGTTGTAAAAATTATTGTTACTGGCTTGGGGTGTAGGGAATCTTCTATTGAAGTCTTGTTGTACATTTTTTGGTTTAGATATATTCTGCGATTTCGAATTGGAAAGCGAAGAAGTCTTTCATTTGTTGCCACGTTGGGCATCTTTTTCGTGATGAGAGCGATTGCTCCCATAAAAGTAAAGTGGCAGCGTATATATTTACCAGAATGGGGTCCCAGATATCAGAGGGAATATTTTGTGTCGAGAGAACTGACAAACAATTTGTTACAGTGGATTGTAATTTTAAATTTCTTCAGCTGTTTCTTTTTGTATTTTTGGCAAGTTCATAATTGGCTATCGACCAATACTCGTTCATTTTCATAACGAGATTTAAATGCTTCCAAAGCCAGATTGAAAATGTCATTATTGAGGGCGAACTGTTTTACTATAGCGCCTGCTTGACCTTTCGTTTTATATCTGAGGTGATACAGGTTTTGCGCTTTTTTTTTTTTTTGTAATTCATATCTTTTATTGCGATCTGTATTTACATTAAACAATATTTAAAACTTATTACTAAATAAAAATAATCATGAATGGAATACACCCAGTGGTGTAACCATATATTTTTCGCAGGTGTTCAATATTAGTAGAGGTCTGATATTGATTTCCTTTTTAGTCGGCGGAAAGATACTGTATGAGAAGTGAGTGTAGAAGTAAGGGGATTTGGGTGCTCATGAGTTTGTTGTTGGTGAGACAAGGCGTGCTTTTTTATTTCAGAAGCAACAGTAGGGATTTTTAGATCATGGTGTATTTGGTTGTTTGTGATATAATACGGAGCGTTCACAATCATTCTAAGAGTTTTTGATTGGAACCTTTGGAGTATTTCTATATTTGAGGTTGCTGCAGAGCCCCATAATTGTATTCCATATGTCCATAACGGTTTTAGAACACATGAGTAGAGTAAGAGTTTATTGTCGAGTGAGACTTGAGATTTTGGGTTCAGTAACCAGTGTAATTTTCTGAGCTTCATTCCCAGTGCTTTGCGTTTGGTGAAAATATGAGTTTTCCACGTAAGCTTGCTGTCGAGGTGCATGCCTAAATATTTTGTCACATCATGCTGTGGAATGTCCACGTTATTGAGTTTAACGGGCGGGCAGGTTTTACGTTTAAGGGAGAACGTAACCTGGGCAGACTTTGTCTCATTTGGCTTAATTCGCCAATCTTTCAGCCATTGAGTTATTTTGTTTAGGCCGTTTTGGAGCTTAAGCGAAGCCAGTTCTGGGAGAGTATCCGTAGCGAGAATCGCAGTATCGTCTGCAAATGTGCCAACGATTGCTTCGTCGGTTGCTGGTAAATCGTAGCTGTATAGCAGATACAAGATGGGACCCATGACACTGCCTTGAGGTACACCAGCTGAACTTTCGTGGAGTTCAGACTGCTCTTCGCCTTGCTTAACAAAGAAAAATCGATTTCTGAGGTAGGACTCGATGAAGATGTAATAGTTTATGGGGAGGGTATTCTTTATTTTGTAAAGTAAGCCGTCATGCCATACTCGATCGAAAGCTTGAGATATATCGAGAAATGCAGCTGTGCAATACTTTTTTTGTTCGAATGCAGTGTGAATGCAATTTACAAGCCTGTGCACTTGCTCGATTGTGCTGTGTTTTTTTCTGAAACCGAATTGGTGATTAGGAATAATCTTTCGTTCTTCTATTAACGGCATCAACCTCTTGAGGAAAAGAGTCTCCATAATTTTAGAGGTGATGGGTAGTAAACTAATTGGGCGATATGATTCAACTTTGTCTGCATTTTTTCCTGGTTTAGGAATCATTTTTACTTGGGCAACTTTCCATTGGGGTGGAAGGAAACCTGACGTAAGTATAGCGTTATAAATAAAAGTCAGGAAAGTGATTCCTTCTTCTGGGAGCTGTTTTAGGATTTCTGCAGTAATTAGGTCATAGCCGGGAGCCTTCTTAGCTTTGAGTTTTTTGATCGCTTCCTTAACTTCAACTTTTGAGAATTTTTTTATGGGTAGGTCCATTTGGTAGGGTAGTTCGAGAGTCTGTCTTACTTTTTGTGATGTATTGGGAGAAGGTTCAATTTCGTGTGGAGTAAACACTCTTTTGAGATGACGAGCAAATGTGTTTGCTTTTTCGAGATCACTTTTAGCCCACTGGTTGTTTTCCATTCTGATGGCGGACTGTGCTAGAGTTGGCCTTTTTAATTGTTTTGTTGCTTTCCAGAGAGAATAGTCGCTGGCAGCTGTTGCCTCTAGGTTACTGAGGTACCGATGAAGTTGGGAGTTGCGTTCTTTTTGCAAGATTTCTTTGAGTTCTCTCGTTAGCGTATTTAATCTTGTTTTGTCATCGGGATGTCTAGTCTGCTGTCACTTCTTTCTAGCCTGGCGTTTTTTAGTAAGTTTTTCTTTTACAAGAGAAGAGATTTTAGTACACTGGGGTTTGCTTAGAGTGGGTGTTGATTTCCAAGCAGCTTGTTGGGTGCAGTTATTGAAGTGTTCAACAGCTGCAATGATATCTTCACTAGATTTCAGCGAGTGTTTCAAATTAAGAGTTGAAGATATAAAGCTTTGAAAGAGTTTCCAGGAAGTTTTGTTATTGTGAAGGCTACGTTGAGAAGTTGAGCCAACAAGATTATTGCTTAGGGTGACCATTACGGGAGAGTGGTCAGAGGATAAATCGAAACAGGAGTTACACATTATTTAATTTTCTGCAATACCTTTTGTAACGCAAAAATCGATTAAGTCTGGAATTTTTTTTGTATCAGTTGGCCAGTACGTTGGAGAGCCTGAGAAGGCTGAATAAAGATTTAATCTTGCCATAGCCGCCAGGAGTTGTCGGCCTTTAGGAGTAACGAGGCGAGATCCCCACTGACTTGCTTGAGAAGCATTATCATTTCACGCATCTCGCTTAAGGGTTCAGAGACGTTTTCTTTTGGTTGAGGGATTGAGATATCTTGTGTGGTTTTCACTGCTTGAGCGAAGGTAAATGAAGCTTGGAGTGGTTGAGAGGTTCGATTGGGTAAAAGTGGAGCGGATTTCTGCTGACTGACACTTTTAGAATTGTCGTCCATTTTTCTTAACGGTGGGTATTTAAGTTTTTGCAGATTTTGGTACACCATGCAGCCTTTATAATTTGCTGGATGGTTTCCTTCACAAAGAGCACATATAACATCTTTGGGAGACTGTGTCTTGCGCGAGCAGTTTGCAGACAATGGGGGGCCAGCACATTTGATACATACAGGCCTTCTATGACAGTATGATTTAGTGTGTCCATACTGTTGGCAGTTTGAGCATTGCGGAATTTCGCGTTTTGGCCGTGGAGGTTCAAATACTATTTTCGTGTTTAGGAGATGTTTTATTTCGTATATGTCCTTGTTATTTAAGTTTGCTTTTAGCTCAACAATGAACATTGGTAGCGGTTTTCTCGAGTTTCTGTGCTTCATGTTGTTAACGTTAATAGGGATATGGCCGAGATGCTGTAGAGCTTCAGATATTTCTTCGGTGCCAATAGACGAGTGAATATTTCTGAGTATTACTTTGAAACTTCTTTCTTGTTTTGGCTTGTATGTATAAAACTCAGTGTTTTTTTCCTCTAATTGGTGTACAATTGTTTTGTAGGCTTCGGAAGTTTTTGCTTGTATTTTAACTTGCTCATTGTTGAAGGTCTTAAGGTCGTACGAACTAGGAGCAGTTTCTGATAGGAGCTTCATTAAAGGGGAAATGTTGTTAACTTTGTCAACGAAGATTGGAGGGGGCTTGGGATCCTTTTCTTTGGGCTTTGTGTCTTCATCGTCTTCTATTTCAAGAGTTGAAAAGCGGTTTTCTTTTGAGTGAGATTCGCCAAGCCAGTATTTATCAAGTTTTGCTTGCTTTTTGGTATTTATGAGCTTACTTGGGCTTTCTCGAGGCCTTTTTTTGGGTTCTATAGTGGTCCATTCCTTACCTGGGGTAGATTTATCGGTCGAGGCTTGCTGTTGATACAGGAGTTGAAGCTGTTTTTGAAGCAGCGCAATTTGGTCCTGTACATTTGGACCTGTAGCATTAGCATTTACCTGCTCTTGGTGTTGTGTTTGGGAATTTGCATTTGTTTTCTGCGGTGTTTGGAGCTGCTGAGGAGGTTGCTGTTGGTTTTGACCATATTGATCTTGGGGCTTGGAGCCACCCCCTCCGAGAGGGGAGCGGTCCACAGGCATTATTTATTACTTTTTATTTTTATTATTAATTTTTTATTTTTTTTTTTTTTATGAGCTGTTGGCAACTCTAATTGGAAATTAAGTAGCAGGTCATAAAATTCCTTGCCTACTTTTTGGCTGACTGTTTGCTGTTTGGTTTTTTTGTTGTTGGATGACTGACTGTTTGCTGTTTGCTTTTTTGTTGTTTGATGAATTTGTTTATGTTCTAGGTATGAGCAATTGTTTGTGTACACTCCGAAGGCAGATTCTGCCTCAATATACGAAAGCGTTTATTTCAGCTGTGTAACAATTTTCCACTGCACTTCACGCACTGCCCTATCAGAAAAAATTTGGGTTTATGCCGATGTACAATTTTTTTTGGGCATTCAATTGGAACACTTTATATATGTTAAAGAAGCGGACGCGATTTCGCTTTACGTGTTTACTCGGACAGAGTTGCCGCGGCTGTAAACATGTCCCGGAAGGACGGCCATTGTTCATAACATCCATGAAATACTTCTGCTTTGAGCGTGTAGCTTCAGGTGTATTTGATGCTTATCGTCATTAGCCATTGTCGGTAGTTCTAAAAATCGAGGTGTTTTTGCTTCCTTTAGAGTATATTTGTGTGTTTATTTGCCAAGCGGCTCATTTAGTCATTCCGGCCTTCCTAGGCGAAGTTTCAGCCTAGCAAGCGTTGTTACTGCTGAAGCGTCGCTACGACGCTGCTGAGCCCAGCAGAGCGTCGACTGTGATGCCACTGGTGCGAGTTTGAGGTGGATGCTGGTTGGCGCCAGTTGCGATGGTGGTGCGCGAGTGGTTGCCGTCGGTGTCGTGGAGTGGTAGGTGGTTGCGGTCTTTGCCGCACGATGTTGGTGCCACACGTGGACCGGTACGGTGTAGCAGCGTGTGGTGCGGCCTGTCACACAATCGACAGATCACCTCGAAGGTGCACATTCAAGTGGCATACGACCGCGCCAAGCTGCGAGGGATGCATGCCCTTAAAAATCGCACACAGGCGTAACGGATGAGGGCGGAGGCAGAGAGGACATCGGACGCTGGGCGATCTCGCTATTCTTCTTGCTGCTACGGCGGGTGCTGCAGTCGTGCTAAAAAATCACATGCAGTTTTTAAAAGTGGGTATTAGAGTGAGGAGTTTGTGGTTTCCTTCAGGCCAACTCGTTTAATTGTTATGCTGTGGTTTATATTTGGTTTTAGCGGGTTAATGGGGTTGATTATCGGAATTTGCGGTATCGATCTTATTAGCGTTAGGGAGGAAACAGAGTTTAACGAACGAACGAGTCGCCATTCGGTAAGGGGGAGGCATTCGTCATTAATTAGGACGCATATTCCAATTTTTGGGGTTTCTTGAGCATTTTTCCATCGACATCTTTTATGAAGGTCTTTAAGATATTCGTCCTTCCATCGACGACTAAATTCATGATGGAGAATTTTAATTCGTACCCATTTATTTATTAGTGAAAGAGACTGCGTTTCTGGCTCAGGAATGGCCAGAAGTGGCGCGCTTCTGAGGAAATGCCCAGGAGTGAGGGCTGCGATATCGGAGGGATCTTGCCAGAGTATGGAGAGGGCCGTGAGTTTAGAACGGCTTCGGTTCGAGCTAATAATGTTTTAAATTCCTCGAACGTGAATTTATGTTTGGCTTTGTGTTGAGTGCGCGCATACAGCTGCACAATACTCCTTTTTAAAAGTTTCGTTTCGCAGAGGAATAATTTCCTTTTTGAAGAATTTGTATCTTCGTAATTGTGTGCCGATTTTTTGCAAATTGGGACTATTCCACCAATCGGAGTGGTATTGGGATTTGTGTTGTTCGGAAATGAACGATTGAGTTTTATTGAAACTCCTGTTGTGAAAATTATTGTTACTGGCTTGGGGTTTAGGGAAGCTTCTATTGAAGTATTGTTGTACATTTTTTGGTTTAGATAATTTCGTATCTACCCTTTCTGCGATTTCGAATTGGGAAGTGAGGAAGTCTTTCATTTGTTGCCACGTTGGGCATCTTTTTCGTGATGAGAGCGATTGCTCCCATAAAAGTAAAGTGGCAGCGTATATATTTACCAGAATGGGGTCCCAGATATCAGTGGGAATATTTTGTGTCGAGAGAACTGACAAACAATTTGTTACAGTGAATTGTAATTTTAAATTCCTTCAGCTGTTTCTTTTTGTATTTTTGGCAAGGTCATACTTGGCTATCAACCAATACTAGTTGATTTTCATAACGATATTTAAATGCTTCCCAAGCCAGATTGAAAATGTCATCATTGAGGGCGAACTGTTTTACTATAGCGCCTGCTTGACCTTTCATTTTATATCTGAGGTTATACAAGTTTTGCGCTTGCGATAATTTTGGATGGTTTAGCTTCAGGTGTATTTGATGCTTATCGTCATTAGCCATTGTCGGTAGTTCTAAAAATTGAGGTGTTTTTGTTTCCTTTAGTTTATATTTGTGTGTTTATCTGTGTATCTGATATAATATGTAAGTGTGAAATGTATAGGTGTAAATGTCAAAGTCGACGGGCAACTGGGTTGCCAAGCGGCTCATTTAGCCAAAAGGCATGCAACTTTTTAGTTCCGTGGCGATTGCAGAATCAAATCTGGGTTGCAAAAATGTCCTTTTACGTTGAATATCGTCTACTTTATAACTTCATTGGTGAAACAATTGATCTGCTTGTAGGTAACTGTAGGCTTGCACGCGTAGCTAAACGTTTGAGGTTCCCTCCAAGTCCATCGCATGGCTCCTTTGCGTGAGATGTTGCTTGAAATGTTTTTAAAATGTTGTGAAGCACCATTTGTTATGTATACAAGATTTGCAGCACTCATTTGGTGATGTTTTTGCAGTAATTTATTTTAATTTTCATGTTTCACGTAGACAGTAGGTAAGAAGTTAACAACTAGTGTCAAACAAATCATTTACTTTTTGGGTCGCTGCGGTCCTTTTTAGTAGTTAAACTGGAGTACTGATGTATAATTTAGGTAGAAAGTAGGTAAGTAGCAACTAGTGTCAAAAAAAATCATTTAGTTTCTAGGTCGCTGTGGTCCTTTTTAGAAGTTAAACTAGAGTACTGATGTATATTTCAGGTAGAAAATAGGTAAGTATAATTTATGTTGAAAAATTTATTTAGTTTTTAGGTCGCTGGGGTTCTTTTTAGTAGTTAAACTAGAATACTGATGTATATTTCAGGTAGAAAGTAGGTAAGTAGCAACTAGTGTCAAAAAAATGCCTTTAGTTTTTAGGTCGCTGCGGTCCTTTTTAGTAATTAAACTAGAGTACTGATGTATATTTCAGGTAGACATAAGGTAGTTAGCAACTAGTTTCATAAAAAATTACCTTGAATTTTAGGTAGCTGTGGTCGTTTTTGGTATTAAACTAAGTTTTGCCTATATGGATTTAATTTTTCAATAATAGCCTTGCGCATAAATGCGTGGGTATAATTATAATGTTCATAAATAAATTTGGTTTAAAGTGCATCGAACATAGGTAGAACACAGTTTCACTACATTTTCATATTTATTAAATGTCTTTTTCACATGAACCGAAGGTTACAAACAAGCGCCTAGCTTCATACTCAGCGCGAGGTCTATTTGCACAAATTCACATATGTATCTCCCTAACTGATATATGTAGATCCCACTCTAAAACTTCTAGGGTATTATAAATATAATTATAACTAATTAATAATTACAATTAAAATTATAAATTAAAATATATTAAAGCGCTAGCTACCAAGGTATCGGCTAGTCATTGTGTGAAATTTAACTATAATAGATGTGCGATGTTTACGTTTTTTAAAAAGTTAAAGATGGTTTTTACGTTAGATTCCGTAGAGCATGAAAGTATGTCTAGAGGGTCCTTATCAACAAAGCAGTGGATACGTACGGAAGATAAAGCAGGACATTTGATATGATATGGCGGAAAGTTAGGTTGGATGCGTTGCAGAAAGTACATAACGGCTGGTGTGTGTTTTTTAAAAGGCATGTAATAGAGGTATGATTTAAAGCCATTTTAGCCGCTCGGTCGGCATATTCATTACCTGGGATACCTGCGTGGCCGGGAATCCACATGAGTTTGACTTTGGGAGATAATCAAATTAGTAGTTGTTGATTGCGATATATTGGGTCTTCTTAACGTAACTCGTAGTATATTTAAACTGTCCACATTGGATATAGTGCAGTTGTTATGTCTTATATCTATTTTGTTACAGTTAAGTTTTCTACAAACGTGCAGGAGCTTGCATTCCTTAAGTGAAATGAGTGCACCTGAGTGTGGCGCCCAAATTTCGATGGCATTTAATGCATTATTGAACCCTTTTTGAATGCCGGATGTGTTCTTGTTGTATTTAAGAACAAATATTAAGAACAAATCGTCGGCATATAAGCAGTGCCTGATATTATTTTGTTGACTAATCAATCGGCTAACATCTTCAAACGCTATAAGGGATAAAGTTACCGAGAGCGGTGACCCTTGCCGCATCCCGGGAAAATGAGGGTGATAAGATGTCATTGACTTTGCATTGAAATTTCCTATTAACGAGGAAAGATTTTATGAAATCCAAAATTTTATGACCAAGTTTCCAGTCCTGTAACTTTTTTAAGACGACGTAACCACAAATTTTGTCGAAAGCTTTAGTAAAGTCGACTGATAAAACGGAGGTGTGGTTTCTTAAGGAAAGGTTTTTTGAGATTTGGTGATCGAGGTAAAGCTGGGCATCCAGACAGCCCGTTCCGGATGTAAGCCCCACTTGGGATCCCGAGATTAAACTTTTTTTGTTTAGAAACCAAGTAAGTCTTATTGAAATTATTTTTTCCATAATTTTGCTAGTGCAAGCTTATAGAGAAATTGGTCTGTATTTGTCAATGAAGCCAGGATATTTGTTTCGTTTGGCTATTGGGATTATAATCGTCGTTTTTAAGGTTTGGGGTATGACACTAGTACTGAGAATGGCATTGTAAAGCTGGAGTATCCGTCTATTTACCTTCTCTGGGCAAAAACGCATAGTTAATTTTGTCCAATCCAGGGGTTGTACCTTTCACAGTTCTAAGCGCTGTTTCCAGCTCATTGAAGTTAATGTCGTTCTCAAGTTGCTTGGCCAGTTTGTCTGAGTGGTGTACGGGCTGCATATGTGGAATGTTTTTTGAAAGGTTTTGAGTTGAGACGAAAACCTTGATGTATCGGATGCTTTTGATATGGGTCTAGCAAATTCTGTGGAGATGACAAAGCGATCGGTGAAGACTAATTTGTTCACTGTTACTGCTCGGGTTGTTCAAGGTGAATATGTACCTGTAAGGGTCTTTATTCCCTTCCAGATGCTACCGACTGGCAAGTTTGGGTTTAGTTTCTTTGTAAATTCTTCGAAACTCTCTTTCTTTGCCAGTTTCTTTTCTTTGTTAAACATTGCGTTGGATTTCTTGTAAGCGATGAGGTTAGAAATGAGGTGCGCCTTTTTATATTTTCTCCAGACTGACATTTTATTGTTGCGCAAGGCATTCAGCTCTGTTGACCACCATGGAACTTTTCTTTGCGTAGCTCGTGAGGAAGTGAGAGGGATTGAAGAATTTCCTGATTCTCTCAAGATTGTTTGTATATTGGCAGCTTCTTTGTTTAGGTTCTGCAGTTCAAAAGAGATGTGAAAGCCATGTCAACGATGAAGTGTCCAAGCTTATGCAGACAACATCTCGTCGGCGTCTCAAGTGTACAACAGTATCTGACCTTATTGGAATTTAGGAGCAGCAAATTAATTTATAAATGCATTTGAATATATAAGTTCCATTTTGCTTATTTTACATCTATAAAAATCTATTCGACTGAAATTGCTTATTAATATGTAAATAAAATCATGTTAGTTGCAATGGCCTAGCTTATCTGCTAAACAGTAAGATAAGTTAATAATCCAAAACAAAAAAATGGTTATCAACAACAATTCTACGATTTTCGTAGCGAGATTTGAGTGTGTTTGGATTTCCGATCCAAATATTTTCAAACCACCCTAATACGCGTTTCACCTCATTTGTGTTCATACACATTTGCTACACGCACCCACACACACACACACATGCACACTCATATACGGGGCACAGTTGATGTCCCACCGTTTGTTATTGCCCCTTGCCGTACGGTGCTTGCGGAGGGGAAACTTGACGAAAGTTGATCGTGCGGCGGTTCTGGCCGACAGCGAAAAATTGCAATGACCACTCTTTGGTAGACTTCACAACCAAACGGAGCAGCTACCACCACGTCATCAGGTAACACTGTTAAAAATTCACATAAACAAAAAATATAAACTCAAATTAGATTGTAAGACTAATCACTGTGTTTTCATTATTTCCATTGCGCTATATTTCTCGCTAAAAGAATACGCTTCACATTGGAGCGTAACTTCCCATAAGTCGCCCCCGTGTGAAGATTTGGTCTTTCGGAACCGAGAAAATTCTCATCATCACATATTTCATCAGCGCCAATTTTGGATATCCCAAGCAACAACACCAGCTTATTTTTAAAAAACATTTTCGATCATCGCGACACTGGTTACCTTTTCATAAGAGCACAACAAAAATTGCCACATCACTTTCACAGTACAGTTTCACATCGTCACAACACAGATTCTTATATCATCACAATCAAGTCCACCAACATATCTGCACAAAGTATCATACTGCCACATCACCTGGCAAGAACACATACACACGATTATAAAATCTGAGCTGAGTTCACGGAAACAAGGTATGTGGTTATTTTTTCCAAGTGCACTTTAGTTTAAAAAAAAAAAAAATTAAGTGAAACGACCGCGATCCGTAAATTGTGAAAAGAGCTAGTTTTGTGTTTGCCCTTCAATCAGGCGCACCGTGCAACCATTTTGTGCATTTGGCACACATATACATACATATATACACACTCGGCAGTGAACATTTTCTCAAACGTTTGTTGTTATTTTTTATTTTTTTTGCACTACATTCAATTATAAAGTTCTTTTTTTTCTCTTAATAATTTTTCCATAATTTCACTGAGAAAGTTTTTTGTGCAAACATTATAAAATTTCGGTCTAATATTTTCTTCTCTGCGTTCAGAGTTCACATAACCTCAGATTATTTTTTTCTCTTAATAATTTTTCCATAATTGCACTGAGAAAGTTTTTTGTGCAAACATTATAAAATTTCGGGCTAACATTTTCTTCACTGCGTTCAGAGTTTACATAACCTCTGAATTATTTCGTGTCACTTCGTTTACAATTAATCTGGTGAAATTATCCCAGCTCTGTGTGGATCACAAAATTTGAATTAAACTCACATTATATGAACATTTTCTCACTGCTGACGTAGCACTGATCACCGTACCGCAGAAAACATCCATAAATATATTAAATATACATACATATATTATACAGACATACATATATTAAATATACATACGTCCATAGTCGATATTATTTTTGCTTTGTTGGGTGGCGAGTGGATTTTTAAAGAAAACTGCAATAAGTACTGAAAAATAAACAAATATTGTATTCTGCATTAGAAGAAAAGGATAATCGAGATCTTGGTTTATCATTGGTTGGGATTCGCTTCTTGATTGTTTATCTGGAAGATAAAAGTTTTTGGTTAGTGTTTTTAAAAACCCCTTAGCAATTACTATGGAATCTTTTATTCGTTTAGCAGAAGCTATAATCGAATTCGATGCTGACTTCAGTAGCACGCCCACCTCTGCACAAAACAAGCATGGTCTTGCAATACAACAAGACGAATTAAAAGCCACGTGGGAAAAAGCTAAACTAGCATACGATATGCTAAGTAGTGCAGAGGGATTAGCTAAAGAAGACATAAGAGCAACTAGGAAAAAGAACAAAACCTGTTTTGCAAGTTATTTAAATTCCATATCTGCAATGGCCACTCAGGCTGAAGCGTTTACAAACGCAGAAAAGGATGTATCAAGTCAGTCGATACGTGAACACAATATTCACCTTCCCCCGTGTGATACGGACGTGTTCAAAGGAGACTACTTGTCATGGCCTTCATTTCGTGATATGTTCACTGCCATATACATCCTTAACAAGCGCCTTACTCCGGTGGAAATATTATTTCACCTTAATCATAAGGCCCAAGGGGAGGCCAAAGACATCGTTCGAAAATGTCCATTAACTAATGAAGGCTTCCAGACAGCTTGGAAAAATCTGTGTGAGAGGTATGAAAATAAACGTGTCCTTGTAAACACACAACTAAAAACACTTCAATTTACGTTCAATTGACAATGAGTGTGGTAGCTCAATAAAAATGTTGCAGCGAGATATAAATAATTGTTTATCATCCCTGAGTAGTCATCAAATTGACATTTCTAATTGGGACGCAATTATTATATATCTCTGCTCAACGAAACTTCCAGAAAGCACACTCGCTCTATGGGAACAAACCATAGACCACAAAAATGGCATACCAAAGGAGGATATGGACAAGTTCCTCTCCAACAGGTTTCAAACTTTACAAACTTTATCAGGTTTGAAGGAGTCCAAATACTCTAGAGCGCCAAAACCTCAAGTTTCCAGACATCCTTCACCTGCAAAATGTACAAAACGAATTAGCACAAACTGCGCGGCTGCTCACGGTTCCTTAAACCAACACCAGCGGATAGAATTGAGTTTTTGAAAAAGAACAACGCTTGCCTGAACTGCCTGAGTTTTGGACCTATTGTGTCAAAATGTACAAGTTAATTCAATTGCAACACATGTCACTCGCGACACCACACGCTCCTCCATCTTCAGACAGCTCAGCCAAATTCAAATATGCGTTGGACACCTCCAAGCTCCTCGGATGATACTCCATCGACGTCAAAGCAGGCCCAAGCACGACGGGATCTAAGTATTATAAAAGATAATGGCAACATTAACATTCAGTCCTGCTATGCGAATACCAATACAGGTGTTTTGCTGGGAACAGCCCGTGTAAATGTGCATCTGAATGGCACAGATTATTCAGCAAGAGCTCTCATTGATTCTGGGTCGAAGTGCTCCTTTATAACAGAAAGGCTCAAACGCATAATCAGCCTGCCATCAAAACGGATGCATGCCCAAGTTTCGGGCATCACAAATTCCATATCTGCGCAGGTCAAACAAACATGCAAAAAAGAACTGCGATCACCGGTTGATCCATTATTCCGGTTAAATACCACTGTGCTCGTATTAGCACAACTCACTGGAAATCTTCCAACTATTCCCATTAGCGTCATTACTCAGCAAGCTTTTCCTGACTTGATATTGGCCGACAAAAGGTTCTTTGTTAATGAACAAGTGGACCTTGTGCTTGGAGGAGACATTTATCCAGAGATTATTTTAAACGGTCTGAAGAAAAACGTGTTAAGTACTCTCTTAGCACAAGAAACAGTGTTCGGTTGGATATTGACCGGACGGACAAGCACTATTAATCCTACTCAAAATATAGCGTCATATTTCAGCGAAGTTTCCTTGGAAAAGCAGCTTGCGGCTTTCTGGGAAGTGGAAGATTTGCCAAAGAAGCGCCGCCCTAGTGAGGAGGACGAATATTGTGAGGAGCTCTACAAAAGCACGTCTCAAAGAAACGCAGATGGGAAATATATAGTTTCGCTACCCTTCAGGCAGGATTTCCCAGCAAGCGTCTGCCTAGGTTCATCTCTCAAAAAGGCTTGCTCGCAATTCTACCGAAACGAGACGCGACTCGGAAAAAATCCAGCTCTGCAAACGGAATATAACAGGGTATTAGCAGAATACTATTCCTTAGGACATATGTCAAAAATAATTAAAAGCATATCTGCAGAGTCAAATGATTGCTACTTTTTACCGCATCACGCTGTCATCAAAGCAGAGAGCACCTCAACCAAAGTCCGCGTGGTTTTTAACGCCTCAAGTCCCACGGCTAATGGCACCAGCCTTAACGACGTCCTTTATCCCGGCCCAGTTCTCCAGGCTGATCTTCCAATTGTCATTCTACGTTGGAGATTATACAAATACGTATTTAACACCGACATCGAGAAAATGTATCGGCAGATTCTTGTCCGTGATAACGATAGAAAATGTCAGCGAATAGTATTTCGTTCCAACCCTAACGAACCGATTTTTATTTATTTATTAAGTCAAACATACAACCATAAGTTATTTTTACAATATTTGACTATATAACTACATTACATTACACATATGCTTATAAACCTTAGAGTAACAGTTAATTTAAACACAACTAATAATAATAATAGTAAAACTTATAATAATAAAAATAAAAATAATGTACAGAATATAACATAAGTAGAAGATATAATGGTAGTTAAAGGAAAGTTAATAGATTAAGTAGAAAAGTAAAGAAAAAGTTTGATAGTTGTTATCCATGGAATAGTTTGTTTCGAGGTTGATAATACGTTCAGCAATATTCGGCAAAATGAAGAAGTAATTCCCGTCTAAAGCGCAATGTTCCCCTAATACTCCTGATTTTAAGCGGCAAACTGTTCCACAGACGGACAGAGAACACAAAGTATTGGCGTTGAGTCACTAAACAACTATACTGCATTGGTACTAAGTTGAGAGAACGGGAAGATTTGGTAAACCGAAGCCGATCCTTGAGATATTGGGGTTCATTAGTAGCGATGATTTTGTAGAGTAGCAATATACACTTAAATTTGAGTAGATCGTCAAAAGACACGGACATAATTTGCTTCGAAAGCTCAGAAATATGGTCGAAACGTTTTTTAGAGTAGATGTACCTAGCGATGTTATTATACAAAACATTAAGTTTACTACGACACACACTATCACAATTAGAATACAGCTCACAACCATACAATAACGTCGGTAACAGGTACGTTTTTGCTAGAAGCAGTCGAATTTTCACTGGTGTTAAATGTTGAGTGGTCCATAGATTTCGGAGCATGCCATATACTTTGCCTATAGCGCTAAGGATGTGGTTTCTCCATGTCAAAGTTCTATTAAGTATAACTCCTAAATTTTTGACAGTGTCGACATACTTACTTAGTGCGTTATTTAAACTAATCCTCATGTGGTCGTCAAGTTTGAAAGATTTCTCATATATGGTGATGCATAGAGATTTATCTGGATTAAGGATTAAAGCATTGTCAGCCCACGCGCTTATATATTTTAAGTCAAGATTTAGGTTTTTAATACAATTATCAATAGAGTCAATGGGACAACTTACATATAACTGGACATCATCTGCATAAACAGGGACATTACAATGTTGAATCACATTAAACAGGTCATTAATATACAGTACAAACAGCAAGGGACCAAGAATAGAACCTTGGGGGACACCTCTGGTTACAGGTAAGCATTTAGAAATAGAGTTGCTAACACATACAGCTTGCAAGCGATCACTTAGGTATGTTTTCAAAAGAGTCGATGCTGACGTGAAAAATTTAACATATTTTTTAATTTTAGGATTAAAAGCTTGTGGTCAACAGAGTCAAATGCCTTGGAATTGTCAAGTAAGGTTAGAAAGGTCACGTGGTTCCTGTCAATATTCTGTCTTATATCGTCCGACACTTTAAGAAGCGCGGTAGTGCAGCTCCTATTAGATCTGAATCCTGACTGCAATGGGTTGGCCAAGGAGCTGTTATTCAGATAGTTGTTTATTTGACGATGCATGATACGTTCAAGAACTTTAGACAGAAATGACAAAATGCAATCGGTCGATAGTCACCGTTCACTTTCTTTATGGGTATAATCTTAGCACTCTTCCAGGAGTTAGGGAAAATAGATGTACTTAGGATATTGTTCAAAGCGAGAGTAACATATGGCAAAAATTTTGGCAACAAACATTTTAGGAACTTGGGGTTAATACCATCAAGACCGGTTGCATTAGATTTAATACTAAGAATTGCCTGAACCACTTCGCACTCATCGACACATTTGAAACAGAAACTCGACATTACTACATCAAAACTAGAACTGTAACTCTCACAACATATACGAGTATTACACAAGGAATCTGACAAACTAACAAGATGTTCATTTAACACATTAGCATCAACTGATTTAGTGACAGAGTGGTTCTTGTTGCCAATTCCGATCTCAGGATTTCTTTTCCACGTCTGCTTTGAATCAACCGCCACACTGAACATATGCTAACAATATTGAAGCTTTCGTAATTTTATTGCTTTGGTGACATCTCTTCTGCGAGCCCTAAAGATGTTGTAGTTTTCTAAACATTTAAATTGTTTCCATTCTCGATACGCATGGTTGTGTTTTAAGATCAAACTTTTAATATATTTATTGAACTAACGTCGTTTTTTATCACCGACAGATTTGTGTACTACTGGGACGAACTGGTCAAAGAGTGATCTAACGTTAGCTTCGAGGAAATTAATTTGGTCATTGCTAGATGATAAGTTGCAGATTAACCCCCAGTCGACTCTATCCACCGCTTCTTCAAGCTGTTTATAGTCAATAAGTGAGAAGTCGCAATATGAGTAAGAGCTAGTGTCATAAGTCAATTGGAAGTCAAATGTCATGAAAATTAAATCGTGCTTCGAAAAACTTGGAACAGACAATTGGTCAAAGATAAGTATTCTATTGGCATTGTTAACAAAAAATATATCTAGCAAAGTACTACTAGTTTGTGTGAAATGTGAAGGAATTGAATTGTTAGCCGGAAAAAGACCCAGGTTTTGCATGGCTAATGCAAACTCACTTTCACACAACAGGTCACTGTTGAAATCTCCTGCGATAACAATGTTACTATAATTAAGAGTTAAGTTTTCGATAAAGTCCATAAATTGGGCATACGCTATGCGCCTATGTGGTCTATAGACACACCCAATAAGGATTTTATCACACTTAGATTTAATTTCAATGAAAAGAAATTCGATCTGTTCCGAAGTTTTTGAAGTACACTTAAGGGAACAACACAGACTACTTTTGACAAACACAGCAACACCACCACCACGTTCAACTCTATCTAAACGGAAGAGTGTATATCCATTGACACTAAACAAGTAATCATTGTGCCACGTAGAGAACCAAGTTTCAGATACACACACAACATCTACATCCGAAGACTCAAAAATGTACCTGAATTCATCTATTTTAGATGGTAGACTCTGAGCATTTATATGGCATACTTTTAAGCCAGCCTTTTGCTTACTCAATACGCGTATCATGTTAAAAGTAGCATCTCTGCCCATGGAACAATATGCATCTTTACACATCATTAATAAAAATTAATAAATAAGAGAACACGACGCTTAAGAAATATTAAGTTGCAAACAGCGCCAAACGTAATACTCGAATCATGAAGAACAATAATTAAGAGACATTTAAAAGAGCAGAAAGAGTAGGGGGGAAAAGAAGAGATACGTAAATAAGTAAAGTAATATTTTGTCTTTCGTTTTAAACTACAGTGTCTAACTATTGAGAAAAGTTTTAATAATACAATATAACATAGTCATTTGCTGCTTTCAAGCAAAGCTTCAATGGCATCTATAGTGAGCACTTAAACAGCAGCACCTCCAGGCTTTACGCGTACGTATAATATTTCCCCTCTCATCGAAAAGGCTGATATTAAACGCCTTTGCCTTTTCAGCTGTGTCGCGAACTTCATAACTTCGCGATTATGTTTAGGTAGGCACTCGTTCACATAAATATTCTGCTCAGTTTTACCTCCAATATTAAGAAGCTGCAGGCATCTTTTTTTGGCTTTGTAAAACCTGGCAGCAGCTTTGAAAAGCAGAGAACGATCAGAGGAATTGATTAGCTTGATAATGAGCGGCTCAGGTTTTGTGTTGTTTTTTCCTCTGCGCACATGAAACGCCGCGCGAGCAGCAGGAGTTTTAACTGCATCACTTCGCAAAGCTTACCGAAAATATTACTCACGTTTTCCTCATTTTCGAATGGTATTCCACTAACAATAACATCTGCTGACACACTGTTGTTGTCGTGTACAGCAAGTTCCGCTTTGAGCTCACACATGTCTTTACGCAGTTGCTCAAGTTGCGCATATTCGCTCTCAACTTTCACGAGCCTTACCGCGAAATCACTCAAACTCCGCTTAATATTGAACAGGTCAGCTGTGATCTCGCCAATTCTGTTTAGCACTTGTTCTTCAGAGGCCTTTAGTCGTGTGGTTATCTGCTCCATAATGCTCTCAATTTTCGCCTTAAGACGAGTTATCCAAACTGGTGGGCAGCAATTCTCATCTTTACCTACTTTAAGTTGACGGGTAGGCGGCTTTGATGGTGATGAATTGATCAGGCGCGCAGATTTAGTACGAGTTGATATACTGATAAACAACGGCGATCAAAAAGGCAGAGAGAGATGATGGAAACAGCTGATAATGCGTAGGTGATAATTGCGCCAAAAGGTCCAATAGCACCGGCCAAACAACCACAACAGCTCACAAGTAGAAGAGAGCGAGAGAACAAAGACTGCAATTTCGGCGACCATGGCGACTGCGACGATGACGACAGCAACAGCGTTGGCAGTGACAGCAAAACAATAAACAAAGATGAGGCGGCCGAGGCGATGTTTGTCCACGGATTTTAAAGATTTATTCCTGCTACAACACTGAATTTGTGGCACGAACAAATAGAGTTGCACGTTAAGAAACTTTTCACACTCCGTTTATGAATAAATTTGAAAAATAACCCTTAGAAATTTAGCAACTTCACAGAGCGAGAGTAAAGCACGTCTACTTCGACCGAATATTCGTTACGGATAGTCTTTACGAATTAAAGACCATCACTTTCGGGATTAATTGTGCTCCTTACCTGGCGATAAGGACACTACTAAAACACTGAAGGCGTTGAAACCTCGTACCCAGTAGCATCTCATATACTAAGAAATGGTATGTACGTCGATGACGTTTTAGCGGGAGGACACAGCATCGAGGCTGCAACAAAAGCACGAGATGAAATAACTGAGGTCTTGTAATCAGCAGGTTTCCCATTACGAAAATGGACGGCTAATTGTGAGGACTTATTTAAAGATATTCCTAAACCATATTTTCTCTCCGAAGACTTTATGGAATTCGAAGAGACCAGCGCGGTGAAATCGCTTGGCATAAGATGGAACGCACAAACAGATCAATTTTATTTTACTACCAGGCCATTGGAAGAACGCGACACACCCACAAAAAGGGCGTTACTGTCGGATATTGCAAAACTGTTTGATCTTCTCGGTTGGCTCGCGCCCATTATAATTGTAGCCAAGATCCTAATGCAGAATATTTGGCTAAGAGGCACAAAGTGGGACGAGACCATATCCGCGACCACCTTATATCGCTGGAGAAATTTTATACACAATTACAAAGAAATTAACAATATACGAATACCACGCTCTATAAGTCTCTCATTATGCCCGTCCTGATGTATGGAGCAGAAGCATGGACGATGAAGATATCTGATGAGAAGGCTCTGGGAGTGTTCGAGAGAAAGATTCTCCGAAAGATTTATGGGCCTTTACGCCTTTGCGATGGCGAACACCGGAGAAGATGGAACGATGAGCTGTACGAGCTTTATAACGACATAGATTCAGCGGCTTCGCTGGCTTGGTCATGTCGTTCGAATGCGTGAAAGCGCTCTGAAAGTATTCGACGCGGTACCCGCCGGTGGTAGCAGAGGAAAATGGAGGCCTCCTCTGCGTTGGAAAGACCAGGCGCTAAAGGACTTGGGTACGCATGGTATTTCCAACTGGCGCCAGTTAGCGAAAGAAAAAAATAACTGGCGTGTTGTGCTAAGCTCGGCCAAAATCGCATAGGCGGTTATCGATCCAATGAAAGAAGAAAAAGAGTTTATGTGTGTGTTTGATATAATATGTAAGTGTGAAATGTATAGGTGTAAATGTCAATGTCGACGGGCAACTGGGTTGCCAAGCGGCTCATTTAGTCATTCCGGCCTTCCTAGGCGAACTTTCAGCCTAGCAAGCGTTGTTACTGCTGGAGCGTCGCTACGACGCTGCTGAGCCCACTGGTGCGAGTTTGAGGTGGATGCTGGTTGGCGCCAATTGCGATGGTGGTGCGCGAGTGGTTGCCGTCGGTGTCGTGGAGTGGTAGGTGGTTGCGGTCTTTGCCGCACGATGTTGGGCGAAGTCGTGCGCTCTGGTGCCACACGTGGACCGGTACGGTGTAGCAGCGTGTGGTGCGGCCTGTCACACAATTGACAGATCACCTCGAAGGTGCACGTTCTAGTGGCAGGCGACCGCGCCAAGTTGCGAGGGATGCATGCCCTTAAAAATCGCACACAGGCGTAACGGATGAGGGCGGAGGCAGAGAGGACATCGGACGCTGGGCGATCTCGCTGTTGTTCTTGCTGCTACGGCGGGTGCTGCAGTCGTGCTAAACAATCACATGCAGTTTTTAAAAGTGGGTATTAGAGTGAGGAGTTTGTGGTTTCCTTCTGGCCAACTCGTTTAATTGTTATGCTGTGGTTTATATTTGATTTTAGCGGGTTAATGGGGTTGATTATCGGAATTTGCGGTATCGATATTATTAGCGTTAGGGAGTAAACAGAGTTTAACGAGCGAACGAGTCGCCATTCGGTAAGGGGGAGGCATTCGTCATTAATTAGGACGCATATTCCAATTTTTGGGGTTTCTTGAGCATTTTTCCATCGATATCTTTTATGGAGGTCTTTAAGATATTCGTCCTTCCATCGACGATTGAATTAATGATGGAGAATTTTAATTCGTACCCATCTATTTATTAGTGAAAGAGACTGCGTTTCTGGCTCAGGAATGGCCAGAAGTGGCGCGCTTCTGAGGAAATGCTCAGGAGTGAGGGGTGTGAAATCGGAGGGATCTTGCGAGAGTATGGAGAGGGCCGTGAGTTTAGAACGGCTTCGGTTCGAGCTAATAATGTTGTAAATTCCTCGAACGTGAATTTATGTTTGGCTTTGTGTTGAGTGCGCACATACAGCTGCACAATACTCCTTTTTAAAAGTTTCGTATCGCAGAGGAATAATTTCCTTTTTGAAGAATTTGTATCTTCGTAATTGTGTGCCGATTGTTTGCAAATTGGGACTATTCCACCAATCGGAGTGGTATTGGGATTTGTGTTGTTCGGAAATGAACGATTGAGTTTTATTGAAACTCCTGTTGTAAAAATTATTGTTACTGGCTTGGGGTTTAGGGAATCTTCTATTGAAGTCTTGTTGTACATTTTTTGGTTTAGATATATTCTGCGATTTCGAATTGGAAAGTGAAGAAGTCTTTCATTTGTTGCCACGTTGGGCATCTTTTTCGTGATGAGAGCGATTGCTCCCATAAAAGTAAAGTGGCAGCGTATATATTTACCAGAATGGGGTCCCAGATATCAGAGGGAATATTTTGTGTCGAGAGAACTGACAAACAATTTGTTACAGTGGATTGTAATTTTAAATTTCTTCAGCTGTTTCTTTTTGTATTTTTGGCAAGTTCATAATTGGCTATCGACCAATACTCGTTCATTTTCATAACGAGATTTAAATGCTTCCAAAGCCAGATTGAAAATGTCATTATTGAGGGCGAACTGTTTTACTATAGCGCCTGCTTGACCTTTCGTTTTATATCTGAGGTGATACAGGTTTTGCGCTTTTTTTTTTTTTTGTAATTCATATCTTTTATTGCGATCTGTATTTACATTAAACAATATTTAAAACTTATTACTAAATAAAAATAATCATGAATAGATTACACCCAGTGGTGTAACCATATATTTTTCGCAGGTGTTCAATATTAGTAGAGGTCTGATATTGATTTCCTTTTTAGTCGGCGGAAAGATACTGTATGAGAAGTGAGTGTAGAAGTAAGGGGATTTGGGTGCTCATGAGTTTGTTGTTGGTGAGACAAGGCGTGCTTTTTTATTTCAGAAGCAACAGTAGGGATTTTTAGATCATGGTGTATTTGGTTGTTTGTGATATAATACGGAGCGTTCACAATCATTCTAAGAGTTTTTGATTGGAACCTTTGGAGTATTTCTATATTTGAGGTTGCTGCAGAGCCCCATAATTGTATTCCATATGTCCATAACGGTTTTAGAACACATGAGTAGAGTAAGAGTTTATTGTCGAGTGATACTTGAGATTTTTGGTTCAGTAACCAGTGTAATTTTCTGAGCTTCATTCCCAGTGCTTTGCGTTTGGTGAAAATATGAGTTTTCCACGTAAGCTTGCTGTCGAGGTGCATGCCTAAATATTTTGTCACATCATGTTGTGGAATGTCCACGTTATTGAGTTTAACGGGCGGGCAGGTTTTACGTTTAAGGGAGAACGTAACCTGGGCAGACTTTGTCTCATTTGGCTTAATTCGCCAATCTTTCAGCCATTGAGTTATTTTGTTTAGGCCGTTTTGGAGCTTAAGCGAAGCCAGTTCTGGGAGAGTATCCGTAGCGAGAATCGCAGTATCGTCTGCAAATGTGCCAACGATTGCTTCGTCGGTTGCTGGTAAATCGTAGCTGTATAGCAGATACAAGATGGGCCCCATGACACTGCCTTGAGGTACACCAGCTGAACTTTCGTGGAGTTCAGACTGCTCTTCGCCTTGCTTAACAAAGAAAAATCGATTTCTGAGGTAGGACTCGATGAAGATGTAATAGTTTATGGGGAGGGTATTCTTTATTTTGTAAAGTAAGCCGTCATGCCATACTCGATCGAAAGCTTGAGATATATCGAGAAATGCAGCTGTGCAATACTTTTTTTGTTCGAATGCAGTGTGAATGCAATTTACAAGCCTGTGCACTTGCTCGATTGTGCTGTGTTTTTTTCTGAAACCGAATTGGTGATTAGGAATAATCTTTCGTTCTTCTATTAACGGCATCAATCTCTTGAGGAAAAGAGTCTCCATAATTTTAGAGGTGATGGGTAGTAAACTAATTGGGCGATATGATTCAACTTTGTCTGCATTTTTTCCTGGTTTAGGAATCATTTTTACTTGGGCAACTTTCCATTGGGGTGGAAGGAAACCTGACGTAAGTATAGCGTTATAAATAAAAGTCAGGAAAGTGATTCCTTCTTCTGGGAGCTGTTTTAGGATTTCTGCAGTAATTAGGTCATAGCTGGGAGCCTTCTTAGCTTTGAGTTTTTTGATCGCTTCCTTAACTTCAACTTTTGAGAATTTTTTTATGGGTAGGTCCATTTGGTAGGGTAGTTCGAGAGTCTGTCTTACTTTTTGTGATGTATTGGGAGAAGGTTCAATTTCGTGTGGAGTAAACACTCTTTTGAGATGACGAGCAAATGTGTTTGCTTTTTCGAGATCACTTTTAGCCCACTGGTTGTTTTCCATTCTGATGGCGGACTGAGCTAGAGTTGGCCTTTTTAATTGTTTTGTTGCTTTCCAGAGAGAATAGTCGCTGGCAGCTGTTGCCTCTAGGTTACTGAGGTACCGATGAAGTTGGGAGTTGCGTTCTTTTTGCAAGATTTCTTTGAGTTCTCTCGTTAGCGTATTTAATCTTGTTTTGTCATCGGGATGTCTAGTCTGCTGCCACTTCTTTCTAGCCTGGCGTTTTTTAGTAAGTTTTTCTTTTACAAGAGAAGAGATTTTAGTACACTGGGGTTTGCTTAGAGTGGGTGTTGATTTCCAAGCAGCTTGTTGGGTGCAGTTATTGAAGTGTTCAACAGCTGCAATGATATCTTCACTAGATTTCAGCGAGTGTTTCAAATTAAGAGTTGAAGATATAAAGCTTTGAAAGAGTTTCCAGGAAGTTTTGTTATTGTGAAGGCTACGTTGAGAAGTTGAGCCAACAAGATTATTGCTTAGGGTGACCATTACGGGAGAGTGGTCAGAGGATAAATCGAAACAGGAGTTACACATTATTTAATTTTCTGCAATACCTTTTGTAACGCAAAAATCGATTAAGTCTGGAATTTTTTTTGTATCAGTTGGCCAGTACGTTGGAGAGCCTGAGAAGGCTGAATAAAGATTTAATCTTGCCATAGCCGCCAGGAGTTGTCGGCCTTTAGGAGTATCGAGGCGAGATCCCCACTGACTTGCTTGAGAAGCATTATTATTTCACGCATCTCGCTTAAGGGTTCAGAGACGTTTTCTTTTGGTTGAGGGATTGAGTTATCTTGTGTGGTTTTCACTGCTTGAGCGAAGGTAAATGAAGCTTGGAGTGGTTGAGAGGTTCGATTGGGTAAAAGTGGAGCGGATTTCTGCTGACTGACACTTTTAGAATTGTCGTCCATTTTTCTTAACGGTGGGTATTTAAGTTTTTGCAGATTTTGGTACACCATGCAGCCTTTATAATTTGCTGGATGGTTTCCTTCACAAAGAGCACATATAACATCTTTGGGAGACTGTGTCTTGCGCGAGCAGTTTGCAGACAATGGGGGGCCAGCACATTTGATACATACAGGCCTTCTATGACAGTATGATTTAGTGTGTCCATACTGTTGGCAGTTTGAGCATTGCGGAATTTCGCGTTTTGGCCGTGGAGGTTCAAATACTATTTTCGTGTTTAGGAGATGTTTTATTTCGTATATGTCCTTGTTATTTAAGTTTGCTTTTAGCTCAACAATGAACATTGGTAGCGGTTTTCTCGAGTTTCTGTGCTTCATGTTGTTAACGTTAATAGGGATATGGCCGAGATGCTGTAGAGCTTCAGATATTTCTTCGGTGCCAATAGACGAGTGCATATTTCTGAGTATTACTTTGAAACTTCTTTCTTGTTTTGGCTTGTATGTATAAAACTCAGTGTTTTTTTCCTCTAATTGGTGTACAATTGTTTTGTAGGCTTCGGAAGTTTTTGCTTGTATTTTAACTTGCTCATTGTTGAAGGTCTTAAGGTCGTACGAACTAGGAGCAGTTTCTGATAGGAGCTTCATTAAAGGGGAAATGTTGTTAACTTTGTCAACGAAGATTCGAGGGGGCTTGGGATCCTTTTCTTTGGGCTTTGTGTCTTCATCGTCTTCTATTTCAAGAGTTGAAAAGCGGTTTTCTTTTGAGTGAGATTCGCCAAGCCAGTATTTATCAAGTTTTGCTTGCTTTTTGGTATTTATGAGCTTACTTGGGCTTTCTCGAGGCCTTTTTTTGGGTTCTATAGTGGTCCATTCCTTACCTGGGGTAGATTTATCGGTCGAGGCTTGCTGTTGATACAGGAGTTGAAGCTGTTTTTGAAGCAGCGCAATTTGGTCCTGTACATTTGGACCTGTAGCATAAGCATTTACCTGCTCTTGGTGTTGTGTTTGGGAATTTGCATTTGTTTTCTGCGGTGTTTGGAGCTGCTGAGGAGGTTGCTGTTGGTTTTGACCAGATTGATCTTGGGGCTTGGAGCCACCCCCTCCGAGAGGGGAGCGGTCCACAGGCATTATTTATTACTTTTTATTTTTATTATTAATTTTTTTTTTTTTTTTTTTTTTTTATGAGCTGTTGGCAACTCTAATTGGAAATTAAGTAGCAGGTCATAAAATTCCTTGCCTACTTTTTGGCTGACTGTTTGCTGTTTGGTTTTTTTGTTGTTGGATGACTGACTGTTTGCTGTTTGCTTTTTTGTTGTTTGATGAATTTGTTTATGTTCTAGGTATGAGCAATTGTTTGTGTACACTCCGAAGGCAGATTCTGCCTCAATATACGAAAGCGTTTATTTCAGCTGTGTAACAATTTTCCACTGCACTTCACGCACTGCCCTATCAGAAAAAATTTGGGTTTATGCCGATGTACAATTTTTTTTGGGCATTCAATTGGAACACTTTATATATGTTAAAGAAGCGGACGCGATTTCGCTTTACGTGTTTACTCGGACAGAGTTGCCGCGGCTGTAAACATGTCCCGGAAGGACGGCCATTGTTCATAACATCCATGAAATACTTCTGCTTTGAGCGTGTAGCTTCAGGTGTATTTGATGCTTATCGTCATTAGCCATTGTCGGTAGTTCTAAAAATCGAGGTGTTTTTGCTTCCTTTAGAGTATATTTGTGTGTTTATTTGCCAAGCGGCTCATTCAGTCATTCCGGCCTTCCTAGGCGAAGTTTCAGCCTAGCAAGCGTTGTTACTGCTGAAGCGTCGCTACGACGCTGCTGAGCCCAGCAGAGCGTCGACTGTGATGCCACTGGTGCGAGTTTGAGGTGGATGCTGGTTGGCGCCAGTTGCGATGGTGGTGCGCGAGTGGTTGCCGTCGGTGTCGTGGAGTGGTAGGTGGTTGCGGTCTTTGCCGCACGATGTTGGGCGAAGTCGTGCGCTCTGGTGCCACACGTGGACCGGTACGGTGTAGCAGCGTGTGGTGCGGCCTGTCACACAATCGACAGATCACCTCGAAGGTGCACATTCTAGTGGCATACGACCGCGCCAAGCTGCGAGGGATGCATGCCCTTGAAAATCGCACACAGGCGTAACGGATGAGGGCGGAGGCAGAGAGGACATCGGACGCAGGGCGATCTCGCTATTCTTCTTGCTGCTACGGCGGGTGCTGCAGTCGTGCTAAAAAATCACATGCAGTTTTTAAAAGTGGGTATTAGAGTGAGGAGTTTGTGGTTTCCTTCAGGCCAACTCGATTAATTGTTATGCTGTGGTTTATATTTGGTTTTAGCGGGTTAATGGGGTTGATTATCGGAATTTGCGGTATCGATCTTATTAGCGTTAGGGAGGAAACAGTGTTTACCGAACGAACGAGTCGCCATTCGGTAAGGGGGAGGCATTCGTCATTAATTAGGACGCATATTCCAATTTTTGGGGTTTCTTGAGCATTTTTCCATCGACATCTTTTATGGAGGTCTTTAAGATATTCGTCCTTCCATCGACGACTAAATTCATGATGGAGAATTTTAATTCGTACCCATTTATTTATTAGTGAAAGGGACTGCGTTTCTGGCTCAGGAATGGCCAGAAGTGGCGCGCTTCTGAGGAAATGCCCAGGAGTGAGGGCTGTGATATCGGAGGGATCTTGCCAGAGTATGGAGAGGGCCGTGAGTTTAGAACGGCTTCGGTTCGAGCTAATAATGTTGTAAATTCCTCGAACGTGAATTTATGTTTGGCTTTGTGTTGAGTGCGCGCATACAGCTGCACAATACTCCTTTTTAAAAGTTTCGTTTCGCAGAGGAATAATTTCCTTTTTGAAGAATTTGTATCTTCGTAATTGTGTGCCGATTTTTTGCAAATTGGGACTATTCCACCAATCGGAGTGGTATTGGGATTTGTGTTGTTCGGAAATGAACGATTGAGCTTTATTGAAACTCCTGTTGTAAAAATTATTGTTACTGGCTTTGGGTATAGGGAAGCTTCTATTGAAGTCTTGTTGTACATTTTTTGGTTTAGATAATTTCGTATCTACCCTTTCTGCGATTTCGAATTGGGAAGTGAGAAACCATTTCATTTGTTGCCACGTTGGCCATCTTTTTCGTTATGAGAGCGATTGCGAGAGAACTGACAAACAATTTGTTACAGTGAATTGTAATTTTAAATTTCTTTAGCTGTTTCTTTTTGTATTTTTGGCAAGTTCATAATTGGCTATCAACCAATACTCGTTCATTTTCATGACGAGATTTAAATGATTCCAAAGCCAGATTGAAAATGCCATCATTGAGGGCGAACTGTTTTACTATAGCGCCTGCTTGACCTTTCGTTTTATATCTGAGGTGATACAGGTTTTGCGCTTGCGATAATTTTGGATGGTTTATGTACACGGCTGTAAACATGTCCCGGAAGGACGGCCATTGTTCATAACATCCATGAAATACTTCTGCTTTGAGCGTGTAGCTTCAGGTGTATTTGATGCTTATCGTCATTAGCCATTGTCGGTAGTTCTAAAAATTTAGGTGTTTTTGTTTCCTTTAGTTAATATTTGTGTGTTTATGTGTGTATCTGATATAATATGTAAGTGTGAAATGTATAGGTGTAAATGTCAGTTTCGACGGGCAACTGGGTTGCCAGCGGCTCATTTAGCCAAAAGGCATGCAACTTTTTAGTTCCTGGAGTGGCGATTGCAGAATCAAATCTGGGTTGCCAAAATGTCCTTTTACGTTGAATATCGTCTACCTTATAACTTCATTGGTGAAACAATTGATCTACTTGTAGGTAACTGTAGGCTTGCACGCGTAGCTTAACGTTTGAGGTTCCCTCCAAGTCGATCGCATGGCCCCTTTCCGTGAGATGTTGCTTAAAAATGTATCTCTGCTTTCGAATTGAAGTCATCTTTATAATAAAATAGATTCACAAAGTTGAATCTACTTTTAAAATGTTGTTTTTAGTTTAGTTTTTAGGTAAGTAGCAACTAGTGTCAAAAAAAATCATTTAGTTTTTAGGTCGCTGTGGTTCTTTTTAGTAGTTAAACTAGAGTACTGATGTATAATTGAGGTAGAAAGTAGGTAAGTAGCAACTAGTGTCAAAAAAAATCATTTAATTTTTAGGTCGCTGTGGTCCTTTTTCTAATAATTTTCCAAATAAACTGATCGGCCTTAAAGCTCAAAAATATTTAAAATAGTTTTATGTCCAAAAAAAAGCAAATTAAAACACCATTTACTTTTGGTCGCTGCGGTCCCTTTTAGTAGTTAATCTAGAGTACTGATGTATATTTCAGGTAGAAAGTAGGTAAGTAGCAGCTAGTCAAAACAAATCATTTATTTTTTAGGTCGCTGTGGTCCTTTTTAGTAGTTTAACTAGAGTACTGATGTATATTTCAGGTAGTAAATAGGTAAGTATTTGGAATTTAGGAGAAGCAAATGAATTTATAACCGCATTTAAATATATAAGTTCCATTTTGCTTATTTTACATCTATAAAAATCTATTCGACTGAAATTGCTTATTAATATGTAAATAAAATCATGTTAGTTGCAATGGCCTAGCTTATCTGCTAAACAGTAAGATAAGTTAATTATATTAAAAAAAAATAATGGTTATCAACAACAATTCTACGATTTTCGTAGCGGGATTTGAGTGCGTCGCAGTCGAGATTAAAATTGAGATAATTGAGTGTGTAATTATTAAAAGTGCAGCTTTTCCTCGAGTTTATTGCAACTCCCGATTTGCTTGATCTCGATTTCAACTAAAACTTCGGGTTTAAATGAAATCATCTTACGGGCTCCCTCTCCTAAGCATACGAACCTCTACCAGCTGCTCACTCAAAACCGAAGCCGCAGATATTATCGGCGTTCGGGAAATTGTTCGATCCCACTGGATGGCTATAGGGGCATCTCATGTGAAGCAGACAGGAAAAAAAGGTTACGCTTTGGAATCCGTTCATATTTTGGGTAATTGTGACTTTATATTTTTAATATAAGTGAGTTTATGTGTGTGTTTGATGTAATATGTAAGTGTGAAATGTATAGGTGTAAATGTCAATGTCGACGGGCAACTGGGTTGCCAAGCGGCTCATTTAGTCATTCCGGCCTTTCTAGGCGAAGTTTCAGCCTAGCAAGCGTTGTTACTGCTGGAGCGTCGCTACGACGCTGCTGAGCCCAGCAGAGCGTCGACTGTGATGCCACTGGTGCGAGTTTGAGGTGGATGCTGGTTGGCGCCAGTTGCGATGGTGGTGCGCGAGTGCTTGCCATCGGTGCCGTGGAGTGGTAGGTGGTTGCGGTCTTTGCCGCACGATGTTGGGCGAAGTCGTGCGCTCTGGTGCCACACGTGGACCGGTACGGTGTAGCAGCGTGTGGTGCGGCCTGTCACACAATCGACAGATCACCTCGAAGGCGCACGTTCTAGTGGCATGCGACCGCGCCAAGCTGCGAGGGATGCATGCCCTTGAAAATCGCACACAGGCGTAACGGATGAGGGCGGAGGCAGAGAGGACATCGGACGCTGGGCGATCTCGCTGTTGTTCTTGCTGCTATGGCGGGTGCTGCAGTCACTGCGGCTACAGTCGTGAAGGCGTCGCGTCGAGGTGCAGCGGTTGGAGTAAGGGCGGTCCGGGGCGCATAAGAGTGGGGTGCTGCGGTAGGCGGTCCGTTGCTGTGGGCGGTGCGTGCCGGAGTTGCAGCATTGCATGTCACAGTGATTGCTGAACGAATCTGTGCGATGGGGGCAACTACTTGCATTTCGGTGTCCATGTTAATCTCTATGGGAGAAGAGTGAACGTTAGTGCTAAAAAATCACATGCAGTTTTTAAAAGTGGGTATTAGAGTGAGGAGTTTGTGGTTTCCTTCTGGCCAACTCGTTTAATTGTTATGCTGTGGTTTATATTTGGTTTTAGCGGGTTAATGGGGTTGATTATCGGAATTTGCGGTATCGATATTATTAGCGTTAGGGAGAAAACAGAGTTTAACGAGCGACCGAGTCGCCATTCGGTAAGAGGGAGGCATTCGTCATTAATTAGGACGCATATTAATGTTGTAAATTCCTCGAACGTGAATTTATGTTTGGCTTTGTGTTGAGTGCGCGCATACAGCTGCACAATACTCCTTTTTAAAAGTTTCGTTTCGCAGAGGAATAATTTCCTTTTTGAAGAATTTGTATCTTCGTAATTGTGTGCCGATTTTTTGCAAATTGGGACTATTCCACCAATCGGAGTGGTATTGGGATTTGTGTTGTTCGGAAATGAACGATTGAGTTTTATTGAAACTCCTGTTGTGAAAATTATTGTTACTGGCTTGGGGTTTAGGGAAGCTTCTATTGAAGTCTTGTTGTACATTTTTTGGTTTAGATAATTTCGTATCTACCCTTTCTGCGATTTCGAATTGGGAAGTGAGGAACTATTTCATTTGTTGCCACGTTGGGCATCTTTTTCGTTATGAGAGCGATTGCGAGAGAACTGACAAACAATTTGTTACAGTGAATTGTAATTTTAAATTTCTTTAGCTGTTTCTTTTTGTATTTTTGGCTAGTTCATAATTGGCTATCAACCAATACTCGTTCATTTTCATGACGAGATTTAAATGATTCCAAAGCCAGATTGAAAATGCCATCATTGAGGGCGAACTGTTTTACTATAGCGCCTGCTTGACCTTTCGTTTTATATCTGAGGTGATACAGGTTTTGCGCTTGCGATAATTTTGGATGGTTTATGTACACGGCTGTAAACATGTCCCGGAAGGACGGCCATTGTTCATAACATCCATGATATACTTCTGCTTTGAGCGTGTAGCTTCAGGTGTATTTGATGCTTATCGTCATTAGCCATTGTCGGTAGATCTAAAAATTTAGGTGTTTTTGTTTCCTTTAGTTAATATTTGTGTGTTTATGTGTGTATCTGATATAATATGTAAGTGTGAAATGTATAGGTGTAAATGTCAGTTTCGACGGGCAACTGGGTTGCCAGCGGCTCATTTAGCCAAAAGGCATGCAACTTTTTAGTTCCTGGAGTGGCGATTGCAGAATCAAATCTGGGTTGCCAAAATGTCCTTTTACGTTGAATATCGTCTACCTTATAACTTCATTGGTGAAACAATTGATCTACTTGTAGGTAACTGTAGGCTTGCACGCGTAGCTTAACGTTTGAGGTTCCCTCCAAGTCGATCGCATGGCCCCTTTCCGTGAGATGTTGCTTAAAAATGTATCTCTGCTTTCGAATTGAAGTCATCTTTATAATAAAATAGATTCACAAAGTTGAATCTACTTTTAAAATGTTGTTTTTAGTTTAGTTTTTAGGTAAGTAGCAACTAGTGTCAAAAAAAATCATTTAGTTTTTAGGTCGCTGTGGTTCTTTTTAGTAGTTAAACTAGAGTACTGATGTATAATTGAGGTAGAAAGTAGGTAAGTAGCAACTAGTGTCAAAAAAAATCATTTAATTTTTAGGTCGCTGTGGTCCTTTTTCTAGTTAATCTAGAATACTGATGTATATTTCAGGTAGAAAGTAGGTAAGTAGCAGCTAGTCAAAACAAATCATTTATTTTTTAGGTCGCTGTGGTCCTTTTTAGTAGTTTAACTAGAGTACTGATGTATATTTCAGGTAGTAAATAGGTAAGTATTTGGAATTTAGGAGAAGCAAATGAATTTATAACCGCATTTAAATATATAAGTTCCATTTTGCTTATTTTACATCTATAAAAATCTATTCGACTGAAATTGCTTATTAATATGTAAATAAAATCATGTTAGTTGCAATGGCCTAGCTTATCTGCTAAACAGTAAGATAAGTTAATTATATTAAAAAAAAATAATGGTTATCAACAACAATTCTACGATTTTCGTAGCGGGATTTGAGTGCGTCGCAGTCGAGATTAAAATTGAGATAATTGAGTGTGTAATTATTAAAAGTGCAGCTTTTCCGCGAGTTTATTGCAACTCCCGATTTGCTTGATCTCGATTTCAACTAAAACTTCGGGTTTAAATGAAATCTTCTTACGGGCTCCCTCTCCTAAGCATACGAACCTCTACCAGCTGCTCACTCAAAACCGAAGCCGCAGATATTATCGGCGTTCGGGAAATTGTTCGATCCCACTGGATGGCTATAGGGGCATCTCATGTGAAGCAGACAGGAAAAAAAGGTTACGCTTTGGAATCCGTTCATATTTTGGGTAATTGTGACTTTATATTTTTTATATATGTGAGTTTATGTGTGTGTTTGATGTAATATGTAAGTGTGAAATGTATAGGTGTAAATGTCAATGTCGACGGGCAACTGGGTTGCCAAGCGGCTCATTTAGTCATTCCGGCCTTTCTAGGCGAAGTTTCAGCCTAGCAAGCGTTGTTACTGCTGGAGCGTCGCTACGACGCTGCTGAGCCCAGCAGAGCGTCGACTGTGATGCCACTGGTGCGAGTTTGAGGTGGATGCTGGTTGGCGCCAGTTGCGATGGTGGTGCGCGAGTGGTTGCCATCGGTGCCGCACGATGTTGGGCGAAGTCGTGCGCTCTGGTGCCACACGTGGACCGGTACGGTGTAGCAGCGTGTGGTGCGGCCTGTCACACAATCGACAGATCACCTCGAAGGCGCACGTTCTAGTGTCATGCGACCGCGCCAAGCTGCGAGGGATGCATGCCCTTGAAAATCGCACACAGGCGTAACGGATGAGGGCGGAGGCAGAGAGGACATCGGACGCTGGGCGATCTCGCTGTTGTTCTTGCTGCTATGGCGGGTGCTGCAGTCACTGCGGCTACAGTCGTGAAGGCGTCGCGTCGAGGTGCAGCGGTTGGAGTAAGGGCGGTCCGGGGCGCATAAGAGTGGGGTGCTGCGGTAGGCGGTCCGTTGCTGTGGGCGGTGCGTGCCGGAGTTGCAGCATTGCATGTCACAGTGATTGCTGAACGGATCTGTGCGATGGGGGCAACTACTTGCATTTCGGTGTCCATGTTAATCACATGCAGTTTTTAAAAGTGGGTATTAGAGTGAGGAGTTTGTGGTTTCCTTCTGGCCAACTCGTTTAATTGTTATGCTGTGGTTTATATTTGGTTTTAGCGGGTTAATGGGGTTGATTATCGGAATTTGCGGTATCGATATTATTAGCGTTAGGGAGAAAACAGAGTTTAACGAGCGACCGAGTCGCCATTCGGTAAGGGGGAGGCATTCGTCATTAATTAGGACGCATATTAATGTTGTAAATTCCTCGAACGTGAATTTATGTTTGGCTTTGTGTTGAGTGCGCGCATACAGCTGCACAATACTCCTTTTTAAAAGTTTCGTTTCGCAGAGGAATAATTTCCTTTTTGAAGAATTTGTATCTTCGTAATTGTGTGCCGATTTTTTGCAAATTGGGACTATTCCACCAATCGGAGTGGTTTTGGGATTTGTGTTGTTCGGAAATGAACGATTGAGTTTTATTGAAACTCCTGTTGTGAAAATTATTGTTACTGGCTTGGGGTTTAGGGAAGCTTCTATTGAAGTCTTGTTGTACATTTTTTGGTTTAGATAATTTCGTATCTACCCTTTCTGCGATTTCGAATTGGGAAGTGAGGAAGTCTTTCATTTGTTGCCACGTTGGGCATCTTTTTCGTGATGAGAGCGATTGCTCCCATAAAAGTAAAGTGGCAGCGTATATATTTACCAGAATGGGGTCCCAGATATCAGTGGGAATATTTTGTGTCGAGAGAACTGACAAACAATTTGTTACAGTGAATTGTAATTTTAAATTCCTTCAGCTGTTTCTTTTTGTATATTTGGCAAGGTCATACTTGGCTATCAACCAATACTAGTTGATTTTCATAACGATATTTAAATGCTTCCCAAGCCAGATTGAAAATGTCATCATTGAGGGCGAACTGTTTTACTATAGCGCCTGCTTGACCTTTCATTTTATATCTGAGGTGATACAAGTTTTGCGCTTGCGATAATTTTGGATGGTTTAGCTTCAGGTGTATTTGATGCTTATCGTCATTAGCCATTGTCGGTAGTTCTAAAAATTGAGGTGTTTTTGTTTCCTTTAGTTTATATTTGTGTGTTTATGTGTGTATCTGATATAATATGTAAGTGTGAAATGTATTGGTGTAAATGTAAAAGTCGTCGGGCAACTGGGTTGCCAAGCGGCTCATTTAGCCAAAAGGCATGCAACTTTTTAGTTCCGTGGCGATTGCAGAATCAAATCTGGGTTGCAAAAATGTCCTTTTACGTTGAATATCGTCTACTTTATAACTTCATTGGTGAAACAATTGATCTACTTGTAGGTAACTGTAGGCTTGCACGCGTAGCTAAACGTTTGAGGTTCCCTCCAAGTCCATCGCATGGCTCCTTTGCGTGAGATGTTGCTTGAAATGTTTTTAAAATGTTGTGAAGCACCATTTGTTATGTATACAAGATTTGCAGCACTCATTTGGTGATGTTTTTGCAGTAATTTATTTTAATTTTCATGTTTCACGTAGACAGTAGGTAAGAAGTTAACAACTAGTGTCAAACAAATCACTTACTTTTTGGGTCGCTGCGGTCCTTTTTAGTAGTTAAACTGGAGTACTGATGTATAATTTAGGTAGAAAGTAGGTAAGTAGCAACTAGTGTCAAAAAAATTCATTTAGTTTCTAGGTCGCTGTGGTCCTTTTTAGTAGTTAAACTAGAGTACTGATGTATATTTCAGGTAGAAAATAGGTAAGTATAACTTATGTTGAAAAATTTATTTAGTTTTTAGGTCGCTGGGGTTCTTTTTAGTAGTTAAACTAGAATACTGATGTATATTTCAGGTAGAAAGTAGGTAAGTAGCAACTAGTGTCAAAAAAATGACTTTAGTTTTTAGGTCGCTGCGGTCCTTTTTAGTAATTAAACTAGAGTACTGATGTATATTTCAGGTAGACATAAGGTAGTTAGCAACTAGTTTCATAAAAAATTACGTTGAATTTTAGGTAGCTGTGGTCCTTTTTGGTATTAAACTAAGTTTTGCCTATATGGAACTAATTTTTCAATAATAGCCTTGCGCATAAATGCGTGGGTATAATTATAATGTTCATAAATAAATTTGGTTTAAAGTGCATCGAACATAGGTAGAACACAGTTTCACTACATTTTCATATTTATTAAATGTCTTTTACACATGAACCGAAGGTTACAAACAAGCGCCTAGCTTCATACTCAGCGCGAGGTGTATTTGCACAAATTCACATATGTATCTCCCTAACTGATATATGTAGATCCCACTCTAAAACTTCTAGGGTATTATAAATATATTTATAACTAATTAATAATTACAATTAAAATTATAAATTAAAATATATTAAAGCGCTAGCTACCAAGGTATCGGCTAGTCATTGTGTGAAATTTAACTATAATAGATGTGCGATGTTTACGTTTTTTAAAAAGTTAAAGATGGTTTTTACGTTAGATTCCGTAGAGCATGAAAGTATGTCTAGAGGGTCCTTATCAACAAAGCAGTGGATACGTACGGAAGATAAAGCAGGACATTTGATATGATATGGCGGAAAGTTAGGTTGGATGCGTTGTAGAAAGTACATAACGGCTGGTGTGTGTTTTTTAAAAGGCATGTAAAGATAGAGGTATGATTTAAAGCCATTTTAGCCGCTCGGTCGGCATATTCATTACCTGGGATACCTGCGTGGCCGGGAATCCACATGAGTTTGACTTTGGGAGATAATCAAATTAGTAGTTGTTGATTGCGATATATTGGGTCTTCTTAACGTAACTCGTAGTATATTTAAACTGTCCACATTGGATATAGTGCAGTTGTTATGTCTTATATCTATTTTGTTACAGTTAAGTTTTCTACAAACGTGCAGGAGCTTGCATTCCTTAAGTGAAATGAGTGCACCTGAGTGTTGCGCCCAAATTTCGATGGCATTTAATGCATTATTGAACCCTTTTTGAATGCCGGATGTGTTCTTGTTGTTAGATATTAAGAACAAATCGTCGGCATATAAGCAGTGCCTGATATTATTTTGTTGACTAATCAATCGGCTAACATCTTCAAACGCTATAAGGGATAAAGTTACCGAGAGCGGTGACCCTTGCCGCATCCCGTTTTGAAGGGAAAATGAGGGTGATAAGATGTCATTGACTTTGTATTGAAATTTCCTATTAACGAGGAAAGATTTTATGAAATCCAAAATTTTATGACCAAGTTTCCAGTCCTGTAACTTTTTTAAGACGACGTAACCACAAATTTTGCCGAAAGCTTTAGTAAAGTCGACTGATAAAACGGAGGTGTGGTTTCTTAAGGAAAGGTTTTTTGAGATTTGGTGATCGAGGTAAAGCTGGGCATCCAGACAGCCCGTTCCGGATGTAAACGCCACTTGGGATCCCGAGATTAAACTTTTTTTGTTTAGAAACCAAGTAAGTCTTGTTGAAAGTATTTTTTCCATAATTTTGCTAGTGCAAGCTTATAGAGAAATTGGTCTGTATTTGTCAATAAAGCCAGGATATTTGTTTCGTTTGGCTATTGGGATTATAATCGTCGTTTTTAAGGTTTGGGGTATGACACTAGTACTGAGAATGGCATTGTAAAGCTGGAGTATCCGTCTATTTACCTTCTCTGGGCAAAAACGCAGCATTATATACATAGTTAATTTTGTCCAATCCAGGGGTTGTACCTTTCACAGTTCTAAGCGCTGTTTCCAGCTCATTGAAGTTAATGTCGTTCTCAAGTTGCTTGGCCAGTTTGTCTGAGTGGTGTACGGGCTGCATATGTGGAATGTTTTTTGAAAGGTTTTGAGTTGAGACGAAAACCTTGATGTATCGGATGCTTTTGATATGGGTCTAGCAAATTCTGTGGAGATGACAAAGCGATCGGTGAAGACTAATTTGTTCACTGTTACTGCTCGGGTTGTTCAAGGTGAATATGTACCTGTAAGGGTCTTTATTCCCTTCCAGATGCTACCGACTGGCAAGTTTGGGTTTAGTTTCTTTGTAAATTCTTCGAAACTCTTTTTCTTTGCCAGTTTCTTTTCTTTGTTAAACATTGCGTTGGATTTCTTGTAAGCGATGAGGTTAGAAATGAGGTGCGCCTTTTGATATTTTCTCCAGACTGACATTTTATTGTTGCGCAAGGCATTCAGCTCTGTTGACCACCATGGAACTTTTCTTTGAGTAGCTCGTGAGGAAGTGAGAGGGATTGAAGAATTTCCTGATTCTCTCAAGATTGTTTGTATATTGGCAGCTTCTTTGTTTAGGTTCTGCAGTTCAAAAGAGATGTGAAAGCCATGTCAACGATGAAGTGTCCAAGCTTATGCAGACAACATCTCGTCGGCGTCTCAAGTGTACAACAGTATCTGACCTTATTGGAATTTAGGAGCAGCAAATTAATTTATAAATGCATTTAAATATATAAGTTCCATTTTGCTTATTTTACATCTATAAAAATCTATTCGACTGAAATTGCTTATTAATATGTAAATAAAATCATGTTAGTTGCAATGGCCTAGCTTATCTGCTAAACAGTAAGATAAGTTAATAATCCAAAACAAAAAAATGGTTATCAACAACAATTCTACGATTTTCGTAGCGAGATTTGAGTGTGTTTGGATTTCCGATCCAAATATTTTCAAACCACCCTAATACGCGTTTCACCTCATTTGTGTTCATACACATTTGCTACACGCACCCACACACACACACACATGCACACTCATATACGGGGCACAGTTGATGTCCCACCGTTTGTTATTGCCCCCCGCCGTACGGTGCTTGCGGAGGGGAAACTTGACGAAAGTTGATCGTGCGGCGGTTCTGGCCGACAGCGAAAAATTGCAATGACCACTCTTTGGTAGACTTCACAACCAAACGGAGCAGCTACCACCACGTCATCAGGTAACACTGTTAAAAATTCACATAAACAAAAAATATAAACTCAAATTAGATTGTAAGACTAATAACTGTGTTTTCATTATTTCCATTGCGCTATATTTCTCGCTAAAAGAATACGCTTCACATTGGAGCGTAACTTCCCATAAGTCGCCCCCGTGTGAAGATTTGGTCTTTCGGAACCGAGAAAATTCTCATCATCACATATTTCATCAGCGCCAATTTTGGATATCCCAAGCAACAACACCAGCTTATTTTTAAAAAACATTTTCGATCATCGCGACACTGGTTACCTTTTCATAAGAGCACAACAAAAATTGCCACATCACTTTCACAGTACAGTTTCACATCGTCACAACACAGTTTCTTATATCATCACAATCAAGTCCACCAACATATCTGCACAAAGTATCATACTGCCACATCACCTGGCAAGAACACATACACACGATTATAAAATCTGAGCTGAGTTCACGGAAACAAGGTATGTGGTTATTTTTTCCAAGTGCACTTTAGTTTAAAAAAAAAAAAATTAAGTGAAACGACCGCGATCCGTAAATTGTGAAAAGAGCTAGTTTTGTGTTTGCCCTTCAATCAGGCGCACCGTGCAACCATTTTGTGCATTTGGCACACATATACATACATATATACACACTCGGCAGTGAACATTTTCTCAAACGTTTGTTGTTATTTTTTATTTTTTTTGCACTACATTCAATTATAAAGTTCTTTTTTTTCTCTTAATAATTTTTCCATAATTTCACTGAGAAAGTTTTTTGTGCAAACATTATAAAATTTCGGTCTAACATTTTCTTCTCTGCGTTCAGAGTTCACATAACCTCAGATTATTTTTTTCTCTTAATAATTTTTCCATAATTGCACTGAGAAAGTTTTTTGTGCAAACATTATAAAATTTCGGGCTAACATTTTCTTCACTGCGTTCAGAGTTTACATAACCTCTGAATTATTTCGTGTCACTTCGTTTACAATTAATCTGGTGAAATTATCCCAGCTCTGTGTGGATCACAAAATTTGAATTAAACTCACATTATATGAACATTTTCTCACTGCTGACGTAGCACTGATCACCGTACCGCAGAAAACATCCATAAATATATTAAATATACATACGTCCATAGTCGATATTATTTTTGCTTTGTTGGGTGGCGAGTGGATTTTTAAAGAAAACTGCAATAAGTACTGAAAAATAAATAAAGATTGTATTCTGCATTAGAAGAAAAGGATAATCGAGATCTTGGTTTATCATTGGTTGGGATTCGCTTCTTGATTGTTTATCTGGAAGATAAAAGTTTTTGGTTAGTGTTTTTAAAAACCCCTTAGCAATTACTATGGAATCTTTTATTCGTTTAGCAGAAGCTATAATCGAATTCGATGCTGACTTCAGTAGCACGCCCACCTCTGCACAAAACAAGCATGGTCTTGCAATACAACAAGACGAATTAAAAGCCACGTGGGAAAAAGCTAAACTAGCATACAATATGCTAAGTAGTGCAGAGGGATTAGCTAAAGAAGACATAAGAGCAACTAGGAAAAAGAACAAAACCTGTTTTGCAAGTTATTTAAATTCCATGTCTGCAATGGCCACTCAGGCTGAAGCGTTTACAAACGCAGAAAAGGATGTATCAAGTCAGTCGATACGTGAACACAATATTCACCTTCCCCCGTGTGATACGGACGTGTTCAAAGGAGACTACTTGTCATGGCCTTCATTTCGTGATATGTTCACTGCCATATACATCCTTAACAAGCGCCTTACTCCGGTGGAAATATTATTTCACCTTAATCATAAGGCCCAAGGGGAGGCCAAAGACATCGTTCGAAAATGTCCATTAACTAATGAAGGCTTCCAGACAGCTTGGAAAAATCTGTGTGAGAGGTATGAAAATAAACGTGTCCTTGTAAACACACAACTAAAAACACTTCAATTTACGTTCAATTGACAATGAGTGTGGTAGCTCAATAAAAATGTTGCAGCGAGATATAAATAATTGTTTATCATCCCTGAGTAGTCATCAAATTGACATTTCTAATTGGGACGCAATTATTATATATCTCTGCTCAACGAAACTTCCAGAAAGCACACTCGCTCTATGGGAACAAACCATAGACCACAAAAATGGCATACCAAAGTGGGAGGATATGGACAAGTTCCTCTCCAACAGGTTTCAAACTTTACAAACTTTATCAGGTTTGAAGGAGTCCAAATACTCTAGACATCCTTCACCTGCAAAATGTACAAAACGAATTAGCACAAACTGCGCGGCTGCTCACGGTTCCTTAAACTAACACCAGCGGATAGAATTGAGTTTTTGAAAAAGAACAACGCTTGCCTGAACTGCCTGAGTTTTGGACCTATTGTGTCAAAATGTACAAGTTAATTCAATTGCAACACATGTCACTCGCGACACCACACGCTCCTCCATCTTCAGACAGCTCAGCCAAATTCAAATATGCGTTGGACACCTCCAAGCTCCTCGGATGATACTCCATCGACGTCAAAGCAGGCCCAAGCACGACGGGATCTAAGTATTATAAAAGATAATGGCAACATTAACATTCAGTCCTGCTATGCGAATACCAATACAGGTGTTTTGCTGGGAACAGCCCGTGTAAATGTGCATCTGAATGGCACAGATTATTCAGCAAGAGCTCTCATTGATTCTGGGTCGAAGTGCTCCTTTATAACAGAAAGGCTCAAACGCATAATCAGCCTGCCATCAAAACGGATGCATGCCCAAGTTTCGGGCATCACAAATTCCATATCTGCGCAGGTCAAACAAACATGCAAAAAAGAACTGCGATCACCGGTTGATCCATTATTCCGGTTAAATACCACTGTGCTCGTATTAGCACAACTCACTGGAAATCTTCCAACTACTCCCATTAGCGTCATTACTCAGCAAGCTTTTCCTGACTTGATATTGGCCGACAAAAGGTTCTTTGTTAATGAACAAGTGGACCTTGTGCTTGGAGGAGACATTTATCCAGAGATTATTTTAAACGGTCTGAAGAAAAACGTGTTAAGTACTCTCTTAGCACAAGAAACAGTGTTCGGTTGGATATTGACCGGACGGACAAGCACTATTAATCCTACTCAAAATATAGCGTCATATTTCAGCGAAGTTTCCTTGGAAAAGCAGCTTGCGGCTTTCTGGGAAGTGGAAGATTTGCCAAAGAAGCGCCGCCCTAGTGAGGAGGACGAATATTGTGAGGAGCTCTACAAAAGCACGTCTCAAAGAAACGCAGATGGGAAATATATAGTTTCGCTACCCTTCAGGCAGGATTTCCCAGCAAGCGTCTGCCTAGGTTCATCTCTCAAAAAGGCTTGCTCGCAATTCTACCGAAACGAGACGCGACTCGGAAAAAATCCAGCTCTGCAAACGGAATATAACAGGGTATTAGCAGAATACTATTCCTTAGGACATATGTCAAAAATAATTAAAAGCATATCTGCAGAGTCAAATGATTGCTACTTTTTACCGCATCACGCTGTCATCAAAGCAGAGAGCACCTCAACCAAAGTCCGCGTGGTTTTTAACGCCTCAAGTCCCACGGCTAATGGCACCAGCCTTAACGACGTCCTTTATCCCGGCCCAGTTCTCCAGGCTGATCTTCCAATTGTCATTCTACGTTGGAGATTATACAAATACGTATTTAACACCGACATCGAGAAAATGTATCGGCAGATTCTTGTCCGTGATAACGATAGAAAATGTCAGCGAATAGTATTTCGTTCCAACCCTAACGAACCGATTTTTATTTATTTATTAAGTCAAACATACAACCATAAGTTATTTTTACAATATTTGACTATATAACTACATTACATTACACATATGCTTATAAACCTTAGAGTAACAGTTAATTTAAACACAACTAATAATAATAATAGTAAAACTTATAATAATAAAAATAAAAATAATGTACAGAATATAACATAAGTAGAAGATATAATGGTAGTTAAAGGAAAGTTAATAGATTAAGTAGAAAAGTTAAGAAAAAGTTTGATAGTTGTTATCCATGGAATAGTTTGTTTCGAGGTTGATGTTATTATACAAAACATTAAGTTTACTACGACACACACTATCACAATTAGAATACAGCTCACAACCATACAATAACGTCGGTAACAGGTACGTTTTTGCTAGAAGCAGTCGAATTTTCACTGGTGTTAAATGTTGAGTGGTCCATAGATTTCGGAGCATGCCATATACTTTGCCTATAGCGCTAAGGATGTGGTTTCTCCATGTCAAAGTTCTATTAAGTATAACTCCTAAATTTTTGACAGTGTCGACATACTTAATTAGTGCGTTATTTAAACTAATCCTCATGTGGTCGTCAAGTTTGAAAGATTTCTTATATATGGTGATGCATAGAGATTTATCTGGATTAAGGATTAAAGCATTGTCAGCCCACGTGCTTATATATTTCAAGTCAAGATTTAGGTTTTTAATACAATTATCAATAGAGTCAATGGGAGAACTTACATATAACTGGACATCATCTGCATAAACATGGACATTACAATGTTGAATCACATTAAACAGGTCATTAATATACAGTACAAACAGCAAGGGACCAAGAATAGAACCTTGGGGGACACCTCTGGTTACAGGTAAGCATTTAGAAATAGAGTTGCTAACACATACAGCTTGCAAGCGATCACTTAGGTATGTTTTCAAAAGAGTCGATGCTGACGTGAAAAAATTTAACATATTTTTTAATTTTAGGATTAAAAGCTTGTGGTCAACAGAGTCAAATGCCTTGGAATGGTCAAGTAAGGTTAGAAAGGTCACGTGGTTCCTGTCAATATTCTGTCTTATATCGTCCGACACTTTAAGAAGCGCCGTAGTGCAGCTCCTATTAGATCTGAATCCTGACTGCAATGGGTTGGCCAAGGAGTTGTTATTCAGATAGTTGTTTATTTGACGATGCATGATACGTTCAAGAACTTTAGACAGAAATGACAAAATGCAATCGGTCGATAGTCACCGTTCACTTTCTTTATGAGTATAATCTTAATCTTCCAGGAGTTAGGGAAAATAGATGTACTTAGGATATTGTTCAAAGCGAGAGTAACATATGGCAAAATTTTTGGCAACAAACATTTTAGGAACTTGGGGTTAATACCATCAAGACCGGTTGCATTAGATTTAATACTAAGAATTGCCTGAACCACTTCGCACTCATCGACACATTTGAAACAGAAACTCGACATTACTACATCAAAACTAGAACTGTAACTCTCACAACATATACGAGTATTACACAAGGAATCTGACAAACTAACAAGATGTTCATTTAACACATTAGCATCAACTGATTTAGTGACAGAGTGGTTCTTGTTGCCAATTCCGATCTCAGGATTTCTTTTCCACGTCTGCTTTGAATCAACCGCCACACTGAACATATGCTAACAATATTGAAGCTTTCGTAATTTTATTGCTTTGGTGACATCTCTTCTGCGAGCCCTAAAGATGTTGTAGTTTTCTAAACATTTAAATTGTTTCCATTCTCGATACGCATGGTTGTGTTTTAAGATCAAACTTTTAATATATTTATTGAACTAACGTCGTTTTTTATCACCGACAGATTTGTGTACTACTGGGACGAACTGGTCAAAGAGTGATCTAACGTTAGCTTCGAGGAAATTAATTTGGTCATTGCTAGATGATAAGTTGCAGATTAACCCCCAGTCGACTCTATCCACCGCTTCTTCAAGCTGTTTATAGTCAATAAGTGAGAAGTCGCAATATGAGTAAGAGCTAGTGTCATAAGTCAATTGGAAGTCAAATGTCATGAAAATTAAATCGTGCTTCGAAAAACTTGGAACAGACAATTGGTCAAAGATAAGTATTCTATTGGCATTGTTAACAAAAAATATATCTAGCAAAGTACTACTAGTTTGTGTGAAATGTGAAGGAATTGAATTGTTAGCCGGAAAAAGACCCAGGTTTTGCATGGCTAATGCAAACTCCCTTTCACACAACAGGTCACTGTTGAAATCTCCTGCGATAACAATGTTACTATAATTAAGAGTTAAGTTTTCGATAAAGTCCATAAATTGGGCATACGCTATGCGCCTATTTGGTCTATAGACACACCCAATAAGGATTTTATCACACTTAGATTTAATTTCAATGAAAAGAAATTCGATCTGTTCCGAAGTTTTTGGAGTACACTTAAGGGAACAACACAGACTACTTTTGACAAACACAGCAACACCACCACCACGTTCAACTCTATCTAAACGGAAGAGTGTATATCCATTGACACTAAACAAGTAATCATTGTGCCACGTAGAGAACCAAGTTTCAGATACACACACAACATCTACATCCGAAGACTCAAAAATGTACCTTAATTCATCTATTTTAGACTTTAGACTCTGAGCATTTATATGGCATACTTTTAAGCCAGCCTTTTGCTTACTCAATACGCGTATCATGTTAAAAGTAGCATCTCTGCCCATGGAACAATATGCATCTTTACACATCATTAATAAAAATTAATAAATAAGAGCACACGACGCTTAAGAAATATTAAGTTGCAAACACCGCCAAACGTAATACTCGAATCATGAAGAACAATAATTAAGAGACATTTAAAAGAGCAGAAAGAGTAGGGTGGAAAAGAAGAGATACGTAAATAAGTAAAGTAATATTTTGTCTTTCGTTTTAAACTACAGTGTCTAACTATTGAGAAAAGTTTTAATAATACAATATAACATAGTCATTTGCTGCTTTCAAGCAAAGCTTCAATGGCATCTATAGTGAGCACTTTGACAGCAGCACCTCCAGGCTTTACGCGTACGTATAATATTTCCCCTCTCATCGAAAAGGCTGATATTAAACGCCTTTGCCTTTTCAGCTGTGTCGCGAACTTCATAACTTCGCGATTATGTTTAGGTAGGCACTCGTTCACATAAATATTCTGCTCAGTTTTACCTCCAATATTAAGAAGCTGCAGGCATCTTTTGTTGGCTTTGTAAAACCTGGCAGCAGCTTTGAAAAGCAGAGAACGATCAGAGGAATTGATTAGCTTGATAATGAGCGGCTCAGGTTTTGTGTTGTTTTTTCCTCTGCGCACATGAAACGCCGCGCGAGCAGCAGGAGTTTTAACTGCATCACTTCGCAAAGCTTACCGAAAGTATTACTCACGTTTTCCTCATTTTCGAATGGTATTCCACTAACAATAACATCTGCTGACACACTGTTGTTGTCGTGTACAGCAAGTTCCGCTTTGAGCTCACACATGTCTTTACGCAGTTGCTCAAGTTGCGCATATTCGCTCTCAACTTTCACGAGCCTTACCGCGAAATCACTCAAACTCCGCTTAATATTGAACAGGTCAGCTGTGATCTCGCCAATTCTGTTTAGCACTTGTTCTTCAGAGGCCTTTAGTCGTGTGGTTATCTGCTCCATAATGCTCTCAATTTTTGCCTTAAGACGAGTTATCCAAACTGGTGGGCAGCAATTCTCATCTTTACCTACTTTAAGTTGAGGGGTAGGCGGCTTTGATGGTGATGAATTGATCAGGCGCGCAGATTTAGTACGAGTTGATATACTGATAAATAACGGCGATCAAAAAGGCAGAGAGAGATGGTGGAAACAGCTGATAATGCGTAGGTGATAATTGCGCCAAAAGGTCCAATAGCACCGGCCAAACAACCACAACAGCTCACAAGTAGAAGAGAGCGAGAGAACAAAGACTGCAATTTCGGCGACGATGGCAACAGCGTTGGCAGTGACAGCAAAACAATAAACAAAGATGAGGCGGCCGAGGCGATGTTTGTCCACGGATTTTAAAGACTTATTCCTGCTACAACACTGAATTTGTGGCACGAACAGATAGAGTTGCACGTTAAGAAACTTTTCACACTCTGTTTATGAATAAATTTGAAAAATAACCCTTAGAAATTTAGCAACTTCACAGAGCGAGAGTAAAGCACGTCTACTTCGACCGAATATTCGTTACGGATAGTCTTTACGAATTAAAGACCATCACTTTCGGGATTAATTGTGCTCCTTACCTGGCGATAAGGACACTACTAAAACACGAAAATGGACGGCTAATTGTGAGGACTTATTTAAAGATATTCCTTAACCATATTTTCTCTCCGAAGACTTTATGGAATTCGAAGAGACCAGCGCGGTGAAAGCGCTTGGCATAAGATGGAACGCACAAACAGATCAATTTTATTTTACTACCAGGCCATTGGAAGAACGCGACACACCCACAAAAAGGGCGTTACTGTCGGATATTGCAAAACTGTTTGATCTTCTCGGTTGGCTTGCGCCCATTATAATTGTAGCCAAGATGCTAATGCAGAATATTTGGCTAAGAGGCACAAACTGGGACGAGACCATATCCGCGACCACCTTATATCGCTGGAGAAATTTTATACACAATTACAAAGAAATTAACAATATACGAATACCACGGTGGGTAAACTTTTTACCAACAAATGAGGTAGAGGTCCACGGTTTCTGTGACGCATCAGAGAAGGCGTACGCAGCCGCAGTATACCTACGCGTTAAACAAAATACAACGATTGTAGTCAGCTTACTTTTGGCAAAAACCAAAGTTGCTCCAGTGAAAACCATTTCATTACCACGACTAGAACTCTGCGGAGCCGTGTTGCTCGCAGAAACCATAGAATCGATAACGGAAGGTTAAGATTTAAGAAATTTCAAGTTACACCTTTGGACAGATTCAACAATCTTACTCGCATTGATTTGTAAGCCACCCTGCTCGTGGTCAACCTTCGTCGCCCACAGGATAACAAAAATAGTGGAAAAAGTTAGTAACAAGAACTGGTTTCACGTGGATTCAGGCTCAAACCCCGCCGACTTAGCCAGCAGAGGTCTGCCCACACAAGAATTGATTGAAAATTCGTTGTGGTGGGAGGGACCTTCTTGGTTGCAAGAAGACCAAACAAAATGACCTGCGCAAGAAAAAATTTACAACACAGTTATCGAAGAAAAGAAGGTACTCGTTGAGGCGACAACTAAATTCAATAATTTTACATATATTCTAGATAGATTTTCGGAACTACCTAGGGCTTTAAGAGTTGTCTCGTATATTATAAGGTTTTTTCACAGAACTCATCCAAAAACAAGAGCTTTGTTTCAAGCAAAGACTTTTCTAGTTTTACCGGATGAAATTAAAACAACGACTCAACTTTTGATAAAGATCTGTCAGAAACAATATTATCACGAGGAATACAAAAGCCTGAAATCTGGAGAATCTGTTAGCTCGAAATGTGGTTTTGTCTCTTAATCCATTTATAGATAAAGATGACTTAATGAGAACGGGTGGTCGCCTCAGTGCTTCCCAAGATTTAGCATATAATGAGCGCCATCCAGTATTCCTTCCAGACGATTGTAGATTTTCTCGACTTTTGGTTCAGTTCGTCCATGAGATTTCTCTGCATGGGGAAAATCAACTAATGTTGCGACTGATTCGTACGCAGTATTGGATCCCTAGAATCAAAAACATGATCAGATCTGTCATACACAATTGCAAAACTTGCACTGTTTATAAAAAACGGGCACAAATCCAACGTATGGGAACCCTGCCAAAAGAGCGAACCACATACTCACGACCGTTCACGTTCACCGGAGTAGATTTTGCTGGACCCTTTGACATTAAAAGTTACCGCGGCCGTGGTTGTCGCATTTTAAAGGGCTACGTCTGTCTATTCGTTTGTTTTGCAACGAAAACGATCCATCTGGAAGCAACAATTAACCTCTGTACCCCATCTTTTCTTGCAGCATTTGCTAGGTTTGTTAGTAGAAGAGGATGTCCTAAGCATATTTATTCTGACAATGGTACGAACTTTGTTGGAGCTTCTCGATCGTTACGATCGGAATTCACAGCCTTTATAGCAAACACTCGTGACCAAACAGTCTCCAAGTATAGTCATCAGGTGATAACATGGCATTTCATCCCCCCGCGGCTCCTCACATGGGAGTATTGTGGGAAGCGGGAGTTAAAAGTTTTAAAAGCCATTTTAGAAATATTGCCTCATCCCACCAATATACCTTAGAAGAATTCTCCACGCAACTATGCCGCGTTGAGTCTTGTCTCAACTCGCGGCCGATAAGTCCCTCATCAAATGAGCCAAGTGATTTGGAGCCATTAACCCCTGGTCATTTTCTCGTAGATGGACACATACTGGCCCCACTGGAAATAGATACAACTGAAAATCCGGCCTCTATAGTCAATAGATGGCAGAAACTTAAAGCTCTTCATCAAACTTTTTGCAGACGTTGGAAGTCCGAATATTTATCTGAGCTACAGAAGCAAATTAAGTGGAAACACTCAAGAAAACCTAGCTCCAAACGCATGGAGATTAGGAAGAGTAACTAATCTGCATCCAGGTTCGGACAACAGAGTGCGTGTGGTAGAACTCGCCACGGAGAAGGGACAGACAACAAGGCCGATAGCAAAATTGGTCCTTCTCCCTCCACATAAGGAAAGAAATGAAAATTCAACGGATCAATAAAACACAAACATAAAATGCCACTTCGTAACCGAAATAATATATTCCACTTCTACAACAGCGAATATTACATTTTTTCATTCCACTCCTAAACACCCTATTATATTCCACATCTAGAATCGCGAACACGTAGGAATAACTCATGAAACTGGAAACTACCCTCGCAGTCTATTGGCGATCTAACTCACATTTGCTCAGAAAAAGGAAGTAGATAAAGTGAAGTATATAACCCAGACCAACATCATTACACAAGAATTAAGTTTTAGAACACCCTTACCAGAATCCCAACGTACTTTTGGCGACAGGCGTCCAAGTTGAATAATCGAAAAGCTAACATTTCAACATTTACTTATCTTCATCTCTCATTTAATAATGTAAATAGTTTGTTATTAAAAAACGTGGACAATGCATACATACACTTGATGAAATACAAAGTTATAGCGTTTTAAAATTTTGAAAATAATATAAAGGTTGCGACTGCAAATTATGTAATGGTTAATAATATAAGTCATAGAGATTCGTTTCCATATAAGAAAGAAAAAACATTCACTACACTGAATTCAGTTAGGGTTCCATTTCAGAAAGCAGTATTAATCTTAAATAGAAAATAGTCAAAATTTAGACAAGTTGGCCAAAAGGACACACCGTACAAAAAATTCATTAGCCTATCTGCGATGTGTTCCCGTTCCGAAATCAAAAGGGGATAGCTTTCAGTGGATCATCTATAATACATGTTTTAACATATTCTCCTATATGGTTTTGTGCTGGAATTTAAGAAAAAATGCATCACCAATTTTATACAAAATTTACTGAATACCTAGTTTGAAACGAGGACTCTTCGCCTGTAGTGGAACCAACTCGACAAAAAATGCGTACTCACACGCATGGTGTCATTGCTTTTGTTTTGTGTGAGCGGCTAAGTGTTGAGGGTACCTAAATCAATCGCTAAACGTAGCCTGAACTGCGAATATATTATCGTAAGGAAATAATGCGGGTCTAAGTCCGATAAGTGCGAGATTGTGCCGATTACCGCTAATAGTTTTCATACACTACCGTTCTTAAAGAATATTTCATATTTTGCATTTTGTGAAATTCATAGTTGGCAAAGCGAAATTGCAAGATAACCCCCCTCATCATGCCACAAATCTTCCTTGGCAAGATCGATTTTCTCAAATCCGCCTGTATATTTCCATAAATGCAAACACTGATCCATATCCCAACATGCACAGACCAAGAATCTACTCTACTTTTTATCATCCACCAATTGCACAGAGGTTTTGTAATTCTTTAAATTATCATACATATAACTAGGACGTACGAGTACATTATATGTGCAAGGCATAAATGATTTCTCCTCGGAATAAGTAAACTCACAAAAGGATTAACTTTGTTTACATAATTATGGTTATTTTTTTGTTACGTTTAAGTCTTTTATCGTAGCAGTTAAAAACGTACTTACATTGAGGGTGGAGTGGGCGGTATTGGTGTTTTAGATGCGCATATTATTGTTGCTGTTGCTGTGGCCGTAACTAAAGGTGCAAATGATGTAATAGCTGCCTTTATTGCCGCTACACCAAATGCGTCTCTGACGGAACGAGGTACCCTTGTGCCATCCCCCACCACGTCTCTATTCAGGCACGCCTTTGATTTACTTTAACTGCTACTGTGCGTTTTTGCTTAGTGATAATGTTGCCTCGTGTTCGTTTGTGTTTTTGCACCTTGAAATACGGAATAGGTAATTTAATTTCATACGGCACGAGTCGAAAATAGTTTACCAACACTTTTTGTTCTGCATATCACGAGAATTTAATCCACAAGTGCTTCTGAAATAGCATTTAACTCCAAGAAAGTAGTTTTCTATCATTTTTATTCTCCCAAGTTGTTTTCCAGGACGCAATTGCGTTCAAAATGATCTCAATCAAAGCGCACACGTAAAAATCGAAAAGATACTATCATTTCAGATATGTACATAATAGACATTCAAATGAGTAAAATTGTATTTTTTATTTACCTGCAACTCCAAACCGCACGTTTTTTTGTTTTTTCGTGAATGGAATAACGGCCATTCACGGAAGTCAGCAAGTCTCCACAAACGTAATGGTCGATGGTCTATCGATTGTAAATAATCGAATAGGCTATATGAGAACTTTGAACCGTGGTCAATTTAACGAGTATTCGTCATAAACCAAGTAATTTTTCGATACCCCGATTAATGTACATTTACAAGTACTTACTGCATACAAATATTAATAAATACTTCTTATAAAATCAAGTTTTGGTTTTGTTCTCAAACATTTCATTACAATGCATGTTTTATAAGCACTTCGCGGCTTTCGAGTACATTGCATGAGTAGTTAACTCATATCAAATTAAATCAAACTCTTGTTCTTACAATAAAAAAAAAAATAAATAAATTCAACACATTTTGTACTTATTGTACTTGTTAAGGAAAAGATAACAAAATACATTTCGATGCGAATGATAACAACATCATGCAATATGTTCAACAGTATCGAGTACTTTTATCAAAGCCAATATTTACGAATGCATTATGATATCGGAAAATAACTAGCCATGATCACTAATAGAAAAGGGCGCCATCTGTGGGTTTCATCACCAAACTATGTTTGTTTAGTAAGTATTTTTCACATGAGCTACCCTGTCTTTATGCAATATACAACTACACTGGCATTTCAACGTTTTGGGCGGCCAAACTGTTGGCAGAAGTCTCCAAAATATAACGCTATTGAACTTAGAATGCAATTCAACAGAACAAATTATCTGCAAAAATTAAAATAACTCAAAATAATCTAATCAAACGTCGCAAAGATTAATATATGTATAAAATATATAATATTACTATTTTAATTTGTCAGCCTATGCAGCCCTGCGCAAGGGCACCAGTGCTACCCATAATCGAGTTGACATAATAAATGGATGTACCTTATGCCATATTTCCATAGAGTAAACTTACACTGGCTGAATCTCGCATTTTCATGTGGAGTAGTATTTTCTCCTTTCGACCACTCGCCACCCGGTAGCATATCAAAAAGGGATGTTTCATATTAAACACTTCTAGCAAATGACGCCATTTACCACGCTCCGCAAAAGACACCGGAGGAAAGGTTGCGAGAGGCACGGCTGGAGCGCTATTGCTCCAATTGCCTAGCCATGGAACATCAATTAAAGGACTGCAAAAGCATGGGACGATGCCGGCGGTGTGGTGAAAAGCACCATTCCACCCTTCACTTCGATGTGTCTAACGGCAAGCGCGAATCTTGGCGGGCCCGACCTGAAGAAAATTCAGAGGAGGCAACCTACGACTCTAGCCAACATGCTGGCAGCCCCAACAAACCCTGGAGTGTGCAGGTCGAGGAAGCGGAGGCAGACGGTACACTATCGCTTTACGCCTCTGACTCTGGAACGAAAAATAGGTCTTTCCGTCTGGATATAGAGCGTGGCGCACGTGAATTGGAGACACCACTTCCTATCGCGAGTGGACCGGAAACACGGTCTTTCCGGCCACCCTTACAGCACGAGCGCACACGTCTAACGGGATCGGAAACGCTGCCTTTCCGACAACGTTACGAGGCACGCCAAAACCGAAGAGCGGAAACTAGGCCTTTCCGCCGACGTTTGAATAATATAATCCGACCCGAGGATAGACTGGTGACTCGGACTGGCCAGCTATTGCTCCCACAACACTTTCGAAACACAATAGTGGTCCCTACATTGCAGCCTACCACAGCTATCGCGCCGACCGCTGTCGTCAAGATTGAGGCAAGAGGGCGTCTTCATTTAGTTCGCGCGCTTATCGACGCCTGCGCCCCAAACACGATCATCTCCGCGGACCTGGCCCAAGAGATCGGACTGCATCAAACTAGTTATGACAACGTGACAGCTATGACTACAATTGAAGCGAAATAATTCAGAGATGGGGACCCTAGCAGACGACAAGCTGAACAAGAGCCGGAACACATTTAACGTTTTATTTTTTTTATACTGTACATGTACAAGGTGGTAGTTGCTTCGAGGGTACTTGTCGCAAGGGGGCCGGGATGTTTGGATTTCCGATCCAAATATTTTCGAACCACCCTAATACGCGTTTCACCTCATTTGTGTTCATACACATTTGCTACACACACCCACACACACACACACATGCACACTCATATACGGGCATTGTATGCATTTTGTTGTGAACAGTCGATAAAATCATAAGCTCTGTGTTTTATTAGAAATTTATAGTGAAAAGTGACGGTGTATTCCGAAAAAAGTGTACAGGGCGGTCGTTAAAACTACCCGCTTCCCTGCAGCAGTGAAAACACCGACACAAACGGAACCCAGATAAGTATCATCACCTGTGAGAAAATTTATAAACCTTTTTTTTCAGCCTACGTTTTGTTTTGTTTTGGGTTTTTCATAAAGAAAACAAAAACAACACCAACAGCAAATAAAACCACTTTTGGCGCACTAAACAGCTGATTCAAAGTGTGCGTTCAACCACAAGCTGCAAAACAGCTGGAAATAGTGATAGTGATAAAGCAGTGACTTTTCGTCGATAAGCAAACCGCCAAGTCCAAGTTTTTCCTGCAAATAGCAAGGACACAAACCACACGTCGATAAAGCAGTATATACAGCGATCGCTCGAAATACAACGGCGTGCACAAAATTAGCAGCGGGCCAATTCGAAACTCATGGAGAATGGCTGAACCCGCCGAAACCCCATTTAGGCGGAGTTCTGGTATTATGCACTCCCCTCCGAGAGTAAGGGAAAGGAATGAGGCCGAAAAAGCCGAAGTGCGCTCGCTTTAGAAGACGACGGATGTCAAGAAGCGAAAAAAGCCAAAAAAGCCGATATAAGCGATAAAGCTCCAGCTAAATATTCTCCTAATGCGGAAAGACGTCACAACATAAATGTTGAGAAGGAAGCAGAAAATTTACGTTCGCGCTCCTCACCACCCGATATCAGCCGCGGGGTAGCCCCTTTGTCCGAAAACTCTGTAGCAAACGTTGAAAGTCCTATGAAAGAGTTGGGCTCCAAGATAAATGAGCTCTTAAGCATGATAGGCGGAGGCAGAAGATCTATTCACCAACCCATGCGCGATCTAGTCGGGGAAATCGCGAAGCTGCACAAACAGGCAACAGAAGTGCAGACGCAGGCGTTAGCAACAAAATAAATAAGATTACCAAAGAGCAATACGTCCAAACTTCAAGCGACCGAAAGGTTAACAAGCCGACAGTAAACGCGAGCCATGCGTTATAAACAAGGCGGCCGCAAGGGCAGAAACCCCAGCTAACAAATGGACCCTGGTGCAAAACCCGAAAAAATTGAGCAAAACCGCAAGGAAAACGTCAAAGCCTGATGCGGTAATAATCTCAAAAACAGGCGAAACCTCATATGCGGACATCATCAAGCAAATGAAGAAGCAACCCGCAATGCAAGAACTAGGGCAAAGCGTCAACAAAATTGTCACCACAGCTAGGGGAGACTTACTAGTCCAATTACGCGATAAAACCGGCCACGTGGCAAGCAAGTTCAGGGAGTGCGCTAACGAGGTACTAAAAAATGTCGCAGATGTCAAAGTCCTGACACACACACTAAACGTGGAGATTCGCGACATGGATGCGGCAACAACAGAAGAAGAGGTTGGCGACGCAATCAAGCACCAATTCCCCGAAGTTAATTATGGGAAGCCGGTTTCAGTCAGATCCATAAGAACAGTAGGAAATGGAACGCAAACTGCGCTCATAAGCCTTTCAGTGCGAGACGCAAAAACATTGGTAGAGGCGGGACGAATACGCATAGGCTGGGTCAACTGCCGAATTCGGGAACTATTCAGTCCCATCAGGTGTTATCGATGCCTCGATTTTGGACACATATCCAGGCATTGCAAGTCCGCCGAAGATCGCAGCGGTATGTGTCTTCGTTGTGCGGAGAAAGGACACTTTGCCAAGCAATGCAAAGCAGCACCCAAATGCGCCATCTGCAAGACAGCGACAGGTGTCGCACAAGACCACCCTACTGGAAGTTTTAGGTGCCCTGCGTATAAAAAAGCGGTAAACCAACTAAAATAATGATTAAGTGCATACAAATAAATTTAAACCATTGCAAGGCGGCACAAGATCTTTTAAAGCAGGCAATCTACGAACAAAAGATCGATATTGCACTTATCAGCGAGCAGTACCAAGAACCCTCAGTGGAAGGAAATTGGCTCCAAGATAGAAGGAAAAGAGCTGCAATCTGGGCATGTGGGGCCACGCCCATCGAAATCAGAGGTAATAGTCAACATGAGGGCTTCATCTACGCAAAAATCGGTGGAATTCACTTCTACAGCTGCTACGCGCCTCCAAGCGAACCAATAGAAAGTTATAAAAACATGCTGAGCCGTCTGGTAACCGATGCTGCGGGAAAAGCACCACTCGTAATATCTGGAGACTTCAACTCGTGGGCAGTTGAATGGGGCAGCCCAAAAACAACCCCACGGGGCCAGGCGCTGCTTGAAGCCTTTGCCAGTCTTAACATCGTGCTGCTCAACAAAGGAAGGAAAAATACCTACCAAAAAGGCAATGCGGGTTCGATCATCGACCTGACATTCAGCAGCTCTGCGATATTCAATAAAATAACATGGGACGTCTCAGAGGAGTTTACATTCAGCGACCACTTTGCCATCTACCTATCCATCCACCGGTCTCGAAACTCCGCGAATAAAAGGAGAGCGTCGAAAGTGCAAAGCATTGGATGGAAAACAAGAAGGTTAGATAACAGCATGTTGGAATACATGACAAAACTCATACCTGACACACTTGATGGAAGCTCTGGAAGCCCCAACACATGTGCTAATGCACTAGTTAAGCTAATCACTGACATCTGCGATGCATCAATGCCACGGAAAAAGAGTGGTAACCGAAGAGCACCAGCGTACTGGTGGACAAACGAAATAGCGGAGCTAAGAGGGGAATGCTTAAGTTTGCGCCGGCAACACCAGAGACAGAGGGCAAGAAACAATCCCCAGTATCAACACCTCCAAGCTGCATACAAGCACAGCCGAATAAAACTACGGAATGCAATCCAAAAGAGCAAGCGCGAGGCCTTCGCAGAGCTATTAAAAGACGTCGACGACAATCCTTGGGGTAGCGGATACAATATCGTCCTGAAGAAACTGAAAGGGTACAACGCCAAACCGCCAGTATGCCCACTCATAATGAAGCGGATCGTCTCAGGCCTTTTCCCACAACAAGAAATATGCAGTGTACCGAGGGAGCTAGAAGTAGAAACCGCCGAGATCCCCCCGGTAACAAATAATGAAGTGCTCGCTGCTGCAGCTAGAATTAAAACCATCAAGTCCCCAGGTATGGATGGGATCCCAAATAGCATTCTTAAATATGTAGTTAAGAAGAAGACTGAAACCTTCAGCAATCTATACACGAAATGCATTCAAGAAGGTATTTTTCCAAAGAAATGGAAACGGCAACGGCTAGTTCTGCTACCCAAAGGCAACAAGCCCCCAGAAGAGCCTTCTTCATACAGGCCTCTGTGCATGCTGGACACTGCAGGGAAACTATTTGAATCAATAATAAGCGACCGACTCCAAGAGATTACGGAAAGTGACGACGGGCTCTCAAATAAACAATACGGCTTTCGAAAAATGCGGTCAACTGTCGATTCCATTGCGTCTGTCTGCGATATAGCGCGTAAAGCACTCGAAGGCAAAAGATGGTTCGAAGGAACTAAACAGTACTGCGCTGTAGTTACGCTGGATGTAAAAAATGCATTTAACTCCGCCAACTGGAACTACATAATTAAGGCGTTGATAGAGATGAAAATTCCAGACTACCTGACCCGAATACTCCTTAACTATTTTAGCGAAAGAGAGTTATTCTATGATACAAATGAAGGCCCAAAAAGGTACCATGTCACAGGTGGTGTGCCGCAGGGTTCGGTCCTCGGACCAATCCTTTGGAACATCATGTATGATGGCATCCTTAAAATTGAAAAACCCGAGGACGTGTCTATAATAGGCTATGCGGATGACATAGCGATCGTAGTAGTGGCGAAACATCTGGTGGACGTGTCGCGCATGTGTAGCGAAGCAATAGCGTCAGCAAAAACTTGGCTGCAGAACGCAGCACTAGAGTTGGCTGAACACAAGACAGAGGCATTGCTCATGACCAGTCGAAAAAAGCTGGAAAAGATTCAAATCCGCATAGGAAAACACACTGTAACGTCAGCGCAAACTTTAAAATACCTCGGTGTCGTACTCGATCCACGACTGAACTTTAAGGAACACCTGAAATATGCCAGCGAGAAGGCAAGGAAGACCAGTATGGCTCTTGCAAGACTCATGCCAAATATGGGAGGCCCAAAAGAGAAACAAAGAACCCTGCTTGCGAGCGTCAGCTCATCAATTTTAATGTACGCGACACCAATCTGGGCAAGCGCGACCCCTATAACCTCATATATGAGAGCACCAGCCTCGGTGCACAGATTATCTTCTCTTAGAGTATGCTGTGCATTCGTGACTGTGTCAGACGAGGCTGCAAATTTACTGGCTGGAAGATGCCCGGTAGACATAGCTGCAAGAACGGCGGCAGCAATAAAGCATAGCCCAAGTGAACGCAACAAGATCCTGCAACAAAGCACCGACGAATGGCAACAAAGGTGGGACTCGTCCCAAAAAGGACGTTGGACAAAGAGATTGATCCCAAGGGTAGACGAGTGGATTAAGAGAAAACACGGAGAAACAAACTTCTACCTTACCCAGTTCCTTACCGGGCATGGCTGCTTCCGACAATATTTATATAAATACAAGCACGTTGATCACCCCTTCTGCCTACATTGCGATGGTAAAATTGAAAGCGCAGAACACATACTGATGGACTGCCACAGATTCGACATAGAACGCAACGATCTAGAACGATATATGGGAAAAGCAGTGTCCCCGGAAGGCTTGCTGAAGGTTATGCTGTCCGATAAAGATATTTGGCACAAATGTGTAGGCACCATCACGGGAATAATGAAAAGACTCCGAATGGACGAGCGAAACGCGAACCGCGCAGAATTATAACGCACGCTGAGTGAAGACGAAGAATAACGTCCAGTGCCTGCCCTGCGAAGTAATATCGGAATTGATAGTCCCGCAGGGGTGCCACAGGCCCAGCGTATGAAGAAGGTTGGGTTTAGTCCGTAGGTGCCTGGAGGCAAATCGGGCATGCGGGCAGCACGGGCTGCTCGTATCTATGAAGATTCCTCCTCCCTGGTCGTAACCGAAAAAAAAAAAAAAAAAAAAAATATACGGGGCACGGTTGATGTCCTACCGTTTGTTAATGCCCCCCGCCGTACGGTGCTGGCGGAGGGGAAACTTGACCAAAGTTGACCGTGCGGCGGTTCTGGCCGACAGCGAAAAATTGCATTGACCAGTCTTTGGTAGACTTCACAACCTAACGGAGCAGCTACCACCACGTCATCAGGTAACACTGTTAAAAATTCACATAAACAAAAAATATAAACTCAAATTAGATTGTGTGCTTTCATTATTTCCATTGCGCTATATTTCTCGCTAAAAAAAATACGCTTCACATTGGAGCGTAACTTCCCATAAGTCGCCCCCGTGTGAGGGGAATGCGTCGCCAGTGAGATTAAAATTGAGATAATTGAGTGTGTAATTTATAATTAAAAGTGCAGCTTTTCCACGAGTTTATTTCAACTCCCGATTGTCTTGATCTCGATTTTCTCAAATTCCAGGATGCCAGCTCAACTAAAACTTCGGGTTGAAATGAAATATTCTTACGGACTCCATCTCCTAGGCATACGAACCTCTACCAGCTGTTCACTCAAAACCCAAGCCGCACATATTATCGGCGGTCGGGAAATTGTTCGATCCGACTGGATGGCTATAGGGGCATTTCATGCCAAGCGGGCAGGAAAAAATAAAAGGTTACGGTTTAGAATTCGTTCATATTTTGGGTAATTGTACTTGTACTAGGTATGAAAGTGTATACACAATCTTTTTTTTTAAATGATGGTTATTTGTCGGTTGTGGGTTTTTAAAGTATAGTAAAAATTCAAATTATGTTTTTTTATATATAATTTTTTCGTACTGAATTTTTTTTTTAAATGTTAAAACTGTGCCAAACCACTTTTCAAACTGCACGTCTGTTACTTGGTTCTTGTCGGAAATTACTTTCAAATGATGACGAATTGCATTTAAGCCAGGGCAAGGTTTCCAACACTCATTTGGTGATGTTTTTGCAGTCATTTATTTTAATTTTCATGTTTCACGTAGACAGTAGGTATTTGCGTTACCAACATTTGAAACTGGATTGCCATTTTGTCTCTACTGATATCTTTAATAATTTCGGAATGATATCTGTTAATTTGTTTTTCAATTTTGAAGAACTGTGCGTTCACTTCTTTAACATTTTTATTAATTATATTTGCTGTAGAATTGATAAGTGAGACTTGAGCTTTTAATCTATTCTTTATTTGATATTGATTGTTGAGTAGCGTCTTGAAGTTATCTTCTATCGATTCATGATCCTCAGCATCCATTAATCCGAACACGATGCTATAAATAGAGCCAACCCACTCTAATGGTGCTTTTTTTTGTTTTTTATTATCGATAATCAACTTGTGACTATGAATTATATCTTCGTAGCGCCTGCTCAATGATAGCGATATGACATTGCATTGTTCTTCAAACTGCGATAAAAGATGGCATTGATTTTTTATTTTTTGATATCATGTTGGTTTGCTCGAAGTATGCATGACGATCATAATATATGAGTAAATCTCAGGAAGATGTTATAACGTCCATTTTCCCAAGTGAATCCAGATAAGTCGTGGTGTTTTCAGAGAGTTTGTTCACTCCTGCGTTTCTGCCTTTTGATTCATTAAGCACCATTGCTTTGCTATTGAGCGACATACAAAGCAGCAACATTAGTATAAACCCAAATATACTTGATGATCGATTCTGCCTTTGCGATACGGTGGTCAAGCGAGTTTTAATCTCTTAATTTTGTAACAAAAGGACAAAGTTTATGAATTGGTCGCTTCAGTATATTATGTTGAAGCTTTAATGTCACAACTCGGACTCTGCCGTCACTTCCTGGATGAGCTTCTAAAACTTTAGGAAGAGGCCATTTTGCCGGTTGAGAGTTTTCCTCTTTAATTATAACTACATCTTCCACCTTTATGTTGTCTACGGGTGTTTTCCACTTAGTCCTTTGCTGAAGTGTATGCAGATACTCATTTTTCCAGCGATTCAAAAAGTCTTTTTGAATTTTCTGAACCAACTTCCGTTTGTTTAAGGTGGAAGTGCTGACATCTGTTTCGGGAGATGGAATTGACATTAATGGTCTTCCAATTAGAAAATGACCTGGTGTTAATGCATCAACTCCATTGTCGTCATTAATTGCATATAATGGACGCGAGTTCAAAGATGCCTCTATTTGTGCTAACACTGTGGACATCTCTTCAAAAGTTAGTTTCCTGTCTCCAATGGCCCTCTTTAAATGGTATTTCATGCCTTTCACTCCTGCTTCCCATATTCCACCAAAATGTGGGCCTGCCGGGGGAATAAAATGCCAAGTGCTTTTCTCGTTCGCCAATATTGGTGCTATCTTTGAATTTTGCTTTATTGCGGATTTAAATTCTTTATCGATCCATTTATTTGCTCCCACAAAATTTGTTCCGTTATCCGAGTAAATATGAGAGCATCTTCCTCTCCTGCCGAAAAATCTTCTTAATGCTGCTTGAAAGTCATCTGATGATAATTCACTGACTGCTTCCAGATGAATAGCTTTAGTTGTTAAACAAACAAAAACTGCAACGTAACCTTTGAATGATTTTTGACCGCGTCCTTTTGTACATCTCATCTGGAAAGGTCCTGCATAGTCAACTCCATAAAAGTAAAAGGACTTGATGTTGATACTCTGAATTCTGGTAAGTCGCCCATTATTTGTTTTGCGGATACTTGCTTATGTCTTATACACTTACAACAATATACAACTTTTTATTGCATTCTTTACACCGATTATCCAGTATTGTCTCTTATGATTGCTTCTGTTAATCGGTTTCCACCATGTATTGTAGCGTGGTGTGCATCTTTGATTATTAATGCAGTTAAAGTTGATTTATGTAGAATTATTGGGTGCCTTGAACAATAAGATAGCTCTGAATTTGTTAGCCTACCTCCAACTCTCATTACTCCATTTTTATCCAAAAACGGGTTGAGACTCAAAATTTGGCTTGTATTGTTTAGCTGTTTACCATTTAGTAGTTGTTTGACTTCATCTTTAAAAAATCGTTTTTGTGACTGTCGAATGATAATATTTTGTGCTGCATGTAATTCTTCTACAGACAAATTTACTGATGAGCTTCTTTTTCTTTTAGCAATTCGTAATATATAAGCCACTACCCTTTGAAGTTTTAACCTGCTAGAATATCGATTTATTAGTTGGTCTATAAATTCACTTTCAATTTTGGATGTTGTTAGTACTGTTGCTGTATTTATCACATCATTTGTTGGCCATTGATTCTCTGGCAATGGTAGCCATTTTGGCCCACACCACCATATGTCCATATCTAGTAATTTTGGAGATGATGTGCCTCTTGACGCTACGTCTGCTGGATTGTCTTTTGTGTTTACATGTCTCCAGGTTGCTTGTGGTACAAGTTTTTGAATTTCTTCCACTCGATTTCGAATAAATTTGTCCTTGTTTTTGTTTGCCTCAATCCAGCAAAGTGTAATTGTGGAGTCACTCCATGCATAAATTTTATGACTTCTCGTGATGATTTTACAAACTCTATTTATCAATTTGGCCAATAAGTGAGCAGCACAAAGTTCCAATGTTTTCCTGTTTTTAAGCGGATTAACTTTGGTTTTTGCAGTTAAAAACCTTACAGAATTGCCAACTTTGACATAGATGACCGCAGCGTACGCATTTCCTGAAGCATCACCGAATCCATGAATTTCAATTCAAGAACGCCGTCGAATTTTGTTACTCCATTTTCAATAATTCTACTGAAGACATCTCCACCAATAACCATGTCAATCCTGTCTGCTTTATTAAATAATGGGTCAGCAAGAGTGTCGTTTTCCCAATTCTTAAAATTGAACTTGAAGGATTGATCGGGTTGTGCAGTTGTAAGAGTTGATAGAACTATGGCCTCCACTTTTTCGACGTGCTTACTCAGAAATCGTGGCTTTATTTGTACGTTGACCTTAGATTTCGATTCACCAACCACAACATCTCCTAGTCCATGAAGTTTTGTCATAACTTTTGTCCTTGGCACACCTAATATCTGCGCTGCTTCTTCGGATATTGATGTTATTTGTGATCCTCGATCAATAAGAGCCCTTAATAACACATCACTTCCATTCGCAGGGTACTTGAGCTGTGGCTAAAATGACCATTGTCGATGTTGTTTTTGTGGACATTGATGTTTTCTTTTCGTCAGTCTCAGAATGTAGGAGCTCATGATAGTTTTTATTGCTAATTTTGAACTTTGTGTTGCTATTACAATTTTCGCCCCAATTATGGTTGAGGCACTTGTAGCATACTTTGTTTTCTCTGGCATATTTACGTCTGCCTTTGAATTTTCTGCAATCACTCGTCGTGTGACCTGAAAGCTTGCAATAGGTACACTGTTTATCTGAATATTTTGCGCTGAGCGACGTATGATTTGCCTTATAAGACTGTGGCTTGCGGTTTTTGAATGTGTTGTCTTTTTCCGCTACTGCTTTCAATGTTTGAAAGTGCTGATCCAAAAATTCGCAAACATCAGATAACTTGTGAAACTCTCTGGTCTTTCTAACAGTTTGTTCATACAGTTTGAGCCCTTCTTGATCTAGCTTTCGAACAATTACTCGAGCTATAAATGGATCAGCTTCTTCCGTTTTTATGCCTAACGACTTTATTGCGTTTAGACATTCATTTGTGGTATCGAGCAACTGTCTGACACTTTCGACATTGTTACTATTTGTTATAGGTTCATCTATTATTCTGTCCCACTGTGTCGTGAACAGAATCCGCATGTTATCATACCTATCTTTTAGAAGGCACCACGCTGCTTGATAGTTTTCTGCTGATATTTGCAGATGTTGAATCAACCGCATAGCTTCACCTTTCAAGCTAAGACGTAGACGCAGCATTTTTTCCGAACTAGATATTTGTTCGTTATTGTGAACCATGTCTTGGAACACGTTAAAAAAGTTAGCCCATTCTTTCATTTCTCCATAGAAAATTGGAATTTTAAGCTTTTCTAATTCCAAATTAGGACGAAATGCTATTTTTGTCTCTTCTTTTTTTAAACATCTTTTTAAAATTGAGAGCTCTTTAAAATAGTCTGTGCTATTTGTTCGTATGCTTCCTAAATTTCATTGCTATAGTACTTGGAGAGGTCGTTGGTATATGTATTTTCTACATTACTAAACAATGTTTCCAAATATTTAATTTGGTCGGAGTTTACCTCTGTCTCGAAATTTAAATCATTCATTTTTTTTCTGAGGTTGTCAATTTTATTCTTGAAAATAGTAAATTTTTGATCTACGGCATTTGATAAGGTAGCTCGGTTTTCTTCGTTTGCGTCGACTGGCGATTTCAAAGATGTATGTGGCAATGGAAACGTAATTTCATCGTTGAGTGCAAGTTTCATTTGATGGAACATTTCATCAATTTTTCTTGAAGGTTCACCATACGCATTTGTTTTAAAGTAGTCCTCATCACCTATTCCATCTGCCATTAGCTTTTCATGGTTGGAGTCAAAATCCTTTTGATATTTTAAAAGACTTTTATTTATGTCTTCTATTTTTGCCCTCATTATTGGTTTGCCTACTGAGTTGTTACAAATTTGCAGGACTTTTTTCGCTATGTCAAACTGGTTCTCAAGGATCTTTCCCCTATTTATTCCCATGTTGATTGCGTTTTTTTGTCTTGTGTTTGTTTTCTTCAAAAGGATCGTTGGAGGTTATTGGTTGGTTGCCAAGTTGACCTTGCTGTGCCTCGACTCACAGCGGGTTTTTATCCTTTTGAATCACAAGAATCGGATATTGCGGATAATTTCTTTTATTCCGGCTTATTTATCCTTTAAAAATCCCCTTTTAGGTGTCGCTTGAGCATCCGGCTCGAAGGACCAAATGTACAGTTTAAGTACTATATTTCAGAACGGTTTAACTTAATCCTTACCTCGGGTGGGGGGGTAATAAGTAAACATGCACTGCCTTATTCTGAAAACTACTTTTAATTTTTGTTCTCTACTCCTTACCACTGGTGGGGGGAAGTAAAGAATAAAATAAAAGGGAAGGATTAAGAAATATAGTTACAATGTTTCTAAATTGAGAATCTTTTGAATTCTGGTTTATTCAAGTATTTACAGCTCTTTATATACAAATTCTTAAGATTACGTTGCTTAACTAATTATGTATGTATGTGTGTGAGTATTTATGTTTAGCTGATAAAGAACCAACGCATGCTTAAGCGTATTGATTCTTAATCTAAACAATGTACAAATGCATTGATACATTTCTATTTTGTAAATGTGGATTTGTTTGTATGTATGAATGTGTATGTTTATTTTAGAATAAACAACATCATGAAATGAAATTATTAGCTGTGACTGACAACAAATGGTTTTTGTCAATATGTATTTGCTTATGTTTCTTTTACGAGCAAGTGTCTAATTTCATTACGTATTTCATGTGCGTGCAAGTATACTGATGGTACATTTGAATGTAAGTATGTATGTACGTGTGTATACAATTTTAGTTTTCTAAGTATTAAACTCTTATGTAACTAGTGGACTGTATCTATGTATATGTACATGTTCAAAGATATTTGAACAGTAGGTAAGAAGTTAACAACTAGTGTCAAACAAATTATTTAGTTTTTAGGTCGCTGCGGTCCTTTTCAGTAGTTAAACTGGAGTACTGATGTATAATTTAGGTAGAAAGTAGGTAAGTAGCAACTAGTGTCAAAAAAAATCATTTAGTTTTTAGGTCGCTGTGATCCTTTTAGTAGTAGTTTAACTAGTACTGATGTATATTTCAGGTAGATAATAGGTAAGTATCAACTAGTGTTGAAAAATTTATTTAGTTTTTAGGTCGCTGGGGTTCTTTTTAGTAGTTAAACTAGAATACTGATGTATATTTCAGGTAGAAAGTAGGTAAGTAGCAACTAGTGTCAAAAAAATTCCTTTAGTTATTAGGTCGCTGCGGTCCTTTTTAGTAATTAAATTAGGTTTAAAGTGCATCGAACGTAGGTAGAACACAGTTTCACTACATTTTTATATTTATTAAATGTCTTTTTCACACGAACCGATGGTTACAAACAAGTGCCTAGCGTCATACTCAGCGCGAGGCATATTTGCACAAATTCACATATCTCCCTAACTGATGGAGATCCTACTCTAAACCTTCTAGGGTATTATACATATTATTATTATTATTTATTTATTAATTACAATTAAAATTATAAATTAAAATATATTAAAGCGCTAGCTGCTAAGGTATAGGATAGTCATTATGTGAAATTTAACTATAATAGATGTGCGATGTTTACGTTTTTTTTTAAGTTAAAGATGATTTTACGTTAGATTCCGTAGAGCATTTAAGTATGTCTACAGGGTCCTTATCATCAAAGAAGTCGATACGTACGGAAGATAAATCAGGACATCTTGATATGATATGGCGAAGAGTTAGGTTGGATGTGTTGCCGAAAGTACATAACGGCTGGTGTGTTGTTTAAAAGGCATGTAAAGATAGAGGCATGCTTTTAAAGCCACTTTAGCCGCTCGGTTGGCATATTCATTACCTGGGATACCTGCGTGGCCGGGAATTCACATGAGTTCGACTTTTGGCGATAAGCAAATTAGTAGTTGTTGAATGCGATATATTGGGTTGTAGTGTAATACACAATAATACATATTGACACGCACACACAAAATGTACAAAGCGTACAATAATAAATACCGACATACAATTATGCAAAAAGCTATCACTTACAGATATGCAAACATACATATGATACATATATCACATAATAATACATATTGACACACACACGCACACAATGCAATTTACATTCCGGCATCAAATCACTGACACTGCATTTTTGGGCGATTTGAAGGCCAACACTCAAGTGCATTACTCCAATAAAATATATTAATTTATTACCGTGGGAAACAAATGCATGATAAAGTATCACATTGATTTCTGATTGGTTGATTAAGAATTTATAATAAAATTTCTTTGCGGGGAAGATAGCACTTAAGCAGAAAATATTTGTGAATAAAATTAATATTAATCGACAAGCAAAACAAGTTGTTTGAGATTTTTATTCAACCAAGAGCGGCCTAGCGGCCTAGAAAATAAAGCAAATTGCGCTAATAATACAACAAACATCCTTTTTTTTCTTATTACATGGCGATCCTGCCAAACTGGCGACCATCGATTTTTTTAATAATCCTGCCCAATTGGCAAAATAAAAATTTTAAGATAAAATTTACTGAATTAAAATGATCCTGCCAAATCGGTAACATTTTTAAATAATTTATCCTTACTTGCTATGGAGGAAACCACGTCAATAGAAGAATATACAGTTCAGTATATAAAAGATGTCCCGATATATACACCAACTCCAGGAGAGGCTAAACCAAAACCTATTTCTTTGGAAAAATTTAGAGCGAGACAAAAGATACAACAAAAAATTTTCACCACTCAATTACTGAAAAACCTAGAAGGAAATCAAGAGTCGGTAAAGCGGTGAGATACAGGAAGGAACTTCGCGAGGTGTATCAGCGTATACACATTACATCAGGAGCAAACAGAAAAATTAATTTGGAAAAACTAGAGGAATTAAAAAGATGTGCGGCCCAAAGCAGACTCATCAAGCGCCCACAGAAGTCATAAATAATAATGTAAATGATAGTATAATTACAAAAGATGAAAGCACTAAATATTTAGTATATTTATTAATTATAATTATTGTTTTATATGGGTTATTTAGGTTACATCATAATTATAAAAACTATGTAAAAACCCAGATTTCTAGATCAGTAGATAATATAAGTGGCTAAAATAAATATTATTACATGCTTAAAATAAGTACATGGACAAATTAAACGACATTTTATCCAATTTAAAAAAGAATCCAACTAGGACATATTAAGGTACATATGTATATTGAACAAACAAAAAGTAAAATGGGCAGAGGTTGTATTGCAAAATAAACAGCATCAAATTGACGAAATACATCCGTTATTTCAAAACATAATTTCCAAAATTTATTCACTTCTAAAGAACAAAATGGCAAACTTTGACATTTCAACTGCCTCAAAAATAATCCCCGAATTCGGAGGAGAACATTATCCTCTTACAAAATTTTTAGACACCATTGAGTTTTATGCACATACACTCAATGATGCACAAAAGAATATGCTATTAAAATATATATAAGCAGGCAAAATTGCACAAAAAGTAAAAAACAGACTTGCGGTAGGCGGTCCGCTGCTGTGCGCGGTGCGTGCCGGAGTTGCAGCATTGCGTGGCACAGTGATTGCTGAACAGATCTGTGCGGTCGGGGCAACTACTTGCATTGCGGTGTCCATGTCAATCTCTATGGGAGAAGAGTGAACGTGCTAAAAAATCACATGCAGTTTTTGAAAGTGGGTATTAGAGTGAGGAGTTTGTGGTTTCCTTCTGACCAACTCGTTTCATTGTTATGCTGTGGTTTATATTTGGTTTAAGCGGTTTAAATTGGTCTCCTCCCATGATCGCCCCCTGTTATTTGCTGCCGCTTCCAAGTTTTTCAAATTAAACAAAAGAGGTATTAAGCTAAGTGATATTGGGCGCCAATCCGAAGGAACAATACATCTAAATGAATCTCTCACCAGGCGTACGCGTGCGGTGATGCAATTCGCCACTCAACTGAAAAGACAAAATTGTGTAACATCTGCCTTCTCTTTTAAGGGACAGGTGTTTGTTCGCGTGCGGCCAAATGAAGCCACGGTTAAAGTAGTCAGCATAGATGAAATTAAAGCGTTAACTGCTGACAGAAAATTACTTGTTTCTAAGATTTATTGTAATGTTCTCTGTACTTTTTCTTATATCTTGCTTCGCTATACCTTTTCTCACCTTACCTCTTTATCCATTCTGAGTGCTATGTATATACATGTGGTTATTATTTGTCATCGCCCCCAGTGTGCAGCGTTTATTGCCCTGCAATGTTTATATCAACAGTAAAAAACATGGTGGTTACAAAGACGGCACCTATAATTTGATTCGGCTCATTGGCAATCAAAAACGCGGTCTAAGAGTGTGCCATCTTAATGCTCAAAGCCTCCAACATAAAATTGACGAATTTAGATATGTACATATTTGAATGCTCCAATGTCGATGTTGTATGTGTATCTGATACTTGATTCTCTTCGTGTCATATTGATAATTTTATATGTATTAGTGGCTATAAACTGTTTCGTCTAGACAGAATCGGGAATGGTGGTGGTGTCGCTATATATGTAAAATCTGGCATTTCGTGTAAACTTAAATGTAAATCTGAACCTTTGGAAAGTGTTGAGTATATTTTCGTCGAGCTGGCATCTAAAACAAATACAGTTTTAGTTGGATGTGTATATAGACCTAATCGCCAGTTTGCATATTCCAATTTCGTTGATATTGTGGAAAATCTGAGTTTAAACTATAGTGCCCTTATTATAACTGGTGATTTCAACAGTAACTTACTAACGGAAACCAATTCTCGCTCTCGATGGAAAATCTCGGTCTGTACTCGGTGAACAATACGATACCTACCCATTTTACGCAAACTAACAACACCCTATTAGAGGTTTTCTTTGTATATGAAATGACTAAAGTACTTCTCTATGACCAACTATCTGTAGCCAACTTCTCAAAGCATGATTTAATTTTTCTTATTTACGATTTTAGTTTTACGTATGATTCGTTTCAATATACATATCGCGACTTCATCAATATTAATTATAACCATCTTGAGTTAGCTGTGGACGCTGTCGACAGGAAATCTGTTCAAAATTTGGTTTCGGCTGAAGAACAGATTTGCTTTCTACAAAAAAACATCAGCACACTTTTTGATAAGTTTGTACCGCTTGTTGCTAGAAAAAACATAGTGAGGAGCAAGCCATGGTTCAATAATGATATTAGGAAATCAATTGACAAGCGAAATAAGGCGTATAATAGATGGAAACAATCCAAGTCGGAAAATAACTATTATGGCTACAAGATCTTAAGAAGGGAAGTTACCAAGGCCATTAAGATACAAAAATTTTAATTCTATGAACAAAAATTTAGCTCTGCCGTAGGTTCTAAACAAACATGGAATCATATTCGCGATTCGGCATTGGTAATAGAAACAATCCGGGCAAAGAATCCGTTAATGTGAATGAGCTTAATGAACAATTTGTCCAAGTGCCCGCTGGTAGTAATAATAATATTTGTTATCATCGTTATAATGTTGGTAAAACTGTCTCTGTGCCTGGTTTCTGTTTTAAATGTATTGATGAATGTGATGTTGTCCAATCTATACTGAGTGTTAAATCTAATGCTGTTGGTCTTGATGATGTGCATCCAATATTTGTTAAGTGTTTACTGCCAAAAATTTTAACTTTTATCACCTATGCATTTAATACTATTCTGACAACGTCTTCATTTCCAAACTGCTGGAAAACGGCCAAAATCATTCCGGTTAAAAAGCCCAATGGTGAATATAGGCCCATTGCGATACTTCCTTATTTATCTAAGGTACTGGAAAAAATTATGAGCAAGTAAATCAACCACTTTACATCAAAGAACTCCTTGATGACCCCGCACCAATCAGGCGTTACTACAAATAGAAGTTGTATAACAGCGCTCATTAAAGTCTCGGACGATATTAGGCTAAATATTGACAAAAATCACGTAACATTTTTAACTATTCTTGACCACTCAAAAGCTTTTCACACCGTTGACCACAAATTAATGTGCTTAAAACTTGACAGCCTATTAAACTTTTCAACATCGGCAGTAAACCTAGTAAAGTCTTATTTTTTTTCACCGCGGAGGGTAGTTTTTATACATAAAACGGCTTTTCGTCTTCATTAAGAGATGATGACGCTGGCATTAATAGATTTACATAATCAATGTATATCGCCAAATAATTTATGTCCCCATTAAAGGGAGCAACCAGCTTTAAGCCATTGTTAGTGTAATGGCTGATAGGGTTGTTGACAGTGTCGATAATTCAGCTATTGGCTCTGCTGCTGATGCACTCTTCTGTATTACCTCTCTTATGACTCCTGTTTACTGTAGTGACCCACATTAAATCGCTGACTGTGCAATACAGCAATGTAAACAAATACATAGCTTAACGCATTGACCGCTGCACTGACGCAACGCTATCGCTGCGACAGCAGAATATCGATGCGACAGCAGAATATTTCAGTGACACAGAATGCATAGCTAACTGCATGCACTCTTTTAATTGGTTACGCTATTATTGGAAAGCGGAAAAAGAGGTGGAGTTATGGAAATGATTTTCAGTTACATTTTAGTATAAATAGACTTAAGTTTTACCAAATAAAATCAGAATTATTTTGACAGCTAAAAACTGGCATTTTATTTCTCAAATCATTTCGGCAACCTAACGGCTGCCTATTGAACGGCAGAATCCTCTCTGCCTTAATAATGAAGAGGAGTTTCATAAATTATAAAGACACTAGGACCAACACATGGCGATCCTGCCAAACCACAAGACCATTTACTGCCAATCACAAAAATTAATAAAATTGTATTCATGGCATACTGATTTACAAACGCGATCAACATGAATCCGCTGAAGATTTTCTATTTCGTGGCTTTACCTGTGGCCGTCGCCAGCGCATCGCCCAGACATGGCAAGAACAAGGACAATAAGGTGTCGAGTAGTTTGAAGCCCACCGATTGGTTGTCGCTGTCCGAACTCGAGTCGACGCAATCTGTTGACGATATCGCTTTGCAACAAATAAAAAAATTTACACTAAATATCATATAATTATATAAAAAAAAAAAAAGTAAAATAAATTTAAACTTTACTTAATAAGATTGTTAGCAATATGGGCGGCCAAGAATCCAAAATAAGCGATCCAAAAGCAAATGTAATAAATGAGGTAACAGTTGAAGACGATCATAAACAAACAATGACAGAATTGCTATTACTTATAATAACAACAATATTAGTTGCAGATTTTGTCATTAAACTACACTCAATATATAGAAAAGAATATCACCTACAATATCAAACAAGACCAAATTTAAAAAAAAAACATTATGGAACATTGGTTAAAAATTGTCGAAAAGATAAAGGTAGAAAAAGAAAATTTTAATAAATCATATAAATGTTTAAATAAAACAATAAAGGTCAAAGAAGAAACACTAAATAAGCATTTAAGAACATTAATTACATCACTAGAGACCATTAGAAGTATACTAAATGTTCACATAACTAGGTTAACCAAAGAACATAAAGAAATTGGACTAGGAGTATTTTGGTCACATAGGGACAAATTACTTAAAATATTAGCAAATTACAATTTAGATATAAACATATCACATACAATCAACACACAAATAATAATCCCAACTGAAAATTTTAACATTGAGTCCGGCCAACAAATAATTACAATGTCTGAGTTTAGTTTACAAACAGCTATGAAAGCTATTCCGAGCTTTTCTGGAAATCACAAAGATTTGGAATCATTTCTAAAAATTATTGAAATAATCTATAACAGCCTAACCGAAACAGGCAAAACAGCACTAATAGATTTTGTGGTTTACGTGAAACTGAGTCAAACGGTGAAGACAAACGTAACTGCAATACAAATACCACAAACATTAGAGCAACTAAAAAATTCACTGACAAATAAATACAAATGCACAACAACTATACCCCACATACAAAACCAACTCGCCAATCTCACCCAAAGAAATCTAAGCATAGCAAATTTCAAAAATAAAATATTACAGTTGATATCAGAACTAAATGTATTGCAAATAGGACAGCTAGGAACAAATTCAACAACTGAACAAAAATCATTGATCACTCAACTCAATGAACAATACAGTCTGACAATATTTAAAAACGGACTAAATGACCATATTAAACAAACAGTATTTGCTGCACTACCTAAATCTTTTGACACTGCTGTTGAACTTGCTCTAGAAATAGAACAAGGAAATCAACACAATAGTAGAAATACGCTGTATTTTGGAACGAATTTCCGTCATCCCTTGTCAAGTTTGGTTTGGAGACAAACCGGTTTCGGCGTTGTGCCATCTTCAGTGTAATTTTTCGTTCTGATTATTTTCTGTACGTACGTTAGTCTTTATAGTATAGACTAACGTACGTACAGAAAATAATCAGAACGAAAAATTACACTGAAGATGGCACAACGCCGAAACCGGTTTGTCTCCAAACCAAACTTGACAAGGGATGACGGAAATTCGTTCCAAAATACAGCGTATAATTACCCTGTCGGAAACCACAACAACCAAAAAGAATATAATAGTAGAAATGTTATGTTCATCAGAGACAATAATAGAAACAACAATAACAGACAAAGGAATCAAAACTGACCACAGACCACTAGTATCACTATTTTCGCACAGAAACCCATCATCAAAAATGACAAGAATTAGAATAGATCTATCTGAATATGACTTTGAAATTATATACAAGCAAGGCAAGATAAACACTAATGCAGATGCATTATCACGCATCAAGATAAACAGTGACATACTTAAAGCAATGATTCCAACAAGTAAAAATGAAAAAGAAGATATTAAAAGCATTAACGTTATAACAAGGAGCAAGGCCGCAAAATTAAAGAATATTGAAGAAGAAGAATTAGCGCAAAAGAATATAAATACCGGTACACGCATTATTAAAGAAAATACAGCTCTCAAGAAGCCTGATCAACTTCATATTTGGGAATGTACATCTTTTAATGACGTAAAGAAAATGAAGAAATTGAAATTTTATATTGAAAAAGAAAGTAGTACTACAATTGAAATAATTGATAATAAAGTGCACGTAACCTGTAGCGATGACCCTTTGAATCTAGATTCATTGTTGGAGAAACTACATGGTTCACTAAGAAGTTCACGTATAAAGGAGCTAGCCCTTTGTGACAAAGATTTTATATTTCAAAACATTGATATGAATGCATTCAAGAAGAAATACAATGAATTAGAAATGAATAAACGCGCGCCAATAAAAATACTAATATATAGAGCTCCAAGAGAAGTAGAAAGTATGATACTTAAATATAAATTGATAGATGAATTTCACTGCTCAAACATTGCAGGTCACTTAGGAATCCGAAAAACTATTTTAAAACTCAAACAAAGATATATTTGGAAAAATATGAGACAGATGGTAAAAGAATTTATAAACAACTGCAAAAAATGCACACAAAACAAAGTAGTTAGACATACAAAAGAACCACTTGTAGTGACAGACACACCAACCACAACTTTTGACACCATAACAATTGACACTGTAGGCCCATTGCGCATATCTAATGGCTACAGATACATACTGACAATGCAATGTGACTTATCAAAATTTGTAATAGCACACCCAATTGAAAGTAAAGACGCAAAAACAATAGCAACCACTTTAGTTGAACAACTCATTCTAAAGTACGGTTTCATTAAAACATTAAAATCAGACAGAGGGACAGAATTTGTAAACGAGCTAATGAGTAACGTATGTAATTTACTCAACACAAGACAAATATTTTCCACTCCATATCACCATCAAACAATAGGCACACTTGAGAAAAACCACAGAACGCTTAACGAGTATTTACTTTCATTTGCCGACGACTATGAATGGGACAAGTGGATCTCATATTACACTTTCGCATACAACACCACCCCTCACGTAGACACATTGTATTCACCGTATGAATTAGTTTTTGGTAAACTACCAACTCTACCAAGCGACAACATAAATAAACAAAACAAAATTTACGACATTGATAATTATGCCAATGAATTGAAAATGAGACTCCAAACCTCAATAAAAAATGCCAGAAATATAATAAATATTGTTAAAAGTAAAAGAAAAACAAAATATGACAATAATGTAAATATAAGTAATTTTGAAATAGGAGACTTAGTTTATAAAAAAAATCAAAGCCCATACCATGGCCCATATAAAATTGTAAATAAAAGAGGAGTAAACTCCACATTAGATATTAATGGTAAACATAAGGAACTACATAACAACATATTAAAAAAATACAAAGAACTACATTAAGAACACAAAATTAAATAATAAGCATAAATTATAGTTTAAACATATAACAAAATCATAGCAATAAGCAAAATATTATCATATCCATACACATGTAAAACACTTGCATATCTCCACACAAAAAAAAAAATTTATTTCATTATGCGAACGAAATAAATTTTTTCCTCTGAATGGTAAGGGTGTAGTGACCCACATTAAATCGCTGACTGTGCAATACAGCAATGTAAACAAATACATAGCTTAACGCATTGACCGCTGCACTGACGCAACGCTATCGCTGCGACAGCAGAATATCGATGCGACAGCAGAATATTTCAGTGACACAGAATGCATAGCTAACTGCATGCACTCTTTTAATTGGTTACGCTATTATTGGAAAGCGGAAAAAGAGGTGGAGTTATGGAAATGATTTTCAGTTACATTTTAGTATAAATAGACTTAAGTTTTACCAAATAAAATCAGAATTATTTTGACAGCTAAAAACTGGCATTTTATTTCTCAAATCATTTCGGCAACCTAACGGCTGCCTATTGAACGGCAGAATCCTCTCTGCCTTAATAATGAAGAGGAGTTTCATAAATTATAAAGACACTAGGACCAACACATTACTCACTTGAGGGGGTATCAGTAGATGTAGGAATTCAATTTAATAATGTTCTATATATTATTTAGAGGTAATTAAAAGTGAAGTACTAGAGGTCAAAAAAAGGTGAATGCGCACTTAGCAAGTTTCAAGTTGAAAGATTTTTTTCCTTTTTCTTTTTGCAAACACACGTATTTCACAAGATTACACGCGGCGCGCTGCAGCGTGTCCAAACCTGCAGCCGTTTACGCCGTTTAGACTTGTTTATTCGCTTTCCCTTCTACGCCTGACGAGGCATCAACAATAAAACGCGCATAACTTTTTTCCTTTTTCCACTTACCGCGATTTTATTCCTACCAAAATTTCTGCTAATGAACAAGGTATTATAATACGTCAAGAAAAGTATTAGAATCGATGAAGAAGTAACAATTAATTCAATTTATTTATAACAATTTTTGTTACTTTTACCAATTTTTATGCATTGTTTATGTAATTATTTTTATTCGAAAGAATAAACACTGAGTAACAAACAGTAAAAAATCAGCGGGATCCTTCTAACAGTTTAGAAGTGTTTAAGATTACGCTTACTTTTTCTGAGTGCTAGTGTGCACAATAAATAACGAGACTTTGGTTTTACAATATGGTATGAATTCAAGTTTATTTTATCGTGTGTAATAATAATTTTAGTTGTGCATGCACTTCAGCGTAGCACTTTGCGAAAATTAAATTGATAAGTTACAATTTGTATCAAATATCAACGAGTCGGGTCGTCTTGCATCTTTATCACCTCCGGGCGGTCGATGCTCCGTGGCAATTGCCGTTTGCTGATATAGCGCCTGCCTTGCCAGATCGCTCACTAACAACGTCACTAACCGTCGCAAACGCCGAGATCGCTGCTGTGCGGACCGACTCTGTTACGCTTGGCCTGTCCCCCCCACAATGGTGGTAACTTGCTTGAATTAAGATAAATGGGTATAAAGAGTGAGCATACTGTTTGGCCCGGGGGGAGTACACACAGTTCAATGATTTTTCGGGTTATGGTTCCCTGTTGGGTTTTTATGTCTACCACATGAACATTATCGTCGGGTCCGGGGTGTAGTCGTATAATGCGACCAAGTCGCCATTCAGTTGGAGGGAGTATGTCATCCCTTGCAACAACCAAATCTCTTTCTTGCATGTTTCTTTGGGGAGTTTTGCATTTGTATCGCTTCTCTAGATTCTGCATATACTCGTTCTTCCATCGCACGCTGAACTGATGATGAAGAACTTTGAGTCTCTGCCACTTATTCACGAGTGGAAGATCTTGGGCGTCGGGTTCAGGTGGTGAGATGATTGGAGCACATCGTAGGAAATGTCCTGGGGTGAGTGCCAACAAATCTTGTGGATCCTGTTTCATGGGTGAGAGTGGTCTGGAGTTAAGTACCGCTTCAATTCGCACTAAGAGTGTTGAGTATTCTTCAAAAGAGAATTTTTGGTTTCCAGCGACTTAATTAAAACGGGTTTTAAAACTAACACCCGCTTCTCAAAGACCGCCCACATGAGGGGCATAGGGGGGTATAAATTCCCAGGAAAATCCATGTAACGCATATTTCTCTGAAATATCAGAGGCCGCTGCCTTGATGAACAGAGCCATCTCCTTATGCATGGCCCGTTGTGCTCCCACGAAAGTCTTGCCGTTGTCCGACAGCATTTTATGGGGTAGCCCTCGGCGACCAGTAGAACGGGCGAAAGCGGCTCTAGGCTATGAAAGGATTCGATTCGTCTCTCTTCTGGGGGGTGGACCGCTAAAGATCTGGTTATTTCCGGCCATTACTGGGAAGGTTTGGATAACCAAAACCATCCAAGAGTGCTTGTAGCGAGATCTTAGGGTTAGCATCATCGGAAGCCTAAATCGGCTGGATTGTCCTGACTGAGCACATGGCGCCAAGGGGCATTATTCATATTATCTAAAATTTGGGACGTTCTATTTGCCACATAGGTTTTCCATGCCAGCATGATAGATGAATCGGTCCAGAGGATTAACTCATGGGAGGGCCTATTGAGTTCTGAACGGATTTGCTTACTAAGTTTGGAGAGAAAACTGCTCCGCATAGCTCTAATCTGGGAAGATTTACGGTTTGGAGGGGTGCAACTTTACTCTTTGCGGAAAGTAATGAAGTTTAGAATGATGTATTTTGGAACGATTTTCCGTCGATCCTTGTCAAATTTGGTTTTGAAACAAACCGGTTTCGGCGTTGTGCCATCTTCAGTGTTATTTTTCGTTCTCAGAGTCGCCACTTCAATATTATTACCATTAAGTCGTTCTGAACAATGGGGCCTGTGTAGCGCATCGTTTAACGAGTTACCTGAATGTGACGTTTTTGTAGCATTAAATACAACGCGAACTTTTGTAGTCGTGCTGTCAGGTTTTAAAACAGCATGATGGGGGAGATAAAATGAGAAATATTTTCCGTATCTAATTATTTCGGTAGGGGCGGAAGGTGACATATGGTCAAGTGATAGGTATTATTGGAGTACATCGTACATCTTAATTCTAATCAGAAGTAATCAAAACCATTAATCGCCCACTCATCAAATCATCAATTATTAAATCAATAAAAATAAAATAGAATAAAATAAAACATCATTCCAACCATAACTTGTGTGAACTATAAGTAAACAAAAACAACTACGTCGAGCCGTTTGTGTACTTTGCTCCCGCTGTAGCTGTCACTGCCGTTTATTGACAACGATTAGCTGGATATATTCTCTTCTGTGTTAACAGCTGTGCGGTTGTGCGTTGGTGCTTTTATTTTTGTCTCTATTTTATTTTCTTATCCGTCTATCGCTGCAATTGCTCAGCATTCATCAAATAATGACTACTCGCACAAAATCTGCTCGCCTGGTAATCGCTTCACCGAATAAGATACTCGCAACTACGCCTAAGAGTGCCTTGCCCGACATTGCGTGGATCTCGCAGCTTGAAGCGAAGCTTATGAGTGCTATGACAGAAGTTGTAAGAGAGGTGGTAAAGGAATCAGCTGACGCTATTATGCAGAAACTGGGAGAGACGACTGCTGAGCTGGCCAACATGAAGAGAGACCTACGAACTTTTGAGCGTAAAATTAAACAAATTGAGGGCGACCACAAAGAAATGGCAGAGCTGCGCAATGATGTTTGCGCACTAAAGGAGGAAATGGAAAACAAAAGCGTTGAAACAGATGTTGTTATCAGCGGCATTCCGCAAGTGCCAGACGAAAAGGTAGGGGAAATTTTCAATAAAATCTGCCAAGTTATGCAGCTGAATCCTCTCCCATATCGATCGGCTTTTCGTGTTCGCAACAGCAAAGCGAAAAATACACCGCTGATTGTTAAATTGGTCTCCTCCCAAGATCGCCCCTGTTATTTGGTGCCGCTTCCAAGTTTTTCAAATTAAAGAAAAAAGGTATTAAACTAAGTGATATTGGGCGCCAATCCGAAGGAACAATACATCTAAATGAATCTCTCACCAGGCGGATGCGTGCGGTGATGCAATTCGCCACTCAACTGAAAAGACAAAATTGTGTAACATCTGCCTTCTCTTTTAAGGGACAGGTGTTTGTTCGCGTGCGGCCAAATGAAGCCGCGGTTAAAGTAGTCAGCATAGATGAAATTAAAGCGTTAACTGCTGACAGAAAATTACTTGTTTCTAAGATTTATTGTAATGTTCTCTGTACTTTTTCTTATATCTTGCTTCGCTTTACCTTTTCTCACCTTACCTCTTTATCCTTTCTGAGTGCTATGTATATACATGTGGTTATTATTTGTCATCGCCCCCAGTGTGCATTGTTTATATCAACAGTAAAAAACATGGTGGTTCCAAAGACGGCACCTATAATTTGATTCGGCTCATTGGCAATCAAAAACGCGGTCTGACAGTGTGCCATCTTAATGCTCAAAGCCTCCAACATAAAATTGACCAATTTATATACATATTTGAATGCTCCAATGTCGATGTTTTATGTGTATCTGATACTTGGTTCTCTTCGTGTCATATTGATAATTTTATATGTATTAGTGGCTATAACCTGTTTCGTCTAGACAGAATCGGGAATGGTGGTGGTGGCGCTATATATGTAAAATCTGGCATTTCGTGTAAACTTAAATGTAAATCTGAACCTTTGGAAAGTGTTGAGTATATTTTCGTCGAGCTGGCATCTAAAACAAATACAGTTTTAGTTGGATGTGTATATAGACCTAATCGCCAGATTGCATATTCCAATTTCGTTGATTTTGTTGAAAATCTGAGTCTAAACTATAGTGACATTATTATAACTGGTGATTTCAACAGTAACTTACTAACGGAAACCAATTCTCGCTCTCGATGGAAAATCTCGGTCTGTACTCGGTGAACAATACGATACCTACCCATTTTACGCAAACTAACAACACCCTATTAGAGGTTTTCTTTGTATATGAAATGACTAAAGTACTTCTCTATGACCAACTATCTGTAGCCAACTTCTCAAAGCATGATTTAATTTTTCTTATTTACGATTTTAGTTTTACGTATGATTCGTTTCAATATACATATCGCGACTTCATCAATATTAATTATAACCATCTTGAGTTAGCTGTGGACGCTGTCGACAGGAAATCTGTTCAAAATTTGGTTTCGGCTGAAGAACAGATTTGCTTTCTACAAAAAAACATCAGCACACTTTTTGATAAGTTTGTACCGCTTGTTGCTAGAAAAAACATAGTGAGGAGCAAGCCATGGTTCAATAATGATATTAGGAAATCAATTGACAAGCGAAATAAGGCGTATAATAGATGAAAACAATCCAAGTCGGAAAATAACTAATATGGCTACAAGATCTTAAGAAGGGAAGTTACCAAGGCCATTAAGATACAAAAATTTTAATTCTATGAACAAAAATTTAGCTCTGCCGTAGGTTCTAAACAAACATGGAATCATATTCGCGATTCGGCATTGGTAATAGAAACAATCCGGGCAAAGAATCCGTTAATGTGAATGAGCTTAATGAAAAATTTGTCCAAGTGCCCGCTGGTAGTAATAATAATATTTGTTATCATCGTTATAATGTTGGTAAAACTGTCTCTGTGCCTGGTTTCTGTTTTAAATGTATTGATGAATGTGATGTTGTCCAATCTATACTGAGTGTTAAATCTAATGCTGTTGGTCTTGATGATGTGCATCCAATATTTGTTAAGTGTTTACTGCCAAAAATTTTAACTTTTATCACCTATGCATTTAATACTATTCTGACAACGTCTTCATTTCCAAACTGCTGGAAAACGGCCAAAATCATTCCGGTTAAAAAGCCCAATGGTGAATATAGGCCCATTGCGATACTTCCTTATTTATCTAAGGTACTGGAAAAAATTATGAGCAAGTAAATCAACCACTTTACATCAAAGAACTCCTTGATGACCCCGCACCAATCAGGCGTTACTACAAATAGAAGTTGTATAACAGCGCTCATTAAAGTCTCGGACGATATTCGGCTAAATATTGACAAAAATCACGTAACATTTTTAACTATTCTTGACCACTCAAAAGCTTTTGACACCGTTGACCACAAATTAATGTGCTTAAAACTTGACAGCCTATTAAACTTTTCAACATCGGCAGTTAACCTAGTAAAGTCTTATCTTTTTCACCGTTCGCAATCCGTAAGTATACGTGACAGTATGCCTAACCCGTTGCCTATTTCTAAAGGTGTTCCGCAAGGATCAATTCTTGGCCCTCTACTGTTCACGTTGTACATAAATGACTTTCCAACTGTTTTGAAATATAGTAATATTCACGTTTACGCAGATGAAGTCCAACTGTATCTTTGTTGTTCCCTAGTATCTGTCAATGCATGTATTACTAACTTAAACACAGACTTATATTGCTTGAATCAGTGGGCCTGTGTAGCGCATCGTTTAACGAGTTACCTGAATGTGACGTTTTTGTAGCATTAAATACAACGCGAACTTTTGTAGTCGTGCTGTCAGGTTTTAAAACAGCATGATGGGGGAGATAAAATGAGAAATATTTTCCGTATCTAATTATTTCGGTAGGGGCGGAAGGTGACATATGGTCAAGTGATAGGTATTATTCGAGTACATCGTACATCTTAATTCTAATCAGAAGTAATCAAAACCATTAATCGCCCACTCATCAAATCATCAATTATTAAATCAATAAAAATAAAATATAATAAAATAAAACATCATTCCAACCATAACTTGTGTGAACAATAAGTAAACAAAAACAACTACGTCGAGCCGTTTGTGTACTTTGCTCCCGCTGTTGCTGTCACTGCCGTTTATTGACAACGATTAGCTGGATATATTCTCTTCTGTGTTAACAGCTGTGCGGTTGTGCGTTGGTGCTTTTGTTTTTGTCTCTATTTTATTTTCTTATCCGTCTATCGCTTCAATTGCTCAGCATTCATCAAATAATGACTACTCGCACAAAATCTGCTCGCCTGGTAATCGCTTCACCGAATAAGATACTCGCAACTACGCCTAAGAGTGCCTTGCCCGACATTGCGTGGATCTCGCAGCTTGAAGCGAAGCTTATGAGTGCTATGACAGAAGTTGTAAGAGAGGTGGTAAAGGAATCAGCTGACGCTATTATGCAGAAACTGGGAGAGACGACTGCTGAGCTGGCCAACATGAAGAGAGACCTACGAACTTTTGAGCGTAAAATTAAACAAATTGAGGGCGACCACAAAGAAATGGCAGAGCTGCGCAATGATGTTTGCGCACTAAAGGAGGAAATGGAAAACAAAAGCGTTGAAACAGATGTTGTTATCAGCGGCATTCCGCAAGTGCCAGACGAAAAGGTAGGGGAAATTTTCAATAAAATCTGCCAAGTTATGCAGCTGAATCCTCTCCCATATCGATCGGCTTTTCGTGTTCGCAACAGCAAAGCGAAAAATACACCGCTGATTGTTAAATTGGTCTCCTCCCATGATCGCCCCTGTTATTTGGTGCCGCTTCCAAGTTTTTCAAATTAAAGAAAAGAGGTATTAAACTAAGTGATATTGGGCGCCAATCCGAAGGAACAATACATCTAAATGAATCTCTCACCAGGCGTACGCGTGCGGTGATGCAATTCGCCACTCAACTGAAAAGACAAAATTGTGTAACATCTGCCTTCTCTTTTAAGGGACAGGTGTTTGTTCGCGTGCGGCCAAATGAAGCCACGGTTAAAGTAGTCAGCATAGATGAAATTAAAGCGTTAACTGCTGACAGAAAATTACTTGTTTCTAAGATTTATTGTAATGTTCTCTGTACTTTTTCTTATATCTTGCTTCGCTTTACCTTTTCTCACCTTACCTCTTTATCCTTTCTGAGTGCTATGTATATACATGTGGTTATTATTTGTCATCGCCCCCAGTGTGCATTGTTTATATCAACAGTAAAAAACATGGTGGTTCCAAAGACGGCACCTATAATTTGATTCGGCTCATTGGCAATCAAAAACGCGGTCTAAGATTGTGATATCTTAATGCTTAAAACCTCCAACATAAAATTGACGAATTTAGATACATATTTGAATGCTCCAATGTCGATGTTTTATGTGTATCTGATACTTGGTTCTCTAAACTGTTTCGTCTAGACAGAACCGGGAATGGTGGTGGTGTCGCTATATATGTAAAATCTGGCATTTCGTGTAAACTTAAATGTAAATCTGAACCTTTGGAAACTGTTGAGTATATTTTCGTCGAGCTGGCATCTAAAACAAATACAGTTTTAGTTGGATGTGTATATAGACCTAATCGCCAGATTGCATATTCCAATTTCGTTGATTTTGTTGAAAATCTGAGTCTAAACTATAGTGACATTATTATAAGTGGTGATTTCAACAGTAACTTACTAACGGAAACCAATTCTCGCTCTCGATGGAAAATCTCGGTCTGTACTCGGTGAACAATACGATACCTACCAATTTTACGCAAACTAACAACACCCTATTAGAGGTTTTCTTTGTATATGAAATGACTGAAGTACTTTTCTATGACCAACTATCTGTAGCCAACTTCTCAAAGCATGATTTAATTTTTCTTATTTACGATTTTAGTTTTACGTATGATTCGTTTCAATATACATACATATCGCGACATCATCAATATTAATTATAACCATCTTGAGTTAGCTGTGGACGCTGTCGACAGGAAATCTGTTCAAAATTTGGTTTCGGCTGAAGAACAGATTTGCTTTCTACAAAAAAACATCAGCACACTTTTTGATAAGTTTGTACCGCTTGTTGCTAGAACAAACATAGTGAGGAGCAAGCCATGGTTCAATAATGATATTAGGAAATCAATTGAGAAGCGAAATAAGGCGTATAATAGATGAAAACAATCCAAGTCGGAAAATAACTAATATGGCTACAAGATCTTAAGAAGGGAAGTTACCAAGGCCATTAAGATACAAAAATTTTAATTCTATGAACAAAAATTTAGCTCTGCCGTAGGTTCTAAACAAACATGGAATCATATTCGCGATTCGGCATTGGTAATAGAAACAATCCGGGCAAAGAATCCGTTAACGTGAATGAGCTTAATGAACAATTTGTCCAAGTGCCCGCTGGTAGTAATAATAATATTTGTTATCATCGTTATAATGTTGGTAAAACTGTCTCTGTGCCTGGTTTCTGTTTTAAATGTATTGATGAATGTGATGTTGTCCAATCTATACTGAGTGTTAAATCTAATGCTGTTGGTCTTGATGATGTGCATCCAATATTTGTTAAGTGTTTACTGCCAAAAATTTTAACTTTTATCACCTATGCATTTAATACTATTCTGACAACGTCTTCATTTCCAAACTGCTGGAAAACGGCCAAAATCATTCCGGTTAAAAAGCCCAATGGTGAATATAGGCCCATTGCGATACTTCCTTATTTATCTAAGGTACTGGAAAAAATTATGAGCAAGTAAATCAACCACTTTACATCAAAGAACTCCTTGATGACCCCGCACCAATCAGGCGTTACTACAAATAGAAGTTGTATAACAGCGCTCATTAAAGTTTCGGACGATATTCGGCTAAATATTGACAAAAATCACGTAACATTTTTAACTATTCTTGACCACTCAAAAGCTTTTGACACCGTTGACCACAAATTAATGTGCTTAAAACTTGACAGCCTATTAAACTTTTCAACATCGGCAGTTAACCTAGTAAAGTCTTATCTTTTTCACCGTTCGCAATCCGTAAGTATACGTGACAGTATGTCTAACCCGTTGCCTATTTCTAAAGGTGTTCCGCAAGGATCAATTCTTGGCCCTCTACTGTTCACGTTGTACATTAATGACCTTCCAACTGTTTTGAAATATAGTAATATTCACGTTTACGCAGATGAAGTCCAACTGTATCTTTGTTGTTCCCTAGTATCTGTCAATGCATGTATTACTAACTTAAACACAGACTTATATTGCTTGAATCAGTGGGCCTGTGTAGCGCATCGTTTAACGAGTTACCTGAATGTGACGTTTTTGTAGCATTAAATACAACGCGAACTTTTGTAGTCGTGCTGTCAGGTTTTAAAACAGCATGATGGGGGAGATAAAATGAGAAATATTTTCCGTATCTAATTATTTCGGTAGGGGCGGAAGGTGACATATGGTCAAGTGATAGGTATTATTCGAGTACATCGTACATCTTAATTCTAATCAGAAGTAATCAAAACCATTAATCGCCCACTCATCAAATCATCAATTATTAAATCAATAAAAATAAAATATAATAAAATAAAACATCATTCCAACCATAACTTGTGTGAACAATAAGTAAACAAAAACAACTACGTCGAGCCGTTTGTGTACTTTGCTCCCGCTGTTGCTGTCACTGCCGTTTATTGACAACGATTAGCTGGATATATTCTCTTCTGTGTTAACAGCTGTGCGGTTGTGCGTTGGTGCTTTTGTTTTTGTCTCTATTTTATTTCCTTATCCGTCTATCGCTGCAATTGCTCAGAATTCATCAAATAATGACTACTCGCACAAAATCTGCTCGCCTGGTAATCGCTTCACCGAATAAGATACTCGCAACTACGCCTAAGAGTGCCTTGCCCGACATTGCGTGGATCTCGCAGCTTGAAGCGAAGCTTATGAGTGCTATGACAGAAGTTGTAAGAGAGGTGGTAAAGGAATCAGCTGACGCTATTATGCAGAAACTGGGAGAGACGACTGCTGAGCTGGCCAACATGAAGAGAGACCTACGAACTTTTGAGCGTAAAATTAAACAAATTGAGGGCGACCACAAAGAAATGGCAGAGCTGCGCAATGATGTTTGCGCACTAAAGGAGGAAATGGAAAACAAAAGCGTTGAAACAGATGTTGTTATCAGCGGCATTCCGCAAGTGCCAGACGAAAAGGTAGGGGAAATTTTCAATAAAATCTGCCAAGTTATGCAGCTGAATCCTCTCCCATATCGATCGGCTTTTCGTGTTCGCAACAGCAAAGCGAAAAATACACCGCTGATTGTTAAATTGGTCTCCTCCCAAGATCGCCCCTGTTATTTGGTGCCGCTGCCAAGTTTTTCAAATTAAAGAAAAAAGGTATTAAACTAAGTGATATTGGGCGCCAATCCGAAGGAACAATACATCTAAATGAATCTCTCACCAGGCGGATGCGTGCGGTGATGCAATTCGCCACTCAACTGAAAAGACAAAATTGTGTAACATCTGCCTTCTCTTTTAAGGGACAGGTGTTTGTTCGCGTGCGGCCAAATGAAGCCACGGTTAAAGTAGTCAGCATAGATGAAATTAAAGCGTTAACTGCTGACAGAAAATTACTTGTTTCTAAGATTTATTGTAATGTTCTCTGTACTTTTTCTTATATCTTGCTTCGCTTTACCTTTTCTCACCTTACCTCTTTATCCTTTCTGAGTGCTATGTATATACATGTGGTTATTATTTGTCATCGCCCCCAGTGTGCATTGTTTATATCAACAGTAAAAAACATGGTGGTTCCAAAGACGGCACCTATAATTTGATCCGGCTCATTGGCAATCAAAAACGCGGTCTAAGAGTGTGATATCTTAATGCTTAAAACCTCCAACATAAAAGTGACGAATTTAGATACATATTTGAATGCTCCAATGTCGATGTTTTATGTGTATCTGATACTTGGTTCTCTTCGTGTCATATTGATAATTTTATATGTATTAGTGGCTATAAACTGTTTCGTCTAGACAGAACCGGGAATGATGGTGGTGTCGCTATATATGTAAAATCTGGCATTTCGTGTAAACTTAAATGTAAATCTGAACCTTTGGAAACTGTTGAGTATATTTTCGTCGAGCTGGCATCTAAAACAAATACAGTTTTAGTTGGATGTGTATATAGACCTAATCGCCAGATTGCATATTCCAATTTCGTTGATTTTGTTGAAAATCTGAGTCTAAACTATAGTGACATTATTATAACTGGTGATTTCAACAGTAACTTACTAACGGAAACCAATTCTCGCTCTCGATGGAAAATCTCGGTCTGTACTCGGTGAACAATACGATACCTACCAATTTTACGCAAACTAACAACACCCTATTAGAGGTTTTCTTTGTATATGAAATGACTGAAGTACTTCTCTATGACCAACTATCTGTAGCCAACTTCTCAAAGCATGATTTAATTTTTCTTATTTACGATTTTAGTTTTACGTATGATTCGTTTCAATATACATACATATCGCGACTTCATCAATATTAATTATAACCATCTTGAGTTAGCTGTGGACGCTGTCGACAGGAAATCTGTTCAAAATTTGGTTTCGGCTGAAGAACAGATTTGCTTTCTACAAAAAAACATCAGCACACTTTTTGATAAGTTTGTACCGCTTGTTGCTAGAACAAACATAGTGAGGAGCAAGCCATGGTTCAATAATGATATTAGGAAATCAATTGAGAAGCGAAATAAGGCGTATAATAGATGAAAACAATCCAAGTCGGAAAATAACTAATATGGCTACAAGATCTTAAGAAGGGAAGTTACCAAGGCCATTAAGATACAAAAATTTTAATTCTATGAACAAAAATTTAGCTCTGCCGTAGGTTCTAAACAAACATGGAATCATATTCGCGATTCGGCATTGGTAATAGAAACAATCCGGGCAAAGAATCCGTTAATGTGAATGAGCTTAATGAACAATTTGTCCAAGTGCCCGCTGGTAGTAATAATAATATTTGTTATCATCGTTATAATGTTGGTAAAACTGTCTCTGTGCCTGGTTTCTGTTTTAAATGTATTGATGAATGTGATGTTGTCCAATCTATACTGAGTGTTAAATCTAATGCTGTTGGTCTTGATGATGTGCATCCAATATTTGTTAAGTGTTTACTGCCAAAAATTTTAACTTTTATCACCTATGCATTTAATACTATTCTGACAACGTCTTCATTTCCAAACTGCTGGAAAACGGCCAAAATCATTCCGGTTAAAAAGCCCAATGGTGAATATAGGCCCATTGCGATACTTCCTTATTTATCTAAGGTACTGGAAAAAATTATGAGCAAGTAAATCAACCACTTTACATCAAAGAACTCCTTGATGACCCCGCACCAATCAGGCGTTACTACAAATAGAAGTTGAATAACAGCGCTCATTAAAGTCTCGGACGATATTCGGCTAAATATTGACAAAAATCACGTAACATTTTTAACTATTCTTGACCACTCAAAAGCTTTTGACACCGTTGACCACAAATTAATGTGCTTAAAACTTGACAGCCTATTAAACTTTTCAACATCGGCAGTAAACCTAGTAAAGTCTTATCTTTTTCACCGTTCGCAATCCGTAAGTGTACGTGACAGTATGCCTAACCCGTTGCCTATTTCTAAAGGTGTTCCGCAAGGATCAATTCTTGGCCCTCTACTGTTCACGTTGTACATTAATGACCTTCCAACTGTTTTGAAATATAGTAATATTCACGTTTACGCAGATGAAGTCCAACTGTATCTTTGTTGTTCCCTAGTATCTGTCAATGCATGTATTACTAACTTAAACACAGACTTATATTGCTTGAATCAGTGGGCGTCTGACAATGGCTTGGCGCTTAATCCAAGCAAGTCCCAGTGCATTGTTATCTATAAGAAATATTTAAACCTTGACGGCTATAACGAGGTAAAACTCAACAATTTTGTGATAAAATACGTGGACACAGCAAAAAACCTAGGAATAGAACTTTGACGTGGAACAACCATATTCATAGCACTATTGGCAAAGTATATGGGATGCTTCGGACTTTGTGGGGTATTCAGTACTTTACGCCGTTGAAAATACGACTTTTACTAGCCAAAACGTATATTCTACCGACGTTATTATATGGTTGTGAATTGTTTGCAAATTGTGATAGTAAGTATATGTAGGAGAAACTTAATGTTCTGTACAATAATATCGCGCGATATATTTTTGGTATTAAACGTTATGAGCACATTTCTGAATTCGCGTTGAAAATCTTTTCTATAACTTTTGGTGACATACTCAAAGTCAGGTGCTTAACGTTAATGCATAAAGTCATGACAAATAAGGAGCCGAGTTAACTGAAAGAACGACTGTCATGGACCAGATCTTCCCGGTTTCCGACTATTTCGTCTTTGAAATCGAGTTGCCTGACCTCTGAACGTCAATTCCTTGTGTATTCGGTCCGTCTTTGGAATTGTTTACCGCCAGCGATTAGGAATAATAAAACCACGCTGCGATTCAAAGGTGAACTCATGTGTCACTTTACTAAATAAATTATATGGATACCATTAACTCTTATTTTTGAATCTATTGATCTTTCCTGTCCCTCTTTTCTTCTACTCAACTTTCTTACTAATCTTATTATATCTTCTATCTTAATATCTATTTAAAATAATATATTTGTATTTTTAGTTAAGTCTAAATTTAAGACAAATTTTATGTTATGTATACGAGTACATGCACTGTAATTTGAAACCTCGGGTTGTTGTACAAGTACCTTAATAATCAAATAAATAAATAAATATTTGTCGGGTTTTCTTTCCAGGGATCTTTCTTCACTTAAATATTGCTGTTGTGCTGCTGGACGCGAATGACCAAGTGCTATTGTTGCTGGTAAATCTGTCTTAAATGGCAGTTTAACAACGTATCTTCCATCTTCCTGACGGGTTGTTATCGCTGCTTACAAGCTTTCACAACATTCCTCCTCTTTCGAAAGAGTACTTCGGGTGTGTACTTCTTCTTGCTCCCAGAATTTCTTTAGTAGGGTATTGAGTGCATCATTTTTTTGTTCCTTAACTTGGGTTGTGAAAGACTTCACCATTTGAGCTACTGGTCCGCTTATTATCCATCCGAATATAGTGTTCTGCGCCAGGAGTGTACCGTGTGCTACATGATGTAATGCGTAAGAATTTAGGGTATCATGTCACTCCCAATCACCATATCGATGCGGGATGGGGTTAAACAATTGGGGTCTGCTATTGTTAAGTCTGCTAATTCTGAGAGGTTGATATATGAAATTTTGGTATTGGGAAGAAAATTGGTTAGTTGGGGTTTGAATATTTTGCTTTAGATCCGCCGAGCAAATGGTTAAGTGGTTGAGTGTTTTTTGAATTCGAGACGTCACAAACGTTTTTTGTGACCCTTGGTCAATCATTGCTCGAATCCTGTGATATTCTCCAGCGAAGTATATGGAAACTATCGCTGTGGGTAATAGGGTGGTTACATTGCTGCAAGAAAAGTGAGTTGCCACTTTCTTGACAGGTTTTGTGTAGACGTAGAGGGCCTGTCGTCTGCTATTTCCGTTGTGGTTGCTGGGGATTTCAATAAGTAGGGTTTTGAGTTGGGGTTTAATAATAATAATAATAATAATAATAATAATAATAATAATAATAATCCCAACGGTTTTTACCCTCCATTCCCGCCCGACCGACGCGGGGGGCGCATCCGCATGACGATTAAGTTCGATTGATTGTTTTGGTAATGGAGTAAGGAATGATGACGTTTTGGCAGTATACACATGACAATTTGCTCTGACAGTGGCTCTTTAGATGTGAACATGAGAGACAGTTTTCGCCATAATTGTGCTCACGTACAAATTTAAAGCGGTCTGGTACGGAGAAATTCCTAAAATTAACGCAAAGTTTCATTGCGTGATTGGAATTGCACTTCTTACATGAAACTGGTTTGACGAATTCCGTGTTAAAGTTTTCAGTGCGGTTTTTATTTGAAAATTAGGAGTTTGGATTGCCAGCTCTGGGGGTAAATTTATTAAATTGTGGTTTTGGTTTACCAGGTCGATATGTTCCAAGGTGTTCGACTACTTCATAGCTGCTAGTGAGGAACGTATTCATTTCAGACCAAAGAGGTAGTTCCTTCCGGGAACTGAGGGATTGTTCCCACATGGAGAGTGTCTCACTTGGCAGTTTAGATGAGCACAAGTATATAAGAATGGGATCCCAGTCTTTAGTAGAGATTTTTTGTGACGCGAGGGTAGAGAGGCAATTATTTATTGTAGTTTGTAATTTTTGTAACTGCTCGCTATTTTCTGAGTAAACTGGCTGCAGATTGAGGAGAGCTTCGAGCTGATTGTACACTAAGATTCGAGGGTTTTCGTAACGGGATTTTAAAGCTTCCCATGCAAATGTAAAGTTTTCGTCGGTAGGAGGGCACTGTTTGACGATAAGACCTACTTGACCTTTTGTCTTGTATCGCAAAAGTTACAACTTCTGTGCCGGGGTTAGTTTGGGGTGCTTTATATAGACAGACGTAAACATGTCTCTGAATGTCGGCCAGTCTTCGTAGCCACCGTGAAATACTTCTGTAACAAACATTTCCATATATGTATGTACGCATGTATATGTATGTATATAGTTATCGACCTCGGCCAAAAAAATCTCTCAGGCGGTTGATGCGCCAATTAAATAAGTAAGAAAGTATGTGGGTAGTTATAAAATAAAATCACTGGGTGCAAATAACGGAACATAGACGTTATATTTATATATATGTATAAATATAGAGAAAATGCCTGTTTTGGCGGCAATCGTTAATGTTGTTGTGTTGACATATGTGTATTTATATGTATATGCATATACATATTATCGTATATGGATATAAGTATGTATGTTTTGCAACGGTTTCATCGTACGATTTTTGTACCAAACTTGCTCGATGCACTTAAAATTTTTTATAACTTTTTGTTTGGTTTTTTGACGCACTATCGCACCGTTTGAAAATATTTTTTTTTTGTGTATATATGTACTTGTGGGTAGGGCAGGCAACAGAGTTAGCGCTCGCAACGCTTGAAATAACCGTTTATTTTTATGACCTTTGCAGGTACTGCTAGCGCTCGCAACGCTTGAAAATATTAATTTAATCTTTAAGTTTCACCCACAGACTGTATTTAATATTTGCTTTTTTTGTTTTCACACACTGTATTAAATATTTGTTTTTTTTTCACATACTTATACTAATTATACGCTTTTTTTCAACACACTATTGTACACTTCACTGTTCTTATGAGTTTGTTTTTCTGAGTTTTAACTTATTATTGTACAATTGGCACTGATTATGAATTTCTTTACACTTTCGATGCAATATTGCCTTTGTTTTAGTTTATGGTTTAGTTTTTTGATTTTCCCCAAAATTAATTAGTTTTTTGTATTACACTTTTATTTGCGTACTCCGACCGATTATTTGCGTTTCGCCGAACAAAGGAATTGCAATGGAGTGAAAGTGTTCAAATGGCCGCCCAAAGCTTTGTTTAATATGTTTTAATTTTTAAAGGTGCCACTTCGTTTCGAATGACTTCAAAAGGACCATGTTTAAGATTACGCTTACTTTTCTGAGTGCTAGTGTGCCGAAATTTAATAAACAAGATTTTTAATAAAATGAAGATAAACAGTTTAATAAATCAATGTTGTATGTTAATGTAATCAAAAAAATGATGTGAACGCTTTGACGGCCTTTAAACGAGTCCGGTCGTCTTGCATCTTCATCACCTCCGGGCGGTCGATGCTCCGTGGCAATTGCCGTTTGCTGAATTAGCGCCTGCCTTGCCAGATTGCGGAAATTGTTGATGATATTCTTTAGCGGGTCATGTCCTCAACAAGAAGAAAAAAATAAAAACCAAAACATTGTTTTAAAACTTTATTTGCCATAACTTTAAAAAAATGCATCGAATTTTGCAAAACCCTTGTACGGTAATTCTAACGATGTACTATTGAAACGGAATAATCCATTTGCAGGGAAAAACTGATTTTGACACATATTATAATATTTGTACGTAAGATATGTAGAACCCTATACTGGGTGCTATATTTTTGCCACTCACTTTTTGGGTCGTTGCTAATTTTATGGTCCACACTGTACTGACTCGGGGCATTTGAGCGCAGTAACCGTTTGTAATATTGGTTTGGGAGTGTAAGTATGTATTTACATATACACGACTAGCAGCTTCTAGACTACATCTACGTTACTAAGCTCTCTCTACGTCGCAACCATTCTCATCTCGAAACTGTCTAAAAGGGTTTTACCGCAAGGGACTCGTTAGCTTATTTGTTGCCGACGTCTTGTCATCTCTGCGCGCTTGAGATATACATACATATATATTTAATTTGACTCGTTTTGGTACTGTGCGAATTTGAGTACATAGCTCGAACATTGAAACATTACATGTTCTCAGTCATCGTTTCTGCCTCTGTATAGTGCGCTGCGTGGGAAATTCTCATGAAACTCTCTCCAGCTATTTATTGATATATCAGCTTATTAGTCCATCCAACGTACGATTCTTCGTCTGAAATTGTGGGGAATCCGCAGACCGCTCGTAAGGCGCATAGCCGATATACAATTGTTATCTTTTTCGCGTTACTTTTCACAAGCCGCGCGTCAGCTCAGATTGGGAAGTATACTATGGGACTGTGCAATTACCTTACTGTAAAAAACTGGTGTAGTGTGCCTTGGTCACAGTTATTTTGGTTAATGCGCGATAAGCTTGATTACACTCTTTTTGCATTATTATACACATACTACTCCAATGGGACTTGAAATAAAGTCGAAAGTCAATTATCACACCCAAGTGTTTGATAGCAAACTTGGACGAGATGATATCTGTCCCCATACGAATATTCAGAAACTATACTACCTTTCTGCTATTTATTTAAAGTGCCTCGATCTAGTAGTCGGTCAGCGTTAAGTGCATTAACTTTTAGTACAACTTTGCCTTCAATTTATTGCGCGAATTTTGTTCGTAAACGCATTGAGAAAGCCATCCCTGAGGAACCCCTGCTGTTACATTGTACATCTCCGGTCCGTTATCACTTCTGTATAGGAGTTTGCGATTCAAAAATTGCTTGCAGTACCTATTCTTGTTAAGATATTTATGATGCGTCTCCAGTTTGTGATATTAAATGGCTTTTTGACGTCTAATGTTACTATGGGGAAGTGCTCTTTTTTCTAGGCACGTTATCTTGTGCCTTCGATTGATCCCACAAACATTTCTCGGAACCGGCCAGATCGTACGACGATAACGGATATAGGAGCCGGTTGTTCAGATATTATATTTTGTTTCATAACTCCTTCATTTAAGCTGCTAGAGGTTTTAAATTTGGCTGAAAGTCCACTATTCTAAACTCTATAGAAGCAGTGAAAATCGTATTATAGCTGCCATACATTCAATAGTTCAGATATTGCATATTTGGCCATAAATTTTTCATTTAATCAACTAGACACTTGAAATTTTGCACAAATATAAGTCATTATTAGACGTATGTGTAAATTAAAATCATAAAGATGAAAGAGATAAAACATACAGCTCCCATACAACCGATTGTTCAGATATTGCATTTTGGGTCATAACTCCTTCATTTAGTCAACTAAAGACTTGAAATTTTGCACAAATATTAATTATTATTAGTACTATTTAAGCAGTCAAAATCATTTATATCGATTAAGTATATCATATATATGCCATACCGCCGCTGTGGTCGAGTTGAAAGCAGTGCGTGCTACAACTTGATACGCCGGTGAGTTCGAGGTTCGAATCTCAGTCAGGGCAAGCAAAATCTTAATAATAGAAAACAGTTTTTTCTAATAGTGGTCACCCCTCGGCAGGCAATGGCAAACCTCCGAGGGTATTTCTGCCATGAAAAAGCTTCTCATTAAATACATCTGCCGTTCGGAGTCGGCACAAAACTTTAGGTCCCTCCATTTGTCGTGGAATATAAAGACGTACACCACAAATGGTAGGAGAAGCTCGGCCAAACACTGAGCTATATAGTGTACGCGCCAAAATTATATATTATAATATATCCCATACAATTCTTCTATTCATGAAAGGTATGAAGCCTTCGGATTAGCCGAAGACAGCCTTTTTTTACTTGTTTTAATCCAGGTTGTTTCGTTTATTTTTGAAGTGATGATTTTTCTGTTTTTTTTTACTATCCAAAACCGGTTTTTTTTCCTAGTTGTAGCTTTGGAGAATAATAGCAACAGGGTAGCACATCGACTTATTTGACATCCATTATATTTTTAATGAAATGGCACATAGAGTAATAATATGTTATGACTACGCCGTTAACTCGAATTTATGAGCTATTTTGGAGTTTAACGTCAAACACATCTCATAAACTCAAAGTTTATCATACAAACATTTTTTATCTAACTCGCTTTAAACACCACTTTTACTTGGTGTTTATGGCCGTACAGCCCTTATTTGCTTCAATATTGACACATGTTGGTGTGATTGTTTAAATGTTTTTCTGCACTGTTTACTGGTTTGACAGTTAATAATTTCATTTACAATTTCATTTCAAATCGTTTCTGAAAATATGTATATTTAATAGTTCATACGAATATGCATAAAATTATATAATAATTAAATAAAAAGCATGAGAATTTGTTCACAAGCACACAAGCAAAATTTTATTAAAACATCAGCAACAGTAGTTTGAATGTTTTGTGCAGACAGAGACTTGGAACACGATGGCATGGTCGACGACAATGGAGGCGGCAACAACATTAGCAACTGTGGTTGCATTCTTTTTTTCAATGTTAAGTTGCATGCCGTTGCTAATAAAATAAAACATACCAAAAGACATGTTTGTATTTATGTACATGGTTGACAAGGTTGTGAGGGCCCAGTTGGCGGAGGCCATTTTAGAATGCTGTACAAGCAAAAGAACCCCGCAAGGTAGGGTCTTTTCTCCCCTTCTGTGGATGGTGGTAATTAATGACCTACTGAAGGCCCTGGAAGAGGAGGGAGGATCAAAGGTAGTAGCTTATGCCGACGGCGTTGCGGTGGTGGTAAGGGGCAAATTTCCTCAGGCGCTTAGCGACATCATGCAGGAAAAGCTTAATAATGTAGGGAACTGGACCAAAGTTAAAGGTTTGGATGTAAACCCGGACAAAGCTGTACTTTTTACAAGAAAATAAAAGATCCCACCTCTAAGGTTTCCCGTAGTGGCAAATAGAGTACTGAGGCTAGGGGACGTCGCAAAATGTCTATGCGTGATACTAGACAAAAAACTATCGTGGACACAGAACGTCCAGGAGCGCAGTAATAATGCAACGGTGGCCCTCTACAGCTGCAGGGAAGCCATCGGAAGAAAACGAGGCTTATATCCCAAAATTATGCATTGGATATACATAGCCGTAGTCAGTCCAATCCTGCTGTATGGGGCATTGGTGTGGTGGCCATGTATCGACAAAAAAACCACACAATCAGCACTGCAAAGGGTGCAAGATCGGCGCTGATATGCACAGGTGGCGCTCTGCGTACAACCCCTCGGAAACATTAGAAACCATACTAAATATCCTCCCGACTGATAACGCAGGAAAATAATTCGCTGCGTGTGCCGCTCTTAGACTACGGGAGTTGCCCGTATGGAAGTCTAGTCAAGTAGGACACGCAACAATCGCAAACGAATTAAGCTCGCAAGATACGGATTATTGCGCCCCATTCAAAGCTTCACAAAGAAGTTGAACATACTGATTCCTCAAAGAGACTGGTGGTCCCAATGGATCCCCTGGATCGGAGAAGTCACTCCACTTCTACACTGATGGCTCAAAGCTTGATAACAGAGTAGGAGGGGGTGTTTTCTCAGGTCAAGTAAGATTAGAAAAATCTTTCCGTCTTCCTGACCACTGCATTGTCTTTCAGGCTGAGGTCGCTGCTATACAGGAGACGGTGGACTACCTAAGAACATAAAATGTTGAATTCAAAGATATCTTCATATTTTCCGACAGTCAAGCAACACTAAAGGCACTTCATTCGGTCAACTGTAACTTTAAAACGGTAGCAACCTGTCTCTATCCGCCATCTCGTCGGAGCAGTTTGTCTTTCACTTGGTATGGGTGCCAAGGCACAGCAACATACCGGGCAACGAAACAGCGGATGAGCTTGCAATAAGGGGGACATCCACTCCGCTTTAATCACGCTGGAAAGGTTTAGGTATGCTGCTCGCTATCTGCAAGCTCTTCTAAGGGACTCAACCCTTAAGGAAGCAGGAGACTGTTGGAAAAATGGTAACACTTGTATCAAGTCCAAGCTCTAGTGGCCGGAGGGGGACGTCAAGCGATCAGAAGGTCTTCTCATGCTGAGTAGGGAAGACCTGTCCTTAATTTTAGGAATTATAACAGGTCATATACTGATCGGCAGACACGCAGAGAGACTAGGTGTTCCCTGCAATGACTTCCGTAGAAGCTGCAGAAATGAAGAAGAGCCTGAAACCGTGAGGCACCTTTTATGAGAATGTCCTGCACTATGGGGTTCTGCAAGCCAAAGTAGAGATTCGTAAGCTAGTAAAATTTGTAGATTCCACATGTTGGTTCGAGAAGAGAGATTTTTCAAATCCGCGTGGTACCAAAAAGGGCCTAATAAAAAAGGCCTAGTTGTGCTGGCGCGATCGCTAGCAGCTACTTTAACCTATCCTAACCTATGTATGAACATACACTGGGTGCTTTTCTTCGCATCAATATGAAAATTATTAATTTTATGTTGCATTGCGTCGTATAGTGGTCACAACGCCGGAGTTCAACATCAACTGAATAAAAAAAATAAAATATTTCCGGCAAAGAAGTGTCTTGTTCTCAACATAATATCCATTCAACACTAAATATGGTTCGTAGCCCAATTCATGGACTTTGCCATGGTTTTGAAGTGCTCACAGAGTTACGTTTTTGGTCTAGTGTGGGCAATCGCGGCACCCAACGCGCGGATAGCTTTTTCTTATCCAAATAATCGTGTTAATCTTCATGTTCCCTCTCAGTTGGGATACCTTCTGGCTCAGCCACATCTTCGGTTATTTCATATCATTCAATGGAATCTATCGACGATTTCTGGTGGAAGGACATCTTTGGGGCAACTTGAACTTTCGAAAATATTGCTTTATCAGCACACGAAATTCCGTTTCACACAAAATTTGTACTTAGTACACAAAATAAGTAGTACATCCGTTATGCGAACAAAGTTAATATACCCATGTGTACAATTGAATTACTGAGATCCGTCGTTGTCGCAGCATCTCAAGTGACGCCGAAAGTTCAAATCGCCCAACCGTAGTCGTTACACCAGAGACCGGCGACGAAAACTAATGGAATGATACTGGGTGACCGGAGAACGAAAGTCCTCAAGGTGACTGAAGCTATAGGTATCTGAACTGAGTGGGTACAACACTGGCTAAATGAGCCGCTTGTTATTTTTAAATTTGAATAAAGCTTGTACTTTAAATTCAAAACTCGTGATTTTATTTAAAATACAAAGTTACGTGGAAAAGTTGTGAGTGGTTCCAGCCAAGAGAAGTGCAGTGATTGCAATCAAATAAGTGCAGTGAGTAGTGAAGACTTATCAATAGTCCTTCTGCGCAAAAAAGGAAGGCACCTTAAAAAATTTTAAATTTTAAAAATATTGAAATCTAAAAAAAGGCTACAATTTTATAATCCAAAAGGTGCAAACAGTGGCAAAAATAACAGTGCTAAATACAAACTAAATAAACACAAAAAAAATTTAACGGGCGCGAAAATATAACTTCAAAAATATATATGTATGTATATAAACTAATATATACTAACATTTGTAAATGTTGGTAAAAAACCTCCAACTGAACCCTCCCTGAGGGTGCCAACTGGTAATAGGCACTACAGTGATATCCTGTGCGTTGTCAGGATGATGCCTACCTCAGTTCAGGGATCAGTGGCGCGTGCTTATGCTCCTTAATAGTTTTCATACATGGAAATGGTTCTTGATCGTCGTCTGGAGGGGATTGCCCACGTCTATCGGACTGGGTTGCAGTCGGGGGTAACTGACTGTGGTATAGCGGGTACCTCATCGATATCTGCCTACCTCAATGAGTAAGTAACCTTGGTAACCGAGGAAAATACACCACAGCTTTCGACCAGTACTAGACTGACATCCGGACAAGCACTAAATTTCAGGGAGGTACGACAGACATTAGGTCTGAGTGGTGCTGGGGCGAAATGGTACCTTCGCTACCTCAAAGAAGGTTTATCGCCTCAGGAGTCCAAACTGAAGGCGGTAGAGCGGAAAAATCTCCGGAAGTTATGAAACATGTTGCGGCGGAGATTAGCCCTCTGGAAAGTAAACCGTCGAAAAAACCGAAGTTTGAGGGTGGCATACGCGTGACACCGAAACCCAGGGCAGTGACCAAGAAGCCTGGTGTTAGCTACGCTAGCGCTGTTTTGGCGAAAGACTTCCCAGAGGTTTTACTCACTCGTGAGGAGCTGGGGATAGTAGATGATGCCATCGTCGAAGAGATGGGGAAGGGCTGGAGAACCAAACTCCAATTTGACGATATCCACCTTCGGCCAGGTCTCATACTGGTGGATTGTTCTGATGCGGACACGGGTGAATGGCTTCGGCTGACCGCCTGGTTGGAAAGGGCCGCAGTTATCTACGTGCGATGGGAACAATATACCAAGCGTACACTTGCTAACGGCACACCTCCCGAAGGCGGCGGGGGCTGAAACGAAGAAACTGCTCAATTTCCTAGTTGCCCAAAATGAGGGTCTCCACACCAACCTGTGAAAGGTCTTCAGGAGCCAGGATGAAAAGGCAGGGAAACTGCTGACAATAGGGATCGACGACCGATCGCTGAATGCTATCAAAAAGAACAACTGTGTCATAAGTTATAGGTTTGGTAGCATTTCAGTGCACGTTCACAAATCGCGTGCATAGAAGATAAAAGCACCTGCAGTTATCACGAATCTGGGTGATGACACAAAAATACCGGAGGAGGTGATAGAGAAGGTCACAATCGAGGTCGCAAGAAGCGAGGTGGTCGAGGAAGTCAATCTTCTTGACAACTTCAACCTCACTATGCTCAACATTGCGACGAATGACGACTCCGAGAAGGCCGTTCTGTCAGAGATTGACACCCTGACGATGGACGAAGAGGAACATCTATAAAATGTCGGATACCAGCACTAGGGTAGCGCAGATTAATCTGACCACGCGAGAGCTGCCTCGTCAGTTTTCGCCAGAACTGCCCTTAGGAATATACTGGGAATAGTGCTGGTTAAAGAACCCTGGATCGTCAGAGGTCAAATTAAAGGCCTGGCGGTAAGCAATATGCAGGTAATTTGGGACACCAGGTATGCAAATCCAAGATACTGCCTAATGAGAACTAAAAGTTTGAAATAGTTTTGTCTTTCAGATTTCACGACGAGGGATCTGGTAGCAGTCCAAGTCCCGGTCAACATCAACGGGACCCAGGAGGAAGTTGTAGTAGCCTCATGTAACATGGCTGATCAACTACTGCGAGAGGATGAAATTACCCCTGATACTCGGGTGCGATGATAATGCGCACCACGAAGCTTGGGGTAGCAGCGACATCAACCGAGGGATGAGTACCTTCTTGAGTTCATTCTTAGTAATGTACTCGAAATACTAAATGTTTGGAATACACCAACACCCGTCTTCGTCACCAACTCCCTTTCCCAACAACTTTAATAAATGTTGCGCAACTCTTGCTCGGGCTTTCGTTACTCTTGCTATTTTTATTTTTCCTTCCTTAAAGACAAACAACTAAGACGAAAGAATATTCAATTTAATACTTAACTTAAAATCAGCAAAATGCTTTTTGCCATGAGCAAAAGGTAATATTTGAACATTCAGAATTATTTGGATGAACGTGACATAACTGTAAACAATTTGCAGGTGTTTGTCTACAGAATAGCTGGCATTCTTTTTCAGATTTATTCATGTAAAATGCTAAATTCGCCGAAATCTACTTTTGTCCAGTCACTATTTATCGTGAGACAAAAGGTGATATTTGAGTAGTCGGAATTATTGTTATTTTGTATTCTATTTTAAAATTTATTGTGTGAACAAAACGAAAATAGAGGAGGAGTAACGACTGTCGGGCAGTTGCAAACTGAAAATTCATTTCTAGTTTTTGTTTAATAATAAGCTCGTATTTGAACGGACATGAAGTAAAGTTCTGTGTTAAGTTCTAAAATAAACAAAAATTATATTTACAAAACTGAAGTTTTGTTGGACTGTTGACTTTTTATTTTTCCAAAGAAAATATCTACTTAAGTGTGAAGTAAAGTTTCAAAGATAATATTTGCAAAACTTAAGTTTTGTAGGACTGTTCAATTTTTATTTTCCTAAGAAAACATTTATCTAAGTGGCGCAGTCGGTATGCGTCCAAACAATCGGTGAAATTTTAAATGCCAAAATATAAGGCAAATACAAACACGAAACCAAATAAGCCATACGAAGTGAATTTAGAACAGTTGAGAACCCAACTTAATAGTCAACTACAGCCATTTGAAGTAAATCCAACACACAAAAAAGTGAACTCACCAAAAGTAATAATGGTGTCAATCTCAATAACCGAGTTAAAAGTAATTAATTAATGAAAAACGTCAACCAGTCAATTATAATAGCCATAATCATAATTGTAATATTGCTTTATATTAAAAACAAAAAATGTGGCAAAATAAGAATAAATGTTGTACAAGAGAGAATACAGGAGAATCCTCATACAGAAGGGGGAGGAGTGACATCTTCGTCACCAACTCCCTTTCCCATAAACTTTAATAAGTAAATATGGTTGCGCAACTCTTGCTCTGGCTTTTGTTACTCTTGCTCTACGGAAACCGCCCTCTATGAAATGACAGGGGAACTCCAAGGTAGCCTGGACAACAAGGAAACAGCTTTAGCTGCTTTCCTGGATATTGAAGGGGCTTTTGATAATACGTCACATGCGGGCATAAACAGGGCCTTAAGCAGCAGTACCAGGAGAATAGAAATCGACACAAGCGCTGCGAGCAAGATTATAGCCAATACAACAAGAGGCTGCCCACAAGGCGGAGTATTGGTGCCTATTATGACATTCGATCGACTGTCGTTTATCGTTCTGTATCGATAAGGCCTATTATGACAAGCGATGCGTCTGTAGTCTATCGATTACTGGAAGTTTTGTTATTATGAGTTTATTATCGATCGTTTGTTGTCGCTAATTTATTCGACTGAAAATTTGCTGTCGCTGCTGTATAAAAAGTGCTTAAAATAAAAATATGTGAGTATATTTCCAACATAGTATATTAATATAAGCTTTAATATGTATAATATGCGTGGAATTGTATACATAAAATTTATATATATTATTATAGGGCAAAAGTAGTTAGCACTAGAGCTCAATTGGAGAAACTTGTGGCGCTAATGGAAGCTAATCCAGACATCGCCAAAGGAACGTGCGTTAAAAGCCATAGCACACAACAGTGGGGAAGTTCGCTGAAGAGCTAAACAGCATGGGTCCACCCCAACGAAGTGTCGATAAATGGATGAAGGTAAGTTCAAATTTTTATTTTTTGTACATGTATTTAAACGCGAATTTGGCATTACAATTTGCAACAGGTTTGGACGGACTTCAAATATAAAGCAAAGAAGAAGTTGAGCCAAAACAATGTGGAATTTAGAGCGACGGGTGGCGGCCCAAATAAGATTCAGGAATTGGATCATTTGGAAGAGGCTGTCGTTTCATTATTAAAAATGGACCAGCTTATTAATCCAGAAGGCGTGGAGTTCGGACTTAATTCGCCTACTATTTCTGATGAAAGTTCTCCGGTAGCATCACCAAATGTAATTAAAATAGTCGATACACCCCAAGGTCTGAAGAGAATTACCTGAGGAACCTGTTCTTTAACATCCCAATTGTACGCTCCACAATGCATCTTGCTTTGGCATGTCTTATATTGAATATACTCTGGGGTGATCCTGAAGCAGCATTTCTGTATGGCGTTATTAAATATGGCTTGAGAGGGTACCCGGCGTCGCCAAGTAACCAGCAGTTTCGATGTTGAGTAGCCATTTCCTCCAATTTTGGTTTTAACGCAGACATATTAAACACCATAGAATCATGGGATGATCCTGGATGCCTTGCGTTGATATACCTTATGCCGTATTTATGATCACAAACCTTTAAAAAATTATTTTTATTAAAATTAAATTTAAAAAAAAATTATACTTACAACCATAACATTTAAACTGTGGAAGCCCTTTCTGTTATAATACAAATGTTGCACATCCTTTTTTGTTGCAACAATTTTCACGTGCGTACCGTCCACGCATCCTACAATACCCGGAAAACTATTTTTTTGGAAAAAACCTAATTTTTCTTTATAAATTTCAGCTTCCTCCATTGCTAAAAATACTTCGTTGAGTACGTTTGACAACGTGCATTGCGCCAGTCCAACCCTAGATTCATTACCAATGCTCATTTGATATGATCCTTGGGCTAAAAAGCGCAAAGTGGCTGAAATTTTTACAATTGGCGGAATTGATGATGATATATGTGGCACCTTCAATTTTTCTTCGATTGTTTGCATTAAATAATTGAAACCATCTTTATTTACGCGAAATGTTTTTATAAAAGTTTTCTCATCCAATTCTAAGGGATTGGATGCATCTCTCAACCTCCTTCTCATCCTAGCCTCTTCCACATGCTTTTCCTGCTCGAGCACTATTACAAATTCCATAATAATTAGGAAACAACACAGGAAAACAAACAATAAAAATTCTATTTTTTATTCAATCGACAACACACACTGAAATCAGCTGTTTTAATTCCACGATAATAGCGTTCAGCGACAAATTCCAATCGATCGAATGTCATAATAGGCAAAAGTTTATCGGTCGATGAGGAAAAGTGACGCTAATCGATTGTCGATCGAATCTCATAATAGGCACCATTATCTCCGCTACTGTGGAACCTTGTAGTAGATGAACTACTTCAAAAGCTAACGGAAACTGGTCTTACCTGCCAGGGTTACGCAGACGACATAGTACTATTATGCAGAGGAAAGTTTCTATACACTCTGTGTGACAGATTCCAAGTGGGTCTTAGTGTTACCAGAAGATGGTGCACTGCTGTTGGACTAGGAATAAATCCATCCAAAACCACCGTGGTGCCATTCACAAGGAAGTATAAACTTAATAGCCTTAAGCAGATTCATCTTGACGGAATATAAATAGAATACTAGAAGGAAGTAAAATTTTTAGGGGTAATACTAGATCAAAGACTGCTGTGGAAACCCCACATGGATGAAGTAGGGAAGAAAGCGGTAAGAATCTTTATGGCATGTAAATCCATGGCTGGGAAAAATTGGGGCTGCTCCCCGAAAATACTCAGATGGATGTAGACGGCCATTGTACGACCTACAATCACATATAGGGCTGTTGGCTGGGTAAACAGAGCACACCAGCAAGGTGCCAATAAAACACTCAGCAAACTAGAAAGGCTGGCTTGCGTCAGCATAACAGGGGCAATGAGAACCTGCCCAACGGCAGCGCTGGAAATCTAAGGATGACCGGTAACAATATCGGGACTGAGGGGTTCTTAAGTCGGTGGAAGATCAACACTCTAACTGAAAGATATCCCGAAGTAGCTATGCCGAGAGATACCATGAAACCCGAGTTAAGTCTCACAAAAAGATTCAAAACAGAAGTAAGCAACAAAAGAAGCTAAGTGGGTTTCTCGGAAATCTACAAGATAAACAGACACATGATTACCTGGTACACAGACGGCTCGCCAACCGAACAGGGCACCGGAATCGGTGTGTATGGTCCGAGAACCAACGGAATAACTCGGAATAAATGGGGACACAGATGTCCATTTTCCAAGCAGAAAAGGCCCTCAAATCTTACCAGGTAACCTCAAAACTGGTAACGGTATGTCTTAATAAGCTGAACACACTTGGTTCTACGAACCGGGTCTTGGTTCTTTGGGTACCAGATCACGCTGCTATCTTTGGAAATGAGATGGCGGCCATGCTCGCAAAAAAGGGGGCGTCAACTCCATTAATAGATCCCGAACTCTTCTCAGGATTAGGGTCTGGTGCACTCCAAATCCCTTCGGGTTAGCTACAACCAAACAAGATTCAGAGAATGCATGGGCTTGTCAAAGAACAACTTGAGAATGATCACAGGAATCCTCACAGGACACTGTAGGCTGAATTATCACCTAATTAAAATAGGAATTTATTCGCAGGAACGTTGCAGATTCTGCAGAGAAGAGAAAGAAACTTCTAAACTCGTCCTGGAGAAGTGCCCCGCATTGATGTTCAAACGCCAAAAATGTATAGCTGAATATCTGGTTACGGACGATAGGATAACTTCCAGAGACTTGGGATGCAATACTAAGATTTATCTCAGAGGTTGGACTAAAGGAAGTTCTTAAATCCAAGTCGGGGGCACAATAGACCTTAAGGTCGCAGTGCTATCTCTCCACCAACATTAATAAAAACAACATCTGTAAAAACAACATATAAAATAAAATTCGGGCGCAAAAAATTAAATAAAACAAATGAACTTTAAGATAAACAGATATAATACCCGGAGCGCAAGAAACAAAGGGAGATAACATACAACGAGCGAAGAGGAAAAGAAGTCAACTGGGCAAACTTACCCATACCAACACTGGCAAAACGCCAACAAAACCACCCCAAAAAATCCCTCGAAGCTATCAAAGTAAGTTGTATCTTTCCACTTTACATAATTACTAAAACCTTTAGGCAAAAACCCTTTTGCTTGTATAACAATCATAAGCACGAATGCATTTACAAGTATGCGCTACTCACTGCACTTATTTGCTTGCAATCACTGCACTTCTCTTGGCTGGAACCACTCACCACTTTTCCACGTAACTTTATATTTATAGAAGTATTTTTTGTCGGCGGGCAACCGCGTTGCCAAGCTGATCATTTAGCCACCCCGGCCCCCCTAGGCGAAGTTTTAGCCTAGCAAGCGTTCCAACTACGACGTCGCTACGATGCTACTGAGCCAGTTAGGCGATGATTGCGATGCCAGGTGGCGCGAACGGTGGATACTGGTTTGGGCCTGTTGCGGTGGTCGTGCGCGGTTTTTTGCCGTCGGTGTCTTGGAGTGGTAGTTGGTTGCGGTCTTTGCCGCACGATGTTGGGCGAAGTCGTGCGCTCTGGTGCCACAAGTCGACTGGTACGGTGTAGCAGCGTGTGGTGCGGCCTGTCACACAATCGACAGTACTTATTATGTGATAATGCATTGGGATTGGTGGTTAGGGGGGGTTCTTTTAAATACCAAAATTTTCTCCATTGCGAATTTAGGTTTCCGTTTGAGACCTCTTTTATTTGAGATGTGAATGTAGAAATTTTTTCTGATACTTTGCCACTTAGGTTCTATCCGAAGGTGGTGTTTTTAATGGGGGATTATTTTAAATACCAAAATTATCTCCATTGCGAATTTAGGTTTCCGTTTGAGACCTCTCTTATTTGAGTTGTGAATGTGGAAATTTTTTCTGATACTTTGCCACTTAGATTTTATCGGAAGGTGGTGTTTTTTACTCAACACCCTCTAATAGTATTCGGGGGATTTGTTCACTTCCTAATAAAATATCGATTTGAGCGGGGGTGTTACAATTGGGGTCAGCTAACTTTAGGTGTGAAAACTTTTGCTAATGTTTGCTATTTATGTGACAGTTTGAAAGCATATTTGTAAGTTGCGGCAGAACTATAGCTTGAGCTTGTATTCTTTTGACCGCTTTGGGGGAAATTATGGTAATGCAGCAGATTTTATTTAAGTTTTGGACTACTCTTCCGCCCATTACCGAAATTTCAAAATTGTCTTGTTTATATAGCAGTTTCAATCTGGTTTGGGCCTTAGAAGAAATAAACGATCGCTGTGATCCTTGATCAATTAAGGCCCTTAGCTCAAATATCTTTCCCCTATGTTCGAGGGAGATCACCGCAGTGGGTAGTAATATTTTGCTTGCATTCTCGGAATGAAGCGTTTGTATTCTAGCTGCGTTTGAGCAGCATGGTTCCTAGTGAGAAATTACGGGATTTTGGATTTTGGGGGTTTCGGGTCTGTTTGTGGCAATTAGACCCGTAGTTCTGTTCACATTTGTACTATTGCTTTGCACAGTTCGCATGACAATGGTTTGTTTGTTGCCAGGTTGGGCATCTTTTTCGTGATGAGAGCGCGTGTTCCCATAATAGTTACGATTTTTCTGTTTTATTTTAGAGAAAGAACTGAATTTGTATTAATAATTCTTAAAAAATTAATAAATGAATACAAGTGGCAAACTATGTCACTTTGAAATTGGTTGCTAATGATGTACACAACACTGTACATATGTATGTATGTTACATACTCTTAAAAAGGTTTAAAAAACTGTCTGAATTCCTTTAAACTCTGTTTTCCGTAAATTCGATCACTATTTATTGATGTTATTAGGTCAGTCGACATCAGTCAGATCTCCCTTCAAGAGCGACTCCATTGCTTTCTCCTGATAAATTAATTAAAGAATTTGAAATGTTGAATAAAAAATAGTTCCTCCTTTATTTTATTAATATCCTCCACTGATTTTAATTGGAATATTCGAATGGGGTTGTATGCGATGGCTTCTTGTTGCCATCGAATTTTAACGAAACATTGTGAGTGGCTAATGCTTCCATAAAAGTTTTGTTTTTGATTTCAACAACACCTTAAAAAATTTAGTTAGAAATTCAAGATATGTTTTTTGAAAAAAATAAAGCAAACAAAATTGTCAAACCGTTGCTGTATAAGTTAACCCGAAACGATAGCCGGCGAATTCCTCAGTCTGCATTGTCTGCCTAACATCCGTTTAGGGAATCAATAGCCATAGTCGTAGGATCTGCTGACATAGCACACACGCAATAGCCAGCAGACGGCAGCGACAAGCAACTAATAACACTGCACACAATAACCATAGTCGTGGGATCTGCTGACGTAGCACACATGCAACAGGCAGCGGGCCGGCAGCGAGGAGCAAATACTAACACTGCACATAAGTCACCATAGCCGTGGGATATGCTGACATTGCACTAATGCACCAGGCAGAGGTCCAGGTAACAACATCAACGACGTCAAGGAACAACGGCAGCTGCGGGCAAATGCACTAGCTATAGCAACGACAGCAGAGGCGATGAGGACGGCTAAGGCTTAGACGTAGCACTAAGTCAGGTGTAGTTTTAAGTTCGGAACCAGACTCAATAAAACACGCAAGTGCATCGAAATAATTGGCGCCCAACCGGGTAAAGAAGGACCTATCAGAAAATAAATCCCAGACTTTTGAATATTTTCTGATGCGGTGAAACAAACATCCTTATAACGACGATTTCGAAGGACCCAAGGACTCATCAAAAAACAGATCATCAAGGATTGTGCATGCTAAACTACTGAGGTTGAAGGAATCTTACGTCGAATTCAAGGACCCATTAGAAGAGCAGATAGAAAGAATTGCTAAATTGCAAGTGACAAATAAAATGGATCCAAATCAGGTAACCGCAGTGGTTCAAGCAGCCGTCTCAGGAGCCCTTGAACAACAAAGACAAACATTTGAAGTTAAGTTACAACGGTTGACGGAACAAATGACTACATTGACAACCGGTAAAACTCCTAAAATATGCGAACCGGTAAAAATACTACCCCGGGTGAAGTGCGAGCCCCTGGATCTAGTAAAATCATTGCCAGAATTTGACGGACATATAAGTACATACGTGTCCTGGCGACAGGCTGCCCATACAGCACACGAAGTGTTTAGGGGTTAGCAGGGAATGTCTAGGCACTATCAATCAGTTGGTATAATAAGAACAAAATAAAGGGTTCCGCCGATGCCATTTTGGCATCATTCAATAAAGTCTTAAATTTGGACGCGATTATCGCGCGATTGGACTTTACATACGCGGACATACGTCCGTTATATTTAATTAAACAACAACTCTCCACTTTAAGGCAGGGTAATCTCTCAGTACTGCAATATTTCGACGAGGTTGAGAAAATATTGACTCTCCTCACGAATAAACCGATAACGACTCATGAGGGTCAAACAGCAGAACCAATTTGCGAAAAATATATATAGAGCGGACGCTTTAAGAGTTTTTATATCAGGGCTTAAAAGACCTTGCGACATACTGCTTGCTTCCCGCTCAAATGACCTACCTAGCGCTCTGGCTTTAGCACAGGAGGTGGAGTCAAATAAAGTAAGGGACTTTATCTCTTCCAGTTTCGCAACGTCTATTGAAGACCAAATTAAACTAAGAAGAAACACCAATCCAGAGAAGAAGATCCAACATCAACAGAAAAATCCCCATTTTACAAATAAACAGATCAGATATGAAAATAGGAATGACAAGCTGGAGCAACCGACTCCCATAGATAGTGATCCATCGGAGTCAAGACTACGACAAAACGTGAATTGGCGTAGGGACCCATCGCGAGGACCACCCTAACCAACAGCAGTACCAAAATAACAATAGACAAGGTTTAAGTTCAAATAAACAGCAGGGAAAACCACAGGCGGATTCCGATAGAGCTACTGGACCAAAAATGCAATGAATTAACACATTAAATCAAGAAAGTTTAAATGACCAAACTTATAATCAGAAAGCCGAGGGCGAAATTGAAGAACTCGAGGAGGAGCAATTGAATTTTTAAGGGGAAAATCCCTATTTAAAGTAAAGTCCTTGCATGGCAATAGCCTGTAAGACAAAAGTGTAGAATTAAGATATTCGGCGTTTGTGTGGTTTTTTTATACTTCCGGATATAACAACATTTGACGGCATAATCGGACTTGATTTGCTTAATCAAATAAACTCCCAAATATACCTTCTGGTCCATGAATGTAAAAACGTAAACTTTATCGACATTTGAAGTGAAGAAATTCCTTCTTCCGTTCGTGAAAACTTTTGTAAAATGATAAGTAAAAATAGGGAGCTTGCTGACCCTAACGAGTCGCTACCCTTTAATACTAACATATTTGCTATAATCAGAACAAAAACCGAAGAAGCGGTTCACTCTTAACTTTACCCATATCCCATGGGTGTAGCCGACTTCGTGAATAATGAAGTCGCTGACCTTCTTGACAACGGCATCATACGCCTACCAAGGTCTCCTTACAACAACCCAATTTGGGTCGCTGATAAAAAATGAGTAGATCAAGCGGGGAATAAGAAGAAACGACTTGTGATTGATTTCAGGAAACTGAATGAGGGCAAAATCGAGGACAAATACCCAATACCAAACGCAATAGTGATCTTGTCAAATTTAAGAGGTGCACATTACTTCACAACCCTCCATCTAAAATCCGGTTTTCACCAAATCGAGTTAGCAGAGAGATAGGGAGAAACCCGCTTTCTCTGTAAACAACGGCATCCGAGCATCTTTCAGAGCAATCGACGATGTTTTCAGGGAGAAAATTGGCAAAGCCTAACACGTTTATGTCGACGACGTAATAGTATATTCAACAACGACAGAGGACCATTTGAAAGATATTGAATGGGTGCTGCGGGGTCTCTATGAAAGTGTCCGCGGAAAAATCTAAATTTTTCAAGATGGAAGTGTAGTATATTGGATTCATTGTCTCAAGGAGAGGTGTGAAAACAAGCCCCGATAAGGTCAATGGAATAAAATGTTATGAGCAGCCATCCACTCTCCGAGGACTTCGTTCCTTCCTCACGCTGACGCATTGTCGAGACAACATATGAACTTGATGGATGCCGACATGGGCACTGGTTCAGACTGCGCAACAATACATAGTGAAGAGTCACTTTCTAATACGATATAGTCAGTGGATAACCCTGTAAATTGCTTTTGAAACCAAATAATACTTCAGGAAAGCGAAAGTGTATCAAAACATACATTTATTATATTCGGCACAAAAACCAGAAAAATTATTTCATTTAATGATATGAATACGCTTTTCGAAGCAATATAAGAGGTCATTAATCATGGGGTTGCTAATGCCATAAATTGCACTCTTCCAGTAATGGCAAAGATCCAGCACCGCTGTGTAAACTTTATCCGAACGTAAAACTCCGCCATACTGAGAAAATGGTCACGGATATATTTGACGAAAAGGATCAGCGGGAAATTATAGTTGCCGAGCATAACCGTGCTCACAGGGCGACACAGGAGAATGTTAAACAGATCCTCGCCGACTATTTTTTCCCTAAAATGGCAATATTTTCAACAGCATATTACGATTGCAGTACTTTCCTACCTCCTGGAAACTCACCGAGATCATTATGATCCCTTAACTTGGTAAAGATCCTACCAATGTTTAGCTCGTATAGAACTATTAGTTTAATTTCACTATTTTCCAAAATATTCGAAAAACTCTTACTACAGGAAATAAAACCCATTTTAGAAACGAGGCAAATAATACCATACCACCAATTCGGCTTTATGGAAAAGCATAGTACAATTGAGCAAGTACACAGAATAGTTTCACACATACGGTCGGCTTTTGAAAATAAACAGTATTGCACTGCAGTATTGTTAGATGTTGCGCAAGCATTCCATAAGGTTTAGCTAGAAGGACTATTACATAAGTTAAGAGGTTCACTTCCCAAAACTATTGGTGCTGTGGTCGAGTTGATAGCGGTGCGTGCTATAACTCGATGTGCCGGTGAGTTCGAGGTTCGAATCTCAATCAGGGCAAGCAAAATCTTAATAATAGAAAAAGTTTTTTCTAATAGCGGTCACCCCTCGGCAGGCAATGGCAAACCTCCGAGGGCATTTCTGCCATGAAAAAGCTTCTCATTAAATACATCTGCCGTTCGGAGTCGGCACAAAATAGTAGGTCCCTCCATTTGTGGTATAATATAAAGACGCACACCACAAATGGCCAGAGAAGTCCGGTCAAACACTGAGCTATATAGTGTACGCGCCAAAATTATTATTATATATATTATTGAAAAGCTTCCTTGATGGCAGAAAATTTCGTGTTAAACAAAAAAGTTACACAACTGCAAGTTATACCATTGCTGCTGGTCTCCTCCAAGGTGGCGTTTTAGGGCCAGTCTTATAACACTGTCCAACAAATGAAGACTTTTTGAATGGAAAAGAATAGCGACCCCATAATTCTGAAAGGGTATGTTGAGTAGATCATTTTTGTAGAACAAACTTATGGTCCAGCACGTCTGAGTTTTTTTTACAGTGGGTCAAAGTTTTAATTTTTTGGTCGAAGGGAGCATTATACTATATGAAAAAAATTTTGTAAGTTAATGTCTGAGAGAATTCTTATGGTCAGAGTTGTATTTTGGAATTGTATGAGGATTATTTTTGTGGAAGATCTTAACCTCTACGAAAATGTTTGGCGGAAAATTTCAGTGGGGGTCACCAAAGACACCATTGTTGTAAATAAAGCTCTTTACGATTAATTGGCAAAATTACTCGCCAACTTCTATAAAAAAATTATAATTTTGTTTTAATAGTGGTTTATTATAGTATGTAGATATTTATTTTTTTGCTTCGGCAGTAGTATGACAATGGATTAAAGATTAAACTTAATATGCTATCCTGTATTTAGCTTGACGTGAATGTTCCGATGTGTCAAGGTTTCTGTACAAGCCCCATACGTATTCAGCAAGCATTACACTTTGGGATTTCCCTTTGAATCTTTCTTCCAATACCTTTATATCCTGATGAAACCTTTCACCGTGCTCATCTGAAACCGCTCCACGGTTTTCTTTAAAAAATTGAGATGAGAGTGCAGAAAATGCAGCTTTAGTGACATCTTAACGCCAATATTGTTAAAACCGATTAGCATGCTTTCAATATTTTCTGCATAGTTTTGTGCTTTTGAGTTTCCAAGGAATTCTGATATAACCAGCTGCATAAAGTCAAATGCTGTATTTTGCATATCTGACAGATGACCATAAAACTCTTCATCTTGGAATAGTTTTCTTATATCGGGTCCAACAAGCATTCCTAGAAAAGGTAATTTACATTAAATGAAATAAATTATTTCTTAAAACCGTATTTAACCTTCTTTTAATTTTGCTGCAGACAATCTGGGGAAAATTGTTTGAATGCGTTTGAAAGCATTTCCTTGTGTATTTAAGCTTTTAATAAAAATTTTCACCACGCCCAACTTAATATGCAGCGGTTAATGTATGACCTTATCTTTTGGGACAAGGGATTCATGGATTACATTTAAGTCACCAATAATATTTTCTTTACGTTCTTCGAAATATTTAATATGATAATGGCTGCTGGTAGCACGTGAATCCCATTTACAAAGAAAGCACATATATTTTGTGTATCCTGTTTGCATTCCAGTCAATATTGCAATCATTTTGAAGTCTGCGCATACTTCCCATTTATATTTATAGTATTCAATTTTATTTAAGAGATTTGAAATATTTGCGTATGTTTCCTCCTTTTTTGTGGAATACGCAACCGGTATTGATGTATGCTGATTTCCATTGTGCAGTAAAACTGCTTTTAAGCTGTGTTTTGAACTATCTATAAATAGTCGCCAAGCGGAAGAGTCCAGAGGAAGCTTTAGATATTTTAGAACGTCTTCAATACTGCAACAGTACACAAGTTCTTTTGATTTTTTAAAATAACTTTCCAGATCGGCGTGTCTTTTTCTTGGCGATGTAACTTTTACATCGGCTTTTATCAAATTCGTGTTTTTCAATCTGGAACATAATATTTCAGCTTTCTCTTTTGTTAGTCCTAAATCTCTTACAAGATCTTCAAAATAAGCTTGGTCTATCAAATTAGCACATATGTTTAAACCATCAGGAGGCAAGTAACTTATATCTGATATGTTTTCAACCGCCGCTGTTATCACAGCGCACTTCTGGTAAAATGACATTATTTGTTGCTTCGTATGTCATTATCACGTAGTGCCTTTGGCTTCTACCTAATTTGTAATTTACGCAGAAATGGCATGTATCTGATTTGTGATCTTCAGGTTCAATCCATATAATAGGCGCAGAAAATGGCAGCGCCTTAGTGCCGCCTTTGTACCAGGTCAAAAGACCACTTACACAAGTAGTACAAACAGTTTTTGGTATCCAAGCTTCACATAAAAATCGCATTCCAAAGAAAAGAAAATATGGTTCTTCAATTGTAGGGAATATCTTTCTTCTGTTTTGATGTTGCGTAAAATGTCCACAAATAAAACGAAACCAATATCTTAATTTGCAAACAGAATCCGCCATGTTTATTTAAGCTTTAATTGTTCTTTTTTTATGTTAATTTTAGTAAAAATCACACCCGATATGTACTGCTTAGTGCCTCAATTATGCTTAATTTTATCACACCCGATTTGTAAGTCACAGCTGATTTGTAAGTCACAGCTAACTAGACACGAGAACTCAGCTTTGTATATGTTGGCGTGTAATTTTGCCAATTAATCGTAAAGAGCTTTATTTACAACAATGGTGTCTCTGGTGACCCCCACTCAAATTTTCCGCCAAACATTTTCGTAGAATATTTTAATCCTTAAATGTCCTTTTTTAAAGGATATTTTTTGATTTTCTCGAAAAAAGGGTCAAATTGACCCATAAAGAGACCAGTTAGAGGGTTAAGATCTTCCACAAAAATAATCGTCATACAATTCCACAATACAACTCTGACCATAAGAATTCTCTCAGACATTAACTTACAACCTTTTTTTTATATAGTATAATGCTCCCTTCGACCAAAAATGAAAACTTTGACCCACTGTAAAAAAAACTCAGACGTGCTGGACCATAAGTTTGTTCTACAAAAATGATCTACTCAACATACCCTTTCAGAATTATGGGGTCGCTATTCTGTTCCAAAAATGCTGTTGGACAGTGTAATTAATATATACAAATGATCTGCCCACAAACTTAAATCTAGTCACATCAACTTTTGTGGATGATACAGCAATACTTAGTGTGCACTCGAACCCAATTACAGCAGCTAATAGATTGCAAAAACATTTAAAAGTAGTAGAAGCGTGTCTTGGAGTTACGTTGGATAGAAGGCTCACCTGGAAAAATCACATAGACAAAAAGATTACATATGCTAAATTAACAATCGCCAATTTACATTGGATTATAGGCCCTAAATCCAAATTAAGCTTAGAAAACAAAGTACTACTTTTTAATACGGTGATACAACCATCTTGGACATATGGGATCCAACTTTTGGGTTCAGCGTCTGACTACATGTGAAAGTTGAGCGGACGTGTTTTTATTTCGCTCGCCATATACGAAAGTCAAATTGTGCTAAATAATGCCGAATTTGTGTATATGTAAAATAAAAATATAAATAAATAATAATTATAATAATTCGTTGAGACAGTGACTCTTCCAAACTCATAAAAATCTTTATTTTTAATAGTGTTTATTTACAATGCCAGGCTCCTGTGGAAATAAGGTTGATCGTACTCAATCAAAAATACAGTGTGCAAAATGCAACGAAATTTTTCATTTGGCTTGTGTTGGAATTAAGCCTGCTGACGCTGAATATTTGTTTGCTTTGGAAAGAAGTTTTTTTTGCAAAAATGTGAAACTGCGCGTCGTGGCTCCATTCGGACGCCCCCTCCTACGCCACCTGCCGAAGTAGTTGATGGGCTAAATTCTGTTTCTACTAATGCTAAATCAGACTCTCTCAATGTAAAAGCGTCTAATAATATTAGTGAAGCCAAAAATGAACCACAAATCACGTTGGTTTTTTTATACAACATTATTATCTCACTTCGCTCAGATAATGTGCAGTTGCTGATTTCGTTAACAACCTTACGTGAAGACAACAACGAACTTGTAAAGAAAACTGATAATATGCATTCGGATCTGCTCTCTATGCCGAATTCTCTACGCCAAAAAAATGAGACAATACATCTGCCGTTCGGAGTCGGCACAAAATAGTAGGTCCCTCCATTTGTGGTATAATATAAAGACGCACACCACAAATGGCCAGAGAAGTCCGGTCAAACACTGAGCTATATAGTGTACGCGCCAAAATTATTATTATATATATTATTGAAAAGCTTCCTTGATGGCAGAAAATTTCGTGTTAAACAAAAAAGTTACACAACTGCAAGTTATACCATTGCTGCTGGTGTCCTCCAAGGTGGCGTTTTAGGGCCAGTCTTATAACACTGTCCAACAAATGAAGCCTTTTTGAATGGAACAGAATAGCGACCCCATAATTCTGAAAGGGTATGTTGAGTAGATCATTTTTGTAGAACAAACTTATGGTCCAGCACGTCTGAGTTTTTTTTACAGTGGGTCAAAGTTTTAATTTTTTGGTCGAAGGGAGCATTATACTATATGAAAAAAATTTTGTAAGTTAATGTCTGAGAGAATTCTTATGGTCAGAGTTGTATTTTGGAATTGTATGAGGATTATTTTTGTGGAAGATCTTAACCTCTACGAAAATGTTTGGCGGAAAATTTCAGTGGGGGTCACCAAAGACACCATTGTTGTAAATAAAGCTCTTTACGATTAATTGGCAAAATTACTCGCCAACTTCTATAAAAAAATTATAATTTTGTTTTAATAGTGGTTTATTATAGTATGTAGATATTTATTTGTTTGCTTCAGCAGTAGTATGGCAATGGATTAAAGATTAAACTTAATATGCTATCCTGTATTTAGCTTGACGTGAATGTTCCGATGTGTCAAGGTTTCTGTACAAGCCCCATACGTATTCAGCAAGCATTACACTTTGGGATTTCCCTTTGAATCTTTCTTCCAATACCTTTATATCCTGATGAAACCTTTCACCGTGCTCATCTGAAACCGCTCCACGGTTTTCTTTAAAAAATTGAGATGAGAGTGCAGAAAATGCAGCTTTAGTGACATCTTAACGCCAATATTGTTAAAACCGATTAGCATGCTTTCAATATTTTCTGCATAGTTTTGTGCTTTTGAGTTTCCAAGGAATTCTGATATAACCAGCTGCATAAAGTCAAATGCTGTATTTTGCATATCCGACAGATGACCATAAAACTCTTCATCTTGGAATAGTTTTCTTATATCGGGTCCAACAAGCATTCCTAGAAAAGGTAATTTACATTAAATGAAATAAATTATTTCTTAAAACCGTATTTAACCTTCTTTTAATTTTGCTGCAGACAATCTGGGGAAAATTGTTTGAATGCGTTTGAAAGCATTTCCTTGTGTATTTAAGCTTTTAATAAAAATTTTCACCACGCCCAACTTAATATGCAGCGGTTAATGTATGACCTTATCTTTTGGGACAAGGGATTCATGGATTACATTTAAGTCACCAATAATATTTTCTTTACGTTCTTCGAAATATTTAATATGATAATGGCTGCTGGTAGCACGTGAATCCCATTTACAAAGAAAGCACATATATTTTGTGTATCCTGTTTGCATTCCAGTCAATATTGCAATCATTTTGAGAAAAAAATATTTGCGTATGTTTCCTCCTTTTTTGTGGAATACGCAACCGGTATTGATGTATGCTGATTTCCATTGTGCAGTAAAACTGCTTTTAAGCTGTGTTTTGAACTATCTATAAATAGTCGCCAAGCGGAAGAGTCCAGTGGAAGCTTTAGATATTTTAGAACGTCTTCAATACTGCAACAGTACACAAGTTCTTCTGATTTTTTAAAATAACTTTCCAGATCGGCGTGTCTTTTTCTTGGCGATGTAACTTTTACATCGGCTTTTATCAAATTCGTGTTTTTCAATCTGGAACATAATATTTCAGCTTTCTCTTTTGTTAGTCCTAAATCTCTTACAAGATCTTCAAAATAAGCTTGGTCTATCAAATTAGGACATATGTTTAAACCATCAGGAGGCAAGTAACTTATATCTGATATGTTTTCAACCGCCGCTGTTATTTCTGTATTGGCGTATGTCATGTATGTGTAGGCGGTTGAGACACCGGAACACCTTCCCAGCGCACTTCTGGTAAAATGACATTATTTGTTGCTTCGTATGTCATTATCACGTAGTGCCTTTGGCTTCTACCTAATTTGTAATTTACGCAGAAATGGCATGTATCTGATTTGTGATCTTCAGGTTCAATCCATATAATAGGCGCAGAAAATGGCAGCGCCTTAGTGCCGCCTTTGTACCAGGTCAAAAGACCACTTTCACAAGTAGTACAAACAGTTTTTGGTATCCAAGCTTCACATAAAAATCGCATTCCAAAGAAAAGAAAATATGGTTCTTCAATTGTAGGGAATATCTTTCTTCTGTTTTGATGTTGCGTAAAATGTCCACAAATAAAACGAAACCAATATCTTAATTTGCAAACAGAATCCGCCATGTTTATTTAAGCTTTAATTGTTCTTTTTTTATGTTAATTTTAGTAAAAATCACACCCGATATGTACTGCTTAGTGCCTCAATTATGCTTAATTTTATCACACCCGATTTGTAAGTCACAGCTGATTTGTAAGTCACAGCTAACTAGACGCGAGAACTCAGCTTTGTATATGTTGGCGTGTAATTTAGCCAATTAATCGTAAAGAGCTTTATTTACAACAATGGTGTCTTTGGTGACCCCCACTCAAATTTTCCGCCAAACATTTTCGTAGAATATTTTAATCCTTAAATGTCCTTTTTTAAAGGATATTTTTTGATTTTCTCGAAAAAAGGGTCAAATTGACCCATAAAGAGACCAGTTAGAGGGTTAAGATCTTCCACAAAAATAATCGTCATACAATTCCACAATACAACTCTGACCATAAGAATTCTCTCAGACATTAACTTACAACCTTTTTTTTATATAGTATAATGCTCCCTTCGACCAAAAATGAAAACTTTGACCCACTGTAAAAAAAACTCAGACGTGCTGGACCATAAGTTTGTTCTACAAAAATGATCTACTCAACATACCCTTTCAGAATTATGGGGTCGCTATTCTGTTCCAAAAATGCTGTTGGACAGTGTAATTAATATATACAAATGATCTGCCCACAAACTTAAATCTAGTCACATCAACTTTTGTGGATGATACAGCAATACTTAGTGTGCACTCGAACCCAATTACAGCAGCTAATAGATTGCAAAAACATTTAAAAGTAGTAGAAGCGTGTCTTGGAGTTACGTTGGATAGAAGGCTCACCTGGAAAAATCACATAGACAAAAAGATTACATATGCTAAATTAACAATCGCCAATTTACATTGGATTATAGGCCCTAAATCCAAATTAAGCTTAGAAAACAAAGTACTACTTTTTAATACGGTGATACAACCATCTTGGACATATGGGATCCAACTTTTGGGTTCAGCGTCTGACTACATGTGAAAGTTGAGCGGACGTGTTTTTATTTCGCTCGCCATATACGAAAGTCAAATTGTGCTAAATAATGCCGAATTTGTGTATATGTAAAATAAAAATATAAATAAATAATAATTATAATAATTCGTTGAGACAGTGACTCTTCCAAACTCATAAAAATCTTTATTTTTAATAGTGTTTATTTACAATGCCAGGCTCCTGTGGAAATAAGGTTGATCGTACTCAATCAAAAATACAGTGTGCAAAATGCAACGAAATTTTTCATTTGGCTTGTGTTGGAATTAAGCCTGCTGACGCTGAATATTTGTTTGCTTTGGAAAGAAGTTTTTTTTGCAAAAATGTGAAACTGCGCGTCGTGGCTCCATTCGGACGCCCCCTCCTACGCCACCTGCCGAAGTAGTTGATGGGCTAAATTCTGTTTCTACTAATGCTAAATCAGACTCTCAATGTAAAAGCGTCTAATAATATTAGAGAAGCCAAAAATGAACCACAAATCACGTTGGTTTTTGTATACAACATTATTATCTCACTTCGCTCAGATAATGTGCAGTTGCTGATTTCGTTAACAACCTTACGTGAAGACAACAACGAACTTGTAAAGAAAACTGATAATATGCATTCGGATCTGCTCTCTATGCCGAATTCTCTACGCCAAAAAAATGAGACAATACATCTGCCGTTCGGAGTCGGCACAAAATAGTAGGTCCCTCCATTTGTGGTATAATATAAAGACGCACACCACAAATGGCCAGAGAAGTCCGGTCAAACACTGAGCTATATAGTGTACGCGCCAAAATTATTATTATATATATTATTGAAAAGCTTCCTTGATGGCAGAAAATTTCGTGTTAAACAAAAAAGTTACACAACTGCAAGTTATACCATTGCTGCTGGTCTCCTCCAAGGTGGCGTTTTAGGGCCAGTCTTATAACACTGTCCAACAAATGAAGACTTTTTGAATGGAAAAGAATAGCGACCCCATAATTCTGAAAGGGTATGTTGAGTAGATCATTTTTGTAGAACAAACTTATGGTCCAGCACGTCTGAGTTTTTTTTACAGTGGGTCAAAGTTTTAATTTTTTGGTCGAAGGGAGCATTATACTATATGAAAAAAATTTTGTAAGTTAATGTCTGAGAGAATTCTTATGGTCAGAGTTGTATTTTGGAATTGTATGAGGATTATTTTTGTGGAAGATCTTAACCTCTACGAAAATGTTTGGCGGAAAATTTCAGTGGGGGTCACCAAAGACACCATTGTTGTAAATAAAGCTCTTTACGATTAATTGGCAAAATTACTCGCCAACTTCTATAAAAAAATTATAATTTTGTTTTAATAGTGGTTTATTATAGTATGTAGATATTTATTTTTTTGCTTCGGCAGTAGTATGACAATGGATTAAAGATTAAACTTAATATGCTATCCTGTATTTAGCTTGACGTGAATGTTCCGATGTGTCAAGGTTTCTGTACAAGCCCAATACGTATTCAGCAAGCATTACACTTTGGGATTTCCCTTTGAATCTTTCTTCCAATACCTTTATATCCTGATGAAACCTTTCACCGTGCTCATCTGAAACCGCTCCACGGTTTTCTTTAAAAAATTGAGATGAGAGTGCAGAAAATGCAGCTTTAGTGACATCTTAACGCCAATATTGTTAAAACCGATTAGCATGCTTTCAATATTTTCTGCATAGTTTTGTGCTTTTGAGTTTCCAAGGAATTCTGATATAACCAGCTGCATAAAGTCAAATGCTGTATTTTGCATATCCGACAGATGACCATAAAACTCTTCATCTTGGAATAGTTTTCTTATATCGGGTCCAACAAGCATTCCTAGAAAAGGTAATTTACATTAAATGAAATAAATTATTTCTTAAAACCGTATTTAACCTTCTTTTAATTTTGCTGCAGACAATCTGGGGAAAATTGTTTGAATGCGTTTGAAAGCATTTCCTTGTGTATTTAAGCTTTTAATAAAATTTTTCACCATGCCGAACTTAATATGCAGCGGTGCTAGTATGACCTTATCTCTTGGGACAAGGGATTCATGGATTACATTTAAGTCACCAATAATATTTTCTTTACGTTCTTCGAAATATTTAATATGATAATGGCTGCTGGTAGCACGTGAATCCCATTTACAAAGAAAGCACAATTATTTTGTGTATCCTGTTTGCATTCCAGTCAATATTGCAATCATTTTGAGAAAAAAATATTTGCGTATGTTTCCTCCTTTTTTGTGGAATACGCAACCGGTATTGATGTATGCTGATTTCCATTGTGCAGTAAAACTGCTTTTAAGCTGTGTTTTGAACTATCTATAAATAGTCGCCAAGCGGAAGAGTCCAGTGGAAGCTTTAGATATTTTAGAACGTCTTCAATACTGCAACAGTACACAAGTTCTTCTGATTTTTTAAAATAACTTTCCAGATCGGCGTGTCTTTTTCTTGGCGATGTAACTTTTACATCGGCTTTTATCAAATTCGTGTTTTTCAATCTGGAACATAATATTTCAGCTTTCTCTTTTGTTAGTCCTAAATCTCTTACAAGATCTTCAAAATAAGCTTGGTCTATCAAATTAGGACATATGTTTAAACCATCAGGAGGCAAGTAACTTATATCTGATATGTTTTCAACCGCCGCTGTTATTTCTGTATTGGCGTATGTCATGTATGTGTAGGCGGTTGAGACACCGGAACACCTTCCCAGCGCACTTCTGGTAAAATGACATTATTTGTTGCTTCGTATGTCATTATCACGTAGTGCCTTTGGCTTCTACCTAATTTGTAATTTACGCAGAAATGGCATGTATCTGATTTGTGATCTTCAGGTTCAATCCATATAATAGGCGCAGAAAATGGCAGCGCCTTAGTGCCGCCTTTGTACCAGGTCAAAAGACCACTTTCGCAAGTAGTACAAACAGTTTTTGGTATCCAAGCTTCACATAAAAATCGCATTCCAAAGAAAAGAAAATATGGTTCTTCAATTGTAGGGAATATCTTTCTTCTGTTTTGATGTTGCGTAAAATGTCCACAAATAAAACGAAACCAATATCTTAATTTGCAAACAGAATCCGCCATGTTTATTTAAGCTTTAATTGTTCTTTTTTTATATTAATTTTAGTAAAAATCACACCCGATATGTACTGCTTAGTGCCTCAATTATGCTTAATTTTATCACACCCGATTTGTAAGTAACCGCTGATTTGTAAGTCACAGCTAACTAGACGCGAGAACTCAGCTTTGTATATGTTGGCGTGTAATTTTGCCAATTAATCGTAAAGAGCTTTATTTACAACAATGGTGTCTTTGGTGACCCCCACTCAAATTTTCCGCCAAACATTTTCGTAGAATATTTTAATCCTTAAATGTCCTTTTTTAAAGGATATTTTTTGATTTTCTCGAAAAAAGGGTCAAATTGACCCATAAAGAGACCAGTTAGAGGGTTAAGATCTTCCACAAAAATAATCCTCATACAATTCCACAATACAACTCTGACCATAAGAGTTCTCTAAGACATTAACTTACAACCTTTTTTTTATATAGTATAATGCTCCCTTCGACCAAAAATGAAAACTTTGACCCACTGTAAAAAAAACTCAGACGTGCTGGACCATAAGTTTGTTCTACAAAAATGATCTACTCAACATACCCTTTCAGAATTATGGGGTCGCTATTCTGTTCCAAAAATGCTGTTGGACAGTGTAATTAATATATACAAATGATCTGCCCACAAACTTAAATCTAGTCACATCAAATTTTGTGGATGATACAGCAATACTTAGTGTGCACTCGAACCCAATTACAGCAGCTAATAGATTGCAAAAACATTTAAAAGTAGTAGAAGCGTGTCTTGGAGTTACGTTGGATAGAAGGCTCACCTGGAAAAATCACATAGACAAAAAGATTACATATGCTAAATTAACAATCGCCAATTTACATTGGATTATAGGCCCTAAATCCAAATTAAGCTTAGAAAACAAAGTACTACTTTTTAATACGGTGATACAACCATCTTGGACATATGGGATCCAACTTTTGGGTTCAGCGTCTGACAACATGTGAAAGTTGAGCGGACGTGTTTTTATTTCGCTCGCCATATACGAAAGTCAAATTGTGATAAATAATGCCGAATTTGTGTATATGTAAAATAAAAATATAAATAAATAATAATTATAATAATTCGTTGAGACAGTGACTCTTCCAAACTCATTAAAATCTTTATTTTTAATAGTGTTTATTTACAATGCCAGGCTCCTGTGGAAATAAGGTTGATCGTACTCAATCAAAAATACATTGTGCAAAATGCAACGAAATTTTTCATTTGGCTTGTGTTGGAATTAAGCCTGCTGACGCTGAATATTTGTTTGCTTTGGAAAGAAGTTTTTTTTGCAAAAAATGTGAAACTGCGCGTCGTGGCTCCATTCGGACGCCCCCTCCTACGCCACCTGCCGAAGTAGTTGATGGGCTAAATTCTGTTTCTACTAATGCTAAATCAGACTCTCTCAATGTAAAAGCGTCTAATAATATTAGTGAAGCCAAAAATGAACCACAAATCACGTTGGTTTTTTTATACAACATTATTATCTCACTTCGCTCAGATAATGTGCAGTTGCTGATTTCGTTAACAACCTTACGTGAAGACAACAACGAACTTGTAAAGAAAACTGATAATATGCATTCGGATCTGCTCTCTATGCCGAATTCTCTACGCCAAAAAAATGAGACAATAGGTTTGCTCAGGGCTGAGGTTAATGACCTACGATCATGTGTAAATGCTGCTGTCGCAAAACTAAGGATCACAAATCAAACCAAAACCGCAGTTATTGGTGCTAATTGCTCTTCTTTGCTTTCGTGGCCTCTCACCTCTGCTGGCAGCTCTGCCAGTACCACTAGCTATAGTGCAGTACTCTCTAGCAAGAACAAAGCCAAAGCAGTAGCTGGCAGTACTGCCTCTGCCAGTAAAGCTCAACTACCAGCCGCCCCAGCCGGTGCTGCGCCTAACCTTACAAGTAATACGATGACTTCTACTGATGTGCCCGCACTTTCTTCGTTATCATAATCATCGTCTCTTTCGTCGCCTACCCAGTTGGCTGCGGCCGCTAATGCAAACCTGCTGAAAACTACACCCTCTGGGACTACTACTGGTCCTAATACTTCAGGTTGGAAGACTGTTGCTAAAAACAAGCGCTTGAAGTTAAATCAACCTATTCTTATCGGAGCTAATAATAGTAATAAATTAAATGTAATTTCTTATATGAAGTGGCTACACATTTCTTGATTTTCGCCCAAGGTGACTGCTTCTGACATTATAAGCTACGTTGCAGAATATGCTTGTGTAGACGCTAAATATCTTATTTGTCATTTGTTGGTAAAGGACACCAACTTAAACGACATCAAAAAAGTTAGTTTTAAGTTAGATGTTTCTGAATCTAGTTACGATAAGGTCATAAATAATACCAATATCTGGCCTGCAAATGTTAAAATTCGACCGTTTCGTTTTTTTCAGAAAGATGGTGCAGTAGATCCCAAGTAGTACAAAACCCAGAGTCAGTTAGGAGTGCTTCCGATTTTAAGGTGTACTTCCAAAATGCCTCAGGCATTCGTACTAAATCTGACTTCCTTCGTATATTCAGTTCTCGGCTTGACTATCATCTTTTTGTAATTGTAGAAACTTGGCTGAATCCTGACTTCCATGATAATGAATTCTTCGATGGAATTTGTATAATGTCTACCGTAAAGACAGAGATGCTGAGAAAACTGGATGTCAAAGAGGAGGAGGAGTTTAATTGCTACTCAGCGCAAATTGCACACTTATCTGGTTGCGCTGGAGAATAACAATTCTGTTCTTGGTCAGATCTGTGTACGTATCACTGGTTCGTCGCTCTCTGATTCCCTGTTTATCGTAGCCTCGTTCCTCCAAACAGTAATGAGGAACTTTATCGAGCGCATGCCGATAATGTCAGCTCTCTAGTCTTAAATAATCTTGGTGACAAGCACCTTTGTGTTATGGGCGACTTCAACTTAGGTAATGTATGTATGTTGGTCAGGCACGTTCTCAAATTTTGGTCTCACCCCTAATAATATTACTGCTCCACATGAGACACGCCTCATTGATAGTCTTATAAGTCTTAATCTCAAGCAAATCAATAAGCATGTTAACTTGTTGGATAGAATTCTAGACTTAATATATGTTAGCGACAACATTAATTATAGTATTGATGAATGCTATTGCCCGATCTCTCCGTCTAGCATGCATCATATTCCATTCAGAAAATTAAGCCTTATAAGTTACCATGGTATAATCGGAACCTAGAAACACTGAAAAATCTTAGAAATAAATACTTTAAGAAGTTTAAGCTTTCTGGAAATCAGCTCTTCTTTAACAAATATAAGAAATTTTCCAAAGATTTTTACTGCCTTGATAAATTTCTTCACAAAAATTACATTCTGGGTGTAGAGTCGAGTATAAAATGAAATCCAAAAGCTTTCTGGCATTTTATAAAGTCAAAAAATGTGCCTCTACCATACCTTCGGCTGTTTTTTCAGATGACAAATTTGCTAGCTGCCCTACGGAGGTAGCCAATTTATTTGCAGAGTAATAACTCGCCAGATGCAACTGCTGATACTGAAAAAGCTTCTCCTTTTAGCTTAGGCGCTCTAGAGTTTTCTAATGATGACGTAGCTTTGGGTATAGCTAACTTGAAACCGTCTGCGAAACCCGACGTAGATGGACTTTCAGCTATTCTCTTTAAGAACTGCTTCTCTCTTGTTTCTCCTCTAAAATGTATTTTTAATATGTCTCTGGCGTCTGGTGCCTTTATCGACGATTGGAAAATTACTTCTATTAACCCCATATTTAAAAGCGGTAATAAGAATAATGTTCGCAATTATAGACCTATCTCCAAATTATCAATTGTATCGAAAATCTTCGAAATTATTGTCAAAGAAAAAATATATTTCATTACTAAAGGCTTTATTATACCTAATCAACATGGCTTTGTAGCCAATCGATCTACGGTGACTAATTTAGCAGTATTTTCAGAATACTGTTTTTCATCTTTCTCCGCTGGATTCCAGGTTGATTGCATATATACAGATTTTAGCAAAGCTTTTGACAGAGTTTCTCATTCGATTTTACTAAAGATGTTAGGCTATCTTGGCTTTCATTCAGTTTTTTTGAAGTGGATTGAATCTTACCTAACTAATAGATGCTGTGTAGTCTCAGTAGATGAAAAATCTTCAGACACATTTATTGCTTCGTCTGGGGTTCCACAAGGAAGCATTTTGGGACCATTACTGTTTGTACTATTTATAAATGATATTAGTGCGTGTTTTTCTTTCGCTAACTTCTTGTTATGTGCTGATGATTTGAAGGTTTTTTCGAAGATCAAAAATGATAGTGATGCTACTAAGCTCCAGGCTGATATTAATAACTTAAACCTTTGATGTATTAAGTCGCGTCTATCTTTAAATATGAAAAAGTGTTTCAAAGTTACCTATGCAAAAATTCATAGTGTATTATCGACGGATTACTATATTCTGTCGCTGAGGCCAAAGATCTTGGTATAATTTTCACCTCGAATTTTTCTTTTAACATACATACATATCGATCATGTTGTTTCTAAATCTTTCTCTCTTCTGCGTTTTCTAAGACGAAACTGTACTAAATTTTCAGATCCCTATACCCTTAAATTATTACACTCATCTTTTGTTCGTTCTAATTTGGAATATGCCACATTCATCTGGAGACCATTCAATAAAAACCGCATAAATAGAATTGAGCGTGTCCAAAAGGTTTTTTTAAAGTTTGCACTAAGGTCGTTAAATTTTTCTGATCCTATTCCATCGTTTAGTAGTCGTTTACAATTAATTAATCTGAAGCCTTTGGTAACAAGACGCTCGGTTCTCTCTCTTTCTTTCGTTTTCAATATTATAAATGGTTCTTTGGACTGTACATTTCTTTTAAGACGAAAGTTTTTACCGTTCTACACTGGAAACTGTAAAACTGAATATGCGCGAAATGCCCCTTTGGTACGTGCTTTAAATGATTTTAATTTGATCTCGAATTCTATTTTTCTCGATTTCTCTTTTCCCAGAAATGTATTCTTAGATATTTTGTATTCTTTCTTTTAATTTTTGAAGATTCTATTTTTCAGTACTCTTTTGAATTTAATACTTTAAGTAATATTACTTCTTTTGATGCTTTGCTTTTAGATTCTTCTCTTTTTGATTTCTTGAATTCTGTTTATAAATATTTTATATTACTCGTAATATCTCTTTTGGCGTAGAATACGTCTTACCTTACGGTATTGGCACCCATGTCAGATTGTTATTGTTGTAATCTCTATTTCTTTAATTATAAGGAAACGGCGAGATAAATTTTTTTTAAAATTTTTTTGTAGTCAAATGAAGATGTTAGCTTTCGTTTGACATACATTTCATATTGGTTGATATCTTCCTAATATTTAAATTTCTCAAATGAAAATTTTATAAACACATCCAAACAAATATGTGTGTGGTGTTTGGTTGAGTGTGTAGTAGTGGTGGGTAACACAGTGCAGCACTGTGTGCAGCACTGTGTTACCCACCACTAGTTTGTAGCGTGAATATACGTTCATTTTATTGCATAATTTTAGGCGGGAATATTTAAGTAGAGTAAAGGCAGAGAAAGCGCTGCCAACTACTGCAAACAACAATGGTGATTGATGCTGTTTGACAACAGCTGAAAGTTGACGTTTAGTATATTAAAAAATATAAATCACGCTTCATTACTGAAATCATTCCGTTTTATTTGCCAATATGCCATAGAATTGGGAAGAGATTTCAGGAATGCAAAGTTTTTTGGGGCACACTCAGTGAAGAACGTAGGGTTTTCAATTTGTTCGCGAGTCACATTTACTAATCCAACATGATTATGATTTAAAAACATATTTATCCTATTTTTCCTATCATAAGCCTATATTCTCAAAAGTAACTTTCAAATAATCAAATAGATTTGGGTCTGTTATTTATCATTTATCTTTACTATTGATAACTACCATTGACTTCGTTTTTGCGAGAAATTTAATTGATAATTTAAAAACATTTTTATCCTATTTTCCTATCATAAGCTTATGTGTATCATCAAAAGTAACTATCAAATAAAGAAATTAATTTGCTTGTATTATTTATCATTATAAATTATCATTATACATATGTTTTCTGTCTTATCGGATGGCGTATTCTACGTTAAATTTAAAGGCAGTGTCTCTGACACAGCCTCCTTCTTTTTAAATATATATTTATTAATGTTAATTTTAAGTAAATTTTGCATAGTCTGTAAGGTTTGTAAATCATAGACTGAAATAAATAAATAAAATGAAATGAAATAAATCTAACTTAGATAGAATTCAAAGGCTGCAGTCTAAAACCTTGAGGGCAACATGCGGAGCCTCCTGGTGTGTGAAAAACTCCACTATTCACAGCGACTGTATGATTAATACGTTGATGGATGAGAAGGAGATAATGCAAAAAAATTATTCGGTAAGATTATTTAATCAACCGAATAAGCTTCCTAAAAATTTACTCAAACAGATCTACCCTAGGCGATTAAAGTGAAAGGATATTTGATTAAATTGTGCTTAAAGGCTGTGTTCCACTTATTTACATAACATGGAAATTATTTTTCAATATTTTGTAACATATGTATTTCATGCTAATATCCTTCAAGATATTGACCATAATTTATATCATGGCATCCCTTATGATGCCCCTTAATGAATACATTTGTATGATATCCCTTATGATGTCCATTAATGAAGTACTTTTGTATGATATCCCTTATGATATACTTATAAATAAACAATAAACAACTTCGGAAAAAAAAGTTCTTTAATTCTATGTATTCGAAAATACTATGAATTGAAAACAAAAATAATTGATATTTACAATTTCACATTAAGTCTTATAAAGTCATGATATTAAATCGTAAATTTATCGTTTTTTTTGTTATTTAGTTGTTCTTATTATTATCAGGCTCTTCGCTGAACATCCTCCTCCCTTTGAAAGCCAGCGCTTTCAACAGAATTTTCCATCGGTAAAAGGCATAACTTGCTGTTAGCTCATTTTGTAACACCATTTCTTGTTCTCAAGACTGCTACCCGAGCAATACCATCCAGGATCCAGGAGTCGTTTCAATAGCCATCGAAGCGGTGGTTCGACTTTCGCGCCTATATATATTGCAGTCTTTTGAGAACGCCATTAAGACCGATGCTGTAGCTGCGTCAGATACCACTTACGTTGCATGCCATATATACGCTGCCAAAGGCTAAGACGGATAATGTTCAGATCGTCAGGAATCGCAGTTAAGGGACAGCCTGTTAAGAAATGGGCTGGCGTAAGAACATCAAGGTCATCTATGTGCTCTGTAATTGGAGTTAAAGGTCTCGAATTAAGAATTGCTGAGATTTGGCAAAACAATATACGTAGTTGATCGAACGTTAGAAATGACATTTTGCTGACTTAATGGCGGCTTTCCATAATCCTCCGAAATGGAGTAACCTAGGTGGAATGAACTTCCAGTCGATCCCATCATCGAAACACTGCTGCTGTATCCTTCGCTGGTGGTCGGAAATAGCTGCTTCAGTTGCGCGAACTCATTATTCGCTCCAAAAAAAAATTGGTGGCGTTGTCCAACCAAATAGTTTTGGGCTTTCCACGTAGACTTACGAACCATTGTAAAGCCACTAGAAATGCAGACGTTGATAAATCTTTGACTAGTTTCATGTGGATCGCTTTGGTAGCGAAATAAATAAATAAACATACGTAGCACTTCGTGGGAGCCCGGTTTCGAACTTCAGCGTTATAATACAATGGCCCACAGAAATCAATCCCAGTGGTTTGAAATGCTCGCGCTGCTGGAACCCTTTCTTTTGCAAGTCAGCCGTTTTATGCTCCATAAGCCTTGGCCTGCAACGGAACCAAACAATACATTTGTTGACCACATACGAAACCGTTTAGCGTCCACCTATGGGCCAGTAATTTAAATGAGTATAGGCTAGGATAGCTTGTGGTCCAGCATGCATTAGGTTTTTATGAAAATAAAATATTGTTATGGAAACCGTTAGAGGGTGCCGTTTTGGCAGCAAAATAGGGTGACGTGAATTAAAATCCAGCCTTGCGTTTTTAAGCCACCCTCCGACACGAAGTAATCCAAACTCGGTCAAAAATGGTGATAGGGAAAACAGTGATCTGGATGAGCTGACTGGTTGCTTTCGTTGGATTGTGGTGTACGCGGAAGAAAGGTGAACTCTTTGAATCATTCTTACAAAATAAAAGGTCCCTTTCTGAATATGTAACATTGAAAAACTACCTGAGGAACTTGTACACATATCCATAAATACGGTGCATTGTATTGAATGAGTGTAGGTACTTGCAGCCAGTAGACGAATCGAAAAATGTTTGCGTTAAAAGTAATATGCTTTTACGCATCTCAGGTTAACTATTTATTTGCATACAAGACGTTGGCCAGGTGGATGATGTTTGCGACAAAAAGGATGGACCATGCTTCCACAATGATTAATTGAGCAGCTCCGTTGCGGTTGCCCCTTTAGATAATACATCTGCTAGGTTGAGTGCTGAGGCAACATAACGCCATTCCATTCCATTTGTAAGTTACTGAATACTGCTTACACGATTAGCAACAAAAACATTAAAGCGTAAGGGCTCCTCCTTCAGCCATGACAGAACTAAACTGTAGTCAGACCAGCAGTAAATTTTGCAATCGAAAAGGTCGAGCTTTGAAATTGTTTTTACGACTTGTGCAAGTAATGTGGCAGCACATAGCTGCAGTTTCGGTACGATGATGGCTCTGAGCGGAGCGACACGAGATTTGGCGTAGAGAAGAGAAGTGTGTACATTTTGTTTATTGACCGAACGTATGTACACACATACTCCATACGCTGATATGCTAGCATCGCAAAATGCATGTACCTCGCATGTACCGTTTGGCATAAAAACAAAACGAGTAAAACAAAAACCTTTGACTGACTCAAATTCATTATATAGCTGCTGCAAGGCAGTATGAAGAGAAATAGGCAAACTCTCATCCCAATCAACCTTTACCATCCATAGTCGCTGCAAAAATATTTTCGCCTTACAAATTGTTGGTCCTATCAAGCCAAGTGGATCATAGAAGCGCGATATAATAGAGAGCACAAAACGTTTTGTAATTTTTCGAGGCGGCTTTCTAACGAGACCGAAAATACAAATGTGTCTCTTTGTGGATTCCATAAAAGCCCAAGTGCTTTTGTAATGTCGCTTCCGTCATCAAATTTTAAAAAACATTCTTTATTTTTGACAGCAATTTGTGCGAGCACATCTTTGTGATTTGAGCACCATTTTCGAATTTGAAAGTTGCCTTTCGCCATCAACTGAGTTGTTTGGGTAACACTATTATTAATATAAAATGGGTGCTAAAAGGGTAGTGAAGTGCAACACGATGGCTGATCTTCGGATGTGACGCCTCTCCACCTCTCACTATCAATCTCCTTCTTTTTCCTTCACGTCTGGTAGCACTGTTAACCTAAGCCTCGGCTGGGGAACTGATAAAGGAAGGTGAGAACACTCCCCATTTTGGCCTGACCTCTGCTTCGTCCTCGGACTACCCCCTCCTTTACTGTTTGTATTTAGTCGATATCGAGCTGGTGGTTGCGGTATTCTGTTACCTGAGTATGCAGGGGTGATACCCTGCAGAAATGGCTTTCAGGCTAATGCCGCGACTGCCCCCGTCCCGTTAAAACCCTGGCAGCCCTCGAAGTACGTTCCGATCTCGTCGCCATTCAGTTGGTGGTTGTAGGTAACGGTTGATGCGACCCTCCCGTTTTGGCGCTGGATCTGGCTCTGAGCACCCTACCTCATAAGGGGGGGTGCCAACCCTCGCATGGCCTCCCTGATCCCCTTCTTCATAGATAACCATGGGATCCCATAGCGACTACAACATTGAGGGAGGATAGCGGCTTCGAGTGGGGACCCAAATAGAATGGAAAGGCCAACTAACAAAAAACAAAAAAACCTTTCGTCTTCCCTTCCACGGGGCAAGACAGTGCCGGCGCATGCGCTAAAGGCACCTCTTCGCACAGCGAGCACCTCCGGGTCTGCTTTGGGGGCGACCCCAGGGCGTCCCGTGATCACGGGCGTTATGGTGGGGCCAAGCACCAGCAAAGCTGCAGGGATTGTTCTGGGAACGGCAGGTCGTCCTGTAGCCACTGGCGCGGAGCGCCCATCAAATGCCGGCACGGCTGCAAAGCCTGCACCCATGCGGACAAAGGTCTCACGACCTGGCCCAACTGGGGATGGGCGGATAGCAGCGGAGGCAAACCAGGGAAATGTCGCGATGGCAACTACGGGCAATTCCATCCACGGTCGGTCGGGCGGGCGGCCCACACACGCTGAAAAGCGGAGGGCTGCCAGAACGCTCAAAAAATATGAAGGGGTGCCGTTGGAGACGTTGCCCCAGAGTGCAAAGGATGCGGTGGATAGAGCGAAAGCCCTGCTACCCAACTACCAAAGCACAACTGGGGCCTCGGTTGAAGGCAAGGCACCCCTCTCCAAAAGACAGAGATTGTTTGAGGAGCAACAACCAGCTCCAAAGAAGAAATGTATCCGTCCCGGGGTGGCCAGACCCAGCTTTGCTGATGTCGCCAGGAACAGAATCCTGATAGGGGTTCTGGACCGCGGCAATGAGCTCGGGTCAATACCAAGGCACCAGTGAAGATGGGTGAAGGCGGCTCTGGCAAACGTCATCCTTGACGTGCTGCTGGAGAACCCTGGAGACCCTCCCGCGTGCAGAGATGCCGGCTGGTTCCAGGGCCACATTAAGGTTGTGGCCTGCGACGACTCGAGGTCGGCGGCGATGTACAAGGCCGCCGTCGCTAGGGTTGGGGATGTCTACCCTGGGGCTAGACTTGAGGTGGTTGACTGGAAGGATATTCAAGTCAGGCCCAGAGCGAGGGCGTGGGTGCCTGTCACACCATCGTCACCTGAAAATATTTTAAAGATGCTTCAGGTGATGAATCCGACATTGCCGACAGGTGATTGGAAGGTCCTAAAAGTAGAGGATCCGGAAGGGCCGTCAAGACAAGTGGTCCTGTCGCTGAACAGGGACTCTTTGGAGCTCCTGGAGAAAAGACAGGGCCGGGTCTACTACGGCCTAGATGAGGTGACTCTTAGAGTCTATCGCGGTGATGCGCAGCGCGCCTCCGGAGCAAGCACCTCAATGGATGTGGACATTGAGGAGCCTGAACCGGAGGCTGACTTCTCCGATGCGGAGAGCAGAGCCTCCTCGCAGTCGACCCTGGCATCTGCGATGCATAGGATGTATGGCGAGGAGGAGCTGCTTTACAGCGAAGGGGAAGACAGCGCAAACGTCACTGTCGTTGCGGTGGAGGAGTCGGTGGAAACCTCTAATGAGGGTTCTACAAATAAATCTCCACCGCTCTAGGGCAGCATCCGCTGCTCTATTGAGTCGCCTACTTGGCGACGACGTAGACATCGCACTTATCCAGGAGCCCTGGGTTAATAACTCGGGGGTCTGTGGTTTAGGTGCGGTGGGCTATAAGCTAATGGTTGAGCGTGGTAAAGGTAAAATAAGAACCTGTGTAATGGCAAAGGCAGACTTAAACATTTTTCTTCTACCCTATTATAGTGATGGAGACATGACGACAACGCTGCTGGAGATTGGAGGGAAGTCTTTGCTGATAGCCTCAGCATACATGGCGTACGAGGCTGAGGATCCCCCTCAAAGTCAACTCCGCAGGCTAATGAGCGACCACGCGGCGGGCTTAGTTCTTATCGGTTGCGATGCTAACGCCCACCATGTGCAGTGGGGAAGCACCAACATAAACAATCGGGGTGAGTCTCTTTTCAACTATCTCCTAACTACTAACCTAGTAATTTGCAATAGGGGCGCAGAGCCCACATTTATTGTCAAAAACCGTAGGGAGGTCATAGACCTCACGCTATGTAGTGAAAATCTGCATGATATGGTAATGAACTGGAAGGTTCTCGACGAACACTAGTTTTCAGACCATAGGTATATTGAGACAATTCTAGATATGTCCATGGGTGCTCCAAAGGTTCGTAAGAACCTAAGGAACACTGACTGGACTCTTTACAGGGAAACTCTTGAGAATAACCTACCACGTCCGGTACCGGCAGAGCCCAGTACCGTTGGGAAATTGGAAGACATGGTAAACTGCTTTACCACGATCTGCTCGCGGGCACTGGCCAAAGCCTGTCCTGATCCCAAACCGTGGGGAAAACGAAGGCCCCACTGGTGGTCCCATGCGCTGGACTCTCTGCGGAGAGATTGCAGGTGACAGTTTAACAGGGCGAAAAGGCTGAGTCAGGAATCTGAATGGCAGACCTATAAACAAGTTCTGCGGTCCTACAAAAAAGCCCTGCGTGAAGCAAAAAGATCCTCATCCCGGCGAAACTGCCAGACTACGAAAAATCTTGTCAGGTACAACAAACCCAATTGGGTCTCTACAGAGACAGGATGGTTCATGGACAGCGACGGGAAAAGAAACGGTCGAACTACTTCTCGACACACACTTTCCTGGTAGTTTACAGACAATGGAAGTAGACTGTTCCTCTTCGGGCGCAATGGTAAATCTCCCTCTCTCAAAAGAAAGTATCACTTCGGCGATAAAAAGCTTTTAACCCTATAAGGCTGCCGGGCCAGATGGTATTATACCGGCTCAATTGGTTACAACGATTGATACATCTACAAATTGGCTGCTGAGTATGTTTAGAGCATGCTGCAAGCTAAACTACGTACCGACGGTATGGAGATCTGTTTCTGTGGTCTTCATACCCAAGGCTGGAAAAGCAACACATGCGAACCCAAAGGACTTTAGACCTATAAGTCTCTCATCCTTTGTTCTTAAAACTTTAGAAAGGCTTATAAATAACTTTCTCTCTCTTACAATTGACAAAAGACTATTGTCTAATAATCAGCACGCCTACCTTAAGGGAAAGTCCACGGACACTGCACTGCATTCCCTGGTGAGCTATATCGCAAGGTCCTTCAGTTACAAGGAATTTTGCCTTGTAACTTTTCTTGACATTGAGGGTGCTTTTAACAACATTAGCCCTGAGGCCATAACACATGGCTTAGGAGGGCTCGGTAAAGAGAGCTCCCTGGTTGAATTTATAGAGCAAATGCTCTTGGGAAGAAAGATTACAGCAGAGGTCGGTGCAAACCGTGTTTCGAGACAGGTGTCTCGAGGTACGCCGCAGGGTGGTGTACTTTCACCTCTTCTATGGAATCTGACCGTTAATTCTCTCCTGCAGGAGACGGAATGGGGTACTGCCAGAGTTGTCGCATATGCAGATGACATCGCCATTGCATATATGGGCAAATTCCCTCAGACCTTGTGTGACTTGATGCAAGGGACACTCCGCGAAGTGAGCAACTGGTCCACGCGATGTGGTCTCAGAGTCAACTCAGAAAAAGTGGAGCTGGTGCTCTTCACTAGGAAATATAAAGTTCCGCATGTAACTACGCCGGAACTTAATGGAATCCGTCTGATCACAAAGAGGGAGGCCAAGTTCCTTGGCGTCACATTGGACATGAAGCTTAGCTGGAGGAATAATATGATCCAGCGATACCAGAAGGCTTCTGTGGCCCTATACTCTTGTAAAAGGGCCATTGGGAAGAGATGGGGTCTGAATCCAAGCGTTTGCCGCTGGATTTACACAGCAGTGGTTAGGCCGATTCTCCTCTACGGAGCAATCGTTTGGTGGCCTGCACTAAGCAGAGCTGCTAATCTCAATCTACTTAGCAAGGTGCAGAGAGCGGGTATGATCTGCATTAGTGGAGCGTTGCGAGCAACACCAAGCGACGCCTTGAATGTCTTCCTCGACCATTTACCCTTAGACTTAGTGGGTCAGCAAATGGCGGCTCTTGCCGCGCTTCGGTTAAGGGAGACAGGTCAATGGGAGTCTAGCTTGCGTGGGCACTCAAGCATACTGAACAAATATAGAATGCTTCCGGGATACACAGACCGTTGTGTTGATACTCCGGTCCCGAACAGGAATTTCGCGATGGTAATCCCAGATAGGGATGCGTGGTCGAGAGATTTCTACACTCCACCTGGAAGTCTCACGATCTTCACAGATGGTTCGAAATTGAATGGCAGAGTGGGAGGAGAGGTCTACTCGCAGGACCTATCTCTGAACTGTTCTTTTCGGCTGCCGGATCACTGTAGTGTTCTTCAGGCTGAAGTTCTAGCCATAAAGGAGGCTATAAGCCTGTTACAGCCCGTTTTGAAAGGCAATGATATCTTTATATTTAGTGATAGCCAAGCGGCAATCAGAGCTGTGAGCGCAGCTATAATTAGATCAAAAAGTGTACTGGATTGCAGCCGATCTCTGCAGGAGATGGCCAAGCAGAACAGGCTCAACCTCATTTGGGTTCCTGGCCACAGGGACATCGAGGGTAACTGCATTGCGGATGAACTTGCGAGGGAAGGAACAACCAAGCAGATTCTTCCCAGTAAAGAACGCATTGGTATGCCCTTTGGCACTTGCAAGCTGCTCTTAAAAGAATCTACTTATGCTCGTGCGAGCGACAGATGGACACATATCACAACCTGTAGGATCTCAAGGCTGACTTGGCCTAGATGGGACCGAAAACGGTCGCGTAGTCTTTATACCTTAAAACGGGACGATATTTCCCAAGTAATTGGCGCTTTATCAGGGCACTGCCTCATAGGCAACCATGCTGGTCGTCTTGGAGTACCCTTCTTTAGATGCTGTAGAAGCTGCAAAAATTATGAGGAGGAAGAAACGGTCCTGCATCTTCTGTGTATCTGTCCAGCTCTAGCCAGAAGCAGGCTACGGTTTCTAGGGGCACCTGTTTTTAGGAACCTTGGAGAATTAGGTGAAATAGACCCAAGATGCTTGACGAGCTTCGTCAAGAATTCTAAATGGTTCAGCAAGAGGGAGTGAGCGTTAAGCTTGTGGTATCACAACGGGCCTCTACTAATGGCCTAAGTGAGTCGCTGGATTAGCGGTGACAGCCACTTATACCTACCTACCTATTATTGGCATCGTATACAGTCTTTGCACCGGTGAACAAATCGTCGACTTAAAAACAGTTGTCAGAGGTCAGTTGTTTTTAAAATGCTTCTCATACTCCATCCCTTTCCTTGTGGCTTTAGTGATAGGCTCAAATCAGTTGTCTGTTTCCCAGAATGAGCGAGCTATTTGGCTTAGCGTTTTTTGTTATTCTTCTATACCGATTGACGCAGTGGCGAGCGATGAAGGGATTGGTGATTTTCAAATTTACTTCGTTAACAAACCTCGATAATAAAAAATTTAACTGCTAAGCCGAATCCAATAAAGCGCAACACGGAATATATAAGCCATTTCTATTTTTAACCAATATGACTGCAATTGCGATAAGTACGATTTCGGTTAGAGGCGGGTCTGGTGAAATATTTTTAGACCTTGACACAAGTGTTGTTGCTTGCGTAGATGGTAGAGGTGAATCATATTTCTCATCGAGCGTGCATTCAGTGGTTGGCTGTTTTTCCGGAATGAAATTTAAGACACTATGGTGCTGAGATATACAATGACGACAATTAGAAGATTTACATTATTGAGCTTGATGACAGTGTTTTAAGCAATTTAAACAGAGGGTAGCCGTTTTTGCCTCTTTCCAACGATAAAGAAACTACGAGAGATTTATTCTAATAGTGAATTTTGCTCACCTGAGCGCTAGTTGTTTCAGTACCGTAGCGAAATTAATGCTCTCCAATGCTTGACATCTCTTACATAATTCGCGAAAGTTTTCATATTCTCTCACGTAGGAATGTTGGTGCATGCGATTGATTCTTCACTTTGTTTGAGTATATGGATCCAGCCTTTGAGCCATGATAAGAAGAAGTAGACAGTCGGCAATTTTTATCTTTCTCCCTAAGGTCTGCAGTGCTCGAATTTGAGACGTGAATTTGTCAACAAGGACGCGAAGGATACCCACAATGTTGGCTTCTGCACTTTTAAATTCAAATAATTCGCGAATGTGGGCCTGAAAAATAAGTATCTTATTATCAAAGCGACATTTAACCCTACGGTCCATAACCAGCTGGATGAACGGGAGTCCATAACCAGGGTACCCAGGTACCTAGTGCAGTTTTTTCGTTTATATTCAAATAAAATAATATATATCTGCACAGATTATTAGAAACGCTTAGTTTTTACACCTGAACTGTACAAATTTAATGTTTGTAAGATAATACTGGTTTCTATAGGCATGTTTTTACCTAACATGCACACAAAAGTAAACAGAAACTGGTTTTATAAGGGTTGGTTTTTTGCTTGTTTTTGGTACCTGCTTGTGAATTGTTTGTGGTTTTAGGTAGCAAATGTTCAGCTACGCTAGAAAACGAATACATTTCATGCTTTCGTCATTATTAGTTGAACAGTGGAACAGTGAAGTTGAAGAAAAATGAATCGCCAAATAGAATTTTTAACTGAAGGACAATATCTGCGTTTGGGTGCAGAAGCCAGAAGCAGATACATATATTGAGTCTATACTTGATGATATGATTGAGGAGGACGACGGTTTAGTGCCAATTGAGGAAGAAGAAGAGGTATTTACTGGAGAAGTGCCAGAGTCAGAGAGTGAAGACTGGGACAATGACAACGAAATTCCAGCACACAATGAAACTGAAATGGTTGAAGAAAAAGCACCAACATCAAGCACAACAGAAAGTATGATTGCACGTGATGGTACTCAATATTTGTCAGCAAATAAGGAGTCACTACATCATTAGAACTCGCAGTGGTCCATTACGAATGACGGAAAATATGACTGGTTTGCAATGCTTCAAGAGTTATTTTACAATAGAAATGGTCGATATAATCGTGCGTCATACCAACAAAAAAGCCAATTCAACTTATGATGCCTACAATGCGGCAAACACAACAAAGCGTCAATTGAAGTGGAGGGATACGACAGTTCCAGAAATATACGCATTCATTAAAATGCTGATAATGGCAGGCGCAAAGCATTCCAATAATGAAAATGCACGGGACTTATGGACGCAACTGTCTCATACTCTATTCCGCGCAACAATGGGATTAAACCGCTTCTGGGATCTTATTCGTTTTATACGTTTTGATGACGCGAGAACAAGAAACGAGAGGCAGCGTACAGACAAAGCTGCTCCAATACGAGATGTTTGGATTATTTTGAACGCCAATCTCGCAAAATATTATGTGCCTACATATTCCATCGAAGCCTGAGGAATACAGTATCAAGGTATGGTGGATATGCGATGCTTAAAATTCATATCCTCTTCATGGCCAAATATATACTGGCAAACAAGACAGTGGTCGCGAAATTGGTGTAGGCGAAAGAGTAGTCAGAGATTTGGTTGGGCCATACTACGGTAGCGGACGTAATATCACCATGGACATTTTTTTTACAACGCTGCCACTGGCAAAGAAGCTGATATCCTTCAAACTTAGCATTGTCGGAACACTGCGGTGAAACAAAGCCTATATACCAACAGAAATGAAAGACGATAAGAGGTGGACCATTGGGACAAGCAAATTTGGTTTCCACGCGAAAATGACTATGGTTACATACAAACAGAAGAAAACAAATTCCGTAATAATGTTGTCGACTGTGCATGATGATGCAACGGCAAACCAGAAATCATCAATTTTTATAACAAAACGAAAGGTGGCGTGGATGTTATGGACCAGACGCTTCGGGAGTATACCACACAGAGACACACAAAAAGGTGGCCTTTGTAGTTTTTGTACAATATGCTCGATGTTAGTGCTTTCGCGGCATACATTATATTTTATGAGAATAACACATCTGTTCCATATCAAAAAAACATGGAGAAAACGCTTTTTGCGTAACCTTGCTGAAGACTTGTGTGCGCCAATAATAGAAGAAAAAGTAACCAATCGCCAAGTAACGCGCCTCTTCCACCAAAACAGCGATTGAGAGCTTTTTGGGAAGACCACCGTAGACGGTAACCTATACCGAGCAACCATCTACTTCTACGGCCGCTTCTACTGATGGCAGAAAGCCAATAACAGGAAACTGTTATTTGTGCGCTTCTTTGCCAGATAAAAGGAGAAGAAAGACGAGGAAAGTCTTCAGCGTTTGCAAGAAACCAGTTTGTGATCAACATACTAAAACAATATCAAAATGTTTTCCATGTCTCAACAATAACTCAACATAAGACATCAAATATTAGAAATAAGTTAAAATGAATAAAATATATATCATTCAGATAAGAAACAATTACATTTCATATTTCACACATCAATAAACATTATAAAACAAAACAAAAATGAAACTAACGTTTTTTCTTTGAAATATAAGGTAATTTGCATTAAGGTACTCGGGTACCCTGGTCATGGACTCCTGTATGCAAAAACATTAAACTCATTTTTTGGTTAATACATTTAACCAAATTTGATAAACTTTTTTCTAGTCTCTAAGTTTAGCCGAAATGTCTGATGACCCGGAGTTTCATGTTGATATCTTCGATATTATAGGAACAGCAGCACTTTAAAGTTCAAATTGTTACCCGGGTACCTGGTTGTGGAACGTAGGGTTAAGTTAACTCATAGCCTTGTCGTAATTGCTTTCGCGTATTTCCAGTGAGCGAATGAAATCTAAGGCGGTGCCCTTTGAACAGGTTCGCAGGTGCTGAAATTTTTATATTTTTGTGAGCTCTGGCTCATTATCAACCACGCTTTGAAACATTGAAATGAAGTTTGGCCACTCCGTGAAAGCACTTGTTAATGTAGGCAGCTGAAGATCGGGCAAACGCGATTTATTCTGCTTTAATACAAGTACTGATGGCGAGGAAGTACAAGATGGCGAGGAAATCAGTCGAAATATAGCGCCACATTTTCTTTTTAGAAAAATAGTTCGTTGTGGCGGATTATCACCGAATAGCATCTCTTGATCGGTAAGCATTTTGGATTTTTAGTAGCAAAAAGGAACTTGTAAAAGCCCGTTTAAGTGAACGGTGAAATCATACGATTTAGCAGAACGTTATTTTCTGCCTGAGATTCTCGACTAACACGCAAAATTGCGTTACTCAGTTTTTGTTTTTGTCTAACGTGTCACCGAATGCAATCAAGTCGGGGTCACCAATGTTTAAAGCCAGGAGACTAATTTGTCTTGACTATACAATTGTCTTTATTGAACGCCAAACCAAAAGTAGAGAGATCGGAAAAACTTAGTGTGCATACAATTTACACTACTTAATTGATGAATGTATGTGTGTTCAAAAGTGTATGTATACATATGCTAGCTTGAATACATAACAGGAGCTTAGATAACTAACAGTATTTCAAATTGATTTTTGGTTAGAGAGAACAAATGTTGAAAAGTCAAAGATGAGCTTAGCTATGTAAGTACACATGTATGTATGTTCTTTATGTCATACTACTAGGGTGGCGCTACGAGGATCTTCGCTAAACAATCAGTATCTGCACATAATTGCACATATGTACATAAATTACTTAAAACATAATATTGTCTCTAGGGAATTCTGATCAGAGCTGATTTAGATCTTTACGACATAAACTCGTTATTTAATCTTTCCGCATAACATTCATGGGAATCAAAAGAGCAACGGTTAATTTCAATAATTCGAATTTGAAAAGATAACACAACCCAATTAGGCAATAGAGATATATATCAGCTCTGATAGAAATTCACTACAGCTCTGATTAATTTGTCATTGTTAACAATTAATTAGGGCCAGAGCAATTTGAAATATTTTTTTCGGTCAAACTAAGTTTAAGCTTAGTATGAAGTTTTCCAGTCAACTTTAAACGGGCTATAAACTAAGTTTAAACGGCCGAAATGGCAGGGTAAAACATAATTTTACCTATCATTTGTTTGCTGACTAATTTGTTTTGGTTGCAACAAACATTTTTCTTCTTATTTAAAACTCTAAAGTATTCTTATAAAATTTATTAATTTAAAATATTTATGTTCAAAGTGATTTACCAAACACTTTAGATATTTCTTCTGGTATTTATTCACATATGAAAAATATTAATAACATACATTTTTAAACGTATTACCAGATATATGAAATTCATCAACATGTTAATATTTTTTACGTAAGTACATTTTTGTGCCCCCTGGCTATGTGAATGTAAATGAAATTCATATAATTAAAGCGGATTTCATCATGATCATCAAGTGTTTCCTATTGTCTAAAAGAAGACAATATGTTACTTCTGTCAATTCAGAATGGCCGAATTACTTCACTTAATTGCAATCAAGCCGTTTGAACATCGTGCACGTTGCAGAGTACCGTGCGACAACAGAAACTTATTAGATCTTAATTAGTGGATTGTTTTATTCTTTAATATTTGTTTTTTGGTTTCAAACCACTTAATGTACCTAAAGCAAATATTGCTTTTGTTATGAATATAAAATATTAAAATTTACGAAGGTTGTTTAAGTAAATTCAGTTAAAGTATTTTAGAGTTAAAAAAAAGCGAGTGCCATTTAAACTAGGAGAATAGGTCTGTATGCAGAAGTCCACGAAAGTGGGGAAAGTTTCTGACTAACATTCACTTGGGAGTGGCCAGAGCGCTTATTTTGCATTCGAATCAAGCAACTCACGACTTCCGGGTAATTTCTTCCTCACCGCCATCCAAGAAATGCTATGGACGGGGCAAGGGCAAAATCGATAGGCCCTTGCGACATCTACTACAGCTGCCATGTAAAGTAGCGAAAACTCGGTGTCGAATTTGTGGTGTGAGATATACTACAGTCTACAGTCTCCTTTCCCGCACGTATGAGCCGTGGCCCACCACGGTACAAAAATCTTGCTTGCCGATTTCAATACCAAGGTGGGCAAGGAGAGCATCTTTGGTTCTAAAGTTGTCAAATTCAGTCTACACGACGAAATGTTCGGTAACGGACTGAAACCGATCGACTTCGCTGGGGCCAGAAACATGGTAGTAGCACCATGTTCCAGCATAAGAAGATACCTCAAGCTACGTCGCTGTCTCCAGATAGTCTAACATATTGTGATAGACGGAAGGCATGCTTCCAGTGTCTTAGATGTGCGCACACACCTCTGTGCAACAAAAAGCGGGCACAAGGAAGGCTCGACATGGGAACGCCTCAATCGAAACAGACAGCTACCCAACTTGCGCTACTGCTCTTTGAGAGCAATATTCAACAGAGCGATTTTACCGAGCAAGGGAATCATATTTCTCGCTGTCTTCTTATCGAAAAAAAAAACAACTGGTATGACGAAGAAATTCGTGCCACTACGAAACGTAAGGACGCTGCCTACAGGGCCACACTACGATCTGGCGCAACGCGATCTGTGTGGGAGCGTTTTCGTGAGTTGAAGAAGGACGCATTTTTTGTGAGAAAAATAGAGAGGCGGAAATGCGTGAGAACGAACAGATGCTGGCCGACTGGAAAAACGCTCGAGAATTTTTTCAGAAAGTACGGCGGCCAACAGAAGGTTTCAAGACCGTGGTGAATTCCTATAAGAATGACAATGGGGACCTGGTAACTGATGTCCACAGCACACTTAAATTACGGAGGGAACACTTCTCCACACTGCTTAATGCAAGCAGCTGCAACAACTTTGGAGAACATGATGAACCCGAATCCCCAATCAATGATGATGGATTCGGTGTACCATCACTAGACTATGATGAATTTCGCATAGCGATGGCACGGCTGAAGAACAACAAAGCCCCGGGGTTGATGGGTGGCCAGCTGAGTTTTTCAACTATGGCTTGCACGAGCGCATTTCTAGAATATGGTCGGAAGAACGCATGATTACTAATTGGAATTTAAGTATGATCCACCCAATCTACAAGAAGGGTGATCCCACAGATTGCATCGATTATCGCGTGATTAGTCCTTTAATACTGCATATAAGTTTTTGGCGAGCCTATTGTGTGAAGCTCGGTTCTTTGCTAGTCGTTGTCATTTCCAATTTTATTAGCTCGTCGTTGTCTCTCTTCATTTCTTAAAGTTGGTGAGGGCTGCTATTGAGCGTGCTAAAAGTGATTACGTAAGTCAGTACCTTCGATCCGTGACGCGCCCCTACGATCTACGATTCTCCTGCGGAATGGCTGCAATATTTTCTATGCTTGTCTGCGCACGGTAACGTGTAGTAGTTCGTTCAACTTTGGTTCGGCGGCAACCAAGCCTGTATGTACTTACCTTAAAGGGTGACAATTTACTCCCGTCGCATTAAGAAGATACTTAAACAAGTATTAACACTGTTTTGTTTTGCTAGCTTTTGATGACGCAAAGGTTGTTAGCAAAACGAAAAAAGTGGAGAAAGTGTTTTTTATTTCACATCAACTAATTTGATCGATTAGCCTATCAATGCAATGACAAAAATATTCATAGCGGTAATTTTACTTTAATACGGCGACGTATGAGGGATTGTTCCAATCGTATTATTTACTTCTTTCTCTTGTCCAACAGGGTGAAATATTGATATTTATTGGAACGATTTTCCGTCATCCCTTGTCAACCGGTCCCGACATTGTGCCATCATCAGTGTCAATTTTCGTTAAATTGACAAGAGATGATGGAAAATCGTTCCAACAAATATCATCGTCCACTCCTTTGGATCTATCTGCTGTTCAATAAGTTAAAAAAGTATCCATGTACGAATTTTCTTAACAATTCCATATCTCCAGGTACATTCGTAATTTCCGCATATCCAAGAACGCTCTTTTGTACATATTAGTAGAGCTGACTACACATTTTCAAATCAGCTACCCGTCAACAGCTGCACCACCATTTCCGACAGTTTGTGCTGCACTGCATTTCTTTGCAGAAGCAAGTTTCCAAAAATGTTATGGAAACAAATTTAATATTGGAATCTCCCAACCCACTATATAATTTATACTAATAGAGTTTACATCACTAATACAAAAAAAAAGCGTCCACATATACAATTTTACATGAATGAGGAAGAACAACGTAACGCATTGGAGGAGGTGGGTGACACTTATGTGCTCATTATAGCGCTTAATAAAGAACAACAACATCTAAATACATATAAATTAATAGAAAAGGATATTTTAGTATAGATGTATTAATGGTAAGTAAATTGCAGTTTTCTTATTTTTGGCTCATTATAGCACCTAATAAAGAATAACAACACCATAAATAAATATAAAAGTATATCTTAGTATAATGGTTAGTAAATTGCAGTTTGCTTATTTTTGCCTGCCACACATTTTTTATACCTAGACTTGCGACTACAAAATAAATATTTCCTAAGTCGATGGCAGCCATCCAAGATCCGCACACGATGCTGATCTTGCGAACATATGTAGGTATTTGCTGACGCAGGCCACGCAAACTCTTGGATGTGACTTTAGACTTGTTTGTTCGTTTCTGTTGATTTTGCTGACGAGTCTAAAGAGAGGACTTTAGGTCCGCATACTTGCCTAGTATTTGCTGTATTTGAACTTCAACCCAAAGTGCAGTTCCTGCATGTTTTGTGCCCAAACTTTGTCACCAATGACATATTTACTTTCGGATTTCGTTCTTTGTTCCTCCTTTGTGAACATTGCCGCGAGAATCGTTCGAGGTTGGTGCCCATAAAGTAACTCACGTGCTGATTGATCATTAACGGGATTAGGTGTGGTCTCCTATGTCGTAAGTCATTTGTACAAGGCTCACTCAGTTTTTTATTCTGTCTTAATGATTTTCGAAAAAATTCAGTTAAAACTCTGTACGAATCTGTCCGTTCACCCATTGGAGGAAGGATGTAAGGATTGTAAGGTGTTTAATGGAAGTTCGTTTGCAAAACTGTTGGAAGTCTTGCGAAGTAAGTTACGTCATTATCTGGCACAATGACGCCTTGCAGTCCTTCGTCCGATATTATTCGCTGGAGTTGGGGTGACTATTCGTTTCGGTTTATCGGGACATGTCCCGGTTTTGGACCGTCTGTCCCGGAGTCCGGAACAATGGAAAAAAAACAAGATTATACTTGCACACGGAAAAAAATTTCAGCCTCAATTGGGCTAATAATTTTATTTTAACATTATACTCGTATTTGTCAGTGTGCGTTGTTGGCCTGACAGTATCTCTAATTCCACCGTGCATCGGAAAGTGTACCCTTTAGATTGTGTCATTAATCGAATATCGAAATAAAGTGAGATTGTCATATGCCTGAGCATAGAGTGCTGCTATTGTCATTGATCTTGTTACTGTTGATAGCTCCAAGACATATGGGCACTTTGAATAGAAATCAGCGACATATGAAAACTTTGAATAGGAAAATATTAAAACGAAGTTTATAGCATTTTTCAAAATTCCGTTACATGGAAGGCAGTACTAGTGATTACAAGGACAATATGTTTACAAAATTATGTTTTACCATAAGTAGGCGTGGTAACGCCCATTTTAAAAGTATCAAAATTAAGAGACGATTAACTGTTCCAAATCAAGCAACCATTTCCAAATGTACAATTTCTATTTTTTTTTCTCGATGGATTCGATACACCTCGTCATTAAGCGTTTGATTACCTTGTAGGGACCTTCCCAGTTGAGTTGCAATTTTAGAGACAAATCTTTCTTCCACTGGGGATTATGCAACGGCACCAAATCTCCTTCTTGGAATCCTTCAGAATTCATCACTTTGTCATAACTGGCTTTCATCATAATTTGCGCCCGAACGCCGACATCCAACCCAATATAACTTCTGTTTGATTTTCTCCATAGTCTTCTTGATTCCCAAGTATCCTCCACTCGGACCATTGTGGAATTCTTTGAGAATATCAGGAATTCTTATATTTTTGACCACTAATTTTTCGAGAGAATTGACTATCCCCGCATTTCCCAAGTTCTACACAAACATCCAGATATTAACCTTAAGCTGCTCCACTGCACTCAATGCGTATTTTCGTTTAGACTTTGCGTTGCTATCTGCTCTTTACTTGGACATGTACCTATGTACAAACTATGCATAACAGCTTTCGAATGTCGATCTTTCTGCTGGCACTTCATCAATTGGTTTCCTTCCCAATTAACCGCCGGTTTTGCTGCCAATCTCCGCTAGCCACAAGCCCGCTCAGGACTACCTTAAAAGACCACTCGCTTGCTGCTGAATAGGCCATCATACCTAAAGCATAGTGGCACTGCCACGTTGCTATTCTACATAATCTGCTTACCTAAGTCGATCTTCATTCCCTGACTCATTAAGAAGTCCATACCCATAAGAATTTCTCAAAAAACCTCGCCACTATAAATTTGTGTATCACTACCATATTTCCAATCGCAACTTTGCCGATTACTTTTCCTATAACTCGGGTGTATTCACCAGTAACTGTCCTCAACTTTGCTCCAGATAACGATCTTACCTCCTTGTGACTAGGTCCGACCGAATGACGGAATATGATGCTTCTGTATCCACAGTTAGAACCCGCTTAAGTTCTGCCAATTCCAGCGATATCGATTCTACGCCCTCTACGGCTGGCTTGTTTTAGTTTTACAACTGGTTTGAATTCATATGCCTTTCATAAAGCATATTCCAGTACCGACCTTTTTTTCGGTTGAATCAGAACTCATTTTTCCCAAAGCCAAATGAGCCAACCTCTAAATCTCGGAAGCCAATTTCTCGTTTGATTTCTGAAATCAATTTTCCAGCTCCTTCTGGTAAATTTGTCTCCTGCGCTCGCTACCGTTACGTCAATTAACTCGGAGACAGTTTGAAGGATCTAAGCCGCAGGTCCCTTTAGTACCAGAAATAGTGCGGCAGTTATTTTACATGCTCCATGTATTGTATTGTCTTTGCCTTAGGCCTTAGGCCTGAGATGACATTAGTGAAATGCTGGCTAATAGCGTGCTCATGTTAAATGCCCTTTTTGCATTGGCCCTCATGTTCTTTTTGACAACTTACTTAATTACTTAACTAGCACATCAACCGCCGAAGCGATTTTGGCCTAGGTAAACAAAGCACGCCAGCTGTTCCTATCTCTTGACAACTGGCGCCAATTGGAAATCCCAAGTCTTTTCAACTCAGTGGTGGTCTTCCTTTTCCTCTACCAGCCACCACCAGCGGGTATCACATTAAAAACCTTCGGGGCTGAAGCTATTTCATCCATTCGAACGACGTGACCTAGCCAGCGGAGCCGATGGTACTTAATCCGCTGCACTATATCTATGTCCTTATACAGCTGGTATAGCTCATCGTTCTATCGTATGCGGTATTCTCCGTCGCAAAGACGCAAAGGTCCATAAATCTTTCGAAGAATGTTTCTCTCGAACACTCCAAGAGCCCTCTCATCTAATGTTGTCATCGTCCATGCTTCTGCGGTATACAATAGCACGTGATGAGAGAGTTTTGTCTGCATTTGTTGGCATTGTTAATGCTCGTTCATAAGTAAACGAAGTCCTCGACTTTTTCAAAGTTATAACTGTCAACAGTGATCGGAGGTCCCAGTCGTGAATGTGGCGACTGTCTATTTGATGACAGGAGATACTTGGTCTTGCCCTCGTGCACCTCCAGGTCCATTCGATTCGCTTCTCTATCCTGTTTGGAGAAGACAGAACTAAGCAAAAACCAAAATCCGCCGCGCTCACAAACAAAGTCAGTCGCAGGCAAAGCAGCAAGCAAAGTAAACGTGCGCCTTAACAGAAAAAGGCGATCGCGCGCACTGCGGATGGCTTGCAGACAAAGAAATACCGGGGTCGCACCGCCCACCGATTGCTAGATAATACCATCCGTGCCTTGAAGGTTTTGCAGATGGCGCTTAGCAGCGCAAACCTGTAGGGCGTGAACGATGGTTTAGCTGCCGCCTAATCTAACCCAAGCCGTTTGGGGTATCAGTACTGGTTTTCGGAGTAGCCCGAGCCATCGCCATTCGTAATTCAAATAACGAAACACTCGTTTAAGAGAAAATGAGCATAACACCTTTCAACTAATGATATTATGGTGGTATTCCACAACACGAATGACACAGCAAAGCGAAACCGAGAAAAATATAGAGACTTCGAGAAACTGAAAATAAATAAATCGCAATCGAGAATTTTCGATAAAGATCTACAATGTTCTAGAGTAACCATAGAGCACGCAGTTTAGAGTATAAAAGGACTTTGCCACTGCGTTAGGTAGTTCCGTTTGTAAGTAAACTTTTGAAGAGTGAAGTTGTTAAGCAGTAATCTAAGAGATTTAAAGTTGCGAGTGCGCAAGTATAAGTATCCGGGAATTAAATAGCGTTACTAAGTGTTGTAAAGTATTTGTAAATAAATGAAGTTAGCATTAAAATAACCCAAGCGAGTTTTATTTAACAATCCAATGGTCAAACATGAAGGATTAAGGAAAGCATCGGCATTTCGGGGTAAAATCGTAACAATTTGTGTCAGAAGTGGGATTTTTAAATGAATCTTAAAGGATAATAGTGCAAAATGACAAAGATTCAGGAACTGAAGATTGAGGAGATCAAGTAGGAGCTGCATAATCGGAAGTTAGCTACTTCCGGAAGAAAAGCTGAATTGGTATTATGATTGTTTGAAGCCATGGTGCAGGAAGGAGTTGAAGTTGATAACTACGAGTTCCAGGTGAGAACACACCTGCGAAGGCTGAAGGAAATGAAGATGCCATTTGTTGCTCAAGAAGCACAGAGGATAAACGCATGGTAGTTGTGCAATGGGGTACAGTGGTGCTTCTGGGTATGTGGTTACACTTGCACGGCTGTACTTAAGGCCTACTCTTACATCCACGTTCTTGCACCTTGAGCAACGTGAGCAACCCATGTGCGAGATACGGTAACCCACCGGTTTGGATCGATTGGTCACGGCTAGAAGATAGGGCGCTTTAGTGGAGCCGCTCCGACATATTCTGTTTAAGGGTCCACTAAAGTCCGCAGCGTCTGTTCACCACAGGGCTTGGAACCCGCCACGTAAAATCATACCTCCGTTGAAAAGGAACACAAAGCCTTTTTTGATGACGACGACGGCAAATGGGTTGTGCAGAGGGCTTGGAACCCGCCACGTAAAATCATACCTCCGTTGAAAAGGAACACAAAGCCTTTTTTTGATGACGACCACGGCAAATGTTTAAAGGAAATGATTTGAGGGCATGCAACTGGAATGTTCGGACCCTTAATTGGGAAGGTGCCTCTGTCCGGCTGGTTGATGTCCTCATCAGAGCAAAGGCTGACGTCGGTGTCGGATTTTTGGTGGGAGTGAGACTTCGAACGTCTTGCCACAATCCGTATCGAGGCAAGATTCTTCAACACCTCCCTGATTTGCGCCAACACCCCGACGCAAGAGAAGGACCCAAGATCGCTTCTACGATCTACTTAGCCGCACGTATGAGCGATGCTCCCGCCGCGATATAAAAATCATGCTAGGCGATTTCAATGCCGAGGTGGGCGTCTTCGTCAGAAAATTCAGTCTGCACGACGAAACGTCCGATAACGGATTGAGACTGATCAACTTCGCCGAAGCCCGAAACATGGTAGTCTATAGTACCAGGTTCCGGTGAAAATATTCACCGGGCTACGTGGCTGTCTCCAGATGGTAAGACACGAAACCAAATCGACCATGTTGTGAAAGACAGGAGGCAGGCTTCCAGTATCTTAAATGTACGCACAATCATTATCTTGTGGCTAAGATCCTCACACACCTCTGTGCAGCAAAAATTGGGCACAAGGAAAGCTCGACGTGGGAACGCGTCAATCGAGGCAGACAGCTACCCGCTTCGCTACCCGACTAGCACTCCTGCTCTCTGAGAGCTATAATCAACAGAAAGATATTACCGAGCAAGGGAACCACAATTATCGCTGTCTACAGAGCTAGCCGACAGGAAAAGCGCCCGAAAATTTTGTCAAACTGTATAGAGAAGCGAAGCGAAAGGGTCTGGAGGTGAACGAGGGCAAGACCTTCCCTATCCAGTTTGGAGACGACAGAACTAACTCCGCACTTGTTAAAGCAGATAATGACAGTGTCGTTGATATACACCACCAATTGCACTTATAACAGATGGTACCTAATGAAATGGTTGGCAAAATTAGATTCAGGTATTGCCGTGGGTTTTCGTATCCTTTTGTTTTAGTCCCTTATGTGTTCACGAAACCTTGTTCTTACTTTACGTCTTGTTTGCCTTTATAGCTATATTGACACACACAGGCCAGTGTATACACGCCTTGTTTGTTCAATGGGTCTTCTTCATTCGTGCTTATATTTAGTATCCTTCCCAGGTTGTTTTCAGTTTAGAACGCCGTGTGGATATTATACTTTCTGAAAAAATTTACAAGTTTGTATGTCATTTTTCCTGTAAAAGTCATTAGTGTCCAAGTTTTTCGTCTAGCTCTCTGTCGCTTCTTTTTTGGATTACGTAAATTTTTTTTCTGAACTTATCCAAGAGCTCCTTTTTATATCCGTTGTTTGTTGCTATGTTATATATTGTGTTTAGTTCATTTCCATATGCTTCTCGCGATAGAGGTATTCGTTCAACTCTGTTTGTAAGTTGTCTTATAGCAGCGTATTTGTGTTCTTGAGGATGATTTGATGTGTTATGTATTATGGTGTCTGTAAATTTCGTAGTCAAGGTTTTGGGCAATTTTGTCTATTTTAATCGTCAGATCAAGGTAATTTATTGTTCACTCCATCGTAAACATTATACATCCATGTTGTTTGTTCAGGTACTCCAGTATCTGCTCTATGCACGTACTTTGCAACTAATACTACGCCTAACTCGGCTTTTAGGTCTTCCATATACCGTTCTTCCAGTTCTTGCATAAATACCTCCATGAGGATGTCCGAGGTCGGGTTTCCCATTTCGAGTCCGTTTGTTTGTCGGTATATTTTATTATTAAACTTAAAATAATTTTGTCGCAGTGTAGTTCGTAATGTGTTTGTGATTTGGGTTGTTTTTATCTCGTTCTTCGTTTTTCGAGTAATGTTTTCTAGACCATATATATTGTTTCTGTTTGAGGGATCGATAGGTATAAGTTCTTAATATCAAATGATACTAGCCTGCTTTGCTTTGTAATTTTCACGTTTGCCAGTTTATGGATGAGTTCCGTCGTGTTTGCTACAATGTGCTCGTTGCGCATTTCCATTTTCATTTAACAACATTGTCAGAGGTTTGGACAGTTTATAAGCAGGAGCCGACTTATAGTTAATTATGGGTCTCATTGGAGTGTCCGGTTTGTGGATTTTTGGAAGCGCTAACAGTGGTGGTGTTGCCGGATTCGTTGGGCTTAGTAAGAGTGCTGTGTGGGGGATTATAATATTGCTCGCTTCTTTTATGGCCCTTTTTATCTCTATTTGCAACACGTCCGTGGGGTCTTCCCTAATTTATCTGCACTTCATTTTCCCTTTTAGTGTTTTAGTTTTTTGTATATCTTCCTCTATCTTTATGAGTACCGTTTTGCCTTTGTCCGTCTTTGTCGTTATTATACTGTTCTTCCTAAATTTCTGTATTACACTCTTCGGAATGTTACTTTCGTGGCTACATCTTCCATTTTAATTTATTTTAATTTGGTTTTCTATAATATCTCTGCATGTGTGCCTTGCGTGATCTTGGCAGCAAAGACAATCGTTATATATCGATATATTTTTTTCATTTGTACATCCTTAAATTTACTTACATAAATGTTAAAGTTTAAAACATTATTTCCACGGCGAGTGAATCACGTGTTTCACTATTTAAATTACGAATGGGGAATCACCCCGTTTACACAAAATTTTCTTGATTCGTTTGGCAGATTGAATCAACTACAAATGAGGTGATTAGTTCACAAATTTTTTTATGGGGAATCATGTTAATTCGGTTCGTGATTGGGGCGCCAATTACGAATGAGAGAGTGAATTACGAATGGAAGAGCGAATAACGTGCCGTGGAAAAATAGTATAACTGAATATATAATGGGTCTCATGCATAAAAACGAGTAAAAGAGCTGAGTTGAGGCATGTGAGCAATTGCTTGTAAGTCGAGTTCGATCAAACAGCAACCGCTTTTGCTCAATTTCGTATGCATAAAAGTTAGTTCAAACTAATTTCAATTACTTAAGCAAAGGGAGATCAAACGTCTAATTGTTATTTAAGTGCAAACATGTCGTCAAGTGAAAGTGAAGTAGAAGTAGAATCAAATAACAATAATAAAATAGAAACTAGCGACATTTCTAAATTTTTTGTAGAAAAACTAAAAAAAAATTAATATTTACTAGAAAAAGGTCAATTACCAAGCATTGAAAATAAAAAAAAAAAACATTAGAAACATGTGTAACAGAAATTATGCAAAAATTTGGCATCGAATTAACGGGGAAAAATATAATAAAAAAAATAGCTAACATGAAATGTCGCATAAAAAATAAAATAGACATGAATAAAACAGCCAATAAAAAAATTATTTTAAAAAACTGAAAAACTGTCACAATTGCTTTGTGCTAATTCTAATCCTTCGACCAACAAACTTCCAGGTAAGTGCACCGTTATCGAATTAAAATTATGTTGTTGCTTTCGCTCTTCGTTTATTTGTTTTCAGTTCATCTCTCTCTTGGAACCAATGATCACAACTGTACGTTTGATACATTAGAAGAGACATCAGCCACAACAACATCAGAAACAAAAACAACAGCAACATCAGTAGCAAAACAGCAAAGAAAGCGTCGTTGCACTGATAATGATGATCATACTGTAATTTTTTTTATATTTTTTTTATACATTTTGCTATATGTTGTTTATTTTCGAAGGTTAACAAAAAGTCAAGAGCAGGTTTGAGTCGTTAAGAAACTGATGAGGCTTGTTTTGTTAAAGCAAAACAAAGTGCTTTCTACAAAAATACAGATTTTGCAAGAAAAACTTGTGGAAAGAAACTTGCAGAATTTTGAATTTTATTAATATGTAATTAAGTAATATTTAAAGCCTAAAAGTGAATTACATTTATATAAATTTTACATGAAAAAGAGAATTATATTTTTGTACATATATTATTATTATTTTTATGAATAAAATAGTGAATTACATTTATTTTATATTTGTATAAAAAAGAGAATTGTATTTATGTTTATTATTTTTATAAACCAAAAAAATTAAATATTTTTATTTATATTATTTTTATTATAAACTAATTTGATAACAAATTTGCGATCATTCTCCTTTTGTTTTTTCTAGCTTCTGAATTTCTTGCTGTTTGTTGTTCGATTTCAGTTCCTAATGGCCATACATCACTATTCTTGTAATCGTCATTGATAGGGATATAATCGTCTTTTAAAAATTTATCTTTGTTATGCAAAATGAAACAACTGGGTATTACGTTGGGCGGTAACTCTGTCGATACACGAATTTTGTATTGAAGTATCAAAAATCTTTGTTTCAATTGCCCAAAACACCGTTCAATAATGACACGTTCCCTTGTAAACACTTTGTTGAATGTTTTTTCTATGCCAGTTGTTGTGTTCCGGAATGGTGTCATTAGCCATGGTCATATTCTATAGCCCTTATCCCCGAGAAGTAATGCTTTGTTCGTTGCATTTTGCATTATTCTACATTCCTCGCTGTTTCGTAAGATGCGGGAGTCATGAACTGAACCAGGCCAGGATAGGTCAACGCTTGTAAAAAGTTATTTTCCATCACAAGTTGCCTGCACATTTATAGAGTGGAAGCCTTTTCTACAAATATACTCATCGCTTTGATTTGTGGATTTTTTAATTTTTATATGAGTACAATCAATCACTCCAATTGCAAAAGGAAAGCAATAATATTCCCATTTCATTTGAGCATCTTTTATTTCATCTGCATCTTTCGGCAATTTTATCCACTTGCTTGCTTTGGCAGAAATAAGTTTCGCAACTTTCGCAATAGTTCGCGACACAGTTGAATGATGGACTCCAATATCTGTGGCTATACCATTTTGGAATCCAGGATCTGCACAAAATCTTAAATACCTTATTCTGACTTCTCCAAAAATAATTAGCCAACCAGCAGATGTTACTACCATCAAACCTAATTATATAAAAAAAATTAATAATTAAGAATACATACAAACCTGTATAATTTTGTATCCTCACTTGCTAAATTTGTTTTACTCTGTTGATAACATTTTATATTTCCTTGTGGCACAAAATATTCGGCCATGATTCCTTTTCAGTGTACGCGAGTCAACTATAAGGCAGGCTCAACAAAATTTGAGCAAGAGCTCGCGAAAGAAAGCAAACGCTTGTTTTTATGCATATGAAAATGAGCACAAGCTCATCTAACTTAGTTCAAACTGAGCAACACGAGATCAAACCTGAGCAGTGATCAAATTTTATTATGCACCTAAATAAAGACCGTAGTTGTATAGCTCACGCATAAATAACTTGTTAGGATTTAGAATTATTGATTCCCGTCACTTGGCCACATAACAGTAGAAGTTAACACGTGCGACAAGAAATTACTGCAACTTAATTAAAATCAGATGTTACGAAAGGAATATATTAACACAGATTTATTAAGTGAACACAACGGCGTAACCACTAGTTCGCTTCTTGTCTTGCCAACTACAAGGCCATCAACTTCACTCCAGCCGCCGCTCAAGGCAATATATTCGTATGCACTCTAAGCATTAATAAAATTATATTTGAAATGAACATTCAACTCACTAAAACCCGATTTCTTCGATTTTTTTATTTATTGCTGCCTTTAAAACAGCAACGTATTTGTAAATCAATTTAATACATTCCATTTTTATTTAATCGACCCAAGCGTGCCGCAGTGAAAAGGAATAGCCACAATCAATTCATCGAACATTTGCTCAATGTATTTTACTAAAAAATGAAGCCGCAGCTGCATCATTTGCATTTATCAAGTCTGCGACGCACACAAAAAAAATAACGAAGGTACGTGATTGGCATTTCTTGCACATAATACCTATAGGCACTTGTTATTTTAAGTGACTTAAAAAAACAAACCCCTCTAGTCATATTGTAGAGAAAGAGCTCAGTGTTTTAAAATAGCCCTTAGTTGTTGTAATTGCACACACACATACAGCGATTTGTACGTTAAGCTCAGCAACACTACACTGATTTCGGAGGATTCCTAACCGCACTTTGAATCAAATTTTTAATTTCTTTGCACTAGTTCATTGACTTTTCACATTTTCGCATCTACAAAATCTTTTCTGCCAGATTATATTGGAAATTTAATTATTTTCATTTGTTTGAATTAATACTATACAAATAATATTCAACCATATATGTAGTAAAACGTTCTTTAATGTTGAGATATTATATATTCAGTTATACTATTTGTCCACTGCACGTGGTTCGCCATTCCATTCGTAATTCGCTCTCTCATTCGTAATTGGCGCCCCAATCACGAACCGAATTAACATGATACCCCATAAAAAAATTTGTAAACGAATCACCTCATTTGTAGTTGATTCAATCTGAATCAACATGCGAATTACGAAAAAATCGATGCCGAAGTGTATTCAAATATCAAAACAACACAAAAATTAAACAAACAAGAAACAATTAAATGCATAAATGGTTTCAAATATTGAGTTTGTAAAGAAAATAATCATGAGAAAGAGGTTGTTGGTCAATCCAAGAGTCGATGAAGACGGAAAAGTATGTATGTAAGTATTACAATAGCAACAGATATGCCAAACGAATCACGAAAATTTGGTATAAACGGGGTGATTCCCCATTCGTAATTCAAATAGTGAAACACGTGATTCCCTCGCCGTGGAAATAATGTTTTAAACTTTAACATTTATGTTACTAAATTTAAGGATGGACAAATGAAAAAAATATATCGATATATAAAGTATCGATATTTAAAAAAAAAATTTTAACTGTGTGCTAAGCTTAAAATATTTATTATGTTATTTGAGTAGGCCGTCATCTAGAAGCGTTGAATTTTGAAAGATGCGCGACTTAGTGGGTAAATCTTGAAAATACATTCAGCTCCATCTGTAAACAAATCAATTAGTTAGACCATTCCTCACAGTATATCCTGCAAAGTTTCCCCAGATATGGGAAAACCCACAGCTGATTTAAAAACACTGTAGATTGTCATTTTATTTTGTGATTTGTTTTTTGCTGTGGAAGCTTATTATTGAGAAACAATCCCTGTAAGCAAAATACGCTGCAGTCTGCGATCTATTCCATATTCATGAATTTATAATAGTTTTTCAAATATTTAAAAAATGTAGTTGATATCTAATTGTGTGACTTTTGGCAATTGACTGAAATAATGATATTTGTTGGAACGATTTTCCGTCATCCCATGTCATGTTTGGTTGGGAGACAAACCGGTTTTGGCGTTGTGCCATCTTCAGTGTCAATTTTCGTTCTGTTCATTTTATGTCTGTTGTTCCGTATTTATTTCGCTTTTTGGTCAAGCAGGTATTGGTGCCGCTGTGGTCGAGCTGGTAGCGGTGCGTGCTATAACTTGATATGCCGGTGAGTTCGACGTTCGAATCTCAGTCAGGGCAATCAAAATCTTAATAATAGAAAAAGTTTTATTCTAATAGCGGTCACCCCTTGGCAGGCAATGGCAAACCTCCGAGGGCATTTCTGCCATGAAAAAGCTTCTCACTAAATACATCTGCCGTTCGGAGTCGGCACAAAACAGTAGGTCCCTCCATTTGTAGTTTAATATAAAGACGCACACCACAAATGGTAGGAGGACACCACAAATGGTAGGAGGACACCACAAATGGTAGGAGGCCAAACACTGAGCTATATAGTGTACGCGCCAAAATTATATATTTTTTATATATATGTATATATGTAGGTATTGGTTTTTTTTTTTTTTTTTTCAGGGGCGTTGTGGTAGCGCGCTACCCTCAAGTGGCCCTTTAAACAAGGATAAGCCTGTTTTTTCGTCTAATTCCCCGCCACACGGAACTGCCGTCAAGCATTACATCATTGGGGGGAAAGGCGGTTAGTCGCCGCTGCTACGCCTACGTCTTTCGAGGGTTCTCAACCTCTTCATTGCTTCTGCTATTGCATCACAAGCTGTCTTCCATTTTTCGCTGCTTTGTAGCATGGACGCTACGAGCGATTCGGTTGTATAAATTACCCCGGTGATGTTGCGAATTTTGCGTCTGGTGTCATCAAATCGCATGCACTCGAAGAATACGTGGTGGACGCTTTCTGTTGCGTCTCCTCCACAGTAGTCGCACATCGGGTCCGGTTCGTGTTTGAAGTGGTGGAGATATGCTTTAAAGCACCCGTGTCCCGTCAGGAACTGTGCTAAGTAGAAATCTACTTCGCCGTGCTTTCTTGTCAACCAGCTTTTCAAATCTGGAATACATCGGTATGTCCAGCGACCATTTGTTGCGTTACTCCATCTGTTCTGCCAGGTTTGCGTGCTGGCCTCTCTTGCAAGGGATCGCTCCGTTTTGTTATCCGCAATGATTGCCGCTTCGTTCACTAGTATATCGATAGGATACATCCCCGCGATTACTAGTGCTGCTTCGTCTGAAATTGTCTTAAAAGCGCAGCACACGCGGAGCGCGCATAGGCGGTATGTTGCCTTTATGCCACGCATGTACGATGCGCACTTTGATGCCGAGTGCCAGACTGGAGCGCCGTATAATATTTGGCTCTTTACTGTGCTTGTAATTAATTGACGTCGTCGTTGCTTTGGGCCGCGTACATTTAACATTATACGCGATAGTGCTGTTACTGTGGCTGATGCTCTTTCATTAGCGTATTCGAGGTGCGATTTGAAGGATAGCCTCCTATTTATCATTATTCCCAGATACTTAACTGCTGGCTGTGTTGTTATATAGTGGTCGCCAACTTTTATTGTGACGTACTCCACCTTTTTCCTGCTGGATATGAGCACTGACTCTGTTTTCTGCTCCGCCAGTTTAAGTCCATTTTGCGCCAGCCACGACTGAAATAAATGCTATAGCTCTATTCGTGGTGTCGCAAATTTCGCTCAGGTGTTTACCCGTAGTAAGCAAGGCGATGTCGTCTGCGAATCCGATTATTTTTGCCTCGTTTGGCAGTTTTATACGCAGGACCCCGTCGTACATTACGTTCCAGAGTAATGGTCCGAGTACGGAACCTTGGGGAATACCGCCTGTGACTTTCAAGTTTCTCGCGCCCGCTGATGTTGCGTACTCCAAAACGGGTCCTTCAAAATAGCTGCGCATTGTTTGTCGTAGGTAGCTGGATATTCCAATACGATCTAGCGCGTCTAGAGTTTTAGCCCAGTTGGCTGTGTTGAAGGCATTTTTGACGTCAAGAGTCACCATTATGCAGTATTTTTTAGATCCCTCAAGCCATCGAGTACCACTAATCGCCTCTCGTGAAATTTTCGTAGCCATGTTCACGGCATCGACAGTGGATCTTCATTTTCTAAACCCGAACTGGGCTTCAGATAAACCGTTTGCGGCGTCAACTTCGCTTTCAAGGCGGTTGTATATTATACGCTCTAGGATTTTACCTGCAGAGTCGAGCAAGCATATTGGTCTGTAGCTAGATGGCTGCGTAAGGGGTTTACCTGGTTTGGGCAAAAGTACCAGCGTTTGTCGCTTCCATATCGATGGGAACGTTGCCTCCGCCAAGCAGGTATTAAATAAATCTACTACCGTTGGTGTCACGTGAGTAAAGGCCAGTTTTAGCACCTTATTCGGAACTCCGTCGGGACCTGGAGACTTATTGTCGTCGAGTCTCCTCACTGCTTGAATAACTTCTTCAGCGGTTACCTTGGGGAAAACATGCTCTCTAGTTTTTGGGGTAGATGAGACCAGCTTTCTTTGCTCTGGAAAAAGTATGTTCACTGTTTGCCTTAGGAATTGTGGACATGTTGGAATCGAGTCTTTTACGTCTTTAAATTCCTTTGTCACAATTTTGTATGCTGTTCCCCATGGATTATTCTCAGCTTCATCACAGAGTTGAAGGAAGCATTGCCGCTTGCTTTCTTTAATTGCCATCTTCAGTGCGCGCCTCGCTAATCTGTACATTTCTCTTGAGTCTGTGAAGTGTGGTCTTCCTTTTGCTCTTTGGAAGCGCCTTCTGGACTTGATACACTCTTCTCTAAGGTTTTGTATGTGCTCGTTCCACCAATAAACCGGGAAGTTTTGCTTGAGGGCAGACTTGCGAGACATCGACGCATTGCATGCTGTTCGAATATTGTTCATGAATTTTGTGCACTTGTTGTTCGCGCACCCCGTGTATTCTGTAGTTTGTAGCATTTCTTTGAACACCTCTTGGTCGAGGGTGCTGATTTTCCACCCATGACGCTTTAGTCGCTGTTGTCGTTTAACAGGTTTGCAACTGTTTAGTTCTATATCGCATATAATAGCCGAGTGATCGCTTTGAGTGTAGCATGCGCTAATGCTCCACTTGGACTGTGTGTAGAGGTTGGAGCTTACGAGTGTAATGTCTATGATGGAGCCGAAGCCATTTCTCGAAAAGGTGTGTTCTGCGCCGGTGTTCAGTATCGCCACATCTAAACATGCAAATGCTTCGAGCAGCGCTCTTCCCTTTGGTGTCGTTCGTTGTGAGCCCCACTCTGTGGCCCAGGCATTAAAGTCTCCTGCAATTATAAATCGTTGTTTAGTTATGGCATCTATGGCTATTTTTTCGACAATTTCCTCAAACATGTTTAAAGGGGTACTTGGCGGAATGTAACAGCTGTATATATAAATATCGTCTATTTTACCGCATATGAAACCTCTTTCACACAGTACATTTGCTATATATGGAGGATTTCGTCAACAGGACCATATCACGGCTTTCCCATCGATGTCCTGAGTCCAATTGACCGACTTTCTCTTGTACGGCTCGCTAAGTAGTGCTACGTCGACCTTTAAGTCGAGAACTGTTTGCGCTAGCAGGTCTTGCGCGGCTGCGCAGTGGTTAAGATTTAGCTGCAATAATCTCATAGTGGTTTTAATTTTTGGATGGCTTCTTTATACGCTGGGCACTTAACGCCGCCACTAGAGTGGTCAGTGCGTATTTCTCGTCTCTTTTCGCACAATAAACATTTTGGGGGATTTGTACACGTCCTCGCTGCATGGCCATCTTCTCCGCATTTAAAGCATGCGCTTTTATAATTTATTTGGCTGGAGCAGTTCTTTGCTATGTGGCCGAAGTCGAGGCATTTAAAGCAGCGTTTAGGCTGAATTTTTGCGCGAATGCGGCATACAACCCAGCCAATCCGGACTGTGCCGCATGTTAAGAGCGTTCTCGTTATTTCGGTAGGCAGAGAAACCGTTGCTGTCTGCGTTCCACCGTATGCTTTCCGCATTGATTTAATGCTCGAGGGCTCTACGTTGAAGCTAGGAAGCTGAGAGTTAAGCGCCAGGCACACCTCCTCGATGGTGGTTATTTCATCCATATCGTGTCTTTCCACGACAGACTCTTCCCTGAGGCATTTCACTTCGGCTTTTCCTGCTAGAACTTGCCCCACCGCTACTCTTAATTTCGCTGTGTCCTCATCGGATATTGGTGCATAATCGTAAATGTTAACAAATGTTAAGTGTCCTGAGTATAAGTATCTGAAGTCTCGCGCGGTTAGAGTCCAAAAGTGTATATTTTATCTCGGATCTGCTTTCGTGGTAAGAACAGGTAGATAATCAGTAATTTTAGTCCGTTTGGGTATTGCAGGTTTGTTTTGTATGTTGGTATATATCATTTTACCTACGTCTTTGTTTTGTTTTTTGTAAACGAGCCTTAATGGTGCAAATATCGCATAAGAGTTGCTGTTTATTTGTTCGTTTATTATCCTGCCATCAAAAATGTTTGTTTATACATTTCCATGTTTTCAAGAGCATTTAGGCGCCGTCGTTTTTGTTGTACATGCAGTACCTTAGAGGTTTTCTTTATGTTTGCGGGTGAACATTCTGCGTATTATGTTCACGAAACCTTGTTCTTACTTTGCATCCTGTTTGTGATGTATAGCTATATTGACACTCACAGGTCAGTGTATACACGCTTTGTTTGTGCAATGGGTCTTCTTCATTCGTGCTGCTTTTAAGTATCCTTCCCAGGTTGTTTTCAGTTTTAAACGACGTGTGCATATTAATAAATAAAAAGCAGAAACGATATCAGCAGGCAGAAGTACGAATAAAAAGCAAGTACATACGAATGTACATGCTCCTATGTAGATGCAGTAGAAAAAAAATATAGAAAAGAGTATCAGATGTTAAAAAGATAATTGCAAAAGAAGTTCATGTTGTAAGAAAAGCACTCTAAGCATTAATAAAATTATATTTGAAATGAACATTCAACTCACTAAAACCCGATTTCTTCGATTTTTTATTTATTGCTGCCTTTAAAACAGTAACGTATTTGTAAATCAATTTAATACATTCCATTTTTATTCAATAGACCCAAGCGTGCTGCAGTGAAAAGGAATAGCCACAATCAGTTTATCGAACATTTGCTCATTGTATTTTACTAACATATGAAGCCGCAGCTGCATCATTTGCATTAATCAAGTCTGCGACGCACACAAAAAAAATAACGAAGGTACGTGATTGACATTTCTTGCACATAATACCTATAGGCACTTGTTATTTTAAGTGACTTAAAAAAACAAACCCCTCTAGTCATATTGTAGAGAAAGAGCTCAGTGTTTTAAAATAGCCCTTAGTTGTTGTAATTGCACACACACATACAGCGATTTGTACGTTAAGCTCAGCAACACTACACTGATTTCGGAGGATTCCTAACCGCACTTTGAATCAAATTTTTAATTTCTTTGCACTAGTTCATTGACTTTTCACATTTTCGCATCTACAAAATCTTTTCTGCCAGATTATATTGGAAATTTAATTATTTTCATTTGTTTGAATTAATACTATACAAATAATATTCAACCATATATGTAGTAAAACGTTCTTTAATGTTGAGATATTATATATTCAGTTATACTATTTGTCCACTGCACGTGGTTCGCCATTCCATTCGTAATTCGTTCTCTCATTCGTAATTGGCGCCCCAATCACGAACCGAATTAACATGATACCCCATAAAAAAATTTGTAAACGAATCACCTCATTTGTAGTTGATTCAATCTGAATCAACATGCGAATTACGAAAAAATCGATGCCGAAGTGTATTCAAATATCAAAACAACACAAAAATTAAACAAACAAGAAACAATTAAATGCATAAATGGTTTCAAATATTGAGTTTGTAAAGAAAATAATCATGAGAAAGAGGTTGTTGGTCAATCCAAGAGTCGATGAAGACGGAAAAGTATGTATGTAAGTATTACAATAGCAACAGATATGCCAAACGAATCACGAAAATTTGGTATAAACGGGGTGATTCCCCATTCGTAATTCAAATAGTGAAACACGTGATTCCCTCGCCGTGGAAATAATGTTTTAAACTTTAACATTTATGTTACTAAATTTAAGGATGGACAAATGAAAAAAATATATCGATATATAAAGTATCGATATTTAAAAAAAAAATTTTAACTGTGTGCTAAGCTTAAAATATTTATTATGTTATTTGAGTAGGCCGTCATCTAGAAGCGTTGAATTTTGAAAGATGCGCGACTTAGTGGGTAAATCTTGAAAATACATTCAGCTCCATCTGTAAACAAATCAATTAGTTAGACCATTCCTCACAGTATATCCTGCAAAGTTTCCCCAGATATGGGAAAACCCACAGCTGATTTAAAAACACTGTAGATTGTCATTTTATTTTGTGATTTGTTTTTTGCTGTGGAAGCTTATTATTGAGAAACAATCCCTGTAAGCAAAATACGCTGCAGTCTGCGATCTATTCCATATTCATGAATTTATAATAGTTTTTCAAATATTTAAAAAATGTAGTTGATATCTAATTGTGTGACTTTTGGCAATTGACTGAAATAATGATATTTGTTGGAACGATTTTCCGTCATCCCATGTCATGTTTGGTTGGGAGACAAACCGGTTTTGGCGTTGTGCCATCTTCAGTGTCAATTTTCGTTCTGTTCATTTTATGTCTGTTGTTCCGTATTTATTTCGCTTTTTGGTCAAGCAGGTATTGGTGCCGCTGTGGTCGAGCTGGTAGCGGTGCGTGCTATAACTTGATATGCCGGTGAGTTCGAGGTTCGAATCTCAGTCAGGGCAATCAAAATCTTAATAATAGAAAAAGTTTTATTCTAATAGCGGTCACCCCTTGGCAGGCAATGGCAAACCTCCGAGGGCATTTCTGCCATGAAAAAGCTTCTCATTAAATACATCTGCCGTTCGGAGTCGGCACAAAACAGTAGGTCCCTCCATTTGTAGTATAATATAAAGACGCACACCATAAATGGTAGGAGGACACCACAAATGGTAGGAGGCCAAACACTGAGCTATATAGTGTACGCGCCAAAATTATATATTTTTTATATATATGTATATATGTAGGTATTGGTTTTTTTTTCTTTTTTTTTTCAGGGGCGTTGTGGTAGCGCGCTACCCTCAAGTGGCCCTTTAAACAAGGATAAGCCTGTTTTTTCGTCTAATTCCCCGCCCCACGGAACTGCCGTCAAGCATTACATCATGGGGGGGAAAGGCGGTTAGTCGCCGTTGCTACGCCTACGTCTTTCGAGGGTTCTCAACCTCTTCATTGCTTCTGCTATTGCATCACAAGCTGTCTTCCATTTTTCGCTGCTTTGTAGCATGGACGCTACGAGCGATTCGGTTGTATAAATTACCCCGGTGATGTTGCGAATTTTGCGTCTGGTGTCATCAAATCGCATGCACTCGAAGAATACGTGGTGGACGCTTTCTGTTGCGTCTCCTCCACAGTAGTCGCACATCGGGTCCGGTTCGTGTTTGAAGCGGTGGAGATATGCTTTTAAGCACCCGTGTCCCGTCAGGAACTGTGCTAAGTAGAAATCTACTTCGCCGTGCTTTCTTGTCAACCAGCTTTTCAAATCTGGAATACATCGGTATGTCCAGCGACCATTTGTTGCGTTACTCCATCTGTTCTGCCAGGTTTGCGTGCTGGCCTCTCTTTCAAGGGATCGCTCCGTTTTGTTATCCGCAATGATTGCCGCTTCGTTCACTAGTATATCGATAGGATACATCCCCGCGATTACTAGTGCTGCTTCGTCTGAAATTGTCTTAAAAGCGCAGCACACGCGGAGCGCGCATAGGCGGTATGTTGCCTTTATGCCACGCATGTACGATGCGCATTTTGATGCCGAGTGCCAGACTGGAGCGCCGTATAATATTTGGCTCTTTACTGTGCTTGTAATTAATTGACGTCGTCGTTGCTTTGGGCCGCGTACATTTAACATTATACGCGATAGTGCTGTTACTGTGGCTGATGCTCTTTCATTAGCGTATTCGAGGTGCGATTTGAAGGATAGCCTCCTATTTATCATTATTCCCAGATACTTAACTGCTGGCTGTGTTGTTATATAGTGGTCGCCAACTTTTATTGTGACGTACTCCACCTTTTTCCTGCTGGATATGAGCACTGACTCTGTTTTCTGCTCCGCCAGTTTAAGTCCATTTTGCGCCAGCCACGACTGAAATAAATGCTATAGCTCTATTCGTGGTGTCGCAAATTTCGCTCAGGTGTTTATCCGTAGTAATCAAGGCGATGTCGTCTGCGAATCCGATTATTTTTGCCTCGTTTGGCAGTTTTATACGCAGGACCCCGTCGTACATTACGTTCCAGAGTAATGGTCCGAGTACGGAACCTTGGGGAATACCGCCTGTGACTTTCAAGTTTCTCGCGCCCGCTGATGTTGCGTACTCCAAAACGGGTCCTTCAAAATAGCTGCGCATTGTTTGTCGTAGGTAGCTGGATATTCCAATACGATCTAGCGCGTCTAGAGTTTTAGCCCAGTTGGCTGTGTTGAAGGCATTTTTGACGTCAAGAGTCACCATTATGCAGTATTTTTTAGATCCCTCAAGCCATCGAGTACCACTAATCGCCTCTCGTGAAATTTTCGTAGCCATGTTCACGGCATCGACAGTGGATCTTCCTTTTCTAAACCCGAACTGGGCTTCAGATAAACCGTTTGCGGCGTCAACTTCGCTTTCAAGGCGGTTGTATATTATACGCTCTAGGATTTTACCTGCAGAGTCGAGCAAGCATATTGGTCTGTAGCTAGATGGCTCCGTAAGGGGTTTACCTGGTTTGGGCAAAAGTACCAGCGTTTGTCGCTTCCATATCGATGGGAACGTTGCCTCCGCCAAGCAGGTATTAAATAAATCTACTACCGTTGGTGTCACGTGAGTAAAGGCCAGTTGTAGCACCTTATTCGGAACTCCGTCGGGACCTGGAGACTTATTGTCGTCGAGTCTCCTCACTGCTTGAATAACTTCTTCAGCGGTTACCTTGGGGAAAACATGCTCTCTAGTTTTTGGGGTAGATGAGACCAGCTTTCTTTGCTCTGGAAAAAGTATGTTCACTGTCTGCCTTAGGAATTGTGGACATGTTGGAATCGAGTCTTTTACGTCTTTCAATTCCTTTGTCACAATTTTGTATGCTGTTCCCCATGGATTATTCTCAGCTTCATCACAGAGTTGAAGGAAGCATTGCCGCTTGCTTTCTTTAATTGCCATCTTCAGTGCGCGCCTCGCTAATCTGTACATTTCTCTTGAGTCTGTGAAGTGTGGTCTTCCTTTTGCTCTTTGGAAGCGCCTTCTGGACTTGATACACTCTTCTCTAAGGTTTTGTATGTGCTCGTTCCACCAATAAACCGGGAAGTTTTGCTTGAGGGCAGACTTACGAGACATCGACGCATTGCATGCTGTTCGAATATTGTTCATGAATTTTGTGCACTTGTTATTCGCGCACCCCGTGTATTCTGTAGTTTGTAGCATTTCTTTGAACACCTCTTGGTCGAGGGTGCTGATTTTCCACCCATGACGCTTTAGTCGCTGTTGTCGTTTAACAGGTTTGCAACTGTTCTATATCGCATATAATAGCCGAGTGATCGCTTTGAGTGTAGCATGCGCTAATGCTCCACTTGGACTGTGTGTAGAGGTTGGAGCTTACGAGTGTAATGTCTATGATGGAGCCGAAGCCATTTCTCGAAAAGGTGTGTTCTGCGCCGGTGTTCAGTATCGCCACATCTAAACATGCAAATGCTTCGAGCAGCGCTCTTCCCTTTGGTGTCGTTCGTTGTGAGCCCCACTCTGTGGCCCAGGCATTAAAGTCTCCTGCAATTATAAATCGTTGTTTAGTTATGGCATCTATGGCTATTTTTTCGACAATTTCCTCAAACATGTTTAAAGGGGTACTTGGCGGAATGTAACAGCTGTATATATAAATATCGTCTATTTTACCGCATATGAAACCTCTTTCACACAGTACATTTTCTATATATGGAGGATTTCGTCCACAGGACCATATCGCGGCTTTCCCATCGATGTACTGAGTCCAATTGACCGACTTTCTCTTGTACGGCTCGCTAAGTAGTGCTACGTCGACCTTTAAGTCGAGAACTGTTTGCGCTAGCAGGTCTTGCGCGGCTGCGCAGTGGTTAAGATTTAGCTGCAATAATCTCATAGTGGTTTTAATTTTTGGATGGCTTCTTTATACGCTGGGCACTTAACGCCGCCACTAGAGTGGTCAGTGCGTATTTCTCGTCTCTTTTCGCACAATAAACATTTTGGGGGATTTGTACACGTCCTCGCTGCATGGCATCTTCTCCGCATTTAAAGCATGCGCTTTTATAATTTATTTGGCTGGAGCAGTTCTTTGCTATGTGGCCGAAGTCGAGGCATTTAAAGCAGCGTTTAGGCTGAATTTATGCGCGAATGCGGCATACAACCCAGCCAATCCGGACTGTGCCGCATGTTAAGAGCGTTCTCGTTATTTCGGTAGGCAGAGAAACCGTTGCTGTCTGCGTTCCACCGTATGCTTTCCGCATTGATTTAATGCTCGAGGGCTCTACGTTGAAGCTAGGAAGCTGAGAGTTAAGCGCCAGGCACACCTCCTCGATGGTGGTTATTTCATCCATATCGTGTATTTCCACGACAGACTCTTCCCTGAGGCATTTCACTTCGGCTTTTCCTGCTAGAACTTGCCCCACCGCTACTCTTAATTTCGCTGTGTCCTCATCGGATATTGGTGCATAATCGTAAATGTTAACAAATGTTAAGTGTCCTGAGTATAAGTATCTGAAGTCTCGCGCGGTTAGAGTCCAAAAGTGTATCTCGGATCTGCTTTCGTGGTAAGAACAGGTAGATAATCAGTAATTTTAGTCCGTTTGGGTATTGCAGGTTTGTTTTGTATGTTGGTATATATCATTTTACCTACGTCTTTGTTTTGTTTTTTGTAAACGAGCCTTAATGGTGCAAATATCGCATAAGAGTTGCTGTTTATTTGTTCGTTTATTATCCTGCCATCAAAAATGTTTGTTTATACATTTCCATGTTTTCAAGAGCATTTAGGCGCCGTCGTTTTTGTTGTACATGCAATACCTTAGAGGTTTTCTTTATGTTTGCGGGTGAACATTCTGCGTATTATGTTCACGAAACCTTGTTCTTACTTTGCATCCTGTTTGTGATGTATAGCTATATTGACACTCACAGGTCAGTGTATACACGCTTTGTTTGTGCAATGGGTCTTCTTCATTCGTGCTGCTTTTAAGTATCCTTCCCAGGTTGTTTTCAGTTTTAAACGCCGTGTGCATATTAATAAATAAAAAGCAGAAACGATATCAGCAGGCAGAAGTACGAATAAAAAGCAAGTACATACGAATGTACATGCTCCTATGTAGATGCAGTAGAAAAAAAATATAGAAAAGAGTATCAGATGTTAAAAAGATAATTGCAAAAGAAGTTCATGTTGTAAGAAAAGCACTCTAAGCATTAATAAAATTATATTTGAAATGAACATTCAACTCACTAAAACCCGATTTCTTCGATTTTTTATTTATTGCTGCCTTTAAAACAGTAACGTATTTGTAAATCAATTTAATACATTCCATTTTTATTCAATAGACCCAAGCGTGCTGCAGTGAAAAGGAATAGCCACAATCAGTTTATCGAACATTTGCTCATTGTATTTTACTAACATATGAAGCCGCAGCTGCATCATTTGCATTAATCAAGTCTGCGACGCACACAAAAAAAATAACGAAGGTACGTGATTGACATTTCTTGCACATAAAACCTATAGGCACTTGTTATTTTGAGTGACTTAAAAAAAACAAACCCCTCTAGTCATATTGTAGAGAAAGAGCTCAGTGTTTTAAAATAGCCCTTAGTTGTTGTAATTGCACATACATACAGCGATTTGTACGTTAAGCTCAGCAACACTACACTGATTTCGGAGGATTCCTAACCGCACTTTGAATCAAATTTTTAATTTCTTTGCACTAGTTCATTGACTTTTCACATTTTTGCATCTACAAAATCTCTTCTGCCAGATTATATTGAAAATTTAATTATTTTCATTTGTTTGAATTAATACTATACAAATAATATTCAAACATATGTATATGTAGTAAAACGTTCTTTAATGTTGAGATATTATATATTCAGTTATACTATTTTTCCACTGCACGGGATTCGCCATTCCATTCGTAATTCGCTCTCTCATTCGTAGTTGGCGCCCCAATCACGAACCGAATTAACATGATACCCCATAAAAAAATTTGTGAACGAATCACGTCATTTGTAGTTGATTCAATCTGAATCAACATGCGAATTACGAAAAAATCGATGCCGAAGTATATTCAAATATCAAAACAACACAAAAATTAAACAAACAAGAAACAATTAAATGCGTAAATGGTTTCAAATATTGAGTTTGTAAGAAAGAGGTTGTTGGTCAAACCAAGAGTCAATGAAGACGCAAAAGTATGTATGTAAGTATTACAATAGCAACAGATATGCCAAACGAATCACGAAATTTGGTGTAAACGGGGTGAATCCCCTATTCGTAATACAAATAGTGAAACACGTGATTCACTTGCCGTGGAAATAATGTTTTAAACTTTAACATTTATGTAAGTAATTTTAGGGAGGGACAAATGAAAAAAATATATCGATATATAACGTATCGATATTTAAACAAAAATCGAATAATATTGATATATGCATAGTAAAAAATATCAATATTTCGATATATCAATATTTTTAACTCAATGCACAATTACCCAAAGTGTTGTCTTTGCTGCCAAGTGAGGACCAAGATCACGCAAGGCACACATGCAGAGATATTATAGAAAACCAAATTAAAATAAATTAAAATGGAAGATGTAGCCACGAAAGTAACATTACGAAGAGTTTAAAATAGAAATTTAGGAAGAACAGTATAATAACGACAAAGACAGACAAAGGCAGAACGGTACTCATAAAGAGAGAGGAATATATACAAAAAACTAAAACACTAATAGGAGAAATGAAGTGCAGATAAATAAGGGAAGACCCCACGGACGTGTTCCAAATAGAGATAAAAAGGGCCATAAAAGAAGCGAGAAATATTATAATCCCCCACACAGCACTATTACTAAGCTAAATGAATCCGGCAACACCACCAATGATAGCGCTTCCAAAAATCCACAAACCGAACACTCCAATGAGACCCATAATTAACTATAAGTCGGCTCCTGATTACAGACTGTCCAAATATCTGAAAATGTTGTTAAATGAAAATGGAAATGCGCAACGAGCACATTGTAGCAAACACGACGGAACTCATCCATAAACTGGCAAACGTGAAAATTACAAAGCAAAGCAGGCTAGTATCATTTGATATTAAGAACTTATACCCATCGATTCCACAAACAGAAAAAATATATATGGTCCGGAAAACATTACTCGAAAATATGAAGAACCAGATAAAACAACCCAAATCACAAACACATTACGAACTACACTGCGACAAAATTATTTTAAGTTTAATTATAAACTATACCGACAAACGAACGGACTCGGAATGGGAAACCCGACCTCGGCCATCCTCATGCAGGTATTTATGCAAGAACTGGAGGAACGGTATATGGAAGACCTAAAAGCCGAGTTAGGCGTAGTATTAGATGCAAGGTACTTGGATGATATTATCTGCGTGATCACCAAGGACAATGAAGAGCAGATACTGGAGTACCTGAACAAACAACATGGACGTATAATAATTACGATGGAAATGGAAAAGAAGGGAACAATAAATTACCTGGATCTGACGATTAGGATAGACAAAATTGCCCAAAAACTCGACTACGAAATTTACAGAAAACCAATAGCTACAGACACCACAATACATAACACATCAAATCACACTCAAGAACGCAAATACGCCGCTATAAGACAACTTACAAACAGACTTGAACGAATACCTCTATCGCGAGAGGCATACGAAAAGGAACTGAACACAATATACAACAAAAACGGATATAAAAAGGAGCTCCTGGATGAATTCAGAAAAATTTATGCAATTCAAAAAATAAGCGACAGAGAGCTAGACGAAAAAACTTGGACAGTAATGACTTATACAGGAAAAATAACATACAAACTTGCAAATTTTTTCAGAAAGTATAATATGCACACGGCGTTCAAAACTGGAAACAACCTGGGAAGGATACTTAAAAGCAGCACGAATGAAGAATACCCATTGAACAAACAAAGCGTGTTTTTTTTTTTTTTTTTCAGAGGAGGAAGCATCGAAAGCCTATACCCCGTCAGTGTGGGACTTTAACCGCACTAAACCTCCTACCGTCAAGTACCAATCCCCCCGGTACCACCGTTAAGTATTGCGTCGGGAGGCGGTTTGAGCGCTAAGCTCTACGTCAGTTACTGGTCTGATGCAGTCCGTCAAAAAATTGCATCTACTTGTTACCACCCACTGTACTAGTAATTATTCTATCTATATACGCCATTAAGCTTATTCTCCCCCCAACTTGTATTCATGTGTTTGAGTTTGCAGTAATACGCCGATCGAGCGGGCGTCTAGCCTGCTCGCTTTTTCTCAACTCTTGCATGACTACGGCAGCCATATGACAGGCTTTATTCCATGCCGTTTTGCTCATTAATAACAGGGATATAAAGTTTTCTGGTGTTGCACATACGCTTAGAGGGTTATTGAATGCATACCTTTGATTACTAAACCTTGGACACTGGAAGAAAACGTGTTCCGCGTCTTCGATTGTCGGGGGTCCGCATCTTTCGCAGAAGGGGTTTGTCTCGTACCCGAAGCGGTAGAGATAAGCTTTAAAGCATCCGTGGCCGCTGATGAGTTGTGATAGGTAAAAATCCACGTCTCCATGTTGCCTGTTGAGCCATTTATCTAGGACGGGTATGAGTCGGTACGTCCATCTTCCCTTTGTTGATGTTACCCATCGTGACTGCCACAGCGATATGCTTCGCTGTCTTGCCGCGTTTCTGAGGCTGCTGTCATCAATGTTGTATTGATCGTGTTTTGTTTTGCTGATCTCGCACATCTCACGAGCTACGAGGTCAAGCGGGCATAGTCCTGCAATAACAAGGGCCGCGTCTTGGGAATCTGTTCGGTATGCAGAACATACTCTGAGAGCGCAGAGGCGATATGTTGAGTTAATGTTCCGGGCAGATGATGTTCGCGAAAGAGCATTGTGCCATACCGTCGATCCGTAGAGGAGTATTGACCTGACAACTCCTACTAGGATTTGCCTGGACTGCTGTCTTGGCCCTCCAATGTTTGCCATTAGTCTGGACAGGGCTACTGTGGCCGTCGCGGCCTTTTTATTGACATACTCCAAGTGGTCACGAAAACAGAGGCGGTGATCCACTAAGACACCAAGGTACCTCACCGATGGTTTAGACTCTACAAGAGTATCACCTACTCTAATTGAGACCGTTTAGACTTTCTTGCGGCTGCTGATGAGAACGGCTTCCATCTTGTGAGCAGCTAGAGTGAGCGATTTCTCTCTTAGCCATACTTCTGCTGCTTTAATCGAGTTTTCAGCGACATGTACTATTTGGTCAATCGTTTTCCCTGTTATCGCAATGCATATATCGTCCGCGAAACCAACGAATGTTGCGCCTTTTGGTACGGTAAGTCGTAAAATTCCATCGTACATGATATTCCACAGTATGGGCCCCAGCACCGATCCCTGTGGTACTCCTGCAGTTATTTCATGTTCAACGATCCCGTGGTCGCAATCGTAGCGTAGCACTCTATCAGAGAGGTAGCTGGAGATTATTCGCTGCAGGTAGAATGGGGCCTCTATGCTGCGAAGTGCGTTCAGTATTTCCTTCCAGCTTGCGCTATTAAATGCATTTTTGACATCGAGTGTGACTAGCAGACAGTACTCTTTACTTCCTCCTAGCCAACGTTTACCATCGATCGCTTTTTCTGCTATTGATTTTACAATTTCAATGGCATCGACTGTCGAGTGCTTCTTTCTAAAGCCGTGTTGATTGCAGGAAAGTCGGTTGTCTGCAAAATCTTCCAGTCTGCTTTTTATTATGTCTTCGAACAGTTTCCCTGTAGTGTCCAGCATGCATAACGGGCGAAAGCCGGTAGTGGAGGAGGGGTTCGCAGTTTTTGGTACAAGCATCAGTTTCTGCAGTTTCCATGTTCTTGGGAATACACCTTTTTTTAAGCATTTGTTGAATACCCTCGCAAATATCCCTGGATTGTTAGCAACAGAGGTCTTCAGAGCAATGTTCGGAATGCCGTCGGGGCCTGGTGCCTTGTAAGCCGATAGTTTGGAGCCTGCTTTAAGCACTTCTTCCTCTGTTATGGTCGGTATATGACTTTCGCGCTCTATTTCCAGCATCCTTGGAAACTTTGGTTGCTCAGGGAAGAGATCTTTTACAATTCGCGTCATAAGTATAGGGCATGTTGGCTGGGCTGTTTTCTTTAGTCTTTTAAGCACCAACTTATATGCGAACCCAAATGGATTGTCGTTAACATACTCGCATATTTCTTTGAACGTTTTACGCTTGCTGTCTCGGATGGCGTTCTTGAGAAGCTTTCTGCAGTTCTTAAAGTTTTGCCTGGGCTGCAGAGCATTTGCTGCGTTGCGTGAACGTTGGCATAATCGGCGGGATCGATTACACTGCTCACGCAGGGCTGCAATCTGTTCATTCCACCAATATGCTGACTTTCGTGTTTTGCCACGGCCTTTACGTTCCATGCTAGTATCACATGCTTTTATTAGTGCTTTCGAGAGCTCCAAGGCTGCATCATCTGGCGAGGACAGTACTTTAAAGTCGTCAAAAGCTACAAGAAAGAGCTCTTCGTCAAAGCTTTTAATTTTCCAGCCCGTGTTTACTTTTGAAGGTGTTGCATCCGCAGTAGAACAGGCAGTGCGACCCACATTAATAATAATCGCTCGGAGGCCGCTGTGGGTGTATGATTCGTCAATATTCCAGCTTGTGTTCCTACTCAGCCCTGCGCTTAAAAACGATAGGTCAATGACAGAGCCAGCCCCATTTCTGCAAAAGGTGTTTTCGTCCCCGCTGTTGAGTAGCACCAGGTTAAGCGCCGCGAATGCATCTAGGAGTTGTCTGCCTTTTGGGTTTGTTCGCTTACAGCCCCCCTCGACAGCCCATGCGTTAAAGTCGCCTGCCACCAGTGCTGCGCTTCTCAGCCTCACGTCGTTTACAAGAGCAGTGATAATGCTTATGAAAGTATTAAGATCATAACTGGGTGCTATATCGCAGCTGTACACGTATATGTTGAGCACTTTTACGCAGACAAACCCATTTGAGGTAACAACTTTTTCGAGATGGAGCGGGGTAGCGCCGCAGCTCCATATGGCACATTTTCCAGATTCGTTTCTTGCCCATGAGGAATCCTGCTTATCCCTATATTGCTCGCTCAATATTGCAATATCGATGTCTAATTCGGAGACTGTTTGCGCCAGCAGATCTTGTGCCGCTTCACAGTGGTTAAGGTTAAGTTGCAGAAACTTCATACCCGTCGTTTTCTTTCCACATTTTTAGCTATTGCCCGCTGAAAAGCAGGGCACATTCGACTACCACCCACATGGCTGGTGTTACTTTCTCCCTGTTTGGAGTACAGTGCGCATGATGGTGGCTTATTACAGCTCTTCGCTTGGTGGTCTTGGCCACCGCATCTGAAGTATAATTTAGTTCGGTCTACTTCGCTCCGACATTTTCGGGCGATGTGTCCAAAGTCGTGGCATTTATAACATCTTGTGGGAGCGTCTTTCCTCTAATGCGACAGATTACCCATCCGATGCGGATTTTTGCGCACATCATAAGCTTTTGGGCGATAGCTGATGGCAAGCTGACGGTGCAGGTCTGTGTGCCCCTATATGCGGCGCGCATCGAGCGAATTGCCGACGGCATAATCTCTTCGCTAGGAAGGCTGCTTCTTATTGCTTCAAGCACTTCATCACTTGACGTGGCCTCGTCGATATCCTTAACCTCAATGAGCGTTTCCTGGGTTAGGGAGCGAACCTGGGCTTTTCCACCCAATACAGCATCTACGGCTGTCTTAAGGTTTTGAGTAACTGGGTCACCTTGCTTTTTTAGCTCAAACAGCAGCTCGTCCTTAGCGGTTTTTCTTATACTCGTTACGCTTAAAGCGAGCTCTTTAAGGTCAGGCTGTGCCTTAATTTCTTTTAATATATCCGCGTACGAGATATCGCTCATATTTTTCAAGACCAGCGCATCCGGTTTTATTGGCTTGCTTCTGGGCTTGCGGTTAGTGACTTTGATCCACCCTTCTTGCGATTGGCTAATTTTTGCACCTATAGCAGGCCTTTTGCTTATATCTGCACCACGTACTTTTGCTACGGTCTCCCTATCGATTCCTGATTGGTCGGGGACCTTTACCTGTTGTTGCCCTTTTCGCGAAGATCTTTGCTCCAATGGCGATGTTAGGCGGATGCGCTTTGTTTTTCGTTGCGGCGAATTGAGCGCATCTGCTTCTCTTTCAATTGCAGCGCGGGTTCTCTTTCCTTTTTCCTCTGCAGTTTGCGTGCTCTTATTGGCGCGAGTCGATTAACGCTCTGACAGCGCTAGTTGGTGCTGCTTATCTATCGCGCTCACGAGGTCTCTCATTGGCATATTTATGTGCCTTTGTATCTCCATCATAGCAATGAGCTCTTTAATCTTCGCTCCAAATAGTTCTAGCGGGTCTTCTTTGGATTCTCGCTCTGCAGTTTGCCCTTTCTCGCATTCATGCTGCGTTTTTTCCCACGCATTTTCTTGGGGGCTCAACTGATGTTCAGGTCCGAATGCACTCGAGTGCTCTAGAGTAAGTGGTTTGTCTCTTACCGGTGAGCGAGCTATTTTTGCTCTCCTAATAAACGGATTAGCCTCTTCACTTTGTTCAGCGTATCTACTCGGGGGCTTATCACTACACATTTGGATTGTTTGTCCACATAAGCGTTTTATTTCCCTTCTCAAGTCTCACTTTGCTGCTACCGCTGTTGCTCATCTACAGTCTTTTTGTTTTGCTGATCACTCTGTTGATGAGTAGCTGCTCGCGGTCTCTCAGCTCGGTTTCGCGCAATTTTTATTTGGTCGTTTGTATTCTCTGTATTTTATCACTTAGAGAAGTAAGAACTTTGGTTTGTTTTTTGGTGTTTTTACACTTTAGTTGCCCAGGTGATTGTAAAACTGGCACTTCTTAGCGTTGTCGTTACGCTTAGTAGCATACCTGTGTACTTACAGAATATGTTGTGGCCGTTTTTTGGCTAAAATTTCACTTTACAACGGATCACTATTGAAACAAGTCTTCACTTTCAAACTTCTCTCTCTCGCGTGTATAAACGGACCTGTGAGTGTCAATATAGCTATATAGGACAAACAGGGTGTAAAGTAAGAACAAGGTTTCGTGAACACATAAGGGACAACAACAAAAGGATACGAAAATACACGCCAATACCTGAATCTAATGTTGCAAACCATTTGGTAAACGCAAAATGTTCACCCACAAATATAAAGAAAACCTCTAAGGTACTGCATGTACAACAAAAAGGACGGCGCCTAAATGCTCTTGAAAATATGGAAATGTATAAACAAAAAATTTTGATGGGAGGATAATAAACGAACAAATAAACAGCAACTCTTATGCGATATTTGCACCATTAAGGCTCGTTTACAAAAAACAAAACAAAGACGTAGGTAAAATGACATATACCAACATACAAAACAAACCTGCAATACCCAAACGGACTAAAATTACTGAATATCTACCTGTTCTTACCGCGAAAGCAGATCCGAGATAAAATATACACTTTTGGACTCTAACCGCGTGAGACTTCAGATACCTATTCTCAGGACACTTAACATTTGTTAACATTTACGATTATGCACCAATACCTGCTTGACCAAAAAGCGAAATAAATACCGAACAACAAACAAAAAATGAACAGAACGAAAATTGACACTGAAGATGGCACAACGCCAAAACCGGTTTGTCTCCAAACCAAACATGACATGACGGAAAATCGTTCCACCAAATATCATTATTTTAGTCAATTGCCAAAAGTCACACAATTAGATATCAACAAATATGTAGAAAATTTAGTTGATACGAAAAACTATTATTAATTCATGAATATGGAATAGACCGCAGACTGCAGCGTATTTTGCTTACAGGGATTGTTTCTCGATAATAAGTTTCCACAGCACAAAACAAATCACAAAATAAAATGACAATCTACAGTGTGAAACAGTGAAACTTTGCAGGATATACTGTGAGGAATGGTCTAACTAATTGATTTGTTTACAGATGGAGCTGAATGTATTTTCAAGATTTACCCACTAAGTCGCGCATTTTTCAAAATTCAACGCTTCTAGATGACGGCCTACTCAAATAACATAATAAATATTTTAAGCTTAGCCCACAGTTAAAATTTTAAACTCAAGTGAAATTTGACACACTTTTTCCATGAATTAAAATTTTTTTAAATAATCCATTCATTAAATATTTTTGCAATGATATTTCACGATATTCAGGGAAATCGAAATATTCTCGGATTTAAAATATCTCACTCATCATTTTTTACAGTTGAAAATTATGAAAATACAAGTTGTATAGCTCTTGGATCCGCCACTGCATATATTTGTATAAAATGGCGGTAAATGAATATGTACATATGTACCGCTTTATGGGTAAAACGGAAATTTTTTTTTTATTTTTATTTTTAGCGGCAAATTGCCTAAAATATTTCTCAATTTCAGCAGGAGAATCACAGGTCGTACAATCTACGCCGTAAAAGCGAAACTAGTTACGAAATAAACGATATAGTGGTGATCAAACGAACTCAATTTGGCAGTGGGTTAAAATTAAAACCAAGATTCTAAGGTCCATATCGGGTCGTGAAGAAACTCAACCATAGCCGATACGAGGTGGAGATAATGGGAGATAATGAGGGACCGGGAATAACGTCAACAGTTGCAGAATATATGAAAAAGTGGACCAATTCATTCGGAGGCAAATAAAATCAGGTACCTTATATTTGATAACTAAACGATAACTTAACGAAATATGACGAACAGCGAGCTGGGACATTTTAAAATAATAAACGAACGGACACTACGAGAATTTCAGCAGGTATGTATAGCATAACAGTAGCAGCTTTAGCAGAACAGCAGCAGCTATAGCATAACAGCAGCTGCGGACACTCCAATGAGACCGATAATTAACTATAAGTCTCCTGATTATAGACTGTCCAAATATCTGAAAATGTTGTTAAATGAAAATGGAAATGCGCAACGAGCACATTGTAGCAAACACGACGGAACTCATCCATAAACTTGCAAACGTGAAAATTACAAAGCAAAGCAGGCTAGTATCATTTGATATTAAGAACTTATACCCATCGATTCCACAAACAGAAAAAATATATATGGTCCGGAAAACATTACTCGAAAATATGAAGAACCGGGCAAAAACAACCCAAATCACAAACACATTACGAACTACACTGCGACAAAATTATTTTAAGTTTAATAATAAACTATACCGACAAACGAACGGACTCGGAATGGGAAACCCGACCTCGGCCATCCTCATGGAGGTATTTATGCAAGAACTGGAGGAACGGTATATGGAAGACCTAAAAGCCGAGTTAGGCGTAGTATTAGATGCAAGGTACTTGGATGATATTATCTGCGTGATCACCAAGGACAATGAAGAGCAGATACTGGAGTACCTGAAGAAACAACACGGATGTATAATGTTTACGATGGAGGGAACAATAAATTACCTGGATCTGACGATTAAGATAGACAAAATTTCCCAAAACCTTGACTACGAGATTTACAGAAAACCGATAGCTACAGACACCACAATACATAACACATCAAATCACACTCAAGAACGCAAATACGCCGCTATAAGACACCTTACAAACAGACTTGAGCGAATACCTCTATCGCGAGAGGCATACGAAAAGGAACTAAACACAATATACAACAAAAAACGGATATAAAAAGGAGCTCCTGGATGAATTCAGAAAAATTTATGCAATTCAAAAAATAAGCGACAGAGAGCTAGACGAAAAAACTTGGACAGTAATGACTTATACAGGAAAAATAACATACAAACTTGCAAATTTTTTCAGAAAGTATAATATGCACACGGCGTTCAAAACTGGAAACAACCTGGAAAGGATACTTAAAAGCAGCACGAATGAAGAAAACCCATTGAACAAACAAAGCGTGTATAAACTGACCTGTGAGTGTCAATATAGCTATATAGGACAAACAGGGTGTAAAGTAAGAGGGTGTAAAGTGGGAGGATAATAAACGAACAAATAAACAGCAACTCTTATGTGATATTTGCACCATTAAGGCTCGTTTACAAAAAACAAAACAAAGACTCAGGTAAAATGACATATACCAACATACAAAACAAACCTGCAATACCCAAACGGACTAAAATTACTGATTATCTACCTGTTCTTACCGCGAAAGCAGATCCGAGATAAAATATACACTTTTGGACTCTAACCGCGTGAGACTTCAGACACCTATTCTCAGGACACTTAACATTTGTTAACATTTACGATTATGCACCAATACCTGCTTGACCAAAAAGCGAAATAAATACGGAACAACAGACAAAAAATGAACAGAACGAAAATTGACACTGAAGATGGCCCAACGCCAAAACCGGTTTGTCTCCAAACCAAACATGACATGACGGAAAATCGTTCCACCAAATATCATTATTTTAGTCAATTGCCAAAAGTCACACAATTAGATATCAACAAATATGTAGAAAATTTAGTTGATACGAAAAACTATTATTAATTCATGAATATGGAATAGACCGCAGACTGCAGCGTATTTTGCTTACAGGGATTGTTTCTCGATAATAAGTTTCCACAGCACAAAACAAATCACAAAATAAAATGACAATCTACAGTGTGAAACAGTGAAACTTTGCAGGATATACTGTGAGGAATGGTCTAACTAATTGATTTGTTTACAGATGGAGCTGAATGTATTTTCAAGATTTACCCAGGCACATTAAATAGGTAGCAGCAGTAGAAAAATTAAGAAAAAAATGTTTGAGCTCTGTATATTTTGTTTTTGCTTTTACAATCTAAAATTTCAAAAATATTTTATCATTTACCTTGAATTGTACTGAAAGCATTCTTATCACAAGGAAATTCAAAATTTGACAATTCAAATTAAAATAAAATATGAAAAAAGTTAAAAAAAAAAAAGTTTGCTGCTGCTACCTATTGAATGTGCCTTGGATTTACCCACTAAGTCGCGCAGCTTTCAAAATTCAACGCTTCTAGGTTTCGGCCTACTCAAATAACATAATAAATATTTTAAGCTTAGCACACAGTTAAAATTTTAAACTCAAGTGAAATTTGACACACTTTTTCCATGAATTAAAATTTTTTAAAAGAATCCATTCATTAAATATTCTTGCAATGATATTTCACGATATTCAGGGAAATCGAAATATTCTCGGATTTAAAATATCTCACTCATCATTTTTTACAGTTGAAAATTATGAAAATACAAGTTGTATAGCTCTTGGATCCGCCACTGCATATATTTGTATAAAATGGCGGTAAATGAATATGTACATATGTACCGCTTTATGGGTAAAACGGAAAATTTTTTTTTATTTTTATTTTTAGCGGCAAATTGCAGAAAATATTTCTCAAATTCAGCAGGAGAATCACAGGTCGTACAATCTACGCCGTAAAAGCGAAACTAGTTACGAAATAAACGATATAGTGGTGATCAAACGAACTCAATTTGGCAGTGGGTTAAAATTAAAACCAAGATTCTTAGGTCCATATCGGGTCGTGAAGAAACTCAACCATAGCCGATACGAGGTGGAGATAATGGGAGATAATGAGGGACCGGGAATGACGTCAACAGTTGCAGAATATATGAAAAAGTGGACCAATTAATTCGGAGGCAAATAAAATCAGGTACCTTATATTTGATTACTAAACGATAACTTAACGAAATATGACGAACAGCAAGCTGGGACATTTTAAAATAATAAACGAACGGACACTACGAGTCGGATCACGGAAGAGTATAGTCGCTGAAAAATTAAACGAAGTTTTGTAATATATAATTTATTTTAAACTATTTAATTTTAATAAATAATTTTATAAAACCCCACATTGGTTTTTTTGCGGAAGAAGCGGCGAATCACCAAATCAAGTGAGAAACTCCTACAAATTGGTGGCTCAGCCAGAAGCAGCAGCGAAATTTACGAAGAAAGCGTTAAGCGTCATCTCCGAAAGCCGCATCAGCACAAGAAAGTGTACAAGAAAGAGGATTAATTTCGTGCAAATCATTAGAATTTCAAAGAGACGCCAAAAAGCAGCGAAGCCGACAGCGATAATCAAAGACGCCGAACAACAGCAGCTAGAATTTCAGCAGTTATGTATAGCATAACAGTAGCAGCTTTAGCAGAACAGCAGCAGCTATAGCATAACAGCAGCTGCGGACACTCCAATGAGACCGATAATTAACTATAAGTCTCCTGATTATAGACTGTCCAAATATCTGAAAATGTTGTTAAATGAAAATGGAAATGCGCAACGAGCACATTGTAGCAAACACGACGGAACTCATCCATAAACTTGCAACCGTGAAAATTACAAATTAAAGCAGGCTAGTATCATTTGATATCAAGAACTTATACCCATCGATTCCACAAACAGAAAAAATATATATGGTCCGGAAAACATTACTCGAAAATATGAAGAACCAGATAAAAACAACCCAAATCACAAACACATTACGAACTACACTGCGACAAAATTATTTTAAGTTTAATAATAAACTATACCGACAAACCAACGGACTCGGAATGGGAAACCCGACCTCGGCCATCCTCATGGAGGTATTTATGCAAGAACTGGAGGAACGGTATATGGAAGACCTAAAAGCCGAGTTAGGCGTAGTATTAGATGCAAGGTACTTGGATGATATTATCTGCGTGATCACCAAGGACAATGAAGAGCAGATACTGGAGTACCTGAAGAAACAACACGGATGTATTATGTTTACGATGGAGGGAACAATAAATTACCTGGATCTGACGATTAAGATAGACAAAATTGCCCAAAACCTTGACTCATCCATAAACTGGCAAACGTGAAAATTACAAAGCAAAGCAGGCTAGTATCATTTGATATTAAGAACTTATACCCATCGATTCCGCAAACAGAAAAAATATATATGGTCCGGAAAACATTACTCGAAAATATGAAGAACCAGATAAAAACAACCCAAATCACAAACACATTACGAACTACACTGCGACAAAATTATTTTAAGTTTAATAATAAACTATACCGACAAACGAACGGACTCGGAATGGGAAACCCGACCTCGGCCATCCTCATGGAGGTATTTATGCAAGAACTGGAGGAACGGTATATGGAAGACCTAAATGCCGAGTTAGGCGTAGTATTAGATGCAAGGTACTTGGATGATATTATCTGCGTGATCACCAAGGACAATGAAGAGCAGATACTGGAGTACCTGAAGAAACAACACGGATGTATAATGTTTACGATGGAGGGAACAATAAATTAACTGGATCTGACGATTAAGATAGACAAAATTGCCCAAAACCTTGACTACGAAATTTACAGAAAACCGATAGCTACAGACACCACAATACATAACACATCAAATCACACTCAAGAACGCGAATACGCCGCTATAAGACAACTTACAAACAGACTTGAACGAATACCTCTATCGCGAGAGGCATACGAAAAGGAACTAAACACAATATACAAAAAAAAACGGATATAAAAAGGAGCTCCTGGATGAATTCAGAAAAATTTATGCAATTCAAAAAAAAAGCGACAGAGAGCTAGACGAAAAAACTTGGACAGTAATGACTTATACAGGAAAAATAACATACAAACTTGCAAATTTTTTCAGAAAGTATAATATGCACACGGCGTTCAAAACTGGAAACAACTTGGGAAGGATACTTAAAAGCAGCACGAATGAAGAAGACCCATTGAACAAACAAAGCGTGTATAAACTGACCTGTGAGTGTCAATATAGCTATATAGGACAAACAGGGTGTAAAGTAAGAACAAGGTTTCGTGAACACATAAGGGACAACAACAAAAGGATATGAAAACACATGCCAATACCTGAATCTAATTTTGCAAACCATTTGGTAAACGCAAAATGTTCACCCACAAACATAAAGAAAACCTCTAAGGTACTGCATGTGCAACAAAAAGGACGGCGCCTAAATGCTCTTGAAAACATGGAAATGTATAAACAAAAAATTTTGATGGGAGGATAATAAAGGAACAAATAAACAGCAACTATTATGCGATATTTGCACCATTAAGGCTCGTTTACAAAAAACAAAACAAAGACGTAGGTAAAATGACATATACCAACATACAAAACAAACCTGAAATACCCAAACGGACTAAAATTACTGATTATCTACCTGTTCTTACCGCGAAAGCAGATCCGAGATAAAATATACGCTTTTGGACTCTAACCGCGTGAGACTTCAGATACCTATACTCAGGACACTTAACATTTGTTAACATTTACGATTATGCACCAATACCTGCTTGACCAAAAAGCGAAATAAATACGGAACAACAGACATAAAATGAACAGAACGAAAATTGACACTGAAGATGGCACAACGCCAAAACCGGTTTGTCTCCAAACCAAACATGACATGACGGAAAATCGTTCCACCAAATATCATTATTTTAGTCAATTGCCAAAAGTCACACAATTAGATATCAACAAATATGTAGAAAATTTAGTTGATACGAAAAACTATTATTAATTCATGAATATGGAATAGACCGCAGACTGCAGCGTATTTTGCTTACAGGGATTGTTTCCCGATAATAAGTTTCCACAGCACAAAACAAATCACAAAATAAAATGACAATCTACAGTGTGAAACAGTGAAACTTTGCAGGATATACTGTGAGGAATGGTCTAACTAATTGATTTGTTTACAGATGGAGCTGAATGTATTTTCAAGATTTACCCACTAAGTCGCGCAGCTTTCAAAATTCAACGCTTCTAGGTTTCGGCCTACTCAAATAACATAATAAATATTTTAAGCTTAGCACACAGTTAAAATTTTAAACTCAAGTGAAATTTGACACACTTTTTCCATGAATTAAAATTTTTTTAAATAATCCATTCATTAAATATTTTTGCAATGATATTTCACGATATTCAGGGAAATCGAAATATTCTCGGATTTAAAATATCTCACTCATAATTTTTTACAGTTGAAAATTATGAAAATACAAGTTGTATAGCTCTTGGATCCGCCACTGCATATATTTGTATAAAATGGCGGTAAATGAATATGTACATATGTACCGCTTTATGAGTAAAACGGAAATTTTTTTTTTATTTTTATTTTTAGCGGCAAATTGCCGAAAATATTTCTCAATTTCAGCAGGAGAATCACAGGTCGTACAATCTACGCCGTAAAAGCGAAACTAGTTACGAAATAAAGATGTAGCGGTGATCAAACGAACTCAATTTGGCAGTGGGTTAAAATTAAAACCAAGATTCTAAGGTCCATATCGGGGCGTGAAGAAACTCAACCATAGCCGATACGAGGTGAAGATAATGGGAGATAATGAGGGACCGGGAATGACGTCAACAGTTGCAGAATATATGAAAAAGTGGACCAATTCATTCGGAGGCAAATAAAATCAGGTACCTTATATTTGATAACTAAACGATAACTTAACGAAATATGACGAACAGCGAGCTGGGACATTTTAAAATAATAAACGAACGGACACTACGAGAATTTCAGCGGGTATGTATAGCATAACAGTAGCAGCTTTAGCAGAACAGCAGCAGCTATAGCATAACAGCAGCTGCGGACACTCCAATGAGACCGATAATTAACTATAAGTCTCCTGATTATAGACTGTCCAAATATCTGAAAATGGAAATGCGCAACGAGCACATTGTAGCAAACACGACGGAACTCATCCATAAACTTGCAACCGTGAAAATTACAAATTAAAGCAGGCTAGTATCATTTGATATTAAGAACTTATACCCATCGATTCCACAAACAGAAAAAAAATATATATGGTCCGGAAAACATTACTCGAAAATATGAAGAACCAGACAAAAACAACCCAAATAACAAACACATTACGAACTACACTGCGACAAAATTATTTTAAGTTTAATAATAAACTATACCGACAAACGAACGGACTCGGAATGGGAAACCCGACCTCGGCCATCCTCATGGAGGTATTTATGCAAGAACTGGAGGAACGGTATATGGAAGACCTAAAAGCCGAGTTAGGCGTAGTATTAGATGCAAGGTACTTGGATGATATTATCTGCGTGATCACCGAGGACAATGAAGAGCAGATACTGGAGTACCTGAAGAAACAACACGGATGTATAATGTTTACGATGGAGGGAACAATAAATTACCTGGATCTGACGATTAAGATATACAAAATTGCCCAAAACCTTGACTCATCCATAAACTGGCAAACGTGAAAATTACAAAGCAAAGCAGGCTAGTATCATTTGATATTAAGAACTTATACCCATCGATTCCACAAACAGAAAAAATATATATGGTCCGGAAAACATTACTCGAAAATATGAAGAACCAGATAAAAACAACCCAAATCACAAACACATTACGAAGTACAGTGCGACAAAATTATTTTAAGTTTAATAATAAACTATACCGACAAACGAACGGACTCGGAATGGGAAACCCGACCTCGGCCATCCTCATGGAGGTATTTATGCAAGAACTGGAGGAACGGTATATGGAAGACCTAAATGCCGAGTTAGGCGTAGTATTAGATGCAAGGTACTTGGATGATATTATCTGCGTGATCACCAAGGACAATGAAGAGCAGATACTGGAGTACCTGAAGAATCAACACGGATGTATAATGTTTACGATGGAGGGAACAATAAATTACCTGGATCTGACGATTAAGATAGACAAAATTGCCCAAAACCTTGACTACGAAATTTACAGAAAACCGATAGCTACAGACACCACAATACATAACACATCAAATCACACTCAAGAACGCAAATACGCCGCTATAAGACAACTTACAAACAGACTTGAACGAATACCTCTATCGCGAGAGGCATACGAAAAGGAACTAAACACAATATACAACAAAAAACGGATATAAAAAGGAGCTCCTGGATGAATTCAGAAAAATTTATGCAATTCAAAAAAAAAGCGACAGAGAGCTAGACGAAAAAACTTGGACAGTAAAGACTTATACAGGAAAAATAACATACAAACTTGCAAATTTTTTCAGAAAGTATAATATGCACACGGCGTTCAAAACTGGAAACAACCTGGGAAGGATACTTAAAAGCAGCACGAATGAAGAAGACCCATTGAACAAAAAAAGCGTGTATAAACTGACCTGTGAGTGTCAATATAGCTATATAGGACAAACAGGGTGTAAAGTAAGAACAAGGTTTCGTGAACACATAAGGGACAACAACAAAAGGATATGAAAACACATGCCAATCCTGAATCTAATTTTGCAAACCATTTGGTAAACGCAAAATGTTCACCCACAAACATAAAGAAAACCTCTAAGGTACTGCATGTGCAACAAAAAGGACGGCGCCTAAATGCTCTTGAAAACATGGAAATGTATAAACAAAAAATTTTGATAGGAGGATAATAAACGAACAAATAAACAGCAACTATTATGCGATATTTGCACCATTAAGGCTCGTTTACAAAAAACAAAACAAAGACGTTGGTAAAATGACATATACCAACATACAAAACAAACCTGAAATACCCAAACGGACTAAAATTACTGATTATCTACCTGTCCTTTTTTTATATATAATTTATTTTAAACTATTTAATATTAATAATAAATTTCATAAAACCCCACATTGGTTTTTTTGCGGAAGAAGCTGCGAATCAGCAAATCAAGTGAGAAGTTCCTTCAAATTGGGGGCTCAGCCAGAAGCAGCAGCGAAATTTACGAAGAAAGCGTTAAACGTCATCACTGAAAGCCGCATCAGCACAAGAAAGTGTACAAAAAAGAGGATTAATTTCGTGCAAATCATTAGAATTTCAAAGAGACGCCAAAATGCAGCGAAGCCGACAGCGATAATCAAAGACGCCGCACAGCAGCTAGAATTCCAGCAGCTATGTATAGCATAACAGTAGCAGCTATAGCAGAACAGCAGCAGCTATAGCATAACAGCAGCTGCGGACCCTCCAATGAGACCGATAATTAACTATAAGTCTCCTGATTATAGACTGTCCAAATATCTGAAAATGTTGTTAAATGAAAATGGAAATGCGCAACGAGCACATTGTAGCAAACACGACGGAACTCATCCATAAACTGGCAAACGTGAAAATTACAAGGCAAAGCAGGCTAGTATCATTTGATATTAAGAACTTATACCCATCGATTCCACAAACAGAAAAAATATATATGGTCCGGAAAACATTACTCGAAAATATGAAAAACCAGATAAAACAACCCAAATCACAAACAGATTACGAACTACACTGCGACAAAATTATTTTAAGTTTAATAATAAACTATACCGACAAACGAACGGACTCGGAATGGGAAACCCGACCTCGGCCATCCTCATGGAGGTATTTATGCAAGAACTGGAGGAACGGTATATGGAAGACCTAAAAGCCGAGTTAGGCGTAGTATTAGATGCAAGGTACTTGGATGATATTATCTGCGTGATCACCAAGGACAATGAAGAGCAGATACTGGAGTACCTGAAGAAACAACACGGATGTATTATGTTTACGATGGAGGGAACAATAAATTACCTGGATCTGACGATTAAGATAGACAAAATTGCCCAAAACCTTGACTCATCCATAAACTGGCAAACGTGAAAATTACAAAGCAAAGCAGGCTAGTATCATTTGATATTAAGATCTTATACCCATCGATTCCGCAAACAGAAAAAATATATATGGTCCGGAAAACATTACTCGAAAATATGAAGAACCAGATAAAAACAACCCAAATCACAAACACATGACGAACTACACTGCGACAAAATTATTTTAAGTTTAATAATAAACTATACCGACAAACGAACGGACTCGGAATGGGAAACCCGACCTCGGCCATCCTCATGGAGGTATTTATGCAAGAACTGGAGGAACGGTATATGGAAGACCTAAAAGCCGAGTTAGGCGTAGTATTAGATGCAAGGTACTTGGATGATGTTATCTGCGTGATCACCAAGGACATTGAAGAGCAGATACTGGAGTACCTGAAGAAACAACACGGATGTATAATGTTTACGATGGAGGGAACAATAAATTACCTGGATCTGACGATTAAGATAGACAAAATTGCCCAAAACCTTGACTACGAAATTTACAGAAAACCGATAGCTACAGCCACCATAATACATAACACATCAAATCACACTCAAGAACGCAAATACGCCGCTATAAGACAACTTACAAACAGACTTGAACGAATACCTCTATCGCGAGAGGCATACGAAAAGGAACTAAACACAATATACAACAAAAAACGGATATAAAAAGGAGCTCCTGGATGAATTCAGAAAAATTTATGCAATTCAAAAAATAAGCGACAGAGAGCTAGACGAAAAAACTTGGACTGTAATGACTTATACAGGAAAAATAACATACAAACTTGCAAATTTTTTCAGAAAGTAGAATATGCACACGGCGTTCAAAACTGGAAACAACCTGGGAAGGATACTTAAAAGCAGCACGAATGAAGAATACCCATTGAACAAACAAAGCGTGTATAAACTGACCTGTGAGTGTCAATATAGCTATATATGACAAACAGGGTGTAAAGTAAGAACAAGGTTTCGTGAACACATAAGGGACAACAACAAAAGGATTTGAAAACACACGCCAATACCTGAATATAATTTTGCAAACCATTTGGTAAACGCAAAATGTTCACCCACAAACATAAAGAAAACCTCTAAGGTACTGCATGTACAACAAAAAGGACGGCGCCTAAATGCTCTTGAAAACATGGAAATGTATAAACAAAAAATTTTGATGGGAGGATAATAAACGAACAAATAAACAGCAACTATTATGCGATATTTGTACCATTAAGGCTCGTTTACAAAAAACAAAACAAAGACGTAGGTAAAATGGCATATACCAACATACAAAACAAACCTGCAATACCCAAACGGACTAAAATTACTGATTATCTACCTGTTCTTACCGCGAAAGCAGATCCGAGATAAAATATACACTTTTGGACTCTAACCGCGTGAGACTTCATATACCTATACTCAGGACACTTAACATTTGTTAACATTTACGATTATGCACCAATACATGCTTGACCAAAAAGCGAAATAAATACGGAACAACAGACATAAAATGAACAGAACGAAAATTGACACTGAAGATGGCACAACGCCAAAACCGGTTTGTCTCCAAACATGACATGACGGAAAATCGTTCCACCAAATATCATTATTTTAGTCAATTGCCAAAAGTCACACAATTAGATATCAACAAATATGTAGAAAATTTAGTTGACACGAAAAACTATTATTAATTCATGAATATGGATTAGACCGCAGACTGCAGCGTATTTTGCTTACAGGGATTGTTTCTCGATAATAAGTTTCCACAGCACAAAAAATATCACAAAATAATATGACAATCTACAGTGTAAAACAGTGAAACTTTGCAGGATATACTGTGAGGAATGGTCTAACAAATTGTTTTGTTTACAGATGCAGCTGAATGTATTTTCAAGATTTACCCACTAAGTCGCGCATCTTTCAAAATTCAACGCTTCTAGATGACGGCCTACTCAAATAACATAATAAATATTTTAAGCTTAGCACACAGTTAAAATTTTAAACTCAAGTGAAATTTGACACACTTTTTCCATGAATTAAAATTTTTTAAAAGAATCCATTCATTAAATATTTTTGCAATGATATTTCACGATATTCAGGGAAATCGAAATATTCTCGGATTTAAAATATCTCACTCATCATTTTTTACAGTTGAAAATTATGAAAATACAAGTTGTATAGCTCTTGGATCCGCCACTGCATATATTTGTATAAAATGACGGTAAATGAATATGTACATATGTACAGCTTTATGGGTAAAACGGAACATTTTTTTTTATTTTTATTTTTAGCGGCAAATTGCCGAAAATATTTCTCAAATTCTATTTTAAGTATGCTGTGGACATCAGTCACCAGGTCGCCGTTTTCATTCTCACAGGAATTCGCCCCGGTCTTAAAACCTTCTGTAAGCCGTCGAACTTTTTGAAAAAATTTTCGGGCGCTTTTCCTGTCGGCCAGCATCTGAAGCTCTTCGCACTCACGCATTTCGGCCTCTCTCTTTTTCTCACGAAAAATCGTCTTGCTTCCTTCTTCAGCTCACGATAACGCTCCCGCACAGCTCGCGTTGCGCCCGATCGAAGTGTGGCCCTGTAGGCAGCGTCTTTACGTTCCGTAGCGGCGCGGCATTCCTCGTCATACCAGTTGTTTTTTCGGGCTCGCTGAAATCCGATGGATTCTTCAGCGGCGGTATGTAGACATCGAGAAATATGGTTCCACTGCTCGGAAATATCGTGCTGTTGATTATTGCTCTCAGAGAGCAGGAGTGCAAGTCGAGTGGCCAAGTGGGTGGCTGTCTGTTGCGATTGCAGCTTTCCGACGTCGAGCTTTCCTTGTGTCCGTTTGCGTGCGCTTTTTGCTGCACAGAGGCGCGTGCGGATCTTAGCTGCCACAAGAAAATGATCCGAGTCGATGTTGGCTCCTCGGATCGCGCGCACATTTAGGACACTGGAAGCATGCCTTCCGTCTATCACAACGTGGTCGATTTGGTTATCGTGTCTTACCATCTGGAGACAGCCACGTAGATTGGTGAATCTTTTTATGCTGGAACCTGGTGCTACAGACTACCATGTTTCGGGCCCCGGCGAAGTCGATCAGTCTCATTCCGTTATCGGACGTTTCGTTGTGGAGACTGAATTTTCCGACTGTAGAACCAAAGATGCCCTCCTTGCCCACCTTGGCATTGAAATCGCCAAGCACGATTTTTATATCGTGGTTGGGGCACCGCTCATACGTGCGACCAAGGAGATCGTAGAAGCGATCTTTGGTCCCATCGTCCTTCTCTTCCGTCGGGGCGTGGGCGCAAATCAGGGAGATGTTGAAGAATCTCCCCTTGATGCGGATTGTGGCGAGACGTTCGTGCACCGGAGTGAACGACAGTACTTTACGGCGCAGTCTCTCTCCCACCACAAATCCGACACCGAATTTGCGCTCCTTTACATGGCAGCTGTAGTAGATGTCGCAAGGGCCTATCGATTTTTTCCCTTGTCCCGTCCATCGCATCTCTTGGATGGCGGTGATGTCAGCCTTCGCTCTGCTGAGGACATCAACCAGCCGGGCAGAGGCACCTTCCCAATTAAGGGTCCGGACATTCCAGGTGCATGCCCTCAAATCGTTGTCCTTAATACGTTTGCCGTGGTCGTCATCAAAAAAGGGGGGTCTCATCCGAGGCTTTTTTTTCCTTTTCATTGGAAGTTGTTTTTTACGTGGCGGGTTCCAAGCCCTGCGCACAACCCATTGCTGGGGGTGAAAAATTTTAAGTTTTGTATATATAGCGAACCGCTTGCTCCAAGACAGACACACGCTTGCAGCCGCACCTCCTGGTGAACAGACGCTGCGGACTTCAGTGGACCCTTAAACCGAATATGTCGGAGTGGCTCCACTAAAGCTCCCTCTCTATTAGCCGTGAACCATGGCTCCACACGGGTTGGTTACCGTGTCTCGCACATGGGTTGCTAACGTTGCCCAGGGTGCACGAACGTGGACGTTAGAGTAGGGATTGAGTACAGCGCCGTGCAACTGTAACCGCATACCCAGAAGCACCACTGTACCCCATTGCACCCCCATCGAACATTTGCTCATTGTATTTTACTAAAACATGAAGCCGCAGCTGCATCATTTGCATTAATCAAGTCTGATATTATCTGCATGATCACCAAGGACAATGAAGAGCAGATACTGGAGTACCTGAACAAACAACATGGATGTATAAAAATTACGATGGAAATGGAAAAGAAGGGAACAATAAATTACCTGGATCTGACGACTAGGATAGACAAAATTGCCCAAAAACTCGACTACGAAATTTACAGAAAACCGATAGCTACAGACACCACAATACATAACACATCAAATCATCCTCAAGAACACAAATACGCCGCTATAAGACAACTTACAAACAGACTTGAACGAATACCTCTATCGCGAGAGGCATACGAAAAGGAACTAAACACAATACACAACAAAAAACGGACATAAAAAGGAGCTAGTGCAAGCACGCACCTTGACATGCGCATGGCCAATATGCCGGAGCTACAAGAACTCTTAGAATAATAAGCTGTTAATGAGTTGAATGAAGTTCGTGATATAAAACGAAAGCAAGCTAGGGAAAATATTTCTCAAATTCAGCAGGAGAATCACAGGTCGTGCAATCTACGCCGTAAAAGCGAATCTTGTTACGAAATAAACGATATAGTGGCGATCAAAAGAACTCAATTTGGCAGTGGGTTAAAATTAAAAACAAAATTCTTAGGTCCATATCGGGTCGTGAAGAAACTCAACCATAGTCGATACGAGGTGGAGAAAATGGTAGATAATGAGGGTCCGGGAAAGACGTCAACAGTTGCATAATATATGAAAAAGTGGACCAATTCATTCGGAGACAAATGAAATCAGGTACCTTATATTTGATAACTAAACGATAACTTAACGAAATATGGTGAACAACCAGCAGGGACATTTTAAAATAATAAACGAACGGAAGAGTATAGTCGCTGAAAGATTAAACGAAGTTTTCTAATATATAATTTATTTTAAACTATTTAATATTAATAAATAATTTCATAAAACCCCACATTGGTTTTTTTGCGGAAGAAGCTGCGAATCAGCAAATCAAGTGAGAAGTTCCTTCAAATTGGGGGCTCAGCCAGAAGCAGCAGCGAAATTTACGAAGAAAGCGTTAAACGTCATCACTGAAAGCCGCATCAGCACAAGAAAGTGTACAAAAAAGAGGATTAATTTCGTGCAAATCATTAGAATTTCAAAGAGACGCCAAAAAGCAGCGAAGCCGACAGCGATAGTCAAAGACGCCGAACAGCAGCAGCTATAGCATAACAGCAGCAGATTAAGCTGAACAGCAGCAGCTATAGCAGAACAACAGCAGCAACTATACCAGAACAGCAGCACCTGTACAAGAACAACAGCAGCCGCAGTAGCAACCAATAAATAAAACCAGAAACGAGAACAGCAGGCAGAAGTACGAACAAAAAGCAAGTACATACGAATGTACACGCTCTAATATAGATGCTGTAGAAAAAAAAATATAGAAAAAAGTATCAGATGTTAAAAAGATAATTGCAAAAAAAGTTCATGTTGTAAGAAAATAAAGAAGAGAAAAGGTGAAGAAAGAAGTAAAAAGGCAATATATTCGTATGCACTCTAAGCATTAATAAAATTATATTTGAAATGAACATTCAACTCACTAAAACCCGATTTCTTCGATTTTTTTTATTTATTGCTGCCTTTAAAACAGTAACGTATTTGTAAATCAATTTAATATATTCCATTTTTATTCAAGCGACCCAAGCGTGCCGCAGTGAAAAGGAATAGCCACAATCAATTCATCGAACATTTGCTCATTGTATTTTACTAAAACATGAAGTCGCAGCTGCATCATTTGCATTAATCAAGTCTGCGACGCACACAAAAAGAATAACGAAGAAAAATGATGGACATTTCTTGCACATAATACCTATAGGCACTTGTTATTTTGAGTGACTTAAAAAAACAAACCCCTCTAGTCATATTGTAGAGAAAGAGAGTGTTTTAAAATAGCCCTTAGTTGTTGTAATTGCACACACACATACAGCGATTTGTACGTTAAGCTCAGCAACACTGCACTGATTTCGGAGGATTCCTAACCGCACTTTGAAACAAATTTTTAATTTCTTTGCACTAGTTCATTGACTTTTCACATTTTCGCATCTACAAAATCTCTTCTGGCAGATTATATTGGAAATTCAATTATTTTCATTTGTTTGAATTAATACTATACAAATAATATTCGAACATATATGTAGTAAAATGTTCTTTAATGTTGAGATATTATATATTCAGTTATACAAGGTGGCGCAAAAGTAGCCCCCCTATCAGAAAATGCTATAAATTTTGCGATTGGCCCCTAATGTCAGCTCTGTTTTGACATTTGTGTAGTAAACACATCCGAAATACACGTTAATAAACAATGTTACGCTACGCTGCCCCAGAACGCGGAAAATTGCTGACTATTTATTTGACCAATAATCGGTCGGTGATTTCGTCGCAGATTTCCTGGCCGTCCAACGCCTACTGGTGAAACACTGCGACGTTTAGCCGCTCGCCTCGAAGAGACTGGCACAACACGAGATGCTGCCAGGCGTGGAAGACCCCGGAGTAGCCGTTCTGCAGAGAATATTGCTGCTGTAGCCGAGGATGTCATGGAAGCGCCGTCATCGAGCAGACGACGTGCCACGCAAATGGGTATCAGTCGACGGTCTTTGCAGCGAATTTTGGTACAAGATTTGAAGATGTTTCCGTACAAAGTCCAGACGGTGCATCAGCTGTTAGCTGCTGACCGCCAATCGCGTCTAACATACGCTCAAGCCAACATCGGAAGTTTACTTTTGCGCCACCTTGTACTATTTTTCCACTGCATATGATTCGCCATTTAATTCGTAATTCGCTCTCCCATTCGTAATTGGCGCCCCAATCACGAACCGAACTAACATGATTCCCCATAAAAAAAATGTGTGAACGAATCACCTCATTTGTAGTTGATTCAAATTGAAACAATATGCGAATTACGAAAAAATCGATGCCGAAGTATATTCAAATATCAAAACAACACAAAAATGGTAAATGGTTTCAAATATTGAGTTTGTAAAGAAAATAATCATGAGAAAGAGGTTGTTGGTCAAACCAAGAGTCAATGAAGACACAAAAGTATGTATGTAAGTATTACAATACCAACAGATATGCCAAACGAATCACGAAAGTTTTGTGTAAACGGGGTGATTCCCCATTCGTAATTCAAATAGTGAAACACGTGATTCACTTGCCGTGGAAATAATGTTTTAAACTTTAACATATATGTTACTAAATTTAAGGATGGACAAATGAAAAAAATATATCGTTATATAACGTATCGATATTTAAACAAAAATCGAATAATATTGATATATGCATAGTAAAAAATATCAATATTTCGATATATCAATATTTTTAACTCAATGCACATTAACCCAAAGTGTTGTCTTTGCTGCCAAGTAAGGACCAAGATCACGCAAGGCACACATGCAGAGATATTATAGAAAACCAAATTAAAATAAATTAAAATGGAAGATGTAGCCACGAAAGTAACATTAAGAAGAGTTTAAAACAGAAATTTAGGAAAAACAGTATAATAACGACAAAGACGGACAAAGGCAGAACGGTACTCATAAAGCGAGAGGAATATATACAAAAAACTAAAACACTAATAGGAGAAATGAAGTGCAGATAAATTAGGGAAGACCCCACGGACGTGTTCCAAATAGAGATAAAAAGGGCCCTAAAAGAAGCGAGAAATATTATAATCCCCCACACAGCACTATTACTAAGCTAAATGAATCCGGCAACACCACCACTGATAGCGCTTCCAAAAATCCACAAACCGGACACTCCAATGAGACCCATAATTAACTATAAGTCGGCTCCTGATTACAGACTGTCCAAATATCTGAAAATGTTGTTAAATGAAAATGGAAATGCGCAACGAGCACATTGTAGCAAACACGACGGAACTCATCCATAAACTGGCAAACGTGAAAATTACAAAGCAAAGCAGGCTAGTATCATTTGATATTAAGAACTTATACCCATCGATTCCACAAACAGAAAAAATATATATGGTCCGGAAAACATTACACGAAAATATGAAGAACCAGATAAAAACCACCCAAATCACAAACACGTTACGAACTACACTGAGAACAATAAATTACCTGGATCTGACGATTAAGATAGACAAAATTGCCCAAAAACTTGACTACGAAATTTACAGAAAACCGATAGCTACAGACACCACAATACATAACACATCAAATCACACTCAAGAACGCAAATACGCCGCTATAAGACAACTTACAAACAGACTTGAACGAATTCCTCTATCGCGAGAGGCATACGAAAAGGAACTAAACACAATATACAACAAAAAACGGATATAAAAAGGAGCTCCTGGATGAATTCAGAAAAATTTATGCAATTCAAAAAATAAGCGACAGAGAGCTAGACGAAAAAACTTGGACAGTAATGACTTATACAGGAAAAATTACATACAAACTTGCAAATTTTTTCAGAAAGTATACTATGCACACGGCGTTCAAAACTAGAAACAACCTGGCAAGGATACTTAAAAACAGCACGAATGAAGAAGACCCATTGAACAAACAAAGCGTGTATAAACTGACCTGTGCGTGTCAATATAGCTATATAGGACAAACAGGGTGTAAAGTAAGAACAAGGTTTCGTGAACACATAAGGGACAACAATAAAAGGATACGAAAACACACGCAAATACCTGAATCTAATCTTGCAAACCATTTGGTAAACGCAAAATGTTCACCCACAAACATAAAGAAAACCTCTAAGGTACTGCATGTACAACAAAAAGGACGGCGCCTAAATGCTCTTGAAAACATGGAAATGTATAAACAAAAAATGTTGATGGGAGGATAATAAACGAACAAATAAACAGCAACTCTTATGCACCATTAAGGCTCGTTTACAAAAAACAAAACAAAGACTCAGGTAAAATGACATATACCAACATACAAAACAAACCAGCAATACCCAAACGGACTAAAATTACTGATTATCTACCTGTCCTTTTTTTATATATAATTTATTTTAAACTATTTAATATTAATAATAAATTTCATAAAACCCCACATTGGTTTTTTTGCGGAAGAAGCTGCGAATCAGCAAATCAAGTGAGAAGTTCCTACAAATTGGGGGCTCGGCCAGAAGCAGCAGCAAAATTTCCGAAGAAAGCGTTAAGCGACATCACACAAGAAAGTGTACAAAAAAGAGGATTAATTTCGTGCAAATCATTAGAATTTCAAAGAGACGCCAAAAAGCAGCGAAGCCGACAGCGATAGTCAAAGACGCCGAACAGCAGCAGCTAGAATTCCAGCAGCTATAGCATAACAGCAGCAGCTATAGCAGAACAGCAGCAGCTATAGCCTAACAGCAGCTATAGCAGAACAACAGCAGCAACTATACCAGAACAGCAGCACCTGTACAAGAACAACAGCAGCCGCAGTAGCAACCAATAATCACCGACAGACATCGCCAACAGCCGAAAAAGGAGAATAAATAAAAAGCAGAAACGATATCAGCAGGCAGAAGTACGAATAAAAAGCAAGTACATACGAATGTACATGCTCTTATGTAGAAAAAAATATAGAAAAGAGTATCAGATGTTAAAAAGATAATTGCAAAAGAAGTTCATGTTGTAAGAAAATAAAGAAGAGAAAAGGTGAAGAAAGAAGTAAAAATAAAGATGTATTTGAAAAATGGTGCGAAGTCTAATGCAAAAAGTGGAATAGTTGAAAAGAAAAAAATACAAATTGTCAAATGCAAGTCGAAGAAAAAACAAACGAAAAGAAGAAAGGAGTTCATATTTTGAGAAGTAAGGGTATAGAATATAAATGTAATAAAGGAGAAAAAGAGGTAGTATTAATAGCAGTCAAACAAGAAGAGAAATGGGAGAAGTCTAAAAATAATTCATACAAAAGAAGTCAACGAAAGAAAAGAACTGAATATACATAGTGATTTAACATACAGAAGTATTATAACCATATTTATAGATTCACACATACATACGTATTTAAGTAAGTTTACTTAGGGTAAGTTAATACCACCCAAGCCGCTTGACATATGACCAGCCGTAATAAATCAACCACTTGAAGCTAAGCCATTAGAACCACCCGCATAGCCACCATAAAAACCGAACCCAACCACCCAGCCAAGATGTCATAAATTAGGCACTTACAACGGACATTCCAGAGAATCAAATAACACATATGTATGTTATTCCGTTATTTGATTACCAATCATTGGCTACACTAAGTTGGCCTACATCAAACTATTTAATGGTCAACTTAAGAAATGTCAATACTGCACATGTTGCCCGAAATATGATTACCCATCATAAATTCGGCCGCACCAACAAACGCATAGCAAGACGACAATGCTAAGTGGCACACAGCTATGTGGAACGGAAATCAGTAAACAATCGACTCAGCCGAACTGCAATTGTAAAACCAAGTGCAATCATAAACATGACCCACTCAACAAACAAACATGTGGGGTATAGACGGAGTCAGCACAACTGTGACCGAAATTAATGTTGTAAACATTATCAGTACAACAACACATGGGAACCACCCGCTAAATTCAGCGCCAGCACGCGGTCGCAGCGAAGCAGCATGAATCTACCACGCAGCCAGAAACACAGACGCTACGCAGTAAAATGCAGTTGCAGCGCAGGCATAGCTAAGTATAAATAATAAGATTATTGTAACTTAGTTTTTAGATTTACTTCTCATACCAATAAACGCGGTCGTGCTGTCATTCCCAGCACCCGCAAAAAGTATACACGTGTTTTATTCACCAAACGCGGCCGTGCTGTCTTCCATACAGCCCGTGGACAATAAAATACAACACGGAGTGTATTAACTGGCGCCCGAGCAAAAGTCTCGAGCCTCGCGACAAATAAAAAAAAATCCTGAAAATAAAAAGTAAGGAAGCGCGGCGCTCGAACTTAAAAACAAAATTCGGAAAAGTCCTGAAAACCAAAAAGTAAGGCAACGCGATAATCGAAAAAAGTAGTCTGAAAATAAAAAAGTAAGACATCGCGAAATCTACAAAATCTCTTCTGGCAGATTATATTGGAAATTCAATTATTTTCATTTGTTTGAATTAATACAATGCAAATAATATTCGAACATATATGTAGTAAAATGTTCGTTAATGTTGAGATATTATATATTCAGTTATACAAGGTGGCGCAAAAGTAGCCCCCCTATCAGAAAATGCTATAAATTTTGCGATTGTCCCCTAATGTCAGCTCTGTTTTGACATTTGTGCAGTAAACACATCCGAAATACACGTTAATAAACAATGTTACGCTACGCTGCCCCAGAACGCGGAAAATTGCTGACTATTTATTTGACCAATAATCGGTCGGTGATTTCGTCGCAGATTTCCTGGCCGTCCAACGCCTACTGGTGAAACACTGCGACGTTTAGCCGCTCGCCTCGAAGAGACTGGCACAACACGAGATGCTGCCAGGCGTGGCAGACCCCGGAGTAGCCGTTCTGCAGAGAATATTGCTGCTGTAGCCGAGGATGTCATGGAAGCGCCGTCATCGAGCAGACGACGTGCCACGCAAATGGGTATCAGTCGACGGTCTTTGCAGCGAATTTTGGTACAAGATTTGAAGATGTTTCCGTACAAAGTCCAGACGGTGCATCAGCTGTTAGCTGCTGACCGCCAATCGCGTCTAACATACGCTCAAGCTAACATCGGAAGTTTACTTTTGCGCCACCTTGTACTATTTTTCCACTGCATATGATTCGCCATTTAATTCGTAATTCGCTCTCCCATTCGTAATTGGCGCCCCAATCACGAACCGAACTAACATGATTCCCCATAAAAAAAATGTGTGAACGAATCACCTCATTTGTAGTTGATTCAAATTGAAACAATATGCGAATTACGAAAAAATCGATGCCGAAGTATATTCAAATATCAAAACAACACAAAAATGGTAAATGGTTTCAAATATTGAGTTTGTAAAGAAAATAATCATGAGAAAGAGGTTGTTGGTCAAACCAAGAGTCAATGAAGACGCAAAAGTATGTATGTAAGTATTACAATACCAACAGATATGCCAAACGAATCACGAAAGTTTTGTGTAAACGGGGTGATTCCCCATTCGTAATTCAAATAGTGAAACACGTGATTCACTTGCCGTGGAAATAATGTTTTAAACTTTAACATATATGTTACTAAATTTAAGGATGGACAAATGAAAAAAATATATCGATATATAACGTATCGATATTTAAACAAAAATCGAATAATATTGATATATGCATAGTAAAAAATATCAATATTTCGATATATCAATATTTTTAACTCAATGCACAATAACCCAAAGTGTTGTCTTTGCTACCAAGTAAGGACCAAGATCACGCAAGGCACACATGCAGAGATATTATAGAAAACCAAATTAAAATAAATTAAAATGGAAGATGTAGCCACGAAAGTAACATTAAGAAGAGTTTAAAACAGAAATTTAGGAAGAACAGTATAATAACGACAAAGACGGACAAAGGCAGAACGGTACTCATAAAGCGAGAGGAATATATACAAAAAACTAAAACACTAATAGGAGAAATGAAGTGCAGATAAATTAGGGAAGACCCCACGGACGTGTTCCAAATAGAGATAAAAAGGGCCATAAAAGAAGCGAGAAATATTATAATCCCCCACACAGCACTATTACTAAGCTAAATGAATCCGGCAACACCACCACTGATAGCGCTTCCAAAAATCCACAAACCGGACACTCCAATGAGACCCATAATTAACTATAAGTCGGCTCCTGATTACAGACTGTCCAAATATCTGAAAATGTTGTTAAATGAAAATGGAAATGCGCAACGAGCACATTGTAGCAAACACGACGGAACTCATCCATAAACTGGCAAACGTGAAAATTACAAAGCAAAGCAGGCTAGTATCATTTGATATTAAGAACTTATACCCATCGATTCCACAAACAGAAAAAATATATATGGTCGGGAAACATTACTCGAAAATATGAAGAACCAGATAAAAACCACCCAAATCACAAACACGTTACGAACTACACTGCGACAAAATTATTTTAAGTTTAATAATAAACTATACCGACAAACGAACGGACTCGGAATGGGAAACCCGACCTCGGCCATCCTCATGGAGGTATTTATGCAAGAACTGGAGGAACGGTATATGGAAGACCTAAAAGCCGAGTTAGGCGTAGTATTAGATGCAAGGTACTTGGATGATATTATCTGCGTGATCACCAAGGACAATGAAGAGCAGATACTGGAGTACCTGAAGAAACAACACGGATGTATAATGTTTACGATGAAAATGGAAAAGAAGAGAACAATAAATTACCTGGATCTGACGATTAAGATAAACAAAATTGCCCAAAAACTTGACTACGAAATTTACAGAAAACCGATAGCTACAGACACCACAATACATAACACATCAAATCACACTCAAGAACGCAAATACGCCGCTATAAGACAACTTACAAACAGACTTGAACGAATACCTCTATCGCGAGAGGCATACGAAAAGGAACTAAACACAATATACAACAAAAAACGGATATAAAAAGGAGCTCCTGGATGAATTCAGAAAAATTTATGCAATTCAAAAAATAAGCGACAGAGAGCTAGACGAAAAACTTGGACAGTAATGACTTATACAGGAAAAATTACATACAAACTTGCAAATTGTTTCAGAAAGTATACTATGCACACGGCGTTCAAAACTAGAAACAACCTGGCAAGGATACTTAAAACAGCACGAATGAAGAAGACCCATTGAACAAACAAAGCGTGTATAAACTGACCTGTGCGTGTCAATATAGCTATATAGGACAAACAGGGTGTAAAGTAAGAACAAGGTTTCGTGAACACATAAGGGACAACAATAAAAGGATACGAAAACACACGCCAATACCTGAATCTAATCTTGCAAACCATTTGGTAAACGCAAAATGTTCACCCACAAACATAAAAAAACCTCTAAGGTACTGCATGTACAACAAAAAGGACGGCGCCTAAATGCTCTTGAAAACATGGAAATGTATAAACAAAAAATTTTGATGGGAGGATAATAAACGAACAAATAAACAGCAACTCTTATGCACCATTAAGGCTCGTTTACAAAAAACAAAACAAAGACTCAGGTAAAATGACATATACCAACATACAAAACAATCCAGCAATACCCAAACGGACTAAAATTACTGATTATCTACCTGTCCTTTTTTTATATATAATTTATTTTAAACTATTTAATATTAATAATAAATTTCATAAAACCCCACATTGGTTTTTTTGCGGAAGAAGCTGCGAATCAGCAAATCAAGTGAGAAGTTCCTACAAATTGGGGGCTCGGCCAGAAGCAGCAGCGAAATTTACGAAGAAAGCGTTAAGCGACATCACACAAGAAAGTGTACAAAAAAGAGGATTAATTTCGTGCAAATCATTAGAATTTCAAAGAGACGCCAAAAAGCAGCGAAGCCGACAGCGATAGTCAAAGACGCCGAACAGCAGCAGCTATAGCATAACAGCAGCAGCTTTAGCTGAACAGCAGCAGCTATAGCAGAACAACAGCAGCAACTATACCAGAACAGCAGCACCTGTACAAGAACAACAGCAGCCGCAGTAGCAACCAATAAATAAAACCAGAAACGAGAACAGCAGGCAGAAGTACGAACAAAAAGCAAGTACATACGAATGTACACGCTCTAATATAGATGCTGTAGAAAAAAAATATAGAAAAAAGTATCAGATGTTAAAAAGATAATTGCAAAAAAAGTTCATGTTGTAAGAAAATAAAGAAGAGAAAAGGTGAACAAAGAAGTATAAAGGCAATATATTTGTATGCACTCTAAGTATTAATAAAATTATATTTGAAATGAACATTCAACTCACTAAAACCCGATTTCTTCGATTTTTTTTATTTATTGCTGCCTTTAAAACAGTAACGTATTTGTAAATCAATTTAATATATTCCATTTTTATTCAATCGACCCAAGCGTGCCGCAGTGAAAAGGAATAGCCACAATCAATTCATCGAACATTTGCTCATTGTATTTTACTAAAACATGAAGTCGCAGCTGCATCATTTGCATTAATCAAGTCTGCGACGCACACAAAAAGAATAACGAAGAAAAATGATGGACATTTCTTGCACATAATACCTATAGGCACTTGTTATTTTGAGTGACTTAAAAAAACAAACCCCTCTAGTCATATTGTAGAGAAAGAGAGTGTTTTAAAATCGCCCTTAGTTGTTGTAATTGCACACACACATACAGCGATTTGTACGTTAAGCTCAGCAACACTGCACTGATTTCGGAGGATTCCTAACCGCACTTTGAAACAAATTTTTAATTTCTTTGCACTAGTTCATTGACTTTTCACATTTTCGCATCTACAAAATCTCTTCTGGCAGATTATATTGGAAATTCAATTATTTTCATTTGTTTGAATTAATACTATACAAATAATATTCGAACATATATGTAGTAAAATGTTCTTTAATGTTGAGATATTATATATTCAGTTATACAAGGTGGCGCAAAAGTAGCCCCCCTATCAGAAAATGCTATAAATTTTGCGATTGGCCCCTAATGTCAGCTCTGTTTTGACATTTGTGTAGTAAACACATCCGAAATACACGTTAATAAACAATGTTACGCTACGCTGCCCCAGAACGCGGAAAATTGCTGACTATTTATTTGACCAATAATCGGTCGGTGATTTCGTCGCAGATTTCCTGGCCGTCCAACGCCTACTGGTGAAACACTGCGACGTTTAGCCGCTCGCCTCGAAGAGACTGGCACAACACGAGATGCTGCCAGGCGTGGCAGACCCCGGAGTAGCCGTTCTGCAGAGAATATTGCTGCTGTAGCCGAGGATGTCATGGAAGCGCCGTCATCGAGCAGACGACGTGCCACGAAAATGGGTATCAGTCGACGGTCTTTGCAGCGAATTTTGGTACAAGATTTGAAGATGTTTCCGTACAAAGTCCAGACGGTGCATCAGCTGTTAGCTGCTGACCGCCAATCGCGTCTAACATACGCTCAAGCCAACATCGGAAGTTTACTTTTGCGCCACCTTGTACTATTTTTCCACTGCATATGATTCGCCATTTAATTCGTAATACGCTCTCCCATTCGTAATTGGCGCCCCAATCACGAACCGAACTAACATGATTCCCCATAAAAAAAATGTGTGAACGAATCACCTCATTTGTAGTTGATTCAAATTGAAACAATATGCGAATTACGAAAAAATCGATGCCGAAGTATATTCAAATATCAAAACAACACAAAAATGGTAAATGGTTTCAAATATTGAGTTTGTAAAGAAAATAATCATGAGAAAGAGGTTGTTGGTCAAACCAAGAGTCAATGAAGACGCAAAAGTATGTATGTAAGTATTACAATACCAACAGATATGCCAAACGAATCACGAAAGTTTTGTGTAAACGGGGTGATTCCCCATTCGTAATTCAAATAGTGAAACACGTGATTCACTTGCCGTGGAAATAATGTTTTAAACTTTAACATATATGTTACTAAATTTAAGGATGGACAAATGAAAAAAATATATCGATATATAACGTATCGATATTTAAACAAAAATCGAATAATATTGATATATGCATAGTAAAAACTATCAATATTTCGATATATCAATATTTTTAACTCAATGCACAATAACCCAAAGTGTTGTCTTTGCTGCCAAGTAAGGACCAAGATCACGCAAGGCACAAATGCAGAGATATTATAGAAAACCAAATTAAAATAAATTAAAATGGAAGATGTAGCCACGAAAGTAACATTAAGAAGAGTTTAAAACAGAAATTTAGGAAGAACAGTATAATAACGACAAAGACGGACAAAGGCAGAACGGTACTCATAAAGCGAGAGGAATATATACAAAAAACTAAAACACTAATAGGAGAAATGAAGTGCAGATAAATTAGGGAAGACCCCACGGATGTGTTCCAAATAGAGATAAAAAGGGCCATAAAAGAAGCGAGAAATATTATAATCCCCCACACAGCACTATTACTAAGCTAAATGAATCCGGCAACACCACCACTGATAGCGCTTCCAAAAATCCACAAACCGGACACTCCAATGAGACCCATAATTAACTATAAGTCGGCTCCTGATTACAGACTGTCCAAATATCTGAAAATGTTGTTAAATGAAAATGGAAATGCGCAACGAGCACATTGTAGCAAACACGACGGAACTCATCAATAAACAGGCAAACGTGAAAATTACAAAGCAAAGCAGGCTAGTATCATTTGATATTAAGAACTTATACCCATCGATTCCACAAACAGAAAAAGTACATATGGTCCGGAAAACATTACTCGAAAATATGAAGAACCAGATAAAAACCACCCAAATCACAAACACATTACGAACTACACTGCGACAAAATTATTTTAAGTTTAATAATAAACTATACCGACAAACGAACGGACTCGGAATGGGAAACCCGACCTCGGCCATCCTCATGGAGGTATTTATGCAAGAACTGGAGGAACGGTATATGGAAGACCTAAAAGCCGAGTTAGGCGTAGTATTAGATGCAAGGTACTTGGATGATATTATCTGCGTGATCACCAAGGACAATGAAGAGCAGATACTGGAGTACCTGAAGAAACAACACGGATGTATAATGTTTACGATGAAAATGGAAAAGAAGAGAACAATAAATTACCTGGATCTGACGATTAAGATAGACAAAATTGCCCAAAAACTTGACTACGAAATTTACAGAAAACCGATAGCTACAGACACCACAATACATAACACATCAAATCACACTCAAGAACGCAAATACGCCGCTATAAGACAACTTACAAACAGACTTGAACGAATACCTCTATCGCGAGAGGCATACGAAAAGGAACTAAACACAATATACAACAAAAAACGGATATAAAAAGGAGCTCCTGGATGAATTCAGAAAAATTTATGCAATTCAAAAAATAAGCGACAGAGAGCTAGACGAAAAAACTTGGACAGTAATGACTTATACAGGAAAAATTACATACACACTTGCAAATTGTTTCAGAAAGTATACTATGCACACGGCGTTCAAAACTAGAAACAACATGGCAAGGATACTTAAAAACAGCACGAATGAAGAAGACCCATTGAACAAACAAAGCGTGTATAAACTGACCTGTGCGTGTCAATATAGCTATATAGGACAAACAGGGTGTAAAGTAAGAACAAGGTTTCGTGAACACATAAGGGACAACAATAAAAGGATACGAAAACACACGCCAATACCTGAATCTAATCTTGCAAACCATTTGGTAAACGCAAAATGTTCACCCACAAACATAAAGAAAACCTCTAAGGTACTGCATGTACAACAAAAAGGACGGCGCCTAAATGCTCTTGAAAACATGGAAATGTATAAACAAAAAATTTTGATGGGAGGATAATAAACGAACAAATAAACAGCAACTCTTATGCACCATTAAGGCTCGTTTACAAAAAACAAAACAAAGACTCAGGTAAAATGACATATACCAACATACAAAACAAACCTGCAATACCCAAACGGACTAAAATTACTGATTATCTACCCGTCCTTTTTTTATATATAATTTATTTTAAACTATTTAATATTAATAATAAATTTCATAAAACCCCACATTGGTTTTTTTGCGGAAGAAGCTGCGAATCAGCAAATCAAGTGAGAAGTTCCTACAAATTGGGGGCTCGGCCAGAAGCAGCAGCGAAATTTACGAAGAAAGCGTTAAGCGACATCACACAAGAAAGTGTACAAAAAAGAGGATTAATTTCGTGCAAATCATTAGAATTTCAAAGAGACGCCAAAAAGCAGCGAAGCCGACAGCGATAGTCAAAGACGCCGAACAGCAGCAGCTAGAATTCCAGCAGCTATAGCATAACAGCAGCAGCTATAGCAGAACAGCAGCAGCTATAGCCTAACAGCAGCTATAGCAGAACAACAGCAGCAACTATACCAGAACAGCAGCACCTGTACAAGAACAACAGCAGCCGCAGTAGCAACCAATAATCACCGACAGACATCGCCAACAGCCGAAAAAGGAGAATAAATAAAAAGCAGAAACGATATCAGCAGGCAGAAGTACGAATAAAAAGCAAGTACATACGAATGTACATGCTCTTATGTAGAAAAAAATATAGAAAAGAGTATCAGATGTTAAAAAGATAATTGCAAAAGAAGTTCATGTTGTAAGAAAATAAAGAAGAGAAAAGGTGAAGAAAGAAGTAAAAATAAAGATGTATTTGAAAAATGGTGCGAAGTCTAATGCAAAAAGTGGAATAGTTGAAAAGAAAAAAATACAAATTGTCAAATGCAAGTCGAAGAAAAAACAAACGAAAAGAAGAAAGGAGTTCATATTTTGAGAAGTAAGGGTATAGAATATAAATGTAATAAAGGAGAAAAAGAGGTAGTATTAATAGCAGTCAAACAAGAAGAGAAATGGGAGAAGTCTAAAAATAATTCATACAAAAGAAGTCAACGAAAGAAAAGAACTGAATATACATAGTGATTTAACATACAGAAGTATTATAACCATATTTATAGATTCACACATACATACGTATTTAAGTAAGTTTACTTAGGGTAAGTTAATACCACCCAAGCCGCTTGACATATGACCAGCCGTAATAAATCAACCACTTGAAGCTAAGCCATTAGAACCACCCGCATAGCCACCATAAAAACCGAACCCAACCACCCAGCCAAGATGTCATAAATTAGGCACTTACAACGGACATTCCAGAGAATCAAATAACACATATGTATGTTATTCCGTTATTTGATTACCAATCATTGGCTACACTAAGTTGGCCTACATCAAACTATTTAATGGTCAACTTAAGAAATGTCAATACTGCACATGTTGCCCGAAATATGATTACCCATCATAAATTCGGCCGCACCAACAAACGCATAGCAAGACGACAATGCTAAGTGGCACACAGCTATGTGGAACGGAAATCAGTAAACAATCGACTCAGCCGAACTGCAATTGTAAAACCAAGTGCAATCATAAACATGACCCACTCAACAAACAAACATGTGGGGTATAGACGGAGTCAGCACAACTGTGACCGAAATTAATGTTGTAAACATTATCAGTACAACAACACATGGGAACCACCCGCTAAATTCAGCGCCAGCACGCGGTCGCAGCGAAGCAGCATGAATCTACCACGCAGCCAGAAACACAGACGCTACGCAGTAAAATGCAGTTGCAGCGCAGGCATAGCTAAGTATAAATAATAAGATTATTGTAACTTAGTTTTTAGATTTACTTCTCATACCAATAAACGCGGTCGTGCTGTCATTCCCAGCACCCGCAAAAAGTATACACGTGTTTTATTCACCAAACGCGGCCGTGCTGTCTTCCATACAGCCCGTGGACAATAAAATACAACACGGAGTGTATTAACTGGCGCCCGAGCAAAAGTCTCGAGCCTCGCGACAAATAAAAAAAAATCCTGAAAATAAAAAGTAAGGAAGCGCGGCGCTCGAACTTAAAAACAAAATTCGGAAAAGTCCTGAAAACCAAAAAGTAAGGCAACGCGATAATCGAAAAAAGTAGTCTGAAAATAAAAAAGTAAGACATCGCGAAATCTACAAAATCTCTTCTGGCAGATTATATTGGAAATTCAATAATTTTCATTTGTTTGAATTAATACAATGCAAATAATATTCGAACATATATGTAGTAAAATGTTCGTTAATGTTGAGATATTATATATTCAGTTATACAAGGTGGCGCAAAAGTAGCCCCCCTATCAGAAAATGCTATAAATTTTGCGATTGTCCCCTAATGTCAGCTCTGTTTTGACATTTGTGCAGTAAACACATCCGAAATACACGTTAATAAACAATGTTACGCTACGCTGCCCCAGAACGCGGAAAATTGCTGACTATTTATTTGACCAATAATCGGTCGGTGATTTCGTCGCAGATTTCCTGGCCGTCCAACGCCTACTGGTGAAACACTGCGACGTTTAGCCGCTCGCCTCGAAGAGACTGGCACAACACGAGATGCTGCCAGGCGTGGCAGACCCCGGAGTAGCCGTTCTGCAGAGAATATTGCTGCTGTAGCCGAGGATGTCATGGAAGCGCCGTCATCGAGCAGACGACGTGCCACGCAAATGGGTATCAGTCGATGGTCTTTGCAGCGAATTTTGGTACAAGATTGGAAGATGTTTCCGTACAAAGTCCAGACGGTGCATCAGCTGTTAGCTGCTGACCGCCAATCGCGTCTAACATACGCTCAAGCCAACATCGGAAGTTTACTTTTGCGCCACCTTGTACTATTTTTCCACTGCATATGATTCGCCATTTAATTCGTAATTCGCTCTCCCATTCGTAATTGGCGCCCCAATCACGAACCGAACTAACATGATTCCCCATAAAAAAAATGTGTGAACGAATCACCTCATTTGTAGTTGATTCAAATAAAAACAATATGCAAATTACGAAAAAATCGATGCCGAAGTATATTCAAATATCAAAACAACACAAAAATGGTAAATGGTTTCAAATATTGAGTTTGTAAAGAAAATAATCATGAGAAAGAGGTTGTTGGTCAAACCAAGAGTCAATGAAGACGCAAAAGTATGTATGTAAGTATTACAATACCAACAGATATGCCAAACGAATCACGAAAGTTTTGTGTAAACGGGGTGATTCCCCATTCGTAATTCAAATAGTGAAACACGTGATTCACTTGCCGTGGAAATAATGTTTTAAACTTTAACATATATGTTACTAAATTTAAGGATGGACAAATGAAAAAAATATATCGATATATAACGTATCGATATTTAAACAAAAATCGAATAATATTGATATATGCATAGTAAAAAATATCAATATTTCGATATATCAATATTTTTAACTCAATGCACAATAACCCAAAGTGTTGTCTTTGCTGCCAAGTAAGGACCAAGATCACGCAAGGCACACATGCAGAGATATTATAGAAAACCAAATTAAAATAAATTAAAATGGAAGATGTAGCCACGAAAGTAACATTAAGAAGAGTTTAAAACAGAAATTTAGGAAGAACAGTATAATAACGACAAAGACGGACAAAAACAGAACGGTACTCATAAAGCGAGAGGAATATATACAAAAAACTAAAACACTAATAGGAGAAATGAAGTGCAGATAAATTAGGGAAGACCCCACGGACGTGTTCCAAATAGAGATAAAAAGGGCCATAAAAGAAGCGAGAAATATTATAATCCCCCACACAGCACTATTACTAAGCTAAATGAATCCGGCAACATCACCACTGATAGCGCTTCCAAAAATCCACAAACCGGACACTCCAATGAGACCCATAATTAACTATAAGTCGGCTCCTGATTACAGACTGTCCAAATATCTGAAAATGTTGTTAAATGAAAATGGAAATGCGCAACGAGCACATTGTAGCAAACACGACGGAACTCATCCATAAACTGGCAAACGTGAAAATTACAAAGCAAAGCAGGCTAGTATCATTTGATATTAAGAACTTATACCCATTGATTCCACAAACATAGTACATATGGTCCGGAAAACATTACTCGAAAATATGAAGAACCAGATAAAAACCACCCAAATCACAAACACATTACGAACTACACTGCGACAAAATTATTTTAAGTTTAATAATAAACTATACCGACAAACGAACGGACTCGGAATGGGAAACCCGACCTCGGCCATCCTCATGGAGGTATTTATGCAAGAACTGGAGGAACGGTATATGGAAGCCCTAAAAGCCGAGTTAGGCGTAGTATTAGATGCAAGGTACTTGGATGATATTATCTGCGTGATCACCAAGGACAATGAAGAGCAGATACTGGAGTACCTGAAGAAACAACACGGATGTGTAATGTTTACGATGAAAATGGAAAAGAAGAGAACAATAAATTACCTGGATCTGACGATTAAGAAAGACAAAATTGCCCAAAAACTTGACTACGAAATTTACAGAAAACCGATAGCTACAGACACCACAATACATAACACATCAAATCACACTCAAGAACGCAAATACGCCGCTATAAGGCAACTTACAAACAGACTTGAACGAATACCTCTATCGCGAGAGGCATACGAAAAGGAACTAAACACAATATACAACAAAAAACGGATATAAAAAGGAGCTCCTGGATGAATTCAGAAAAATTTATGCAATTCAAAAAATAAGCGACAGAGAGCTAGACGAAAAAACTTGGACAGTAATGACTTATACAGGAAAAATTACATACACACTTGCAGATTGTTTCAGAAAGTATACTATGCACACGGCGTTCAAAACTAGAAACAACCTGGCAAGGATACTTAAAAACAGCACGAATGAAGAAGACCCATTGAACAAACAAAGCGTGTATAAACTGACCTGTGCGTGTCAATATAGCTATATAGGACAAACAGGGTGTAAAGTAAGAACAAGGTTTCGTGAACACATAAGGGACAACAATAAAAGGATACGAAAACACACGCCAATACCTGAATCTAATCTTGCAAACCATTTGGTAAACGCAAAATGTTCACCCACAAACATAAAGAAAACCTCTAAGGTACTGCATGTACAACAAAAAGGACGGCGCCTAAATGCTCTTGAAAACATGGAAATGTATAAACAAAAAATTTTGATGGGAGGATAATAAACGAACAAATAAACAGCAACTCTTATGCACCATTAAGGCTCGTTTACAAAAAACAAAACAAAGACTCAGGTAAAATGACATATACCAACATAAAAAACAAACCTGCAATACCCAAACGGACTAAAATTACTGATTATCTACCTGTCCTTTTTTTATATATAATTTATTTTAAACTATTTAATATTAATAATAAATTTCATAAAACCCCACATTGGTTTTTTTGCGGAAGAAGCTGCGAATCAGCAAATCAAGTGAGAAGTTCCTACAAATATATATATATCTATAGCAGAAAAACAGCAGCAACTATACCAGAACAGCAGCACCTGTACAAGAACAACAGCAGCCGCAGTAGCAACCAATAATCACCGACAGACATCGCCAACAGCCGAAAAAGGAGAATAAATAAAAAGCAGAAACGATATCAGCAGGCAGAAGTACGAATAAAAAGCAAGTACATACGAATGTACATGCTCTTATGTAGAAAAAAATATAGAAAAGAGTATCAGATGTTAAAAAGATAATTGCAAAAGAAGTTCATGTTGTAAGAAAATAAAGAAGAGAAAAGGTGAAGAAAGAAGTAAAAATAAAGATGTATTTGAAAAATGGTGCGAAGTCTAATGCAAAAAGTGGAATAGTTGAAAAGAAAAAAATACAAATTGTCAAATGCAAGTCGAAGAAAAAACAAACGAAAAGAAGAAAGGAGTTCATATTTTGAGAAGTAAGGGTATAGAATATAAATGTAATAAAGGAGAAAAAGAGGTAGTATTAATAGCAGTCAAACAAGAAGAGAAATGGGAGAAGTCTAAAAATAATTCATACAAAAGAAGTCAACGAAAGAAAAGAACTGAATATACATAGTGATTTAACATACAGAAGTATTATAACCATATTTATAGATTCACACATACATACGTATTTAAGTAAGTTTACTTAGGGTAAGTTAATACCACCCAAGCCGCTTGACATATGACCAGCCGTAATAAATCAACCACTTGAAGCTAAGCCATTAGAACCACCCGCATAGCCACCATAAAAACCGAAACCAACCACCCAGCCAAGATGTCATAAATTAGGCACTTACAACGGACATTCCAGAGAATCAAATAACACATATGTATGTTATTCCGTTATTTGATTACCAATCATTGGCTACACTAAGTTGGCCTACATCAAACTATTTAATGGTCAACTTAAGAAATGTCAATACTGCACATGTTGCCCGAAATATGATTACCCATCATAAATTCGGCCGCACCAACAAACGCATAGCAAGACGACAATGCTAAGTGGCACACAGCTATGCGGAACGGAAATCAGTAAACAATCGACTCAGCCGAACTGCAATTGTAAAACCAAGTGCAATCATTAACATGACCCACTCAACAAACAAACATGTGGGGTATAGACGGAGTCAGCACAACTGTGACCGAAATTAATGTTGTAAACATTATCAGTACAACAACACATGGGAACCACCCGCTAAATTCAGCGCCAGCACGCGGTCGCAGCGAAGCAGCATGAATCTACCACGCAGCAGAAACACAGACGCTACGCAGTAAAATGCAGTTGCAGCGCAGGCATAGCTAAGTATAAATAATAAGATTATTGTAACTTAGTTTTTAGATTTACTTCTCATACCAATAAACGCGGTCGTGCTGTCATTCCCAGCACCCGCAAAAAGTATACACGTGTTTTATTCACCAAACGCGGCCGTGCTGTCTTCCATACAGCCCGTGGACAATAAAATACAACACGGGGTGTATTAACTGGCGCCCGAGCAAAAGTCTCGAGCCTCGCGACAAATAAAAAAAAATCCTGAAAATAAAAAGTAAGGAAGCGCGGCGCTCGAACTTAAAAACAAAATTCGGAAAAGTCCTGAAAACCAAAAAGTAAGGCAACGCGATAATCGAAAAAAGTAGTCTGAAAATAAAAAAGTAAGACATCGCGAAATCTACAAAATCTCTTCTGGTAGATTATATTGGAAATTCAATTATTTTCATTTGTTTGAATTAATACAATACAAATAATATTCGAACATATATGTAGTAAAATGTTCTTTAATGTTGAGATATTATATATTCAGTTATACAAGGTGGCGCAAAAGTAGCCCCCCTATCAGAAAATGCTATAAATTTTGCGATTGGCCCCTAATGTCAGCTCTGTTTTGACATTTGTGTAGTAAACACATCCGAAATACACGTTAATAAACAATGTTACGCTACGCTGCCCCAGAACGCGGAAAATTGCTGACTATTTATTTGACCAATAATCGGTCGGTGATTTCGTCGCAGATTTCCTGGCCGTCCAACGCCTACTGGTGAAACACTGCGACGTTTAGCCGCTCGCCTCGAAGAGACTGGCACAACACGAGATGCTGCCAGGCGTGGCAGACCCCGGAGTAGCCGTTCTGCAGAGAATATTGCTGCAGTAGCCGAGGATGTCATGGAAGCGCCGTCATCGAGCAGACGACGTGCCACGCAAATGGGTATCAGTCGACGGTCTTTGCAGCGAATTTTGGTACAAGATTTGAAGATGTTTCCGTACAAAGTCCAGACGGTGCATCAGCTGTTAGCTGCTGACCGCCAATCGCGTCTAACATACGCTCAAGCCAACATCGGAAGTTTACTTTTGCGCCACCTTGTACTATTTTTCCACTGCATATGATTCGCCATTTAATTCGTAATTCGCTCTCCCATTCGTAATTGGCGCCCCAATCACGAACCGAACTAACATGATTCCACATAAAAAAAATGTGTGAACGAATCACCTCATTTGTAGTTGATTCAAATTGAAACAATATGCAAATTACGAAAAAATCGATGCCGAAGTATATTCAAATATCAAAACAACACAAAAATGGTAAATGGTTTCAAATATTGAGTTTGTAAAGAAAATAATCATGAGAAAGAGGTTGTTGGTCAAACCAAGAGTCAATGAAGACGCAAAAGTATGTATGTAAGTATTACAATACCAACAGATATGCCAAACGAATCACGAAAGTTTTGTGTAAACGGGGTGATTCCCCATTCGTAATTCAAATAGTGAAACACTTGATTCACTTGCCGTGGAAATAATGTTTTAAACTTTAACATATATGTTACTAAATTTAAGGATGGACAAATGAAAAAAATATATCGATATATAACGTATCGATATTTAAACAAAAATCGAATAATATTGATATATGCATAGTAAAAAATATCAATATTTCGATATATCAATATTTTTAACTCAATGCACAATAACCCAAAGTGTTGTCTTTGCTGCCAAGTAAGGACCAAGATCACGCAAGGCACACATGCAGAGATATTATAGAAAACCAAATTAAAATGAATTAAAATGGAAGATGTAGCCACGAAAGTAACATTAAGAAGAGCTTAAAACAGAAATTTAGGAAGAACAGTATAATAACGACAAAGACGGACAAAAACAGAACGGTACTCATAAAGCGAGAGGAATATATACAAAAAACTAAAACACTAATAGGAGAAATGAAGTGCAGATAAATTAGGGAAGACCCCACGGACGTGTTCCAAATAGAGATAAAAAGGGCCATAAAAGAAGCGAGAAATATTATAATCCCCCACACAGCACTATTACTAAGCTAAATGAATCCGGCAACACCACCACTGATAGCGCTTCCAAAAATCCACAAACCGGACACTCCAATGAGACCCATAATTAACTATAAGTCGGCTCCTGATTACAGACTGTCCAAATATCTGAAAATGTTGTTAAATGAAAATGGAAATGCGCAACGAGCACATTGTAGCAAACACGACGGAACTCATCCATAAACTGGCAAACGTGAAAATTACAAAGCAAAGCAGGCTAGTATCATTTGATATTAAGAACTTATACCCATCGATTCCACAAACAGAAAAAATATATATGGTCCGGAAAACATTACTCGAAAATATGAAGAACCAGATAAAAACAACCCAAATCACAAACACATTACGAACTACACTGCGACAAAATTATTTTAAGTTTAATAATAAACTATACCGACAAACGAACGGACTCGGAATGGGAAACCCGACCTCGGCCATCCTCATGGAGGTATTTATGCAAGAACTGGAGGAACGGTATATGGAAGACCTAAATGCCGAGTTAGGCGTAGTATTAGATGCAAGGTACTTGGATGATATTATCTGCGTGATCACCAAGGACAATGAAGAGCAGATACTGGAGTACCTGAAGAAACAACACGGATGTGTAATGTTTACGATGAAAATGGAAAAGAAGAGAACAATAAATTACCTGGATCTGACGATTAAGATAGACAAAATTGCCCAAAAACTTGACTACGAAATTTACAGAAAACCGATAGCTACAGACACCACAATACATAACACATCAAATCACACTCAAGAACGCAAATACGCCGCTATAAGACAACTTACAAACAGACTTGAACGAATACCTCTATCGCGAGAGGCATACGAAAAGGAACTAAACACAATATACAACAAAAAACGGATATAAAAAGGAGCTCCTGGATGAATTCAGAAAAATTTATGCAATTCAAAAAATAAGCGACAGAGAGCTAGACGAAAAAACTTGGACAGTAATGACTTATACAGGAAAAATTACATACAAACTTGCAAATTGTTTCAGAAAGTATACTATGCACACGGCGTTCAAAACTAGAAACAACCTGGCAAGGATACTTAAAAACAGCACGAATGAAGAAGACCCATTGAACAAACAAAGCGTGTATAAACTGACCTGTGCGTGTCAATATAGCTATATAGGACAAACAGGGTGTAAAGTAAGAACAAGGTTTCGTGAACACATAAGGGACAACAATAAAAGGATACGAAAACACACGCCAATACCTGAATGTAATCTTGCAAACCATTTGGTAAACGCAAAATGTTCACCCACAAACATAAAGAAAACCTCTAAGGTACTGCATGTACAACAAAAAGGACGGCGCCTAAATGCTCTTGAAAACATGGAAATGTATAAACAAAAAATTTTGATGGGAGGATAATAAACGAACAAATAAACAGCAACTCTTATGCACCATTAAGGCTCGTTTACAAAAAACAAAACAAAGACTCAGGTAAAATGACATATACCAATATAAAAAACAAACCTGCAATACCCAAACGGACTAAAATTACTGATTATCTACCTGTCCTTTTTTTATATATAATTTATTTTAAACTATTTAATATTAATAATAAATTTCATAAAACCCCACATTGGTTTTTTTGCGGAAGAAGCTGCGAATCAGCAAATCAAGTGAGAAGTTCCTACAAATATATATATATCTATAGCAGAAAAACAGCAGCAACTATACCAGAACAGCAGCACCTGTACAAGAACAACAGCAGCCGCAGTAGCAACCAATAATCACCGACAGACATCGCCAACAGCCGAAAAAGGAGAATAAATAAAAAGCAGAAACGATATCAGCAGGCAGAAGTACGAATAAAAAGCAAGTACATACGAATGTACATGCTCTTATGTAGAAAAAAATATAGAAAAGAGTATCAGATGTTAAAAAGATAATTGCAAAAGAAGTTCATGTTGTAAGAAAATAAAGAAGAGAAAAGGTGAAGAAAGAAGTAAAAATAAAGATGTATTTGAAAAATGGTGCGAAGTCTAATGCAAAAAGTGGAATAGTTGAAAAGAAAAAAATACAAATTGTCAAATGCAAGTCGAAGAAAAAACAAACGAAAAGAAGAAAGGAGTTCATATTTTGAGAAGTAAGGGTATAGAATATAAATGTAATAAAGGAGAAAAAGAGGTAGTATTAATAGCAGTCAAACAAGAAGAGAAATGGGAGAAGTCTAAAAATAATTCATACAAAAGAAGTCAACGAAAGAAAAGAACTGAATATACATAGTGATTTAACATACAGAAGTATTATAACCATATTTATAGATTCACACATACATACGTATTTAAGTAAGTTTACTTAGGGTAAGTTAATACCACCCAAGCCGCTTGACATATGACCAGCCGTAATAAATCAACCACTTGAAGCTAAGCCATTAGAACCACCCGCATAGCCACCATAAAAACCGAAACCAACCACCCAGCCAAGATGTCATAAATTAGGCACTTACAACGGACATTCCAGAGAATCAAATAACACATATGTATGTTATTCCGTTATTTGATTACCAATCATTGGCTACACTAAGTTGGCCTACATCAAACTATTTAATGGTCAACTTAAGAAATGTCAATACTGCACATGTTGCCCGAAATATGATTACCCATCATAAATTCGGCCGCACCAACAAACGCATAGCAAGACGACAATGCTAAGTGGCACACAGCTATGTGGAACGGAAATCAGTAAACAATCGACTCAGCCGAACTGCAATTGTAAAACCAAGTGCAATCATAAACATGACCCACTCAACAAACAAACATGTGGGGTATAGACGGAGTCAGCACAACTGTGACCGAAATTAATGTTGTAAACATTATCAGTACAACAACACATGGGAACCACCCGCTAAATTCAGCGCCAGCACGCGGTCGCAGCGAAGCAGCATGAATCTACCACGCAGCAGAAACACAGACGCTACGCAGTAAAATGCAGTTGCAGCGCAGGCATAGCTAAGTATAAATAATAAGATTATTGTAACTTAGTTTTTAGATTTACTTCTCATACCAATAAACGCGGTCGTGCTGTCATTCCCAGCACCCGCAAAAAGTATACACGTGTTTTATTCACCAAACGCGGCCGTGCTGTCTTCCATACAGCCCGTGGACAATAAAATACAACACGGAGTGTATTAACTGGCGCCCGAGCAAAAGTCTCGAGCCTCGCGACAAATAAAAAAAAATCCTGAAAATAAAAAGTAAGGAAGCGCGGCGCTCGAACTTAAAAACAAAATTCGGAAAAGTCCTGAAAACCAAAAAGTAAGGCAACGCGATAATCGAAAAAAGTAGTCTGAAAATAAAAAAGTAAGACATCGCGAAATATAAAAAATTTTTTATTGCGAAATTTAGTCCTGAAAATCGTGAAAATTTGTGAGTGTCAATTAAAAAAGTGAACCTCGCGATTATAGTGACTAGGCCCCTTAGTAGCTAAGGCAAACCGGTGGTATTACAAATGTACCAGCCTACACCATATGAAAAAATAAAGTGCAAAAACATTTTAAAAAAAGACACAAAAAAATAAAGTGCAAAAACATTTAAAAAAAAGACACAAAATAATAAAGTGCAAAAACATTTTTAAAAAAAGATACAAAATAATAAAGTGCAAAAACATTTAAAAAAAAACACAAAATAATAGATTGCAAAAACATTTAAAAAAAAAAGACACAAATTAATAAAGTGCGAAAATATTAAAAAAAAAGACACAAAAACATAAAGTGCGAAAACATTTTGAAAAAAAAAAAAAATCATCTTTAACCATCAATCAACATCTCCACTGACGATAGTATCCAGCTATATCAAGACATAAACCGAAGGCAGCCAAGCAGTTAAAATAAATTAGTAAGAAAATAACACTAAGTATATTTAGTTAAATATATTTTAATACACATATTTCTGTTAAATTAAAAACACTATTCATTGTTCTTAAATACCCCACTAATAACCCCATAAAATTAAATGGACGCGTTACCAGCCGACTTTGATTACGACGGACTGGACAAAATTATAGAGCAGGTGGACATAGATAGTGAGTTAAAAAGACATAAACCCTTCATAATTACAGGTGTTAGTAACGAAAAAAAGGCTAGGGCTATGCAAATTATATTCGATTGTATAGGAGAAAATAAAGTAGCCACACATCTCGACTATGACAATAAGGAAAACATTGAGGAAGAATCCATAAGATTACTGCGATCGATGAAAATTTTAAATAAAAAAATTAATAAATAAAAATTTTTTTTAAATAAAAAATAACACATTAGCCTATATTTTAATTTTTTTGAGGAAAACATACTAAAAACTTAAAAGTAGATATTTGAAATTTTTCTATTTTTTCAGCATAATTATTATAACCCAACGGAAACCCACTTTCCCGCCCAACCGACACGAGGGGCTCAATCCGCATAACGTACGGATGTTTTTTAAATATACAAATCTTAGGTGCCGAGTCGTGACAGAAGAAAGTTTGTTAAGCGTCGAGATCCCAAGCTGCTCAGCTACAGAATAAGAATTCATCAGCCGAATACAAAGTTAGAGAAATGCAAAGTAAGAAAATTGGATCGTTAGCTGTTATTAAGAGAGGATAGAGAGAGGATGCTGGAATGATTGTTAAAGTCTTGGCATAAACCCCGAAACGGTTCATTCAACTCAAAGTTAGTTCTGCATAGTTTCAAGAAAAGTGGTTTAAAGTTTCTCGTTGCACGGGAGGGTACATTAAAATTAATTTGCTCTAGAAGAAATGTACTTGAGATCCAGCCATTGACTAATTTTTACCAGAAATATTATACCTAACATTTCTCTGCGACTCGGAAAGAGTAGGAAGATTAATAAGTTTTAAACGACTAGTGTAAGGGGGATGATTGTATAACGAATCCCATCGAAAATTTCTCAAAGCAAAAAGTAAGAATTGTTTTTGTATTGACTCTAGTTGGTCTGAGTGGACCTGATAACTAGGATTCCAAACTATGGAACAATACTCCAGTATTGGTCTTACCAATGAAGTAAAAAGTGTTTTAGTTATATACGGGTCGCGGAATTCCTTTGACCAACGCTTTACAAAAGCCAGCACACCCCTTGCTTTATTAACTGTGGAACTAATATGAAAATTAAAATTGAGTTTACAATCCATACCAACACCCAGGTCAACAAAACTGTTAACATGTTCTAGGACGTAGTTATTTATTTTGTAGGAGGCCGGCTGAATGGTTCGTGGAGAAAAGGACATGAATTTACATTTGTTAAGGTTAAGCGGCATATAATTAATGCTGCACCAATTGACTATGCTGTCCAAATCTTGCTGTAGCAAGGTTCTTTCTTCAGCTGAGGCATAAGTCTTAAAAAGTTTAACATCATCCGCGTACATCAATATTTTAGAATACTTTACTACTGTAGAATTGTCGTTTATGAATAGCAGGAACAGAATCGGTCCGAGGTGGTCGAAATGTCGAACCTCAATAATTTGATAAGAGCTCCAACTCTCTCGCAGAATCCTTCTGTACCACAGGTTTCAGGAAATTCACAGTTAAGTATGCAAGACCTTACTGCGCTCATTTCAGAAATAGCAGCTAATGTCTTAAGGCAACAAGGACCACATGTGGTCCAAACTATTCTAATCCCTAACTCCAGTCTAGCGTCAGCAGTTGACCAACCAACAACCAAAGGAAGTAGGGGAAACTTAAGTGAATTAGATAAAATACCCGATGTGGTAAAGTGTCTTAAAGAATTCTTTGGGCGGCCAGGAGAATTCAATTCCTGGAAGAAAAGCGTAGACCGCATTCTTAATATGTATGAGCCATTAAAATGCTCCCCAAAATATTATGGAATTTTAAGTGTGATTAGGAACAAGATTTCCGGACAAGCGGACACAGCTATGGAATCCTATAACACACCGCTCGATTGGCCAGCCATAACAAAATGCTTGTCAATGCACTATGCTGATAGGCGCGACTTATCTACCTTGGAATACCAAATGACAACTTTGGTGCAAGGTAGCAATACAGTTTCTGATTTTTATCAGCAGGTGTACAAACACCTTTCGCTAATTTTAAATAAATTAAGATGTGAAGGAATGGGAAATGAATCCCTACACATACCTCAGGCTCTTCACCTTTGCCAAAAACTGGATAACCAGAATTTCAGAACGAACCATGCCAACAGCGCAAGGCAATTGTAGTGTATCAAGAAACCACATATATACAAACACACATTTCAACACTAAATAAAACATACAAATGCACAGACATACATAAACATAAATATGCATATCATAATACAACACGCGCAACAGCCCAAAACATAGGTCATTGCTCGAGTCGCGCATTACATTACATAAACTAATAGCGACTTGCACTTGAGTACAAGCGCATACAAACATACATACAAGTTTCTTGCTGCACTCAGCATTCTTCGCGTACGAGCCAATATTGTTATGTATACAATTGGCCGTACATATGTAAGCATTAGTAAATAAGAATATTGTAAGTATAAATAAGCGTGAAAATATGAAAATAAATTCAATCGTAATCAAACAAAGAACCTTGCTACATTACATGGCGATCCTGCCTTGTTAAAGCAAAGAGCGGCAAGAAATCCTGCCTTGATAAGTAGAAAGTGGCAAATTTTGTTTTGCCTAGCTTATCACATAGTGGCAAGAAATCCTGCCTTGCTTAAACATAAATTGGCACAGATCATGCCCGTAGAATGAGGGACGAGTTTGATGAAGTTCTTAAAAAATGGGCAACCCATTTCAAAATCAATGAAGAGAAACCAGCGATACCACCAACGGACCTGCTAATTGGCCCGATTCCAATCACTATTGAGGAATATAGACGAAGAAATAGCAGGAAAACCAAGGAAGAACCACAAAAAATTACCAATCAAACAAAACTGAAAAGGAAACGAGGAGGAAAAAAGTATCGTCAACGCAAACGTACCCACAGCCCGCCCAAGGAAAGTATTGTCGCTCCTCTTATAGTACCTCAAAAGAATGTAGTGCCCAAACCCCAACAAATTGAGCTAATTAATCTTCTGTCCCCTGTCCCACCGCCTCAGGGTACGTCTTCATCAACTTCGTCAAGGGCTATCTGCACTCGAGCTTCTTCCTCTAATAAAAGCAATGCAGATCAGGCTAACTTACAGGTATCTTCACCTGATGTGGGTTCATCTCCACCTCATTTGCTTCCACCTTCCCAATCTGCTTCTATTGTTTCAAAAACTGTAGCACCTTTAGATGAGACTAACTGCTCTGCAAAGAAGCTGGTTGTGGTTCCTTTGAGAAAGTCCATTTTTGTTTCAAGATTTGCTAGGGACACTTCTTCTGATGATATAGAGTTTTACATTTCATCGAAAATTAAGACTAGTAACTTAGCAATCCGAAAATTTAACTTTAAATATGAACGTAACGTATCATCTTTTAAAATTGATGTGGCACCTGAAGTTTTTGATTCTTTGCTTAACAATTCTTTTTGGCCTACCGGGGCATTTGTTCGCGAGTTTGAATATAAGCCACATAAAAATAAAAATAATATAAATAACTTAGCTTCAATTCCTAATCGTGACACTGAGCCAAAAAACTAATATTAAATTCTACTTTAAGTATTTTATACCAAAACGTTAGAGGTTTAAATACTAAATTAAACGATTTATACTTAAAAGGCTTAGACTGTAACTATAATATAATTTGCTTTACTGAAACCTGGCTTAAACCACATATTTTTAATTCAGAGATCCTTCCTAATCATTATCAAATTTATAGAAATTACCGTAAGGACAGAATCGGTGGGGGTGTTCTTTTTGCAGTTCATTCTTCTATACCATCCGAAGATGTTAATATCCCCCTCATCGAGTCAATCGAATTTAAAGCAATACGAGTTATGGTTGGAAATGGTTTCTTTTATTTAGCTGTTTGCTACATCCCTCCTAATTCTGACTTATCGGTATATTCTCAACATATTGCGTTACTTACATCCTTAAGTTCAATGATTACTGCACATGACTCGATCATTGTACTTGGTGACTTCAATATGCCAGGCATATCATGGACTTTCATGGACGACTTTATCGTTCCAATTTCATCAAGGGATAGATACAATGTGTTCTTAGAAGATATGGCTGAGCTCTGTCTAAATCAGATTAATTTAACTCCAAACCATTTTGGAAACATTCTAGACCTTGTTTTTGTTGATGATATATCTAAATCATCTATGAAGAGGTGCGAACCCTTGGTTATTCCAGAGGACTCTTATCACCCTGCGATTGAGTTAAATTACGAGGTTATAGGGGATTTTGGAAATAATGTCGATAAATCAAGTAAATCAAACGCTCGTTTTATTTTCGAGAAAGCAAATTTCAAGAAATTAGATCGAGAATTGTCAAAATTATCTTGGCCGACGTATAAAGATGATGTTGAACGTTGTGTCCAGCATTTTAATAATACTATATATAGTTTATTTCAAAAGTTTGTACCTAAACGGGTTTGCGTACAAAAGGAGCAATCACAACCTTGGTTTACAAAAGAACTAAGAAATTTAAAAAATAAAAAGTCGCGATCTTTTAAACTGTACAAAATAACTGGTTTGCACACTAACTATGTTAAATACTCAGTTCTCCGACACGCTTACTTTGAATTAAATAAAAAATGCTACAGATCTTATTTGTGCAAAGTTAAAAGGAATTTAATAACAAACCCTGCATCATTTTATGATTTCGTTAACTCAAAACGCAGAGTGACTGGTTTTCCGTCTGCCATGAAATATCAAAATACCGTGTCTTGTGACTCCCAATCAATTTCCAACATGTTTGCCAAATTCTTCAGGTCAAATTACTCCATTACTTTGCCTCTGAGCAAACCTTATCCATATAAACTTTGTCCCTTAACCTCTGCTTTTATTCCGCAAATATCTTCTGAGGAAGTATTTTATTGTTTGAGACCTTAAAAGAATCTTTTAAGGCCGGCCCCGATTTGATCCCGACGTGGTTCCTCAAAAACTGTGCTAAACATATTTATGAGCCCTTAACTAATTTATTTAATCTTTCTCTTAGGCTTGGGGTTTTCCCTTCAGCTTGGAAAGAATCATTCATTATACCCCTTTATAAGACCGGGAGTAGGTCCTCTATAGAAAATTACCGCGGTATAGCAAAGATTTCTGCTATTCCTAAACTATTTGAGGCAATCGTTGTTGACCATTTAACGCATTCATTATCCTCTACAATTTCTAGCACTCAACACGGGTTCTCTAAGGGTAAATCTACCGTTACAAACTTGCTCGAGTTCACAACTCATGTTTCAAATGGATTCAGAGAATTTATGCACACTGATGTTATATACACTGATTTTAGTAAAGCATTCGACAGAGTAAGTCACGCTTTACTGATTCATAAACTCGATCTCCTTGGTTTTCAACCTAATCTCCTTCATTGGATATCTTCTTACCTCATGGACAGAACACAACGAGTTCTTTTTAAAAATAGTTCCTCAAACATTATTCATGTATCTTCAGGGGTCCCGCAAGGAAGTCACCTTGGTCCGATTCTGTTTTTACTTTTTATAAATGACATACCTTCTGTAATTAACTATTCAAAAATTTTATTGTATGCTGATGATGTAAAACTTTTTAGATCGTATCATTCTGTTGAGGAAAGGTCCTTACTACAGGCGGATTTAAATAGCATGACTAACTGGTGTGAAGTAAATAACATGCCGCTAAACCTTAAACAATGTAAGGTAATGTGCTTTTCTCGAAGGGCACTTCAACCGGCTTCTTATGACATATGTAACCATAACCTCGAACAAGTGTTTAACTTTGTTGATCTTGGAATTACAATGGATCCGAAACTTAATTTTAATCTTCACATCAATGTTACAGTTAACAAAGCCAAGGGTGTTTTTGCATTTGTAAAACGGTGGTCAAAAGAATTCAATGACCCTTACATCACGAAGGCTCTGTTCACAACGTTAGTGAGGCCCATACTGGAATATGGATCTGTTGTTTGGAACCCGCGCTATCAAGTTCATTCCGACAGAATAGAGTCCATTCAAAAACAATTTCTGCTTTTTGCTTTAAGGAATTTTCGTTGGGATTCTCAGTACAACCTGCCGCCATATAAAAGTCGTTTAAAACTCATTAATCTTCCTACACTTGCTAGTCGTAGAGAAATGCTAGGCATTGTATTTTTGGTCAAGTTACTGACAGGCTTGATCTCTAGCCCATCTCTTCTTGGTGAAATAAAACTAAACGTTCCCTCCCGAATTTCAAGACATTTCCGGCCTCTTTTTCTGAAGCCATGTAAAAGTAATTTTGAGTTAAATGAGCCACTCCGTAGTTTGTGCCAGGATTTTAACACTCATTCCGGTTCTTTTGATACTTCAGACTCACTTTTTTACGTAAAGAAAACTATACTCAATGCTCTCAATAATTGATACAAACATACTTATATATTACTACTCGATCAGCTGATGAGCATTTGTTCTGTAGCTGAACAGTTTTAGATCTCGACACTTAACAAACTTCTGCCTTTCATGACTCGGCGCAGCATATGTATATGAAAAAAAAAATTTTTTTTTTTTTTATATATCCGTGCGTCATACGGATGCGCCCCTCGCGTCGGTCGGGCGGGTATGGAGGGAAAAAAAACCGTTGGGATTATTATTATTATTATTATTAACGCAGGAAGATAGCAGAACTATACAAAGAAATCAACCTACAGACGTCAGCAATCAAAAAGAAAAAGCTAAAAAATGCAATTAAGGAGATAAGGAAATTATAATATCATATACGAGTATTGAAAAATTTTAAATAAATATATTTTGGCAACCTAACGGCTGCCTATTAATTGGCAAGAATTGAAAAATTCTTGCCGTAAAATACAATAAATATATATTACTAGTAAGCAATGCTTAATTATTAGCAAATACTTAAAACAAAAATGGGTGGAGAAAACTCCAAAATAAAAAATGCCGACGCCAACGTCGTTAACCAAATAGAAGTTGTTGATCACACAGAGGCATTAGACTCCATAAAACTAATGTTACTGCTAATAACAATATTCAGTTGCATTGAACTATTTTTAAAAATATACTCTACACATAATAGGATATTAAAGAAAAAATATATAAGCCGCGCAGATGGTTTAGATAAAGTATAATAGATGTTTAGTTAATACTTAATCAAATTTTCAATGGGCCGATGGGAAGAAGTTTGTAAAATATTTTTAGAAGAAAAAGGAATAGCAGAGAAATCCTACAAATGTATAAATAAAAACATAAAAATAAGGACAGAGACAGTAGTCAAACATTTAACAATAATATTAACATCTCTCAATAGATTAGGTAAGGAAATACGAGAAATAAATAGCCAGCTCACTAAAAGTCACCAAAAGAAGCAAATCAAATATTTTCAAGTGTCAGAGATAAACTAGTATCCTCACTTGCCAGGTACAACATAGAAGTGACGGTACCAACTATATTCGAACACGACATACTAATTGACTTTGAACCCTTATTATTAGATACAACCATTGATTTAGAGGAAGACGAAGAAGAACAGACAGAGAAAGAATTACAAAAACTAAATTTCAAAAAAACCAAAATCAAAATGGCACAAACAACGGTAGAATTTATTAAGACAGCATCATCAATTCTACCCGAGTTTGACGGTAGACCAGAAAACCTACACAGTTTTTTGGACGCTCTTGATATTCTTGAACAAATCAAGGATAGTCATGAAGCCATTGCAATTTCTATGATTAAAACAAAACTTAAAGGCACAGCTAGAAATTTAATAAGTAATGAACAAACAATACTAGAAATAAAACTAAAATTAAAACGCAGTATAAAAGGCGAGTCAGTAGAAGTACTAACAGCCAAACTACTAAATATCCAACAACGCACTAAGACAGCCAACCAATATACTGATGAGATAGAAAAACTTACAAAATCATTAAAAGGAGCATACATCTCCGACGGACTAACTACAGAAATAGCAACAAAATATGCTACACAATCGGCTGTAAAAGCCATGTGTAAAAACTGCTCAAACGAAAAAGTAAAAATGATTATGCAAGCTGGAACGTTCACATCGATGAACGAAGCGATATCAAAATTTACTAATAGTTGTACTGAGGTAACAGGAAACCCTAACTCAGTGTTGCAAATTCGCCAGCAAAGGTATTATCGTGGTAACTTCCGTAGAGGTTATCAAAGTAATAATTACAGAACATTCCCACGCAGTAACAATAACAATAACAATAATTACCGACCAAACAATAATCATCAAAGGCAGAATAGGAGTTATTATAATCAAACAAGACCGAATAACAGAACCAATGGTCGCAATGTACGTAACCTAAACCAACAAGAAAGTCAAAGTACGGGAAACCAGCAAACTCCACTTCAACAACAATAGATAGTGTAAAAAGAAGGGTATGCGTACTCAACCTACATCTAAATAGCTACATATCTTGCAAAACAGCATTAAGCAACTCATATTCAACATTCCTGATAGACACAGGAGCAGATATATCAATTATTAAAAAGAATCGAATTGATACGAACATTATTATCAATAGTTCACAAATAACAGATTTAAAAGGTATTGGTCAAGAAATAATAAATACACTAGGAATAGTTAATACAGATTTAGTAGGTGATAATATATTAATTCGACACAAATTTCACGTAGTAGAAGACAATTTTCCAATTCCATGCGACGGCATTATAGGACTAGATTTTATTAAAAAATATAATTGTATATTAGACTATCAAAGGGATAAAGATTGGTTAATTCTCAGACCAAATGATTACCATGAAGACATAGCAATCCTTATGACAAATAGACCAACTATTAATACAATTACAGTACCCGCTAGATCAGAAGTTATACGCCAAGTTTATGTAAAAACCAGTAACACTGAAATTCTAATACCACATCAAGAACTTGATAATGGCATTTTTCTTGCAAATACAATTGCGAATAAAAATCAAACATTCGTAAAAATAATAAATACAACAGATAAAAACGCAATAATTTAAAATTATGATATAAAAACAGAAAACCTAAATGACTACATAATTCTGAAAAATACTTACACGAACAACGAAAATAATAACAGAAAACTAGAGAAATTGAAAAAGAATTTCCCACCATTCGTTAGCCAACAACTTAAAACACTATGTTCAAAATATATTGATATTTTTTCCTTAGAAACAGAGCCCATAACTACTAATAATTTTTATAAGCAAAAACTACGTATGAAAGATGAGGAACCAGTTTATGTAAAAAACTATAGAATACCAGAAGCACATAAAACATAAATAAATAAACACATTACTAAACTTATTAAGGATGATATAATAGAACCATCAATGTCAGAGTATAATAGCCCAGTACTACTAGTACCAAAAAAATCACTTCCAGGTAGTACAGATAAAAGATGGAGATTAGTAATTGACTTTAGATTAATAAATAAAAAACTAACAGCAGATAAATTCCCACTACCAAGAATTGATGATATTCTCGATCAATTAGGAAGAGCAAAATATTTTTCATGTTTAGACTTAATGTCTGGATTTCATCAAATTGAACTAAGCACAGAATCTAGAGATTTTACATCATTTACAGCAGACGGCGGTACTTATCGCTTTTAAAGACTACCATACGGTTTAAAAGTAGCCCCTAATTCGTTTCAAAGAATGATGACCCTAGCATTCTCAGGTCTCAAACCATCCCAAGCATTCCTATATATGGATGATTTAGTAGTATTAGGATGTTCCGAAAACCATATGATGAAAAATTTACGAGACGTATTTTCCACTTGTAGAAAATATAACCTTAAGTTACACCCAGATAAATGTTTATTTTTTAATCAAGAAGTAACATATCTTGGACATAAATGTACCAGTAAAGGAATTTTACCAGACCCTAGTAAATTTGAAACAGTTCAAAAATACCCAGCACCCAAAAATGCCGACGAAGCAAAAAGATTCGTCGCGTTCTGTAACTATTATAGAAAATTCATACCACATTTCGCACATCACTCAAGAATTTTAACAAAACTTTGTAAAAAGAATGTAGCATTCGATTGGACAGAAGAGTGTGAAAAAGCATTTAATTATCTAAAAAATGCATTAATTAGTCCAAATATCCTACAATACCCCGATTTTAGTAAACAATTTTTTTTATCACAACAGACGCAAGCGGTTTCGCATGCGGAGCAGTACTAAGTCAAGAATATGATGGAAAACAACTTCCAATTTCCTATGCCTCAAGATCTTTCACTAAAGGTGAAGTAAATAAATCAACAATAGAAAAAGAATTAGCAGCAATACTTTGGGCGATTACTTTTTTCAGACCATACGTTTATGGCAGAAAATTCCTTATCAAAACAGACCATCGACCTTTAACATACCTTTTCTCAATGAAAAATCCATCATCAAAGTTAACTAGAATGAGATTATGCTTAGAAGAATATGAATTTGAGGTGGAGTACATTGCTGGAAAAGAAAACTATGTGGCAGACGCACTATCCCGCATAGATATAAATGACTTTAAAAACATGACAATCGAAGCAAATAAAATACTTCGAGTATCGACCAGATCGTCGACTAAACAGTCGAACAAGAACAAAAATCTTAAAGAAGATGAAAAATGTCACAAAGAGAACCCTAAAATATATGAAGCGCTTAATAAATATGAAGTAAAAAGACATGTCGAGCTCGTTTTCAATCCTCCGAAATTATATTTCAAGAAAGGAAAGAAAATTTGTAGCCAAATAAATACAAGCAACCTAATTGTTGAGGCGAAAATTGACTTAGGACAATTATTTACCAGGCTTATGAAAGAAGCCGGCAATTTAGGACTTGTAAAAATACAATTGTCCTTAGGAGACAAATTGTTTAATTATACTCCAGTAGATGAATTTAAGGAAATAGGTACCAAAGTTCTTAAAAATTTAACAATCGCATTAACTCCGGAGGTTACGCAAGTGACAAATGCTGATCAAATTAATAAAATTCTTAAAGATTTTCACGATGACCCTGTTAAAGGTGGCCACCCAGGAATTAATCGTACGACTAACAAAATAAGACAAAAATTTTATTGGAAAAATATGAAAAATGACATTCGTAAATACATCAAGAAATGTATACACTGTAACAAAAACAAGACAGATAAACACCTTAAAGAACCAATGACAATTACAGAAACACCACCTAAAGCTTTTGATATAGTACAAATAGATACTATTGGACCACTTCCAAAATCAGAACATGGAAATGAATATGCAATCACTATCGTATGCCAATTAACAAAATATTTAATTGCGATTCCAATACAAAGCAAACACGCTAAAACAGTAGCAAAAGCAATATTTGAAAATTTCATTTTAATTTATGGACGTATGAAAACAATCATGACAGACATGGGAACTGAATACAAAAATAACGTTTTTGACGAGTTATGCAAACTTCTTAAAGTTGAGCATAAAACTTCAACACCGTACCATCACCAAACGTTAGGCACTGTAGAAAGAAGCCATAGAACTTTCAATGTATATGTACGTGCTTACATATCCAGTGATAAAGCAGATTGGGATGAATATATCAAATATTTTGCGTATTGTTATAATACAACACCTTCAACGGTTCATGGTTACTGTCCTTTTGAACTAGTTTTTGGAAAAATACCATCGACTTACGACTTTTTACAAGAAGACAAAATTAGCCCTCTATATAATTATGACGCATATGATAAAGAAATAAAATATAGGTTACAAGTAGCACAACAAAGAGCACAAAAATTAGTGCATCATGCTAAGGAAAAACAAAAAATTTACTATGATAAAAACATACAAATAAAGGAAATACAAATAGGAGATTTAGTATTAGTTAAAGATGACACAGGTCATAAATTAGACAGTAAATACAAAGGGCCCTATAAGAAAAGTAGATAAGAATAATAATTATACATTAATTAATGAAAATAAGAAAATAATAATTCATAAGAAGAGACTAAAATTGTTAGAATTAGAAAAATGAAATATACACAAAATAAAAATCAATCAGAAAAAAAAAACCTGTTTATTTATAAGAAACAACTAATTGTTATAATATTCTACTTAGCATAATAAGAAATTGTATTAGCTAAGCAAATAAAGCATACACAATTTTTATTACTTAAGTACAATAACCTTTTTCAAGTGTAAAGAAAATAAAAGTACTTAATTGTAAAAGAATGCTCATACATTGACCTCACAATGTATAACCATTCTTCCTAAGGAAGGAGGTCTAGTGTATCAAGAAACCACATATATACAAACACACATTTCAACACTAAATAAAACATACAAATGCACAGACATACATAAACATAAATATGCATATCATAATACAACACGCGCAACAGCCCAAAACATAGGTCATTGCTCGAGTCGCGCATTACATTACATAAACTAATAGCGACTTGCACTTGAGTACAAGCGCATACAAACATACATACAAGTTTCTTGCTGCACTCAGCATTCTTCGCGTACGAGCCAATATTGTTATGTATACAATTGGCCGTACATATGTAAGCATTAGTAAATAAGAATATTGTAAGTATAAATAAGCGTGAAAATATGAAAATAAATTCAATCGTAATCAAACAAAGAACCTTGCTTCATTACACAATCGTATCAAAAACCGCAAGCAGCAAAAAATAATTACGCTTCGCGCACCCAGAATTTTTACCCCCAGTTAGCGCATGACGCACAACCAAGACAAGCAAATTGGCAAAATAACAATGCACGCTTTGCAAATGCAAATGCGCCACCCAGGCCACCGAAGCCACAACCGCGACCTGAGCCAATGGATGTCGACCAGACATTGCATTCGCGTAGGGTTAATTATATGAATAAACCGCAAAACCAGTACCAAGAGAAAAGACCTGTAGAGGCTCCCACCCAGAAGGGAAACAAGGTACAAAGGACTTTCCACATCTCAGAGCAGAAGGAAAGTGACAATTTAGAGGATGAACCCACAGATGTTCATTTTTTAGCCTTATGAGCTCTTCGCTCCCCTATTTTGAGGCTAGGGCGGAAGGTGGAAAAATACTGAAATTTTTAATAGACACAAGATCTAGTAAGAACTATATCCAACCACAAATGGTAAAAAAAAATATAAAGAACAAAAAACCATTCCACCCTAAATCAGTGGTTGGCGACATAAAAATCGAGGAACATACATATTTAAAGTTGTTTAACCTCGATGATGAAATCAGATTTTATTTGATGCCATCATTAAAAACTTCGATGGAATCCTAGGAAATGATACCCTAAGGGATCTCGGAGCCATCTTACACACTAGTGAGAATTTTTTATTTATTAAAAATGGGAAAAAAATAAAGCTCAAACAGCTCCCCTCACAATCAGTGAACGTTATACAAATAAAAGACGAACTCTTGTCATCTCAGCAGAAGATTGACATGAATAAAGTGATTCAAACATGTCCAAATTTATTCTCAGAACCAGATGAGAAATTAGCATATACGACAAAAGTCGTCCGAAAAAATCGGACTCATATGGCAATAAACAATACTGTATGGTAATAAACTATCGTAAGCTGAATTCGGTAACGACAGCAGATAGATATCCAATACCTGAAATATCCGAAGTGATTTCCAATTTAGGGGAAAATAAATTTTTTTCAGTATTGGATTTGAAAACTGGTTTTCATCAAATTCCCCTAAAGGAATCTGATATTCAGAAGACTGCTTTTTCAATAAATAATGGCACGTACGAATTTACACGTTTGCCATTTGGGTTGAAAAATGCACCTTCAATTTTCCATCGGGCACTCGACGACATACTGCACGAGCATATTGGAAAATATTCTTACGTTTATATCGATGATATAATAATTTTTAGTAAGACCACATAAAAAATATATTTAAAACACTAGAAGAAGCAAATATGAAAGTGCAGCTGAATAAATGCCACTTTTTTAAAGAAGAGGTTGAATTTTTGGGATTTGTTATATCGCCGATTGGAGTAAAAGCCAATCCTGCCAAAGTGCAGACAATTGCGAATTTCCCTCAACCAAAATCCATAAAGGAGCTTCGCAGCTCTTTATGTATGTCCGCAAATTTATCAAGGACTATGTCAAGTTAGCAAAACCCCTGACATCTCTTTTAAGAGGGGAAGAGGGGAGGATATCAAAGCACAAGTCTTCAAGAGTGAAGATAAATTTGAACGAAGAGGCAATTTCAAAAAAAAAAGATTTTAACTGCATAAAACGCTCTCTAATTTCTAGAGACGTCATCCTTGCGTACCCAGACTATAAAAAACCATTTGAATTGGTAACAGATGCTTCCAATTTTGCTATTGGAGCGGTACTGCCGCAGGAATCAAGACCTCTAGCACTCATCTCCAGAACATTAAATAGGGCCGAAGAGCAGAATTCCAAACGTAGAATCCGAAATTAACTCCTTGTCCATAGCAACAAATTCCGATAAAAGCTCATCACATAACTTAATATATTGTGTCGAAACACCGTTTAAAAACCAAATTTTTTTGTATAAGGATACAACACAAAATTACCAATTCAAAATTGTATTTCCTACATACCATGGACATATCGTATCGGAAACAAGTTATTCACAGGAGAATCTCGCTCAGATTTTAAAAAAATACTTAAACCCTTCTGTAATAAATTGTATACAAACTGAAGAGGACGTAATGGGAAAAATACAGGAACTGTATCCCATGCACTTTGGTAAATTTAAAATAAGATTTTCTCAAATACAAGTAGCGGATATAACAGATATCCAGCAACAGCAGGAAAAAATTATTAAAGAACATAACAGAGCACATAGGAATTGTAAAGAAAATAAATTACAAATTTTAAGGAAATATTACTTTCCAGGAATGGCAGGCAAAATTAGGAAACTAATTAAAACTTGCATTATATGCACAGAAAACAAATACGACCGGCATCCGGCTAAACCAAAAATTCAAGCGACACCTTTTCCAAAATTCCCAGGTCAAATAGTACACATTGACATTCTTCATATGGGAAAACAGCTAATTTAAAATATGCAATGACAAAACCAATATAATCTAAAGCGGCAGAAGACATAAGACAGCCCCTTAAGGATATTCTTTTTTCTCTCGTGCCAGAGACCTTAGTCATGGACAACGAGAAATCATTCAAATCAAAAACGATTAACTATATGATGGAAAATGAGTTCGGCATAGAAATCCACCGAACAGCACCATATACAAGTTGCTCCAATGGTCAAGTGGAACGCTTTCATTCCACACTACAGGAAATTATGAGATGCCTCCAGTGCGACAAAACTCACCAATCTTTCAACGAACTTTTGGAAAGATCGGTCAAAGAGTATAACCACTCTGTGCATTCCACCACGAAAGAAAAACCAATTGAGTCATTTTTTGGTAAAAGAATCAATAGCGACCCCCAATTATAAATAGGCATAGGTTACAAATATCAAACAAAATTAGGGATAAGCAAGTAGAAGATTTAGCATATCATAATAGGAAAAGAAGAGCATTACAACAATATGCTCAAGGATAAATAATTTTCGATAAGATAAATAAGAGATTAGGAAATAAATTGACATCTAGGTATAAGAGAGAAATAGTTTCGGAAAACTACAATACCACAGTTAAGATACAATCAGGAAGAATAGTACATAAAAATAATATTAAACAAAGTTAATTTTTTTTTTTACCCATAGGGAAATTTCAACAAAATAACCAAGATGAAGATAAACGTAATTACTTTGGTTTCATCACTGATTACCATTTTTGCACAACAAATCGACATACAGGACTTAACAAATAACAACGGATACATACCCATAAAAACAGGAGAACAAAAGACCATAAGTCACTTCAATAAAGTTCTTCACTTTATAAACTTAACCGCTTATGACAAATCAACCTTCCTAATCGAAAATAACATTAAAACTTTAGCAGAAACAAATCTAGAGGACAAACAGTTACTGAATACAGTAAACAAAAATTGTTTACTACTTAAGGCAAAAATAAACTATTTATACCCACATACTAAAGTAAAACGAGGTTTAGTAAATATTGTCGGTAAAGGACTTAAATACATAGCAGGTACTATGGACAGTGACGACGAACAACAAATTTTTAATACATTAGACACAATACAAGAAAACGCCCAAAATACAGCGGACAAAGCAAATAATTTAATTTACACTAACAGACTTTTAACCGATCAAATTAGCAATATTACTAAACACATAAACGTACAACAAACACTTATACAAAATTACATTAGCATATTCAGCAGACTTACGCGGAATAAGATTAAAACTTTAGAAGACGAATTAGAATTCATTAAGCATGCATACCAGATAAATAACGACATATCACTTTTACAGGGTCACATAAATGACATCGGACAAGTTATTTTTTCAAGCAAACTAGGTATAATACCCACAGATATACTGACACAGACGGAACTTGACCTTATAAATGATTTTGACATGTACAATAGTATAAAAGTAGCAGTAATTTTTCATAACGAAAACATCATAATAACACTACTAATACACCAATTTTCCTCCAATATCCTATCCAAAATTATTTTTGAACCCATTCCCAACCAAAAAAATGTATCGTTAGTATTGAATGAATATGAATTATAAGTAGATGAAAATAATAATTTGTATAGTAAAAATGTACAAGATAACCTGGAAAAAAATTTAATCAACTTAGATAATAATTGTTTAAAAAATATCATTAAATTTAAAGAAGCAAACTGTAATTTAGAACCATTAATAAAAACAGAAATTAAAGAGGTATACCAGGAATACTAATATTTAAAAATTTTAATCTGAATATACAATCTCACAATTGTAACAAATTGCAAATTAAGCAAACAGCAAATTTTTTAATTAAATTCGAAAATTGTAATATCATAGTTTCAAACAAAACATATACTAATATCACATTGAAAATGTATGATTCTTTCATATTACCAAATAAAATTACAAAAATTAAAGAAAACTCAAACATAACAGATACTGAACTAAAATTGCATAAATTGTATTTAAAACAAATTAAACAACAAGAACACATTGTGGTTAAATGAGCACTTCCGCTCCATCGCCAACCGACGCCGGCAGATGGCACAACACCTACCGCATACACATCTACACAAACACACCTCCGTTTACATTTGACACATGATCTCACCACCTACACACATACACCAGTAACACAATTGTAAACATAAACAAACCACTGTCACTCTATACTACACACACATACATGTACAAGAACATAAATCTTTCGTTTGTGAGCCTGTGCGGACGTACACCCTTCAATCCGATCCTCTAAACATTAATAAAACTTATAACGTTTTCGAGAAAAAAAAGAGTGTTCTTTCATTTGGTGAAAAAGAGTATTGAAAAGTGAGTAGAATATTCCATTTGTGAAGGGAACTCGTGTTCATGGTCCTTCTTCGCAAAAAGAAAGGCACCTATGGAAACTAAATATATAAACAAAATAACAAATTCGGGCGCGTATCAATAAACAGTTATAAAAAAAAAAAACAAAAAAAATAAAAAATCTTAAATATTATAATCGGGCGCGAAAAACAAAATTCAAAAATTTCTTAAAATAATAAACAAAGTTACAAACAATCAACAATTTCAACGAACTACAATAGCCAATACAAGGACTAACAGGATTGCTGCAAACAGCGGGGGACACAAGAAAATATTTGGACACTACAGGAAGTTGAACAAAACAAAATTATACCCAAAAATACAGCTTCCCAATTTCCCCCGGAGCCACAGTGAGTTGTATCGTTTCCTTTTTTATGTACATGCATATTGAAAGTTGCTGATAAACTTTCCCCCGCTCATAACCGTATTTTGAAAAAAAAAAAAAAAATTTATATAAGCATATTTTTAAAAAAAACAACTAGACAACGGTGATCTAAATCTTATATATGTACATGCAATTTAGCGGCACTCTAAAATATAATATTTATTAAAATAGGAAACATACGACACTCGCATACGAGTATATGTACATATAACCCCACAAAAGTACAAAAGCACATATGTATGTATATACAAAATTTCTCTAGCTTATTTTCGTGTTCTTAAACACACACAAAAAAAAAAAAAAAAAAAAAACCCAAATAAAAAATTCAAGTACTTACTTGCAATATTTTCCCGGCAATACCCCTTCTGTTTGTGTATCAAGCAAAAGCAGGATTGCATACAAAAAATAAGCAAAAGAGAAAACAACACCCAATATATGTGTAACAGGCGGTAAAAAGTTAAAAATACATTTATATTTACATATTTACAAATATTTGCATTATATACTCAACAACATATTACATACAGTTCAAATATTAGCAAAATTAGGCACCAACTATAGTTTCTTGCCTCCCGTCATAGCCAGAGTGATTAGAAAACAAGTGTACAAACACACAATAGCTTCATACAATAAACATACCCACAAACATATATTAGTACGGTCATCGCATACTCACTGTCCATTTAACCGGCGAAAAAGTTCGATAACCCCAACAGCATTAAATATATGTATATATGTACACACAATTCTTATCAGCTGAATTCCAATTGCTAATTTCCCATTATCCCGTCCTTCGTTATTGCACGCACGTATATACATATATACACACTAAACATTGTAATCCGCCTACGTCTAACACTGCAAGCATTAACGCACACACGCACTTAAAACAAATAGACCGCTCAGTGCAGCTATTAGCACTGCAGTATTAAAGCACGTACATATCGCAAACTAACATTAGTGCGGGTCTAAATTAACAAAAAAAAAAAAAATTTTTTTTTTGTTTTTCCTTAAATATCGCTGGTTCAACATAAACACTTTAAAACGCAAAAATAATATTTATAACAATAACAACAACAAAAATTATATTGAAATTACAAAAGAAACAAGTATTATAATCGCGGTTATTAAGAGTAATACGTACATACATAGCCCAGTAAATATACATATCTATTTTAAATATAATTCAACTAAAATTTACGGAGTTTAAATTTGTCATTCAAACAAAACCAATATCAAAATCCTTCTTACATTTACATGCAATCAGAAAATCCCTCATCGAAACAACAAAAAGTCAAACCACCCCAATTATTAGAAATACCAAAAATGGTTGATGACGAAAAACCCCAAGGCACACCTGCAGAAGCTACACGCTCAAGACAGGGTGCAAAAGCAAAAAAAAATAAAGAAAATTCAGCCGCAAGATTTATTTCCGACAGTGACAGTATTATAAGATACTGCACTAGATTCTCTTCAGCCCCAATAGAAGATAACTCAGAATCAGTCCTGGAAATAAAGAATAGTAATCTTGATAACTTTTGGGCACGCCTTCAAGCGGCGTATGATATAATTGTCGAAACGGATGATTCCGATTTGCCCGACAACTTTAAATCTTCAGCTTTCGCCAAATTCGAAAACTGTCTTGACCAGTATGAAGAGACAAAAGCTATGATTTCAGATCAGCTTAAATTATTAAAACCAATTGCACCTACTCCACCCCCGCGAGTAGAGCTGCCCCCAACCCCAATACATGAAGCAAGTTCAGGCATTTACCTCAAAGTGCCAGCATGTGACACAGAAATATTTCATGGAGGTTATGAACAATGGCCGTCCTTCCGGGACATGTTTACGGCCGTGTACATAAACCATCCAAAATTATCCCAGGCGCAAAAATTGTACCACCTCAGGTACAAAACAAAAGGTCAAGCAGGCGCTATAGTGAAACAATTCGCATTAAATAATGACAACTTTAACCTGGCTTGGTCGGCACTAAAAGAAAGATACGAAAATGAAAGAGTACTAGTTGACAATCAAGTAACGACTGTAATGAACTTGCCAAAGATCCAAAGAGAAACAAGCGAATAATATATAAAATTACAGTTCACAGTCACAAACTGTCTATCAGTGTTAGCAACACAAAATATTCCCACAGATAACTGGGACCCAATTCTGGTCAATGTTTGCGCTGCAGCATTGCCAGAGAAATCGTTACGTTTATGGGAGCAATCACTCTCATCCCGCAAAAGATGCCCGACGTGGCAACAAATGAAAGATTTTCTCACTACCCAGTACGAAATAGCAGAAAGGGTAGATAAAAAAGCGCCAAAATTTAAAAACACACAAAACGATCTACATAGAAGCTTCACAAAACCCCAAGCCAGTAATTACAATTCTTATAACAGAAGCTTCAATAGATCTCAATCATATGTCTCAGATCAAAAAAAATTTGCGTCATGCGAATTGTGTAAAGGAGGTCACCCCTTAAGATCTTTCGAGAGATTTAAAAACTTGTCAATAAATGAAAGAAATAATTTTATTCGAAATTCCAAATTATGCACAAATTGTTTTTCACATTAGCACATGCTAAAAGACTGTGAGAGCAAATTTAATTGCGTATATTGCCACAAAAGGCACCACTCGATGCTCCACTTAACCAATTTTTCCTACACACCCCAAAATGGTCCAAATGTGAAAAGAGCAACAGGGCTAGTAGCAATATCAAGTCCTGAGAACCTTGAAACTAGAAATCCCGAAAATACTGAACAACCATGCTGTTCAAAATCAGCAAATATACAAGCTTTTCATTCAGCAAATGAAAGCAAAATTCTTTTACCCACAGCACTCATCTCCATCGAACACCGAGGAGAACTTTTTAAGCTCCGAGCCTTAATTGATCAAGGCTCACAACGATCCTTTATTGCATCAAAGGTGCAAAACCGGCTAAAGCTGCCAGTAACAAATTCAAACTTTGAAATTTCGGGAATGGGTGGTAGAGTAATGCAAAACTCGAACAAAATCTGCTCATTAACCCTAATTTCCCCCAACGCGTGGATAAGAATAAAAGCACAAGCTATAGTTCTTCCGCAACTTACCAACATGCTTCCAAGCTATAAAATAAACAATATGGATCGACAACGATTCGCACACCTCAAGTTAGCAGATCCCAACTGCCACACCCCCGCTCAAATAGATATTTTATTAGGCAGCGACCTAATCCCTCAAATTATGCTTGAAGGTATAGAAAAAATTTCAAATACTCTACTTGCCCAAAATACCATATTCGGTTGGATTTTAAGTGGCAAAATCACAGAAAGAATCTCTACTTTCACCACACAAGTGGGAGAGATTTCAAATGAATTTCTAAATATGCAATTAAAAAAAGTTTGGGAGATAGAAGAACTCCCCCCATCCAAATAACAGTGCCAGAAGATCAGTATTATGAAGATTTTTACAAAGCCACAACTACGAAATCAAAAAATGGTAGGTATGTCGTACGACTACCACTCAAGCCACAATTTCCAGATACGCTCGCATTAGGTCGCTCCCGAACCTCCGCATTGCAGCAGTTTCTAGGCGTGTAAAAAACCCTCCTTAGAAAAAGCGAGCTCAAGCCAGCATACGATGGTGTCCTGGAAGAGTATATAAAGTTAGAACATATGGAGGAAGAAAACCCACATGAAAAAATATCCAATATCAATTACCATTCATTTTACCTTCCCCATCATGCGGTAGAAAAGCCGGATAAAAAGACTACAAAGGTAAGAGTAGTCTTCAATGCCTCAAAATGCACAAGTTCTGGCAATTCCTTAAATGACATTTTATATACGGGGCCCAAACTACAACCCGATTTAATGCTTCTGATACTAAATTGGCGTATGTTCAAATATGTATTTAATGGAGATGTCGAAAAAATGTATCGACAAATACTGATGCACAAAGACGATCAAGATTTTCAGCGCATCGTCTTCCGCAACTCCATTAACAGTCCAATACGCGACTATAAAATAAAAACAGTTACCTTTGGTGTTAACTGTGCCCCCTTCTTAGCCATTCGAACACTCCACGAATTGGCAAAAGATATACAACCACACTTACCCCTAGCAACTCCAGTGTTAAAAACACAAACTTATGTAGACGATATATTGTCGGGAAGCCATAGCCTCCCACAAGCATGCGAATCATTAACCCAAGTTATTCAAGCTCTCAATTCGGCAGGATTTCCACTAAAAAAAATTACTGCAAGGCAAGGAAAATTTATTGGATACCAATTTTCTTAAATTTGAGAAAGATGGTACAACAAAAACCCTGGGAATTCAATGGAATGCGATATCAGATCAGTTCTCATACACTCTTGAATCGATATCCGCAATTTCCGCAATAACTAAGAGACAAATTCTGTCGTCTGTGGCAAAACTTTTCGACCCCGCAGGATGGCTTTCGCCAATTATGATACAAGCTAAAATCCTGATTCAAGAATTATGGCTAGACGGAACAGACTGGGACGAGGAAGTCAAACCTCTGCGCTTAGTTAAATGGTCTCAGTTTGCGAGTAACTTAAACACTATTTCGGAGATACAAATCCCCCGTTGGGTTAATTACTCTCCCGACAATAAAGTCGAAATGCACGGTTTTTGCGATGCCTCAGAAAAGGCATATTGCGCAACAATATATATGCGCACCCAAAACAATGGCACCATCTCCACCCATTTATTGGTAGCCAAAACTAAAGTAGCTCCTCTAAAAACAGTCAGTCTACCACGACCTGAACTCTGTGGCGCGCTACTTCTCGCAAAATTAGCATCAACAGTGAAGAATCATTTAAACATGACCAGTGAAAAATTATATCTATGGTCAGACTCCGAAATCGTCTTAGCCTGGTTAGAAAAACCTCCCCACACATGGAAAACATAAGTTTCCAATCGCATATCCCAAATCCTTGATTTTGTAGGACCAGCCACTTGGCGGCATGTAGCCAGTGCTGATAATCCCGCGGATCTTGGCACAAGAGGCTGCAAACCCTTGCACCTTGCCACCACTCCACTTTGGTGGACAGGCCCCAACTGGTTAAAAGAATCTTCTGATTCTTGGCCAAAATCTCCGACCCACAATGTTATCGCCCCAGAAAGTAGAAAAATTGAAACCTTTTACACCATATTGGATGACACTGACATCTTAGAGCGATTTTCTTCGTTCCCCCGAGCCCTCAGAGTAGTGGCATATGTGATTCAATTCGTAAGACGCCTCAAAAATAAAATCGAAAAAAAACCGAATTCCCCTTATACTACATTGACCCATGCAGATCTGCAAAAAGCAAAGATCTCGCTCATTACCTCCACCCAAATGCGCTATTTCAGCCGCGAAATCTCAATGCTAAGAGAATCAAAACCCATTGATAAAAAGAGCCCACTCTTAGTATTTAATCCATTTTTGGGCACGAAGGGTATACTTCGTGCTAATGGACGACTAGCGAATTCAAGCCTAACGTACAATGAACGCTACCCAATAATAATACCGGAAAAATCTCAATTTTCCTTATTATATATAAGATTCCTCCATTTACTTATGCTACATGCCGAACACCGCCTCATACAACAAATGGTCCGACAGGAATTCCACATTCCACGACTTAAACCTCAAATCAAAAAGTGTATATTTATGTGCAAAGTGTGCACTATTCATAAACAGAAGGTAAACGTTAAAGAAAAATATAAACAAATAAAATAAAGGAAAAATACGTATCAAAATAAACTCATACCGCAGTAAAGAACTAAACAAGAAAGAGTTGCATGCTTAGATTTCCCCTCACATACCACTAAAGTCCTTTTTTCTTTATTAGAAATGGATATGGCCAATCACAAATCCACTAATGGGACTCCCGCAATCCGGTCCGCCGTAACCGTTCCAGGCAGAGCAACACCCCCAATCGCAGCCCCGCGATCCGCTTCCGCAACTGCTGTGGCAACTTCACCAGTGGCACCTCCTACCAGCAGCAGACGCATTGCCACGCCTGGGTTAACGACACCGCAGACATCAGGAATGACATCAACCGTCCGTGCGCCGAATGATAGCGACCATGGACTTTTCTGTGCGGTCTGTGTCATGGGAGCCACGCATTGAGCGCCTGTTCAATTTTCCGGGGTCTCCAACCGGTCCATCGGCAGCAAGTGGCACGAGCACATGGGCACTGCCTGAATTGCCTTGCACTGTCCCATACCACAAGGGCATGTACGTCAATCAATCGCTGCCGCGTTTGCCAAAGACTACACCATACGATGTTGCATGAGCTTCCGACAGCTACGCGACGCAATCACCAACCGCCGGGACCAGCAGCCCACCACCGCCGTCAATCTTCATGGCAAAGTATGCGTGGAGATAGGCCACCGGCCTCGCAGTATCGCCGCCCAACCGGGCTGTGAAACGTCGTGAAGACGTTGCAACAACTGCAGCGCTTACTAGGCTAAGTATACGCCTAGGGGGGCCGTGATGGTTAAATGAGCACTTCCGCTCCATCGCCAACCAACGCCGGCAGATGGCACAACACCTACCGCATACACATCTACACAAACACACCTCCGTTTACATTTGACACATGATCTCACCACCTACACACATACACCAGTAACACAATTGTAAACATAAACAAACCACTGTCACTCTATACTACACGGACGTACACCCTTCAATCCGATCCTCTAAACATTAATAAAACTTATAACGTTTTCGAGAAAAAAAAGAGTGTTCTTTCATTTGGTGAAAAAGAGTATTGAAAAGTGAGAATATTCCATTTGTGAAGGGAACTCGTGTTCACATTGAATTACTGTTTAAAAATAATAAAAGTGTTCATTTAATTAGTTTAATTTCAGATTTATTAATTGTAATATATATTATTGTAATAATTTTTATCTTAATATGTATTAATAAATATAAAAAGAAATTATATATATCGACTAAACTGCATTCATCAAAACAAGATACTGCAAACACAATAGAAGGCCCATTTCTGCAATTAAGAACCATAGCATAACTCATTTTTTCAACATCAACACCGATTGAGGACAATCGATTTAAGAGGGGAAGAGTTAACTTAGGGTAAGTTAATACCTCCCAAGCCGCTTGACATATGACCAGCCGTCATAAATCAACCACTTGAAGCTAACCCATTAGAACCACCCGCATAGCCACCATAAAACCCGAAGCCAACCACCCAGTCAAAATGTCATAAATTAGGCACTTACAACGGACATTCCAGAGAATCAAATAACACATATATTATTCCATTATTTGATTACCAATCATTGGCTACACTAAGTTGGCCTACATCAAACTATTTAATGGTCAACTTAAGAAATGTCAATACTGCACATGTTGCCCGAAATATGATTACCCATCATAAATTCGGCCGCGCTAACAAACGCATAGCAAGACGACAATGCTAAGTGGCACACAGCTATGTGGAACGGAAATCAGTAAACAATCGACTCAGCCGAACTGCACTTGTAAAACCAAGTGCAATCATAAACATGACCCACTCAACAAACAAACATGTCGGGTATAGACGGAGTCAGCACAACTATGATCGAAATTAATGTTGTAAACATTATCAGTACAACAACACATGGGAACCACCCGCTAAATTCAGCGCCAGCACGCGGTCGCAGCGAAGCAGCATGAATCTACCACGCAGCAGAAACACATACGCTACGCAGTAAAATGCAGTTGCAGCGCAGGCATAGCTAAGTATAAATGATAAGATTATTGTAACTTAGTTTTTAGATTTACTTCTCATACCAATAAACGCGGTCGTGCTGTCATTCCCAGCACCCGCAAAAAGTATACTCGTGTTTTATTCACCAAACGCGCCCGTGCTGTCTTCCATGCAGCCCGCGGACAATAAAATACAACACGGAGTGTATTAACTTGTACATGCATGCACATATTATAAAAAAACGATTGATAATCATTTTATTTTGAACTAGAAGTTTTAGTTTGAATAAGAAGCTGTAAGAAGGATTTAGAGACGTTTATGACTTTGCCTGTGGCCAGACTGAAAGACAAGTTGAGCGAAATTGGTATTTCGGCTACGCATTACGGGTTGTCGCAAAAAGAACCGAGTGATGATGAGTTGAGTCAGTCGGTATACGAGGACGTTCTAGCAAGCAACATGGTACAGAATTCCCGGTCCCTTATGCGTCAACAGCAGTTTACTCTTAAAGATTTATGTGTTAGTTCCCTTAGGGTTGAGGGGTCGGATTTGCAAAGATTTGTTTATGGCAAGCAGCTTCTACGTGGAGCAGCCTAGCTTGTCCTTAGAAGTCAAAGCAATGCATACAATTGGGGAGAACTTAAAAAGTGTGTTAATAAATGAATTTGTTGAAGAATAGACCCAAACACTCTAACGAAACGTTTCTTGAATATTTTCATAGCCTTATGGAGATAGGCAAACAAATTAATTTAGACGATGCAAGCGTGGTTGTTTACTTCATTTAAGGAATTCCGGATTCAAGATTATACAAGTTGTCGTTGTATTGTAAGAACTCATTAAAGTTTATAAAAAGGTACGTAAATCGAATTTAGGGCCAAGTAAAGTAGGAACAAATGAATAAACTAAAGAGAGTAACGTATCTATGGTAAATCCAAAAGAGGAATCGGTCAGAAGGTTTTTTAAGTGCAGGGATAAAGCGTATATAGCAGCACAATGTCCACAGATACAGTTTAAATGTTGCAAATGCAACGAAATGGGGCATCTTTCGTTTGAGGGCAAGGGTAAACTTAAGGGACCAAAAGAAACAAAGCAAGGTCCTAACATGGTCAACATATTGAACGACGAAATTTTTCAAGCATTCGTAAATAGTGTTAGGAAGAATTGCATTATAAGACGGCAAAGATAAATGATTTTAGATTTGAGGCACTCATTGATTCGGGGTGTTCATTGAAATTGATTCGCTACGATACGTTGTTACTAAGCGGGTGCGGAAATAAGACTGATGATAGAAGAAGAAAACTTTATAGTGTTTGTGCAAATGCAATTGAAACAATAGGCAGTTTTGAAACGTTGATGCATGTTGTCAAGGAAAATGATATTCAATTCGCAGGGATGATAAGTAAGGCCATTCTAAAGGACATTGACATAGTTTTAACAGAAGAGAAAGTTGGCAAATAATAAATCGCAAACAGTTGATGTACAGTCGAAGTGAAATGTAGATAAGATAACAGCAAAAGCATCAGAAGTTGAAGTAGTTATACCAGAAAAGTGGATAAGAGAGTTCAACGCATGAACTTGAATAAATTAAAGGAAAAGAAGACAATAGACACGGAACATTTGGAAAAGGATTTGGCTGAGGAGGTTCAAAAATTTAGTAAGCGAATATAATATAACAATGAAAATTGTATTATCACATGAAGTGCCTTATTACCAAGGAGAATGTCGGATAACTTTCCGATGGTCGTAATGGACGATGTCTTAAATAGACTGCAAGGTGTTCGACACTGGATCTATCTAATATGGCAGTATAGCCACAATATAGAAAACATACTTTGTTCGTTACTTGTGGTGGACAATACGAATTTTGCGTATTTCAAATTCGGCTGCTATATTTTGTATATATGTTAACGCGGTCCAAAAGAATTAATTTAAATTAATAGTTAAAGATAAACTTATTGAATAAACGGAATTAATTTGTAAATATAATTTATTGATTGTATAAATATAATTAATTGGGCCCGAGCAAAAACGAACGAAAAAAAGGACCATAAATCCCGAGAAGCTGCCCTTCTCGAAGAATAAAAGGACCATAGGACCTAGAAAAACTATCAAAAGACACCTAGTATAATACATTCAAAACATGTAAGAGATTTGTCAAATTATGCTTAAAGTGGACTAAACCTTAATGGTAAATAAATAATATAATTATTAAAATATTGTGAAATATAATTAAATATAAAACAATTTAACTGTGAAAAAGTGAGAAAATTTTTGAATAAAAAGCAAAAATTTTGTGACTAAACGCATTTTCAAATAGTGTCTTGATTTTTTTTTGTGCTTCAAGAGTTATAAGAAAACTGTTTGCAAAATTTTCAATTAAAAACCATTAAACAAAATATTTGAAGTCTTTCTGAAGTGTCGATTATTAAAAAGTTTGTCTATATTACAAATTTTTGTAATTAACTTTGTCCTTTTGACATTTAAATTTAATTTCTTAAACTTACTTTGAAGAAAATTGCTTTTTGTGGATGATTCCTTTGTTATTTTGAGATAAGCCCTTTTTAGACAATCCGCCTTATTAAACATTTTGATAAAATTCATAATTTACAAAATGAGTGTCAGTAGGGAGCAGGTGCTGCAAATTGTTAATGAAAGCAATGAGGGCACTAAGTTAGAATTAGCAGAACCGCTGCATCAATTAACGTTAGCAGTTAACAGGTTGCAACCACCTAGCGTTGAACCATATCTACCGGTCTCTATAAATCCATTGGTTCAAGATAATGCAAGTATAGATTTAATTAAGTCTTTGCCGAAATTCAAAGGTGATTCCGCTTCGTATCCAGGTTGGCGAAGTGCCTCGCAATTCGCCATGAAATATTATAAGGAGGGTTCGGAGAGGTATTATATTGCCATGGGCATATTTAGAAATAATATTACCGAAACAGCTAACTCCACCCTTGCATCCTTCAACACTGTATTTAACTTTAATGCAATAATTGCAAGACTCGACCAGACTTATTCTGATAACGAATTAAGTATTTTAAGGCAGGATAATTTATCTATCACAGATTTCTATAATCGAGTAGACGAAAAGCTATCCATGATTATAAATAGCAGCTTTGAACAAACGCGCTAGAGACAACGCATTACGCGTTTTCATATCTGGTCTTCGAAGACCGTTATGTGATGTCTTATTCTCAGCAAGACCTAAATACCTTCCATCTGCCTTGACAGTTGCACAAGAGCTTCAAACTAGTCATAGGCGGTATGAATTTTAGAAGAAGAAACTCTTTCATTTCATTTCATTTATTAAGCTAGCGATTAGTACAATAAGGTTTTACACCTTTTATAGCACAACAAACAATTAAGGGAATTATAATAACGGATGATTAAGGTAGAGTACAAGAATAAAAGTAAAAAATAAAGACAAAATATAATAAGTATAAGGATAAAAATTTAAGAAATATTAAACTAAGATTAAATGTATGCTTAAAATTGACTTAGAATAGTTCTAGTTTTATAAGTAGTGAGGTGGCCAGTTTAAGAATTAGAGGAAGAGAAATAGTTATAAAGAAGATGCTTGAAGTTGCTTTGGTTAAAGTTGCTTCTTGTAGAAGCAGGGATTGAGTCCCAAATACGCACGGCATTGACGAAGAATAGTCTTGTTGAAGTAACATAATTAAAACTAGGAACAATAAGAGTACACGAGCGAGTGGATTTACAAAATATGAGCTTGTCATAGAGATATGAAGGTGTTTTTCTTAAGATAAGTCGAAAAAGGAAGATACAACTTCGAGCTTTCTGATACTCAAAAACATCACAACCAAGCAGTTGAGATCTCCAAGTAGATATGTGGTCAAACTTTCTCAGGTTGTAAACATAGCGCGTAATGTAATTAAAGGCAAGGTCTAGTTTGTGGGCCGAGCACGAATCTAATTTATTGTAAACCAACTCAGAGTAAGTGATTATTGGCAGAATCAGTTGTACCGCGAGCTTCTTTCGTATATGAAAAGGAGTAAAGTGCGCAGATCTACTCAAATTGCGCAATGTGCAATAAACTCTACCAACAGTCGAGTTAATATGGTCTGTACAAGTCAGGTTCGAGTTAACCACAAAACCTAGGTTTGTAATTTTATTAACAAATTTGACATGATCATTACCAATGCTTATTGATGGAATGCTACTCGGAGAAAATTTCTTTTTTGAGACAGGTAACACAAATGATTTTTCACTGTTTAAGCTGAGGCCATTGTACATTGTCCATCGCATAATTGACGAGAGATCACTATTAACTTTAAAACAAAGATCACTTATATCACTGAAATTGCTAGAAAAATATATATGCAGATCGTCAGCATAAGCATGCATGCTTACAAATTTAAACACTTTAAATATGTCGTTTATGAAAAGGCTAAAAAGTAAGGGTCCAAGAATGGAGCCATGAGGAATACCAGCAGTTAAAGCCATTAGATTGGATGTTTTATGCTCTGTAACGACATATTGAGACCTGCCAGTCAAGTAACTTTTCATGGTAATCACTGCACTTTCATTAAATCCAAAATAGTATCTTAACTTGTAACATAGTAAATTGTGGTCAACTGAATCAAATGTTTTCGAAAAGTCAAGTAAACATAGCAGGGTTAGGTAGCCCTTGTCAAATGGTATGCGTATATCGTCAAGTATTATTAGCAATGCGGTAGAACAGCTATGTTTAGCCCTAAAGCCAGATTGGTATGGAGAGAGCAAATTGTTTACTAACACATGGGAAGTAATTTGATCCGCCATAATGCTTTAAAAAACTTTTTACAATGCTGGTAAGATGCTTATGGGTCGGAAATCAGCCGGGGAACAAGGAGATTTAGTCTTAGAAACTGGTCTTACCGTGGCAATTTTCCACAGGTCTGGAAAACATGAAGTTGTTATGCAATGATTTATTATAAGTGTAAGCGTACTTAGGATAAAAGGCAGGATCATTTTAATAAATCTGATGGGTATGCCATCATTTCCAACAGCGTTTGATCCAATGCTAAATATATGTCTTATTACATCGGTTTCGGTAACAGCGGAGAACTCAAACAATTTTCTCGAGACACATGCTGAGTCACAGGACAAAAAACTTACAGGAGCTAGGTTACATGAAGTACTTTTGGCGAATGCATTGTTCAAGACGTCGGCACTCAAAGTACATTCCGGTTCGTTTTTTCCAACACTCACACCAATTAACACTAGACAGGTCCGAAAATAAAACATTATTATTAAGCGAGCGATAGTCCCTAAAGCTATAACTATTACCCCACTGCTAATGTCAAAATGAATATCTGGGTACAAAAAATTAAGTCATGATCCGATAAAAATGCAATCTGGTCGAATTTGGAGAGAATGCTTGAGTCAGAAATAATAAAGTAGTCAAGTAAACTAGGGCAACAGTTGTTTGAATACCTAGTCGGTACATTGGAGTTGACTATAGTTAAACCAGCACTAGTTATATTATCTAATAACTTGACAGTATACGAGTCACGTGGAAGAAGGTTAACATTGAAATCCCCGCAAACAATTACGTTATCATAATTTACTACACATGATGATATGGTTTGAAAATATGGGTCAAGACTTGTGGATTTGTGAGGATTATACACACAGGACACTAAAACTTTATTGGAACGATTATACAACTCGACAAGCAAATATTCAGTTCCAGCTTCCTCGGACATCAAGACAGGTCTCATATTGATATGTTTTTTGCAGTAGATTGCAACACCTCCACCTTTTTTATTTTTCCTATCATTTCGTGTCACTTTGTAATTATTAATATTACAGTGCATGACAGTAAGGTCTGCCGATAACCAGGTTTCGGTCACACAGATCACATCCACTCGAGAATCTTCAAACACATATCGAACAAAATCCATTTTTTCTGGGTTAAGTCTTCTGGCATTAAAATGAACAATTTTAAAGCCATTGCTTTGCTGACACAAAACATTTATCATTGCCAGACTGTTATCGCCAACACCACGCATTCTGTTGTTAGCAGACATTATTTAATATGTAAATAAAAGAAACAACACGAGAAGAAGAAGAAAGACTTAAGATACAGCAAAAAGAGAAACTTAAACGGGCCATCTTTACAGGAAAAGTATAACACAAAACATACATACATAATTAAAATAAAGTGAGATATTAATAAAGAGCTCGTAGTCAGTGATAGCATTTTAAGTCGCTTTGCGCTGATATTTTTATCGCAGGGGAATCTTTGCGAACTCTCACATGAACAGCCCCGCGCAATGTAAATACAGATGTAAGCTTTCCCGCTCGCCTCAATTTAATCGACTCTTGTAGAATTTTTCGGCTTTCTACTGATATGCTCTCAAAAATTCTTAATTGGCCCTCAAATCCAACCGCATCAAGAGAAATCAAAGATTTTGTTCTCTTACGGTGTTCACTAAAGGCACGAAGTGTCCGATTGCGATCAAGGGGACTATGGAATTTTATGATCACAGCGCTGTTTGCTTGGTTTATTGATCGCACAGGTCTGAATATGTCACGTATTTGCGGTGATAAGAAATCAATGGAAATACATACGTGATTAAAGATGCTCTTTAAATTTTCTCCCTCCTTATATGGCACTCCAAATATTACAGCGTCGGCCGCAAACTCTGTTGTTTTTGTTGCTTGTGTACTTTTTATTTCACTCTTCAGCTTGTCTACTTCGCTCTTAAAATTAGACGTAGTGTTTTCCAATGCTGCAATGCGGTTCTCCGATTCTTGAACTCTAGCAGCAAGCGTAGAAATTTCTTCGTCTATTCTCTTCACTAATCTGTTCTCAATGTCAGTTATTTTGTCCGACAGGTTCTCAAAGAGTGCCTGCAGCTTATCCGATTGTTGTTGAATCTTCTCTTCTAAATTGCGTAGAGTCGAAGTACTGTTGTTAGTACTGCACTTTCATCAAGTTTCGCTGCTTTAGCTAAAGGAGAGCCCTTGCTAGCACGTCGCTTAAGAGCAGAGGACATCACTTGCGAGCGGTTATTTGTTTACAAACAAATAAAGTAAACAAAAAGAAATATAAAATATATTTCTATATTTGCTCGTTTGCAGTTCTTTATGTGAAAACTGATGCACAGTATTGATGGCAAAGTGTATTACAAAGTTAAATTACTTATAGTTGAATTTATTTCACCGGTAAAACCAATTAAATTTCGGTTTAATGTCAGAGCGAAATTAAGTACGTCCGAGCTCAAACACAATATCATGCCATTCGCAGAAGCTTTTGCATTAGGTAACGCAAATAGGCCTTATCGGCAAAGACCATTTGTGCATCAATATCAGTCAACGGAGACTAATTTAAATAAACCAACCCCAATGGAAATTGATAGGGGTTCAAGCTTCTATAAGCAGCGTAATAATTTTCAAAATTCCTCTTCTCAACAACAGCCTCCAACCCCTAAGTATACTGTAAAATCACAGACCCCAAATCCTACTCCGCCAGTAGCATTTAAACGTAGTAATAACCGATTACTTTCTGATCGCTCGCCGTTTCAGAAAGTTAGCTTTATGCCGGAAGTAGAATTATCTTCGAATGATCATGCATATCAAAGTTTTAATGACGATTTTAATCAAAATGTAGAAGATCATTATAATTATGATGAGGCTAATGTCACAACATCAGATTGTTGTGACGGAATCAATTATTTAAACTAAAATCGCTCCTGCCGATCATAACGAAAATAGGAAAAAACGGTCAGGAGCTACGTATTTTCATTGACACAGGTACGTCAAAAAACTTAATTAAGCCATTACCATTTCTTCAAGGAATTAAATCTTTGGAAAATACTTTTACTCTAAAATCGATAAATAGTGACAATATCATTAATAAAAAATGTCAAATAAACATTTTAGAAAATATCTCAACGTTTTATTTGTTATCGAACCTAAGCACGTTCGACGGTATAATAGGGTACGATTTTTAAAACAAAATTGATGCGACAATTGACACTGTTAGAGGCTATTTGTTTTATCGTAACGGTAAAGTTAAATTACGTTTTCTCTCATGTGACCATGTAAACCTTATTACCATAGAAGAAGATTCAGTACCAGTAAAATTTCAGGCCAAATTCCGTGATGTTATAAATAAAAATGCTAACGCTTTTGCTGATCCAGACAGGGCATTGCCATATAATACGAGAGTTCAGGCCTGTATTCATACTTCTACAGAGGATCCAATTTAAATAAAAGTTATCCCTATCCGATATCGATAGCACCATTTATAAACAATGAGATACAATCACTTCTTAAAGATGGTATCATTAAAGAATTTAGTTCGCCTTACAATTCACCCGTGCACGTTGTATCTAAAAAAGGTATCGATGAAAAGAGAAAGCCTAACTTGCGTATGGTAATCGATTTTAGGAAAGTTAATGAAATAACGATTCCTGACCGATACTCAATCCCAGATACGTCTGTAATATTATCTAACCTAGAAAGTTCGAAGTTTTTCACAACTTTAGACCTAAAATCAGGCTTCCACCAGATCATAATGTGCGAACAGGACAGACAAAAAACTGTATTTAGTATCGATAATGGGAAATATGAATTTTGTCGGTTACCGTTTGGCCTTAGAAATGCGCCCAGCATATTTCAAAGAACTATTGACGATGTGCTGCGCGAGGTTATAGGGAAATTCTGTCACGTTTATGTCGATGACATAATCATATACTCTCCAAATGAAGATTCACATTTGGAGAACATCCATTATATTCTGCAAAAGCTTGAAAATGCTGGGATGAGAGTGTCACCGGAAAAGTCCAAATTTTGCAAAAAGGAAGTAGAGTTTTTGATTTCCTTGTTTCCGAAAAAGGTATAAGAACTTGCCCAGATAAGGTCCATGATATCCTTAATTATGAACCCCCAAGAACGCTGCGTGCCTTGCGTTAATTCCACGGTCTGTCCGGCTATTATGCCTCCATTGTTAAGCCTTTAACACTTTATCTTCGCGGTGAAAACGGGCAGGTGGTTACAAAAACTTCGGAACAAATAAAAATAAATCTAAACGCTGAAGCATTCGAAAATATCAAGCGTATATATATGGTATCCTGATTATAATCAACCTTTTGAGCTTACGACTGATGCCTCGTCCAAGGCACTAGGCGCGGTTTTATCACAAAAGGGGCGCGAACACTTTCGACGAGTGAAGAAAATTATGCTGTAAATGAGCGTGAATTACTTGCCATACGGAATACAGAATATCAAAATTTTTACTGTTCATCAGCCCCTTATATAGGGTGTTTTTTTTAGGGGTATAGAACTTCGAATTGAAATAAAACACAAGAAAATCGTTTTAAGGTCCATCAATTTGGCTTTATTGGAAGGATAATTTTATGCCATTAATGCTTAAATATGATTTCGGGCATGTGGCCGCCGCGGCTGGCTCAAATAAAGCCAATTCTACAGGTCCAATTTTCAACCACTTTTTCGAGCATATGGGGCCGTATGTCGGCAATAACGCCACGAATGTTGGCTTCCAATTCCCCTAACGTTTCTGGTTTGTTGGTGTAGACGAGCGACTTCACATATCCCCAAAGAAAATAATCCAATGGTGTCAAATCACACGATCTTGGTGGCCAATTGACAGGTCCATTCCGCGAAATTATGCGCTCAGCGAATGTTTCCTTTAATAAATCAATCAATAAATAAACCATTGCATGGTCTCGCGGCTTTAATTCTTGCACAAGCTGGATCTTGTAAGGTCGCAAGCCAAGATCTTTGCGCAAAATCTTCCATAAAGTTGATGGACAAAGCTCCAATTGCTGTGCACGGTGGCGAATCGATTCATTCGGGTCCTCTTCAACACTTTGCTCTACAGCGGCAATTGTTTCTTCGGTGCGCACTGTTCGACGTCTCTGCGGATGCGTATTATCACATAGAGTAAACGTAGTGCGAAAACGATCCATGGTTAACCGAATTAATTGCTCTGATGGACGATTATGTCGACCATAAAATGGACGGAGCTCACGGTAAACTTCGCGAACTGAACCATTATTTTCGAAATAAATTTGCACGATTTGCAAGCGTTGTTCTTTTGTCAACCTGTTCATGATGAAATGGCAAACCAAACTGAACATAAATGACATTAGAGTTGCCAGATTTGACCACAAAATGCCAGTTCTATCACTATTCGAAAAACAAACCTGTAAAAAAAACACATACGATGGTCCAAAAGTAGATGGGCGACCAGAGCGAACAATGGATACACTAGCCACGAGCATCACCGAATTCATATATGACGTAGAACTTAACCTCACTTTTGAATCGTGGTACGCTCGCTACGAAGACTTATTCTTAATAGATGCCAATAAGCTCGATGACGAAGCTAAAGTCAGACTCTTATGAAGAAAACTCAGCACTAGTGTCCACAGTAAATATGTTGACTACATTTTACCCAAGCATTCAAGGGACTTCGATTTCACCTGTACTGTAGACAAACTAAAGCAATTGTTTGGAAATCAAAAATCTCTATTCATCACCCACTACAACTGTCTTCAAATGACTAAAGCAACACACATAGACTTTAGCACATACGCAGCGGTGGTCAACAATCAGTGTGAACACTTCAAATTAAACACCATACAATAGATCACTTCAAATGTCTGATATTCGTAATGGGAATTAAGGCCGAATCAGATTTCGATATAAGAACCCGAATGTTAACTAAATTAAACACAGAAGCCAATACAATAAATTTGAACACACTTTCCAGAGAATGTCACCGAATTATAAACTTAAAATCGGACACTGCACTAGTAGTAAACAAAGGTCACGAAACCACTCAAGTAAAGAAATTGCTTGCCAACGAGTACAAACTAAACAAACCGAAAACACCTTGTTGGTTTTGTGGAGCCATGCACTATGTACGCAATTGCACTTATAAAAATCATACCAGCTAGAAATGTCACAAAATAGGACACAAAGACGGTTACTGCAAAGTAAAATCAAAATCGGAAATAAAGCAAACTAAGCACAACAAAACTCGAACACAAAGCAAAGGCAAAACAAATGCAAAACAGCCGTTTATAAAAAGTATATACCAAACGAATAAGTTTAACAAATATAAAAAAAGTTACACATTCCGCAAGAAGCGCAACTGGCGACTTACCCCTGTATGCGCAATTTGAGTGCGAAGTCGACTTGAAGGGAAGAACAAAAATGTTACACATTCCGCAAGAAGCGCAACTGGCGACTTACCCCTGTATGCACAATTTGAGTACGAAGTCGACTTAAAGGGAACAACAAAAATGCTGACGTGTTTTGTAACTACAATCAACTTTAATGTGTTCGGCTTGTACTGGATATCTGCTCTCTATGCTATTTGTCACCAGATCTCGTCAAGAACGCAGGCAAGTATCGTTCCAATATTCAAATCTTGTGACAAATCACGTATTCAAGATTTATTTCCAGCACTTTTCGACAAGCAACCAGGCATCTGCAATAAAACTTAAGCGCATTTAGTTACAAAGGCGAATTGTCAACCTGTTTTTCGTCACAAGCGACCCATAGCTTTCGCAATACAACATCTTGTCGAATTAGAATTACAGAGACTGCAAGATCTAAATGTAATTTCGCCTGTTTATTACTCAAACTGGGCAGCGCCAATTATTGTAATAAAGAAGTCAAGCGGCAGCATCCGTATATGCGCTGACTTTTCGACAGGTCTGAACGATGCTTTGGAAACGCCTCTACCTGACGATATTTTTGCTAAGTTCAACAACGCCACAGTGTTCAGTCACATCGACTTATCACATGCATTCCTACAAGTTGAGGTTGATGACGTTTCCAAAGAACTCCTCACAATAAACAGACACATCGGTTTATTCAGATACAATCGTGTGGTCTTTGGCGTGAAGATATTTCCTGCAATTTTTCAGCAGATAATGGACCAAATGTTGGCGGATTTGGACAATGCGGCAGCTTACATTGACGATATTTTGTTGTGCCATGTTGTCATGTTGTGCCATGCACATGTCGGAAAAGAATCCGAACAGCAAAATGAAAAGATGGCGTGAATTTATTGAGGAATTTTCACCAACATTTTTTTATAAGCCTGGAAGTGAAAATAAGTTAGCTGATGCACTTTCTAGGAAGTTTTCTCACAACTTAAATGATACCGCATCTGTTGAAACAATGTATAGTGAGGTATCATCAAGTAACGTAATAAAAACTGTTAGAAACTCTGTAAATCAGATTCATGCAGTACAAATACAAAGCTTATTTTCCAAAAACTGATTAGACACACGATCACATATAACTCCATTGAAAGTCACATTCAGTGTTTATAATGCTAAATTAACCCTAACGTTACCAACGGAATATACTATGATCTTCCCAAACTGGGTGAAATACAGAACTCGATATTGTTAGCTTTTCCCGGAATTAAGTTTGTTCATACATCAACTGGAAACAGTAGCAACAGAGCATAATCGTGCCCATCGTGGGTTACATGAAAACCTTCAACAAATTTCTTGCGAGTACTATTTTCCAAACATGAAACATTTACTGAAAACAATGATAACAAACTGCAAGATATGTTTCGAAAATAAGTATCAGCGTAGACCACCTGATCCAGTAATGGGCCGAACTCCTGTTCCTGCCAAACTGGGAGAAATCCTTCATATTGATATCTTTATAATTTTTAAACATTTCTTTCTGACATGCATATACAGACTATCCAAATTTGCTATTGTGAAACCTATCGCGTCCAGATCTATGATAGATATAAAAACGCGCTTTTAGCAAGATTTTTCGTATTTAATAACACTGAAACTATCGTTTCTGACAACAAAGGGGCCTTGAAATCAAACGCTATTATGACATTGCTCAGAGATAATTTTTCAATAAGTCAGTTTTTTATACCAACTCTCCACATTGAAAGTAATGGTCAGGTGGAAAGGCTTCATTCGACGTTGCTTGGAATTATTTTTATATATATTAAGAACCAGCAGCAAATTGATGATATTACTGAATTGGTTTTACTGGCAACGCACAAATACAATTGTAGTATTCATTCGGTGATTAATGCTAAGCCAACTGATGTGTTTCACGATAGCTCAGAAGAAAGTTTAGAAAGTCTAAGAAAAATGTTAGCTGCAGCACAGGAAAAAACGCTACAAAGGTGTTATATCAATAAAAAGTCGAAAACGTATTATCCGGGTGAAAAGGTTTTCTTAAGGCGAATCAAGAGACTTGAAAACAAATTGGATACAATTTTTATAGAAAAGGTTGTCGAAGAAGATATTGGCACCACAGTTTTAATTGACGGCAGAAGGATACACAAGAGTAATCTTCGATAAATTAGTTTATTTACCGTAAACAAGACAGCAAAACAAATTTACACAGTGAACTTAAAAAACTTTTAATACACTTTTTCATGCTTTGAATAGTCATATTTTTTCTTAATATTATTATTTATCAATTGAGCCCTTTAATTTTATGAAGAGGAATAATAATTTCAAATCATGGTATAATGTGTAGCGTTTAAGACTTATTGAAATGAATATAATTTAAGATAATGTTCTTGCTAATTGAATGTAAGCGACTTCGTCACGATTCGTCCAATTGTCAATCACTTGACAACAGCGAGACGCCAAGCTACCAACACCTTGGCACAGCGTCAAACAAACACAGTTGTGGGTGTTGACAAAGTTGTTGGGACATGCGCAGTGGACAGACAGCGCGGAATAGCTATAAAAAGGAGTTCAGGAGTGATCGAGCGGTATTGTAAAAGTGGACGTTCTAATGACTAGTCGCATCATCGTAATTTAAATTAAAAGTTAAAGTTAAACTTATTGAATAAATGGAATAAATTTGTAAATATAATTTATTGATTGTATAAATATAACTAATTTATATAGTCTTTTACCAGGTTTCAACATTAAACACATATAGACAATATATTTGATTTTAAGCGAATATAAATAAGAAGAAGTTTATTCAGCGATATATGTCCTTCGTAGGGGCGATCAACACCGACTGGCTCGAGCCGAGCTGCTGTGGGCTGTCACTTTGTATGATCCGAAATATTTTATTTTATCTTTAAGTTTGGTCCGTGTTGTGTGCGTTTAATTGCCACCAAGTCTCCTATGCTTTAAACGGATTCTGCTTGGCGCTTTGTGTTGAACGTAGTTTTCCCTTTGTATTTTACTGATATTTTGCCTAGCTTGTCCTCGGATATCATCACGCTTATTGGATAGTTCTTGCATTAGTTACTAATTTAAAAAGTTACGGATTTCTAAATCTTCTGCTTGACGCATTTCTAGGCCTGTAAGAACCCTAAATGGGGTATGGTTTGTACTTGTGGGAGGCGTACCATTAAAAATTCGCTGAATTCTCTCAACATGTTCATACCAGCCAGCCGGGGTTTCAAGGCAAAGCTTAGCAAGCATTGGTACGATTAGGCGGTGTATGCGCTCGACCTGCCCATTCTCTCGCGGAACCTCTGTGGCTATAGCCAAATGCTGTATGCCCTGCTTCGTGCAATAATCCTCAAATACTTTTGATGTGAAGGCTGATCCACTACTCTAATGGGGTTACCGACCACAGCTGATTTTCTTTCTAACCTGTCAACTACCGCAATTGGATCGGTGGTTTTTGTGGGGTAAAGCCACACGAATTTGGCAAAAGGGTCGACTACTACTAACAGATACTGATATTTTATAGATGTCATCTCGAGTGGCCTCACGTGGTCAACATGATACGTCTGCAATGGTCTGTCCGCTTTTTCTATGGGTGCCAAGAAGCCTTCACTCTTTCAATTTTTGGATCCATCACAATACACTCAACACAATTTTTAAAAGTTTTAGCAACTTTTGCACAGATCTGGGGAATACAGAAGGATTTTTCAAAATATGCCTGTGTCTTTTTAGCCGACATATGGCCCTGGCGGTGTGCTTTTAAGATAATTTCGCTTTCCATTGCAGCGGGAATTATTACTAATTCTCTCACGGAATCTTTAGACAGCACGCCCATTTTAAAACCAAAATCTTTGTATTCGCCCTGTTCTATCGCCTTACTAATTGCTTTGATCCACTCATCCGATCTTTGAGCATCTTTTAACCGATGAGCAACTGAAACTTCCAATAACCCACTTGACTTAGCGCGTCTACACGTCGAATTCTAGAATGTGTCCTATGTTCAATTTCGTAATCGAAATCTTACAGGTACGTAGCCCATCTGGCTACCGTCAAAGAACGTCGCGTTTTTTTATGATCATGGTAAATGCATTGCAATCTGTAACAATTTGAAATGTTTTTCCCAGTACATACACACGCCACTTTTTTACTGCTTGAAAAATTAGCGAGCATTCCTAACGCGTATGAGTTTTTGTTGTTTTGCAATTACATCTCTTCTCTTCACATATTTAAGTTATTGTCTTATTCTTGCTTATTATTCTTCTATGAAACTCGTTGCTTTCAATTCGGCTCATAACTTGACTAATATTTTATGCTTCTTATTGTCTCTTCTTCTCCACGTTTACTTACATTTTCATAAATACTTCTGTTCTTATTTCGCTGATTATGTTCTCTACTTCAATTGTCGCTGACCAATCGTCATAGCTTTCCCTTTCACTTCGCTACGTCACTCACAAATATGACCGTTGTAGCTTTTGAAAATGCGTGCGACGAATTTGCTTCGTTGCCAATTTTCGGGTTTTGAGCACTTACACATTTATATGTAGTAATTTGCAATTTCGCGAACATCGCAATACAATGCGCATTTAAGCGTATAGCGACACTTAAAGTTCAGCGTTTACTAACATTTGCGTTTTTCGCGAATAGTACCACACATGTTTTATATTTTAGGTCTATTCCGGTTGAGTCCCCATGTTTTATAGACTTTTAATTGGTTTCAACATTAAACACATATAGAAAATATATTTGATTTTAAGCGAATATAAATAAGTGGACGTTTTTTTCTGCGATATATGTTCTTCGTTAAGGGCGATCAACAGCGACTGACTCGAGCTAAGTTGCTGCCGGCTGTTGAGCGTCCTTTTCTTTTCACATAACAGTTGATACATTTAAAATTCAGGGTTGCTTTTAAAATTAGTTAGTTGATATTTGAGAATTAGGGGTTACTTTTACAAAGTTGATTTTATTATTAGTTATGCAAAGTTACTTTTAGTATTAATTATACTTATAAACTAGGACACCTTGCAACTGCGTGTGGCACGTTCGTCACTTACTTCTACCTCTCCCACAAATATGAAAAAGTGAACCAATTCATTCAGTGGCGAATGAATTCAGGTCTTCTTACACTACGAGTCGGATCACGGAAGAGCACAGTCGCTAAAAGATTAAACAAAGTTTTGTAATAAATTATTTATTTTAAACTATTTAATATTAATAAATAATTTCCTAAAACCCCACATTGGTTTTATTACGGAAGAAGCAGCGAATCAGCGAATCAGGTGAGAAATTCCTACAAATTGGGGGCTCATCCAGAATTTCCACTCATTCGTGAGCTAGCAGCAGCGAAAATTTACGTAGAAAGTGTTAAGCGGCATCTCCGAAAGCCGTATCAGCAGAGCAAGTGTACAAAAAAGAGAATTAATTTTGCGCAAATAATTAACTAACGCACATTTCGAAGAAAACTTCGGTACAGCCACATCAATAAAAATTCCAAAGAGACGCCAGTGAAGCCGACAGAACAGCAGCAGCTATAGCAGAACAAAAGCTGCAACTATACCAGAACAGCAGCACCTGTACAAGAACAACAGCAGCCGTAGAAGAACAACACCAGCCGTAGCAGAACAGCAGCAGCAACCGATAATCACCGACAGACATCGCCAACAGCCAAAAAAGGAGAATAAAGAAAAAGCAGAAACGAGATTAACATACAGAAGTGCGAACCCTGCAGTAAAAATCGTCACCAGTTGCCTGTGCAACTAGTGTAGCTACACCAGACTTTCACAAGTTGCAAATACATGCAGACCGTGAGTTAGCGAGAAAGAAATAAATCAAACCCATAGGTATCGATAAATAACTCGACTTTATACTAACAACTTTACATCTTTATAATTATAAATTCGCATGGTGAAAGTATACATATAAGTTAACTTACCGCAGTAGGCAATACCAAGTGAACCTGCAGTAGGCAATACCAAGTAAGCGCAGCACAAACAACAACAACTGAAACTAAATAATAAGCGCAGCTCAAGTAACGCAGACATAACAACGGAAGCGCATGCGAGCAGCAAAACAACATAAGCAGTCCAAAATCGTGGGAATCGCCGACTCAGCTATGAAGAGTCACGCGGCAGTCTACGTGAGGTGTTGGCAATTAGGGAGTTAGGTATTCAGGTGCAGACACCGAAACATTCAGTTGTATTAACTCGCTCGGTATTATCGGCTGCCCTTGCATAGCAAGGGAAATAAATAATTAAACCAGACTTACCGTGTTTGATTTACTGGCGCCCAACGTGGGGCCACGCGTATTTAATATTAAAGTATCGTGGCCGTGTGCCCGGACCCAGGGCAGTGTTCAAATAAAAAAAGGCCGTATAGCCAAAAGTGAACACGAACAAAAACTAAATTAAAGTGTTTGAATAAAAAAGGCCGTATAGCCAAAATTGAACACGAACAAAAACTAAATTAAAGTGTTTGAATAAAAAAGGCCGTATAGCCAAAAGTGAACACGAACAAAAACTAAATTAAAGTGTTTGAATAAAAAAAAGGCCGTATAGCCGTAGTTTGACCACTAACAGTGTTAAATCAAGGACATTTAGCTGAAGGCTTAAAACAAGGAAAGAATCATCAAATCATAAAATTAAAACAACAATCAACTCCCTCTCCACCTGGCTGACCAAAGGAACTGGAAGACGGGAATATTAATTAGAGTCTAGAGTAGCATGAACCTGTAAGTAGAGTGCTCCATATAATTAAGTTAGGAAAGATATAAAAGAAAGACCTCTTAGAAAAGTTATATTATAACATTATAACAAAGTGACTCGACATGGACGAAAACAGCATTCGAGCTTTAATGGGTGCCACTGTTCGGGCAGCAACAGAACAAACGAGACGAGAATTCCAATCGACAGTGGACGCATTGACAGCTAGGCTGACGCAGATAGAGAGACCGTCTCAGGTCGAAGAATACCAGGAGATATCTATTAACCCGACAGCCAGGAAGCGAAATATCAGCGCCACCCGCCAAGCCCTGAAATGGGGCGGACGCCAATCCCTAGCAAACTCGGAGAAATCCTGCATGTAGATATCTTTTCCACCGATCAGAAACACTATTTAACTTGTATCGACAAATTTTCGAAATTTGCCATAGTTCAGTCAATTCCCTCTAAGTCAATAGTCGATATAAAGGAACCCTTGATCCGCATTATGAATTTTTTTAAAAACACTCAGAATATTGTACGTGATAATGAAAAATCACTAAATTCTAACACAATAAAGTCGCTGCTAAAAGACCATTTTAATATTTCAATATTTACGACACCCCCGCACCATAATACAACGAATGGACAGATAGAACGATTTCACGGAACTCTTTCAGAAATCAGTCGGTGTATCAAACTAAGCCAGGGACTAAATGACACGAACGATCTTATCCTACTCGCGACTTACAAATACAACAGGACAATACACTCCGTGACAGGACAACGGCCCATCGACATAATTCATTTCGCGTCATCAAAATATCTGCAAGAAATTAAAAGCAACCTTATAAAAGCACAGAACTCCGAACTTAGCTACCACAACAGAAATAGGCGAACGAAAATTTTTAAGCCCGGTGAAAAAGTTTTTATAAAAGCCAATAGGAGACTGGGTAACAAACTTACTAAACTTTACTCGGAAAAAGTAGTTGAAAAAGATTTAGGAACCAAGATAATTCTGCTTTGTCGATAGGTTCCTGATCCTGTTAGCGGCCGCAGTAGCGCGGTCGGCAATTTTAAATTACACTGGCTCTGTTTTTATACCTATATCGGATGGAGAGGTTGCCATCTACGACCAATATAAGCATATCATTCACCACCTGAATTTAACCGTCTACGAGAACATCGCCGAAGAAACAGACAACCTTCTTGAGATCTTTCCACAGTCTCATATTAGGAAAGCAATTAAATTGGACATCGACCGCATATTACGACTGCTAGACTCATTAAGAATTCACCACCGATATTCCCGTAGCATTAAGTTCTTGGGTACCGCTCTTAAATACGTAGCGGGTACTCCCGATTTCGATGACTTCAACCAGCTTCAAACTCGGACAGAATCCTTGATTGAAGCAAACGAGCAACAGATTTACATTAACAGCCAGCTCCAAGTTAAAATAAACCAGCTAACTGACACCGTAAACAAAATAATTAGTAGGTACAACGAAAAAACATGAACTCGATACTGGACACCTTTTTGATCTGATATCAGCAAGAAACAGAGCATTAATAGACGACATAGAATCAGCCCTGTATTCCGTCACTTTGGGTAAGATACAATTAATTAATCCATTGTTGTTAAATAGTGATGAGGTTAAGAACTTACTAACCACCGAGCACTCTACAGATATAACAATAAGCGATTTACTAACAGTGTCAAAATTGAAAATTTTACAAGACCATGAAAACATTTATTTCGTAATTAAATACCCAATTGTAAATCAGAATTGTAAGAAATTTAAAATTAAGCCGGTTGTAAAAGATTCCAAATCAATTATAATAGAGACTAGTCAAGTGTCAAAATGTAACAACGAATATCAACAGCTTCAGAATTGTAAAAATTCAGTATCAACCATATTTTGTCAATTATCAAATGTGAATAGCTCTTGTGTTTTAAACTTGTTAAGCCAACGACCTGCATCCTGCCAGACTATAACAGCTGACCACATCGACCCGGTGGAGGAAATTGACGAAGGCCTTGTCGTTATTAACGATAAATTGATTGAAGTTCGCGAAAAAAATTCCCTCCCAGTAATTTTGAACGGAACATTCTTAATAAAGTTTACAGAGAATGTAACCATTAATGGCACAACATACACGAACTGGCGGAAGATGGTGCGCTTGTATCCTGAGGCCATGCGCGCACAATTTCTGAACCTGACAAACCATACCACATTCTTGTCACTTCCATACCTGCACAACATCAACCAAAAGAATCTGCGACATATTGCATCATTGAGGGGATTTGTTGAAACGCAATCATCTCAATGGCTTATAGCTTACTCCGTTACAATTGCAATTTTGGTATTTGCCATATTAGCTTACATAATCAACAATCGCCGGAGGCGCAATGTTAGTATCGCAATACTGGACAGCGTTCTTCAGGAATCCGTGGACGTCTCCTCTTCTAGCGGGGGAATAGTTAACATACCGCAGTAGGCAATACCAAGTGAACCTGCAGTAGGCAATACCAAGTAAGCGCAGCACAAACAACAACAACTGAAACTAAATAATAAGCGCTGCTCAAGTAACGCAGACATAACAACGGAAGCGCATGCGAGCAGCAAAACAACATAAGCAGTCCAAAATCGTGGGAATCGCCGACTCAGCTATGAAGAGTCACGCGGCAGTCTACGTGAGGTGTTGGCAATTAGGGAGTTAGGTATTCAGGTGCAGACACCGAAACATTCAGTTGTATTAACTCGCTCGGTATTATCGGCTGCCCTTGCATAGCAAGGGAAATAAATAATTAAACCAGACTTACCGTGTTTGATTTACTGGCGCCCAACGTGGGGCCACGCGTATTTAATATTAAAGTATCGTGGCCGTGTGCCCGGACCCAGGGCAGTGTTCAAATAAAAAAAGGCCGTATAGCCAAAAGTGAACACGAACAAAAACTAAATTAAAGTGTTTGAATAAAAAAGGCCGTATAGCCAAAATTGAACACGAACAAAAACTAAATTAAAGTGTTTGAATAAAAAAGGCCGTATAGCCAAAAGTGAACACGAACAAAAACTAAATTAAAGTGTTTGAATAAAAAAAAGGCCGTATAGCCGTAGTTTGACCACTAACAGTGTTAAATCAAGGACATTTAGCTGAAGGCTTAAAACAAGGAAAGAATCATCAAATCATAAAATTAAAACAACAATCAACTCCCTCTCCACCTGGCTGACCAAAGGAACTGGAAGACGGGAATATTAATTAGAGTCTAGAGTAGCATGAACCTGTAAGTAGAGTGCTCCATATAATTAAGTTAGGAAAGATATAAAAGAAAGACCTCTTAGAAAAGTTATATTATAACATTATAACAAAGTGACTCGACATGGACGAAAATAGCATTCGAGCTTTAATGGGTGCCACTGTTCGGGCAGCAACAGAACAAACGAGACGAGAATTCCAATCGACAGTGGACGCATTGACAGCTAGGCTGACGCAGATAGAGAGACCGTCTCAGGTCGAAGAATACCAGGAGATATCTATTAACCCGACAGCCAGGAAGCGAAATATCAGCGCCACCCGCCAAGCCCTGAAATGGGGCGGACGCCAATCCCTAGCAAACTCGGAGAAATCCTGCATGTAGATATCTTTTCCACCGATCAGAAACACTATTTAACTTGTATCGACAAATTTTCGAAATTTGCCATAGTTCAGTCAATTCCCTCTAAGTCAATAGTCGATATAAAGGAACCCTTGATCCGCATTATGAATTTTTTTAAAAACACTCAGAATATTGTACGTGATAATGAAAAATCACTAAATTCTAACACAATAAAGTCGCTGCTAAAAGACCATTTTAATATTTCAATATTTACGACACCCCCGCACCATAGTACAACGAATGGACAGATAGAACGATTTCACGGAACTCTTTCAGAAATCAGTCGGTGTATCAAACTAAGCCAGGGACTAAATGACACGAACGATCTTATCCTACTCGCGACTTACAAATACAACAGGACAATACACTCCGTGACAGGACAACGGCCCATCGACATAATTCATTTCGCGTCATCAAAATATCTGCAAGAAATTAAAAGCAACCTTATAAAAGCACAGAACTCCGAACTTAGCTACCACAACAGAAATAGGCGAACGAAAATTTTTAAGCCCGGTGAAAAAGTTTTTATAAAAGCCAATAGGAGACTGGGTAACAAACTTACTAAACTTTACTCGGAAAAAGTAGTTGAAAAAGATTTAGGAACCAAGATAATTCTGCTTTGTCGATAGGTTCCTGATCCTGTTAGCGGCCGCAGTAGCGCGGTCGGCAATTTTAAATTACACTGGCTCTGTTTTTATACCTATATCGGATGGAGAGGTTGCCATCTACGACCAATATAAGCATATCATTCACCACCTGAATTTAACCGTCTACGAGAACATCGCCGAAGAAACAGACAACCTTCTTGAGATCTTTCCACAGTCTCATATTAGGAAAGCAATTAAATTGGACATCGACCGCATATTACGACTGCTAGACTCATTAAGAATTCACCACCGATATTCCCGTAGCATTAAGTTCTTGGGTACCGCTCTTAAATACGTAGCGGGTACTCCCGATTTCGATGACTTCAACCAGCTTCAAACTCGGACAGAATCCTTGATTGAAGCAAACGAGCAACAGATTTACATTAACAGCCAGCTCCAAGTTAAAATAAACCAGCTAACTGACACCGTAAACAAAATAATTAGTAGGTACAACGAAAAAACATGAACTCGATACTGGACACCTTTTTGATCTGATATCAGCAAGAAACAGAGCATTAATAGACGACATAGAATCAGCCCTGTATTCCGTCACTTTGGGTAAGATACAATTAATTAATCCATTGTTGTTAAATAGTGATGAGGTTAAGAACTTACTAACCACCGAGCACTCTACAGATATAACAATAAGCGATTTACTAACAGTGTCAAAATTGAAAATTTTACAAGACCATGAAAACATTTATTTCGTAATTAAATACCCAATTGTAAATCAGAATTGTAAGAAATTTAAAATTAAGCCGGTTGTAAAAGATTCCAAATCAATTATAATAGAGACTAGTCAAGTGTCAAAATGTAACAACGAATATCAACAGCTTCAGAATTGTAAAAATTCAGTATCAACCATATTTTGTCAATTATCAAATGTGAATAGCTCTTGTGTTTTAAACTTGTTAAGCCAACGACCTGCATCCTGCCAGACTATAACAGCTGACCACATCGACCCGGTGGAGGAAATTGACGAAGGCCTTGTCGTTATTAACGATAAATTGATTGAAGTTCGCGAAAAAAATTCCCTCCCAGTAATTTTGAACGGAACATTCTTAATAAAGTTTACAGAGAATGTAACCATTAATGGCACAACATACACGAACTGGCGGAAGATGGTGCGCTTGTATCCTGAGGCCATGCGCGCACAATTTCTGAACCTGACAAACCATACCACATTCTTGTCACTTCCATACCTGCACAACATCAACCAAAAGAATCTGCGACATATTGCATCATTGAGGGGATTTGTTGAAACGCAATCATCTCAATGGCTTATAGCTTACTCCGTTACAATTGCAATTTTGGTATTTGCCATATTAGCTTACATAATCAACAATCGCCGGAGGCGCAATGTTAGTATCGCAATACTGGACAGCGTTCTTCAGGAATCCGTGGACGTCTCCTCTTCTAGCGGGGGAATAGTTAACATACCGCAGTAGGCAATACCAAGTGAACCTGCAGTAGGCAATACCAAGTAAGCGCAGCACAAACAACAACAACTGAAACTAAATAATAAGCGCTGCTCAAGTAACGCAGACATAACAACGGAAGCGCATGCGAGCAGCAAAACAACATAAGCAGTCCAAAATCGTGGGAATCGCCGACTCAGCTATGAAGAGTCACGCGGCAGTCTACGTGAGGTGTTGGCAATTAGGGAGTTAGGTATTCAGGTGCAGACACCGAAACATTCAGTTGTATTAACTCGCTCGGCATTATCGGCTGCCCTTGCATAGCAAGGGAAATAAATAATTAAACCAGACTTACCGTGTTTGATTTACTTATATTTGAAAAGTGTATTAAAATAAATCAGAAAATGAAAAAAACAAAAAATAGTTGGTAAGAAAAGTGAATTGTGAAATATCATACCCAGTGCAGCCCAGAAGCAGTGCCTGGCCATGTTATGGAACATGTGCAGCCTGATTCCGAGCTTCTAAATCTTCATGGCGAATACCAGGCAGTTGTTGCGGGTTCTGCACGTTCAGAGGAAAAAGCAAGAAGGACGTTTTCGGTAAAGTTGACAGAATGATACGTTGATGGCAGTGCGTAAAAAAGAAAACCCGAGTATATGTAATATGAAAACTGGTTTTTATTGCCACATAGGCGTAAAGAGGCAATTGATAAAAATTGGCCACATGCTGGGTGACCACGTTTCCATACGTTTAGATATTAATATAGATGAATTACCTCTTTTTAAAAGTTCTAGGGCTCAACTGTGGAAAATATTAGGTAGAGTAGCTAATATTCACAACATTTCAATTATTACATTTGTAATTTATGTGGGTACTCGGAAGCCTAATTCACTCGTACATTACCTCCACCAGTTCTCTTCTGAAATGAAAGGTATTATGGAGAACGGTGTAGAAATATTAGGAGTGTTAGTTGAAGTTGAAATTAGATCCATTGTGTGCTAGGCTCCAGCGAGAGCATTTATTTGCGGCGTTCCTAGTCACGTTTCAGCTCATGGTTTTCCATGCTACTGTTGTGACGCCAAACTCTGTTGCTGAATCTCTGCTACCTGAGCCAGCCGCATCACCGTGCTCTCATGCGGGCGCTGCTCTCCCTTGTGCAGTTACTACTCAATCACCGTCTAATATTGTTGCGCTTATAACACCCCCTGAATCGTCTGTTAAAATCACTCCAGTTAATATGCAAAGTGTTAACAGAAGCCCTAGTTGGAATTTGGCAACCAAATCCAGTCGCTTCAAGCTCAAGCAAGCATGAGTTATTGGATCTAGCAACAACAATGAATTAAGTGTCGTTTCGAAAATGAGGTGGCTACATATTTCCTCCTTCTCGCCCAGTGTGACTACTGATAACATATTGGATTATGTCTCGAACCATGCAGCTACTGATAAGAAGTTCTCGGTTTGCTTTACGCTTATTAAGAAAGGTACTAAGGTTGACGATCTTTTGAGAGTCAACTTTTAGCTTGGCGTATCTGAGTGGTGCTACATTAAGCTTTTGAATGCAGATATTTGGCCTGCGAATGTAAAAATCCGACCTTTCCAGTTTTATCCCAGCAAGAATCGTAAATGAGTATCCTCATCTCCAAACTCGTGCAAAAAATTTAAATATTTATTTTCATAATGCGTCTGGTATAAGAACAAAGTCTAAGTTGTTATATGATTTGAGTGCAGAATTGGAATACGACGTCTTTGTGATTATTGAGACCTGGCTAAATAAATACTTCTGTGACGGCGAATTCTTTAATTCTGAGCTTTATAACGTGTACCGGAAAGACCGCGATTCCTCCAAAACAGGACTTCTCAGGGATGGTAGTATTATTATTGCAGTTCAGCGGAAATTGCGGTCATCATTTCAGCAGCTGGGAAATCACGACTTGCTTCTCGACCAACTCTGCGTTTCTATTCATAGGACCTCAAAACTTTTTATTTGTGCTTCTTACATCCCTCCTTCTAGTGGGGATATTCCTTACAAATCGCACTAATGGTAACTTTTGCATTCTTGGCGATTATAACCTAGGCAATATTACATGGACTAATATGCATGATAGCTTAACTTTGATTCCAACAAATATCAATAGCGTTTCTGAATTTTATCTGGTTGATAGCTTTTTAAGTCTTAATTTTATGCTGATAAATAATTTTATTTTGCGTGAATGCCTTGAACCTCTGTCGGACCAGAGCTTGCACCATATCCCGCTTGTTCTGCAATTGGAATTTTCTGATTTTAAACCGATCCATCCTGGCAGTCAATCCACCAATTTTTGTTTTAGAAATTCTAATTTTAAAGCCGTCAATGTTGAAATATCCCTGACTTATTGGGATTCGGTATTTTCAGGGGTCGAATTGACGTCTGCTTATATTTTATTCCATTAGTTATATTTGATAATAACATGATTATTTTTGAGGTTTGTAATCGAATGATTTTATTCTAGGATGTTCGCGTTAACAGTAACCAAAATCGTATGATCTTATATATAGAAGAAATACATACATATGTACATATACAAGGGTTGAAGATGTATACAAAACAAGGTTGCATTTTGGTGCAGTACGAAATGGGATGTAGAGATGCTTTTATTCCTCATCATACCGCCAGCCCTGAACCACAGCTTCAGTCAGACATTTGTGACAAGGCGATCTTCGTGATCGGTCGTTTATAGATACCCTTTTCGGTGCGTATTGTGACAACTCGCACGCGCCCGTCGAGGCCGAGATGAACTTCGTCAACCCTTCCCAGCATCCACCTTGTAGGAGGAACGTTGGGATCCTTGACCACTACGAGGTTTCCAGGTTCAATGTTAGGTTGCTAGGTAGTCCATTTAGTGCGAGGTTGTAGGAAGGTAATGTACTCCACACTCCAGCGTTTCCAAAACCCTTGTGCCATGTTGCGAATATGATTCCAAGAGGATTTTAAGAATACCTTAGCTGATATTGTAGATTCCGGCACTGCAGTTAGTGGCTCTCCAATCAAAAAATGTGATGGTGTCAGTGGATTTAAGTCTGCGTCTGAAACGCTGAAAAGGGGTCTGCTACTCAGGATGGCTTCAATCTGCGTCAACAAAGTATATAGCTCCTCGAATCAAAGCAGGATGTCACCTATCACTCGTCGTAGATGCTGCTTAATTGACTCTGACGTGGAGATATCTTCTGTGTAGTTCTTCGATGATCAGTCTGCTTACATGATGCTTCGGAAGAATGATGGGGTGTTTCATATTGTACGATAGCATAGCACGATCAATGCGGCAACCCACACGAAGAACACCCGCAGAATCGACAAATGGTGTCAGCTGCATTAGTTTATCCCTCTTCTTGGAATAGGTTTTCAACCGCTGAAACGTATCTGTAAACGAGTCATGTTAAATAGCACTAAATAGTTCACAGCGTGCTTGTTCTAGTTCTTTGTGCTCTAAATAAGCAGTATGAATGTTGCGATTATGCTTAAGTCGCGATATGAATCGCAAAACGTATGCGATGACATTGATTATTCGTTGGAATAATAATACTTTAAGCGCATAGTCGATAAGTATTGTTGACACTCTTTCACCAGTTATCGTACGTAGTACGACCTTGCGATGATCCAAGACATCATCTGGAAATTCACATCTTTCGGTTGACGTATGATAAGGCCAGAAGGAATCTGTCTTCCTCAGCCAGTCTGGGTCTGTCCACCACAGCCTATGGTGAAGAAGTTGTTCAGGAGTTAAACCACCGGATGCACAATCCGCTAGGTTTTCCTTTGTGTCTATATAGTTCCATTTGCTTCTTGATAAGCAATCAAGAATCTCTTCCGTTCTGTTTCCGATTAACATTTTCCAATTGCGAGGTGGAGATGATAGCCAATGAACGACAACTTGAGAATCTGTCCAGGCGTAGATTATTGCATCTGCGATGTTGAGTGAGACTTTACTCGAATTGAATAAGCTTGTTAAAAAAAGCGCTGCACAAAGTTCTAGGCGCGGTATAGACATTGCCTTGAGTGGTGCTACTCTTATCTTTGAAGCAACCATCGAAACCGACCGTATACCTTGCTCAGTGGATGCACTATAGACCACAGCAGCATAGGCCGACGCTGATGCGTCACAGAAACAATGAATTTAAAATTTCTTTGCTGTATTCAAAATATATCTTGGAATAGAGATCGCTTCTAAACAATGCAATGTTTCACGTATTTGTCGCAAGCGCTGCTTATCCTTTTCTGGTTGGGGATTCCAATAAAGACCCAGTATTTTGATGTAGTCTGATCCGTCATCTATATGTTTCGAAGACACTTCCCAGTCTTCTGCAGGAACCGTCTGCAAAACTGAAGTGGAATTGGAACTCCATTTACGGAGCTGAAAACCGCCAGACTCGAGCAAATTAACTAATTCCGCTTTGAGATTAAAAACGTCTTCTATGGAATCGCCGCCAGCCATTACATCATCCACATATATGTATGTTATTACAGATGACGTTAGCTGCATGCGGAAATTTCCTGATGTTGTCCTTGGCGAGTTGTTGTAAAACACGAACCGAAAGGAAGGGCGCTGACGCCGTTCCGTATGTGACTGTACAAAGTGTGTAGTGCTTGATGAACTCATCTGGTGACTCTCTCCAGACAATACGCTGATAATTGTGGTGTATAGGCGATACCCAGATCTGTCTGAACATATTTGTGATGTCGGCGACGAAAACGTATTTGAATTGATGAAAATGTAAAGAAACCCCAAACAAATCGCGCTGTATTGGTGGATCAACCCAGAGTTGATCATTCAGCGATTTACCAATTGCATCTTGATGTGAACCATCGAACACCACGCGCAGCTTCGTTGTTGAGCTCCCGGGCTTTGAAATGGCATGGTGCGGAAGGTAACGGGTGTTTTTTTTAGGGGTATAGAACTTCGAATTGAAATAAAACACAAGAAAATCGTTTTAAGGTCCATCAATTTGGCTTTATTGGAAGGATAATTTTATGCCATTAATGTTTAAATATGATTTCGGGCATGTGGCCGCCGCGGCTGGCTCGAATAAAGCCAATTATACAGGTCCAATTTTCAACCACTTTTTCGAGCATATGGGGCCGTATGTCGGCAATAACGCCACGAATGTTGGCTTCCAATTCCCCTAACGTTTCTGGTTTGTTGGTGTAGACGAGCGACTTCACATATCCCCAAAGAAAATAATCCAATGGTGTCAAATCACACGATCTTGGTGGCCAATTGACAGGTCCATTCCGCGAAATTATGCGCTCAGCGAATGTTTCCTTCAATAAATCGATTGTGACGTGCGCTGTGTGGCATGTAGCGCCGTCTTGTTGGAACCACAACTCATCCACATTCATGCCATCCAATTCGGGAACAAAATAGTCGGTTATCATGGCTCTATACCGGTCTCCATTAACGGTAACTGCCTCTTCAGCATTATTGCGGAAGAAGTATGGCCCAATGACTCCACCAGCCCATAGAGCACACCAAACAGTCAGTTTTTGTGGATGTAATGGCGTTTCAAGGGTCTCATGTGGATTCTCTTCACTCCAAATGCGGCAATTTTGCTTGTTGACGTAGCCATTCAACCAAAAATGAGCCTCATCACTGAACACTGAACTCACGGTAAACTTCGCGAACTGAACCATTATTTTCGAAATAAATTTGCACGATTTGCAAGCGTTGTTCTTTTGTCAACCTGTTCATGATGAAATGGCAAACCAAACTGAACATAAATGACATTAGAGTTGCCACATTTGACCACAAAATGCCAGTTTTATCTCTATTCGAAAAACAAACCTCTAAAAAAAACACCCTTTAGTAGTGAGGTGTTTTGTCGATGTGCTCTGATGGTATCTCCTGCATGTGACCCAACGATACGTATTCCCTCATAAATTTGCACTACTCTTGTTGTAATTGCTTGTTGTTGTGAAAACGTCGCTCCATGCTGTTCAACCTCTGAACAGCTCCTTGTACCGTGTTTATGAACGTCACATCCTTCTCCTTAAATGGCAATTCTACAACATATTTGCCATCCGTAGAACGCGTATGCGTTTCTCAAAAATGAAGCTTGGCAGGATCATCATGATTTGATTGTTGACTAACTGGCTTGCATTCGTCCAGTTCTAAAAATCTCGTAAGAAGCTTGTCCACGTTAATTGTGACAGCGTATGATGAAATTGCGTCTCTCCCGACCACAACGTCTACTTGACCGGAGAGTATCCATCCAAAAATCGAATTGATTGCAAACAAGTTTGTCTTTTCGATTTGAATTTTGCCATCGGTGATGATATCCCAAGCAATATCTGCGCCAAGTAGCAAATCGATTGGTGCACTCTGATGAAAGTTGGAGTCTGCCAGCTTAAGTGACGCGATCTTTTTCCACGGTATGGTGCAAATACTATGCTTTGGGATGTCTGCGGTAATACGTTGGAGTATGTACGCACAAACCGAAACGTTAGACTCGTCTATTTGAGAGCTGATGATCAAATTCACGCTGCCCCTTGTGATACCTGCCTCTGAAGATGAAATGCCTTTGATGTAAAGCCTCGCCTTTGAACGTGGTACACCAATGCGTTGAGTACAGGCTTCCGAAATAAACGATACTTGCGAGCCAGTGTCTATCAAAGCACGTAACTTATGAATTTGCCCAGAAGCATCTCTCACTAATACCACTGCAGTAGGAAGTACAACCTGCATGCTGTGTACGCCCTGTAATGCATGATGACTTGCAAGTGCATCATCCGGAGTGCTCTGCAATGATATGTAATTACTATTTATAGGATATGTATTGTTACCTAAAATATATTTCGATTCCTTTTCAGTATACTCGTGTAGAAGTGTATGATGTTTTGCATGGCATGTGCGACAGCTGAAGTTGGATTTACAATCCTTAACTCGATGCTCTATTCTGAGGCAATTGAAACAAATAGACTTCAATTTTATTTGCTTTCGGCGATCTGATATAGACGCTGCCATAAACTCTGTGCACTTTGCGATGTTATGTTGCCCATTACAAAATGCGCACGATGAACCAGATGTTGTTGCTGTAACATGCGAACGCACCGATGTATTACGCACCTTTGCGCCTGCTGTGTGTCACTCATTTGATTCCAAATGAATAAAACGAGCGACGAGAAACTTCAAAAATTCTTAATTTTCCGTAAAATTTTTGGATTTGTAGTTGTTGTAGTTGGCAGTTTCATAAAACCTTTGATGAACGACCTTGCTACCAAATGTGGCCGTTGCTGAAGTTTATTCCATGCCTCCGCATAAGTCTCATTCGTAACTGGTATGTTTTTTATTAAATCTGCTGCTTCACCACCCAAAAATGAAGATAAGTAGTAAAATTTCTGTGTATTCGACAAATTTGCCTTAGAATCTACTGCGCCTTTGAATATATCGCTAAATATTTTCCATGCGCTGTATTCACCCGAAAATGTCGGTACTGTCATTTTCGGCAACACTACGTCATTATGTTGCAACACTAGATTTTGTAGCCCTAATTGTAGTTCGATCGCTATTTGCGGCGTTTGCTGCCTACTCGCTGTTTCTTGCTTCTGCCGCAGATGTATTGTTATACGGGCTTGTATGTATCTCTCTTCATATTGCGCAAATGATGGCACAGCATTTTCGTCTTCTAAACTCTCTTCCAATCCGCTTATTTGATTTTCAATCAAATTCAACTGCTTCCATGCTTCATTCAAATTGGAAATTCGCACTTCCAATTCTGCCACAGGTGTTGTATCATCCATTTCGCTTGAAAAATTATATTTTAGTTGATTTTTCAACGCCGTAAGAGACATCGCTAATTTATGTATTTACGCCTCTTATTGCAACTCGTATAAAAGGAAAAATTTTATCTTTTAAAATGTTATACTTCAAAATGTGTTCACTTAACACTTTGCAAGTTCGTGGTTCTAAAATTCGGAACAAAGGACCAAAATTATTTGATAATAACGTGGTTATTTCTGAGGTTTGTAATCGAATGTTTTCATTCTAGAATGTTCGCGTTAACAGTAACCAAAATCGTACGATCTTATATATAGAAGAAATACATATGTATGTACATATACAAGGGTTGAAGATGTATACAAAACAAGGTTGCATTTTGGTGCAGTACAAAATGGGATGTAGAGATGCTTTTATTCCTCATCAAGTTAAAACGAGGTGCTACAATTTTATTTTTTAAATTCAAACTAACAAGTTTCGAAATTCATAGGGAAGAATAACTGCGTCATTCTAGTGAGTTTAAAGTACTTAGTAAAAATCTCCATAAAAACTATATTCAGAAGTTTGAATCTGACATCAAATTTAATCCTTAGTCCTTTTGGCGATATATTAATTCCATGGAGTCTTGCATGCATATATTTATGTCTGGGAGGTCTACCGTAACAAATCTCGCATCTGTCTGTTTGCTTTTCATAAACAAGTCCAATTTGATGCAGTCTACACGGACTTTTCCAAAGCCTTCGACAAAGTAAGTCATTCTATTTTAGTTTTCAAATAAGCAAGTCTGGGCTTTCATTCAGTTTTTCTTTCGTGGTTAAAATCATATCTCTCTTCACGCATTTGTATTGTCGTGGTAGATAATGTTTCCTCCCGTCCATTTATTGCATCCTCTGGCATTCCCCAGGGGATCATTTCAGGTCCCCTTCTATTAATTATTCATTATATATTATATCATATTACTTTAAGCACTGTAAATTTCTACTGTATACTTGAAAGTATTCGCGCCTATTTCAAATAATTTAGATTCGCTTAAGATCCAGTCGGATCTTGATAATCTTGCTTTCTGGTGTAAGAAAAACCAACTACATCAAAATTTAAAAAAAATTTTGCATGTGTCATTTGCCAAATCTCGCTCATTTATTTCTACGTTATATTACATTAGTGGCACTCAGTTAGGTACAGTGGGTGAAATATGCGATCTCGGTGTGGTTTTTGAATACGCTGTTTTCATTTGGAGGCCATACTTTAACCGCCATATAATGAGACTCGAAAGAATTCAAAAAATCGTTTGTCTGGTTTGCTCTACGCTCCTCGCGTTTTAATGACCCTTTTCCTTATTATAGTGTCAACTAATAAACTTAAAATCCCTAAACTCTAGAAGAACTATAACATTTGTCTTTTTACTTTTTATTGTTTGACCATTTCCCTATTTATTTTAAATATTTTTGAGCTTTAAGGCCGATTGGTTTATTGGAAATTATTAGGAAAAAACAACAAGCGGTAGAAGTTATAGTACTATTTCGGAAATCACCACATTTCCTCATCAGACTTCTTTCTTCTTGGCTTCTGCCGGAGTCGAACCCGCAACAACATGCGCAACACTTAAGCCGGCAGCTAAACGCATTCAGCTAAGCTAACGCAGTGTGCTTGTGTTTGACATTATAAGTGGTGCGATATCCGGCCCTTTATTTTAGAACGCATTCATTTTAATATCCCTTCAGGAAGCCTTCGTAATCACCAAACTTTTTCATAGAACGAGCTAGAACGTTGTATGCTGCGAATTCTCCTATTTTGAGAACTCTAACTGAATATATATGGGGTGCAATGGGGTACAGTGGTGCTTCTGGGTATGCAGATACAGTTGCGCGGCTGTACTCAATCCCTACTCTTACGTCCACGTTCGTGCACCCTGGGCAACGTGAGCAACCCATGTGCGAGATATGGTAACCAATCCGTGTGGAGCCATGGGTCACGGCTAATAGAGAGGGAGCTTTAGTGGAGCCACTCCGACATATTCGGTTTAAGGGTCCACTAAAGTCCACAGCGTCTGTTCACCAGGAGGTGCGGCTGCAAGCGGGCGTCTGTCTTGGAGCAAGCGGCTCGCTATATAAACGAATTTAAAATTTCAACCCCCAGCAATGGGTTGTGCGCAGGGCTTGGAACCCGCCACGTAAAAAACAACTTTCAATGAAAAGCAAAGCAAAGCCTCGAACAGGACCCCCCTTTTTAAATGACGACCACGGCAAACGTTTTAAGTACCATGATTTGAGGGCATGCACCTGGAATGTCCGAACTCTTAATTGGGAAGGTGCCTCTGCCCGGCTGGTAGATGTCCTCGGTAGAGCGAAGGCTGACATCACCGCCATCCAAGAAATGCGATGGACGGGGCAAGGGAGGAAAACGGTAGGCCCTTGCGACGTATACTACAGCTGCAATGTAAAGGAGCGCAAATTTGGTGTCGGATTTGTGGTGGGAGAGAGATTTCGCCGTAAAGTACTGTCGTTCACTCCGGTGGACGAACGTCTAGCCACAATCCGCATAAAGGGGAGATTCTTCAACATCTCCCTGATTTGCCATGCCCGACGGAAGAGAAGGACGATGGGACCAAAGATTGCTTCTACGAACTCCTGGAGCGCACGTTCGAACGCTGCCCCCAACACGATATAAAAATCGTGCTAGGCGAGTTTAATGCCAAGGTGGGTAAGGAGGGCATCTTGGGTTCCACAGTCGGAAAATTCAGTCTCCACGAGGAAACGTCTGATAACGGATTGAGACCGATCGACTTTGCCGAGGCCCGGTTCCATCATAGGAGGATACATCAGGCTACGTGGCTGTCTCCAGATGGCAAGACACGAAACCAAATCGACCATGTTGTGATAGACGGAAGGCACGCTTCCAGTGTCCTAGATGTGCGCACGATCCGAGGAGCCAACATCGACTCGGACCATTATATTATCGCAGCCAAGATACGCACGCGCCTCTGTACGTCAAAAAGCGTGCGGAAAGGCACACAAGGAAAGCTCGACGTCGGAAAGTTGCAATCACAACAGACAGCCACGCACTTCGCTACTCGACTCGCACTCCTGCTCTCTGAGAGCTCTTATCAACACAGCGATATTTCAGAGCAATGGAACCACATCTCTTGCTCTTTACGTACCGCCGCTGAACAATCTATTGGTTTCCAGCGAGCCCGGAAAAATGACTGGAATGTCGCGTTGCCACGGAACGGAAAGATGCTGCCTACAGGGCCACGGTGCGATCGGGCGCAACGCGAGCCTTGCGGGAGAGATGTCGTGAGTTGAAAAAGGAAGCGAGACGCATTTCTAAAGAGAAGAAGAGAAAGGCCGAAATGCGTAAGTGCGAAGAGCTTGACATGTTGGCCGACAGGAAAAGTGCCCGAAAATTCTTTCAGAAAGTACGACGGCTAACAGAAGGTTTTAAGACCGGGGCGAATTCCTGTAAGAACGACAACGGCGACCTGGTAACTGACGTTCAGAATATACTTAGTTAGTGGTCTTGGAGAAGATGAAGATCCCGAAACCCCAATCAATGACGACGGAATTCATGTTCCGTTACCCGACTGCGATGAAATCCGTATAGCAATAGCACGGCTCAAGAACAACAAAGCGCCCGGAGTTGACGGGCTGCCAGCTGAGTTATTCAAATACGGTGGAGAAGAGTTGGTAAAGCGCATACACCAGCTTATCTGTAGAGCATGGTCGGACGAATGCATGCCTACTGATTGGAATCTAAGTGTACTTTGCCTAATCCATAAGAAGGGTGATACTGCAATTCGCGCCAACTATCGTGGTATCAGCCTTCTTAACATTGCATATAAGGTTCTGTCGAGCGTATTGTGTGTAAAGCCCACCGTCAATGAACTGATTGGACCTTATCAGTGTGGCTTTAGACCTGGTAAATCTACTATCGACCAGATATTCACAGTGCGCCAGATCTTGGAAAAGACCCAAGAAAGAAGAATCGACACGCACCACCTTTTTGTCGACTTCAAAGCCGATTTCTAAAGCACAAAAAGACGTTGCCTTTATGCCGCAATCTCTGAATTTGGTATCCCCGCAAAACTTATACGGATATGTAAAATGACTTTGAGCAACACCACCTCCAAACGAGGTTTCAGACAGGGTGACTCTTTGTCGTGTGACTTTTTTAACCTTATGCTGGAGAAGATAATTCAAGCCGCAGAACTAAATCGGTCAGGCACTATCTTTTATAAGAGTATGCAGCTGTTGGCGTACGCCGATGGCATTGACATCATCGGCCTTAACAACCTCGCATTTAGTTCTGCCTTCTCCAAACTGGATAGAGAAGCAAAGCGAATGGCTCTGGAGGTAATCGAGGGCAAGACGAAGTATCTCCTGTCATCAAATAAATAGTCGGCACATTCACGACTGGGATCAAACATCACTGTTGACAGTTATAACTTTGAAAAAGAAGAAGACTTCGTTTACTTAGGAACCAGCATTAACATCAATATTAATGGCAGCCTCGAAATCGAAAGGAGGATCACACTTGCCAACAAGTGCTACTTCGGACTGAGTAGGCAACTGAGCAGTAAAGTCCTCTCTCGACGGACAAAATTACGCTCTATAAGTCTCTCATTATGCCCGTCCTGATGTATGGCGCAGAAGCATGGACGATGAAGATATCTGATGAGAAGGCTCTGGGAGTGTTCGAGAGAAAGATGCTCCGAAAGATTTATGGACCTTTACGCCTTTGCGATGGCGAATACCGGAGAAGATGGAACGATGAGCTGTACGAGCTTTATAACGACATAGATATAGTGCAGCGAATTAAGATTTAGCGGCTTCGCTGGCTTGGTCATGTCGTTCGAATGGATGAAAGCGCCCCAGCTCTGAAAATATTCGACGCGGTACCCGCCGGTGGTACCAGAGGAAAAGGGAGGCCTCCTCTGCGTTGGAAAGACCAGGCGGTAAAGGACTTGGGTATGCTTGGTATTTCCAACTGGCGCCAGTTAGCGAAAAAGAGAAATAACTGGCGTGCTGTGCTAAGCTCGGCCAAAATCGCATAGGCGGTTATCGAGCCAATGAAAAAAGAAGATATCAGACGATGACTTTTCAAATAGAAAATATTTAGAACATCATCTGCGTCATTTACGAGAGCTGAAAAACCCCTTGGAAGAAATTGGTATAAAAATGATAAGTCAGGTGACGATAGATAGTATACATCTACTTGACTTGGGTGTAACGCGAAAATTTTTATTACGAGTTGTTACGTACGGCTTCCGGGGACACCGGCCTTCCGCGCATCCGCGCGCTGTCTCTGCCACTCTTTGGCAATATCCTCTTTCCTCCTCATGCTTGGTCCGCCACTGGGTACGCTTGATTTTAGCACGAGCTAGCTCGTCGGACTGTGGGTCGTTGTGACCACCAATACATGCGACCGCACCATACAAAAATTCGTACCCATGCTTGCTTGACGGGGACACCACACCTACCCCCTCACACTGCCGCACGCGTCGCGCCTGAGCCTTTAAAACTTTCCTGCCACTGATGTTGTGTGGCTAGCGACCGTCTCCCCTCCCAACCGTGATCGCTGGTGGCTAGATTAGCTAGCGATCCCAGGCTCGCACCCGCGTGCTACTTACCCCCTTGTTCTAAGTACCCCTCACATGTCACACCCGGAATCAAACGCCACCTCTTAATTCAATTAACAGTCCATTCTCTTATTTATTAATATCGCTTAAGGGTATACATCTTCCTTATATCTACGCTGACAGACATCCTACCTAAGTAGCTGAATTAGTCTCACAATATTTTCGTACAAATGAAATAATAATGAAAAAAATCATCGCCCAATCTCACTTGGTTTCACCTACAGCAATGTTTCTGCTCGATTCGGAGGATATTACAACAAACTGGTTCGGAGACCGTAGGGATTTAAGGCGGTGAACTCGCCCCCGTAGCCCGCTACCTACCAACTACAAGACGTCTTGCGCGGCTTGCGCGAGTTAATGACGTCATTACAAGGCACAACGTTTCCACAACCAAAACATGCATTATCAAGAAATGCATTATCAACACGTAAACAACAGGTAAACATGCATTACCGAGAAATGCATTATCAACACGTAAACAACAGATAAACATGCATTACCGAGAAATGCATGTAAACAACAAACAACTGACCTGCACATAAGCAACGGACAATCATTGGAACAATAGAAATGCACTATCACTACAAACAATAGATATCTACACTCGTAAACAACAAACAACTGACAATGGAATAATCCACTACGATAACTACCACCACATCTCAATAGTATAAATAGAACTAAGAATTCAAAATGTAAGACAGTTTTTAGAAGATCAATAAAGAGCACGCATTTCGGCGTAGCGATAAAAGATATTTTTTTAACTCATATCGTGCGAACGATATTAACTGGGGGCTCAACCGGTCTAAACTCTTGACTACAGCCAAATATCCTCGAAACTACAGGATAATAAAATAAGAAATTCCACGGCTTTGAAGAAAAGCACAAAACCAGTCTCTGAAAAAAGTGAGATATAATAAGTTTATCCAGTCGCGTAAAAAGGCAAACCTTGAAATAGCAGGCAGCCTAAACCGAAAAAAAAAAGTGAAAAGTGAAATAAAAGATTCCTGATTTTAAAGAGAATCCTTCACCCTGGACTCACGCGATAAACGCCAACAAATTTTCAACTCTCTGCGCCCAATACCACAAGACGATACAATGGCTCAGGACATCGCAACTCTACGAGCACAGGTAGAACTCCTCACACAGGCTCTAAACAATACACAATTAAAAGTAAATACCCTGGAAGCACAACAAACCCAGACTTTCACTACGACAGATCAACATGTAGAATGTACACCAAACATCACGGATCAATCGCAAATAAACTTGGAAATATTCAAAACGTTACCCAACTTCACAGGCGATAGGAATCAATATAGATCATGGAGGAAACGTGCTTGGATACACATGGAGAATATAAGGGAATACACTACAACACCCACATACTACACGGCACTCTCGATTGTACACTCAAAAATTCAAGGAGAGGCAGCAGATATTCTAATCAACCACGATACAAAGTTCAATTTTTATTCAATAATTAACCGCCTCGATTACACTTATGCGGACCAGAGACCTCTATATGTCTTACTGGAAGAAATGAAGAAAATAACGCAAGGTAAACGGACATTAGCAGAATTCCATTGTGAAGTCAACAAGGCATTAAACCTCGCACTCACGAAAATCGAGATGGAGAACTCAACATCCCCTTCTGATATGCAACAATATGCGAATCAGGAAGCCGTCAGGACATTTATTCTCGGATTAAACAGCAAGTATACCAGCGGCACCCTCTATAGCCACAACCCAAGAGATTTAGAGACCGCCTACGCTATCGCAAGCACAATATATCACGATAACGTGAACTCACAATTCGATGTTCCGCAATACCATCACCTTAGACCGAACAATACACCGCAGCATCAACCTCCTCAGAACAGAAGATATCACGAGGACCCACGAAGATACAGACCAGACGTGCGAGTGCAATATACACAAAATGCACCCAGGCAACAGCAACAACCAATGGAAGTAGATCAATCACACCAATACATGAGATCTACAAACTTCAACGGAAACCATCCTGCACCCCCACAAAACAGCTATAACCGCCAAAACCAAGGGCTACCTCCAAATAACCCATTCAGAGGAGAACCACAGAAGAGAGAACGAAATCCTTCATCTCGCAACTTCAACACACAACAGAAGGTACAGCGGGTAAACCAAACACGCGACGAAGAACTGCAATCGCTTGCACCAGAACATAACGATGATGATGAATACGAGACCGGCAGTGCTTTTTTAGGCGTATGAACGATTTGCCGTGTCTGCAACGCCACTGCAGGGATACAGGCAAAACTATAAACATCCTCATCGACACTGGAGCAACAAATAACTATATAAGTACAAAATGCAATATCGGTAAGCCTATTCAAATTAAACCTGTAAAAGTAAAAACTCTTCATGGTCACTCAATAACCAAATCAAAAAAAATAATAACATTATTAGAACATAATCTCACATTTTTTGAAACAGATGCATTAGAAGAATTTGATATGCTTCTGGGCGAACAGGGGCTCAGAGCAATCAAAGCAGAGGTCAACCTTTTCGAGTACAAGCTCAGTTATAAATATAGGGCCAAGAAAGAAAGTGACTCTGTACAGAGAATAAATTATACAATTAATAATGAAAAATTCAGGGCGGAAATCGCCGAAATAATGCAAAAAAATGAAAGTACTAGCGCCATACTACCATTTACTACCACGATACAAGCCACCATTAGGACGAATTCCGAAGATCCTATTTGGACAAAGCAATATCCGTACCCTATGTCGGATAATGAGTTTATTAACAAAGAAATTAACAAACTTTTAAAAAATGAAATAATTCAACCCAGCAAAAGTCCGTACAACTCTCCCATTTGGACAGTCGCTAAAAAAGGTACCGATGAACAAGGGAAACCTAAGCGCAGAATGGTCGTAGACTTTCAGAAGCTAAACGCTCAAACTATCACAGATAGATACCCCATACCTGATGTGGCTATGACCATACAGAATTTAGGTAATGCAAAGGTATTTACTACTTTAGATTTAGAGTCTGGCTTCCATCAGATCCTTATTAATGAATCTGACAGAGAAAAAACGGCCTTTAGTGTAAATGGAGCTAAGTACGAATTCCTTCGTATGCCGTTCGGCCTGAAAAATGCCCCATCCATTTTTCAAAGATGCGTGGACGATATTCTTAGACCATATATCGGGAAGTTCGCTTACGTTTATATAGACGATGTTCTCATTTATTCTTCCTTTCCGAAGAACATATCGAACATATCCGCATAATTATAAACGCACTTCACCAAGCCAACATGAAGATTTCGAATGAGAAATCACACTTCTTTCATGACTCTGTAGAATACTTAGGACACATAATAAAATATAACCGGATAACTGTTGACCCTATAAAAATACAAACTATTAAAGATTTTCCTATTCCCAAATCGCTGAGGGAACTCAGATCCTTTCTAGGTCTCGCCAGTTATTATTATTTATACAAAATTTTGCAGCCATCGTCAAGCCACTCACTACGTTCCTCAGAGGAGACAACGGTGGCATATCAAAAAATCAAAGTGCAAAAATAAAAATCTCCTTAGACGAACCTGCACTAGAAGCACTAAACAAAATAAAAGAAGAACTGCAAACCCAGGTTGAACTCTTCCAACCAAATTTTGATAAACCTTTTGAATTAACCACGGACGCTAGCAATTACGCTATAGGAGCTGTATTATCCCAAAATAAAAAACCCATATCATTTATTTCACGAACACTCAGCCAAACAGAACAGAATTACTCTACAAATGAGAAAGAGTTACTCGCAATTGTGTGGGCATTACAGAAACTCCGCAACTACTTATATGGTATAGCGGATTTGACTATTTACACTGACCATCAATCTTTAATCTTCTCCATATCGGAAAAAAACCCCAATACAAAATTAAAAAGATGGAAGAATTTCATCGAAGAATACGGCGCAAAACTTGTTTACAAACCTGGACACCAGAACGTTGTCGCTGATGCACTTTCTCACCAGCAAATAAACAACACATCAAATTCGGATGACTCCCAACATTCGGCAAAAAGCTCACCAACACAAAAACTCAAACGAGTAAAGCAACCATTAAACTGCTTTAAAAATCAAATTGTTATAAAACAATCAGATGCGAACCTAATCGAAATATCATCACAAAATATTTTTTCTAACAGTCGACATACACTTTTCTTTAACACCAAAGCTGAATTACTGGACAGACTAAAAAATATAATTAGACCAAAGGTAACTAACGCTCTTCAAATAGACGAGCAAATATTATTTTACGTCGAAAACGACATTTTTGACACATTTCCGACCGTATCAATCGTATTAGCCCAAAAAATGGTAGACGACATCACCGAAACCGAACAACAAAAACAAATCATACAAGACACACACAGACGTGCTCACAGAAATTATAAAAATAACGCGCAGGAAATTTCACTCAGATATTACTGGCCGAACATCCGTGACGCTTGTAAAAAAGAAGTACAAGACTGCGAAATATGTCTTACCAACAAGTATGAACGCCGACCAAATAAACAACCAATAGGTTCAGCACCAATACCAAACAAGATAGGCGAATGCATACACTTAGACTTATTTTATATGAGCAATAACATATACATTAGCTCAACCGACAAATATTCAAAATTTTGCCATTTGAGACAAATACCCTCAAAGAAAGATACATACAAATACGTTGACGAGATTCTCTCACAAATATACCCAAACGCAAAGTTTGTAATGACTGATAACGAGTCAACACTCACTAGCATATGTGCACAACAAATTTACAAACGACTACAAATAACACACACCAAAACTCCTGCCTTTCATTCTACAACAAACGGGCAAGTCGAACGTACGCATAGCACGATAATCGAACTCGCGAAAGTCTTGGCACACCAACACAGTTCAGCACCTGACGAACAGATATACGAAGCAGTCCGACAATACAATAAGACAATCCATTCAGTGACCAACGAGAAACCCGAGGACGTGTTCTTCAACCAAAAGGGGTATCCTGGCATCAAAGAGCGCCTTCAACAAAACCAAGACAGAGTCTTACGATACCACAACCACAATCGCAAACAGCTGAATTACAAACAAGGTGATGTTATATACTCCAAGACGCATAGACGGAACAAAAACGTAAAAACATACGCAAAACATATAGTTAAAGAAGACAACGGAAAAACGATAACAACAAATAAAGGACTCATTATACATAAGGACAACATCAGAGTGAAGGCATGTACGGAGTAGTTTTTATCTTACTTTTCCCTATCGCATTTAGCGATAATATAATAGACTTAACCAATAGAAAATATGTACTAGTGGAAACAGATCCTGTTTACATTTATCAGAATACAGCTTTCCTGTATCACATATCTAATCTTTCAAAAATACTCGCGCCTTACGAAAGTGTAATGAAATCTACATATAATTTAGAAAACTACCCTGAGACTCAAATTTTAGTGAACAGAATTGAAACTTTAAAAAATCAACTCATACCAAATATCTACAGACCAAAGAGATCACTTAACTTCCTTGGTTCCATCCTTAAATTCATCACTGGCACACCAGACCACAATGACCTTATAGAAATTAAAACGTCACTTAATATGCTAATAGAAAATAACAATAAGCAAAAAACAATTAACTCACAGTTCGAAAGAATACTCGAAACTCTTGATCCCAAAACAATTAGCGAAAATATTGTTATATCAGAAGTCTATAATGAACTTCAATCAATTGCGAACACTATTAATTTTGCGAAAAATAATAATTTTTATTCTGGCACATTAAATTTGAAAGATGTGTATGAGTTAATAAACCATGAACAGTTGGATCTTCCAATAATCAATATATTAGAATATGCGGACATTCATGTCTGTTACCTACAACATGCAATTATAACAATATACAAATACCCTATTCTTGAAACTAAATGTAACCTATTTAACGTATATCCTTTAGCACATAAGCATGGTAAAATTAATTTAGATCCTAAGATTGCAAAATGTAACGATTATCAAAGAGTATCAAAATGTAAAAATTATATTAGTACCTTTATTTGTAAATCAGAACCCTCTGATAATTGCACTTTAAAAATATTAAAAGACAATCCTGCGCAATGCGAAACAATCCATGAGAATAACGCCCCACTCCGAATCCTAGAGACTGGTCACATCTTGACGGATTATGAGCATACTTGGAACAACATGCATATATCAGGCCCAAAACTAATACATTTTAAAGAATCTACAAACATCGATGGCATCACTTATTATAACCATCAACAACAACTCAGAGAAGTTATACACAACCAACATAGCGAAAAACTTGAGGTACTCCGTATCCTTTCCTCAGACTCAAAATACAAATTCAACAACATTCAAGAACTCTCAACGTTTTTAATACCTGTCGAGGAGAACCCTGTACAGTTTACACTTTTCATCATAATTGCATTCCTTACCTTAGCAGTCACCACTTATGGTCTAGTACACCTCTGCCGATACTGCGAAAATAAAAGAACACTTGGCAGACAAAGGCGAATGGACGAACTTTACGAAATCGAACTCAACCGTCTTCAACAACAACACCTAGCAGCAGTGTAGCGAGGACGCTTCATTTTAAGAAGGAGGGGAGTTAATGACGTCATCACAAGGCACAACGTTTCCACAACCAAAACATGCATTATCAAGAAATGCATTATCAACACGTAAACAACAGATAAACATGCATTACCGAGAAATGCATGTAAACAACAAACAACTGACCTGCACATAAGCAACGGACAATCATTGGAACAATAGAAATGCACTATCACTACAAACAATAGATATCTACACTCGTAAACAACAAACAACTGACAATGGAATAATCCACTACGATAACTACCACCACATCTCAATAGTATAAATAGAACTAAGAATTCAAAATGTAAGACAGTTTTTAGAAGATCAATAAAGAGCACGCATTTCGGCGTAGCGATAAAAGATATTTTTTTAACTCATATCGTGCGAACGATATTAACTCGCGTGCTAAGTCAACTTTCGCCCTACGCCTTCCCCTTGCCTGTTTCCTTTGCGGCTAAGCCGTCTCACCAACAAACCCGACCCGAGAGCGTGAGAGTAAGCGATTTACAAAGTTTAAATTAAAAAAGAAAAAATTATATTATGACAGCTAGTGCCCTACCCCTCCTTCGAAAAATAATAATTATGTCACAATCTTTTACTTAACAATATATAAATGATTAACTGAATAAACAATTCAGAGTCGCTTTGCTTAAATCGCAGCCTGAGCGGTTTAACCGCGCGTGGACGGTACCAAAGCCACTCTGCTTAACTAACGAAACACCCGCTTACGCCGACAGCAACCGCGCTGCTTATGGGCCGAAAGTTCGCGGGTGCACCCGCCACCCTGGAACACCTCTCGATTCGACTGGCTCGCCTGATACTCCGGACTCGTTGACTGGTTATAATTCACCTGAGTGCGCCTCAAATCAAATTCGGACTTCGGATTTTAGTTACAGGCGGTGCTAGATATCGTGCGTGCCTCGCCGCGTACTTGCCGCCGCATGCAGCGCTCCGAAAACTGTAGCGCCTTCCCGAATCCTCCAACGTGCAGTGGGCTCTTGCCACCCGCTTAAAACTTCGCGGAGGAATCACTATGGGGGCTCTAATGACTACGCCTTGCTGCCGGGGAAATTCCTTTTCTTGGGCGTGCTTATGCCGTGAAGCGCGACTTCGCTCGCCAGGACCACGTGCTTGCCGCTGCACTCCTCCGTTAAAATTTTGACTTTTTGATTATTTTTGGCGCACCACTTCTGGTCAAAGCCGCAGGTCGAAGAGAAAAGAAAATTATCTCCCCATTTCGCACCTTCGCCATTTGCCCGTACCACGTCAAATCCATATCAGCTGTTTAGGGTTCGTCCGAAAAGCATGCGCAGGGTTGCAACCGGGGATACGAAATTATTGTAAACTTATATAGGGTGACTGCAACAGGGCGAGTGATTTAGTCAAGCTTGCTGTGCTAAAGCGCTCGAAAAGCTAGTCTTCTTCCATGTGAATTGCCTAGATTAAGCACGGAGATCCTTCGCGTGATACACTCCGACAAATTTTCCTCTTAAGTCGCCTATGTCGTATAAACAGTTGCCCTTTACCGCAAGAACTGTTGACTTTACATATTTGGCCGCCAGCTTTGCACTGTATCTGTCCGCCGCTCTACTCAACTTAAAATTCCTTCTATATACGGTCTGTCCCTTACGATACTCCACTGCGCGAGACCTCATGTTGTACGCTCGCTGACCCTTCTTGTAAGCCTCTTCCAGCCCTCGCACGAGCTTATTCCGGATCAATGCCACTTGGTCTGATGCAGACAATACTTCCGCGCTAGGTTCCTCTAAGGAATCTATCCTTCGGAGAGTCTCGTACGCATTTCCATGTTGTATCATGGATTGCCCGAAAACAGCTTTATATGGCTCCATGTCGATAGCCTCATGAACCGCGCTACGAAGCGCAAAGACGGCATGTGAGACGTGCCCATCCCAATTTCGCTGGTCCTCTCCAGTGATATATGTTCGAATAATGGCAAGCATCGATCGATTCACCCGTTCCGAAGCGTTAGCTTGAGGAGCGTAGTGAGCAGTCCTTATGTGCCGCACTCCATAGTTTCGCAGGAATTTTGCGAAACACTCGGACGTGAACTGTCTACCATTATCGGAGTGAATGAACTCCGGAACGCCAAAGATGTGGAAGACACTGGACTCCAGATACTTCACAACCTCCTGTGCTACGGCGTCTCGCATCGGTTTGAGAAAGACGAACTTCGATAAGTGGTCTAACACCACAAAAACATACGAGTTTCCCGATCGTGAGCGCGGATATGGTCCGCAAAAATCCACATATAATCGTTGAAATACTCTCTCGGTCTGGAAACGACCCCTCATGGGTGGACGCGAAGTTACATTCGGAGACTTTGAACATTTGCAGAGTTCACACTCGCCAATGAATCTTTTCGTTTCTTCAACCATACCTGGCCAATAATACCAGGCCTTCAACCTGTACAGTGTCTTCCCAATGCCTCCGTGGCCCGCTGCTCTCCCACAATGCATTTGTCTGAGTAGTGATTGTCTAAGACCTTCTGGAATCCAGATCTTCCACAACGACTCTTCTGGCTCATCCCATCTTCGGAGGAAAACTCTTTTATATATCACTCCATCCGTCACTTTCAAGTCCGGTAATCTGTCCAGGTTGTTACTAATATGATCCCTCAGGGACGCATATGCCGTGCTTGAGAATTCCGCCGAGTTAAAATCTAGGCCAGACCCCGCCTCCGGATCCGCGATCTCCTCCATGTACATGCGGCTTAAGGCATCTGGGACCACATTCTGACTTCCTTTTCGATGTTCTATCTTAAAGTCGAACGCCTGAAGCTTGAGGCTCCACCGTGCTAAGCGGCCCGAAAGGTCCTTTTGTCCCATCAGCCATTTGAGGCTCATGTGGTCGGTGATAATCGTGAAGGGTAGTCCCTCTACATAAGCGCGAAACTTCTGTACACTGACCACCGCAGCCAAACACTCCAACTCCGTAACGGTATAATTTCGCTGCGCAGAGTTTAGCTTCTGCGACATGAAGGCGATAGGCCTCTCGCTCTCGCTACCATCCTTCTGGAATAGAATACTTCCGATGCCCTGCGAAAACGCGTCACACTGGATAAAGAAGTGCTTGCTGAAATCCGGGTTAACGAGGATATTCGCGGACGTCAAGGCACCTTTAATCCCTCCAAGGCCCGAACGGCTTCCTCGGTCATCAGAAACGTCTTCCTCTTCCGCAAACAATCGGTCATCGGCGCCGCCATCGCGGCAAAGTTGGGTATAAAGCGTCTGTACCAGCCGCACATACCCAAGAATCGTCGTAGCTGTTTGATAGTCGTTGGCACAGGAAAGGCCTTGCCCTACAATGAATCCGAGGTAACTCAACTCCTTTTGGCAGAACTTTGACTTCTCTAGGTTAATCGTCAGGCCCGCCTCTGCCAGACACTCGGCCACTTCCGCCAAGTGTTCTAGGTGTGAATCGAAATCGGGCGAACATATGAGAAGGTCGTCTATGTACACGAAAACATGCTCCCGCAGCCGGGAAGGGATGACTTTGTCCATCAATCTGCAAAGCCTCTGGCTTGCATTGCACAGTCCGAACGGCATCACCTTAAAATGGTACAACGGCCTACCCGGTACCGTGAATGCTGTTTTCTCGCGAGAAGAACTACCCAATGGGATCTGCCAAAAAGCGTCTTTGAGATCGATTCCGGAAATAAAGTAGGTCTCGCGCAGGCGTGATAATATCCCTTCAACATGTTGCGTCGGATATGCATCCTTCTTAGTGCGCTCATTTAGCTTTCGCATGTCCACACATAACCGCTTCTTCCCCGGTTTTTCGACGAGTACGATCGGCGAACTCCAAGAGCTATTGCTGTCCTCGATGACGTCCAGCTTAAGCATTCGGTCGATCTCGTCATAAGCATACTTCTGCTTGACGGGCGACATCGGGTAGTGCCTCTGTTTCACCGGAACTGTGTCGTCTTGGACTTCGATAACGTGTTCCATGACCTGCGTCCTTCCCAACCCCAGTTCTGCAAATGACGGGAACAGCTTTTTTACTCGCTCAAGCCTGCTTGACTCCGCGGGTGTTAGCTCCAGTTGGCCAGAATCTTTCACCTCGAGCTCGGACACAATGACCGGTGCGAGACCGAAAGCCTCCCAAAAATCAATTCCTAAATATAGCTCCTGTTGAAGGCTGGGAACCATATATAATGTCATGTCTACCGCTTTTCCCCGCCAACTGATCGTAACGTCGACCTTTCCTACTATCGCCGGGGTCTTTCCATCCGCGGTCTTTAAGGATTTGCTCATAAACCTCACCTTGTCTTTCAGTTTGTGCTCCCAGTCTTCCGACACCGCTCCAAAGCAGCTTATCGAAGCTGCGCTGTCTAGCAAACCCTGCACCTGAACCCCATCTATCTCTACCTTGATATATGGCCGTTTATCAGTGGCATCTCGTATCACCGTTTCCTCAATAGCTCTCATCTCCTTCTTCCTTTTGCGCGTTAGTCCCCGTATCCTTGAAATCCGTTTCCAAGCCCTGCTACGCTCCGCTTCCCGCACGTCCATAGGTGAACCGCTGTCATTTCCAAATATTCTTCGTCTCGCAGAATCGTATCTCCGCTGTCTCTCCTGTAGTGTAAGTAATGGTATCCGACTTCTCTTCGACCTCGAGTTGTCGGTGTTGTTAAGAATCTTCGGCGGTATTATGCGTCCGGGGTTTGGCGCCGTTGACAAGACCCCCCGGTCCTCTTGCCAATCTCCCGGTTTTCCTGTTTCCGTTTCTCGCACCAGGTGCACTGCGTACATGGCTGATTGCATTTATAACAAACCATGTGATGCAATTTTCCGTCGCAAGTGGTAGCCGTGGTTTGCTTCTGCCCTTCGATAGGTTTGTTGGGCCCAATGTCGCTGCTCCGAATCTTTCCTGAGATTGGATCCGTCATCGACCTGTGCAATGCTTCCAGTGAACCGAGTTCATCGTCTGCCGGCTCCGCCCCCAACTCTTCTACCATCTTCTTGCGCGGTGTCTTTGACTCAAACTCTGCGAGGTGTTTTTCGGCTCGTCGGCACTCTGCCCTCAAGTCCTCTAATGTTTCTATTCGGCAGCCAAAAATTAGATTTTTAATTCTAGGTCTGAGATTTCTTCTGATAAGATTAACTAAACTACGCTCTGGCATTCTTGTCCTCATCGTCATCTCCATCCCCCTAACAACCGCGTAGAATTCTTCGAACTTCTCGTTGTAGTCCTGTTTTCTCTCGTTCATAGCTTGGCGGATCTCTTCATCGCAGTCCGCTTTCCGGAAGTGCTCCACAATGGCCCGACGGAATGAATGGTAATCTGCCATGTCATCCTCGGAGTACTCTTCCATGTGCAGCCAGTACCATTCTTGGGCCTGCCCTTCCAAGAGTAAATGAAAATTGGCGTATAAATCCTGGAGCGAGATGTTGTGCTTTCCACGAAGCGTCTCTACCCTAGACAAGAACCGCTCGACAGGAATTGCCCTTGGCCCTCCATCGAATTTTAAGTTCCAATCTCGAACAGTTTTGGTTGCCCCCCTTTCATGGTAAAGGTTCGATTCCGATTTACGCCCAGATGAGGTCAATGAGAGCCGCCGACGCGCTCCTACTTCTGTTTCGTTCCTCATGGGACTACCCCCCCGATCCATTGACCGATTGGTGCCCGCACTTACCTCCGATCGCTCACCGCCACCACCTTCACCTGCACGTCCACGAATACCACCGTCTTCCAACCGTGCCAGCCTGTCCGCAAGTCCATGCATGTCCTTTCGTAGTGTTTGAATGACTCCTTTAACAGCGTCTGTGGTTGAACGGCTAACGTCCATCTGATATTGGAAGAACATGAGTTCAAATTTTTGCAGCAGCTCATCTCCCATCGCTCCTAAGGACCCCGCCTTAGGACTATTGCTATCGGTTCGAAATGCCCCCTTACTTGTCCCTGCCATAACGGCACCCTGTTCATCTAAGGCACTTTCCGGTCTAGCCTCTTCGTCATCCCGAATAGCTTCCCCCGTTGACACAATTTCATCTTCCGCGTGCCCGGCTGCGGCCGCGCTCCTGAGACCCCCTCTAGCCTTTGATGGATTTGGCATTTCGTATGCCAACGTACAAACAATTTACTATATCTGCTAATAAGGCAATGATATTCAAGAATTGACAGGAGAAAAAATAACAAAAAACAAACGTCTACACAATTGTCCAGCCCTCAATCGGCCAAACAAGCTACCAGTAGCCTACACCGCAATTCTTCCAACCCCAAGCCGTGAATCAACACATTTGTACAGCACAGGCTCTGTCCATTCAAGATGTCAATGCACAAGCGTGAGTTAATGAAATCTACTAATACGAAATAAATAAACTATGTGGTGTCCTCCATCTATGTCCGAAATTGTTTATAAAGGAGCAACGTATTTTCTCGGGCCCCACGTTGGGCGCCATTTGTTAGGTACGGCTTCCGGGGACACCGGCCTTCCGCGCATCCGCGCGCTGTCTCTGCCACTCTTTGGCAATATCCTCTTTCCTCCTCATGCTTGGTCCGCCACTGGGTACGCTTGATTTTAGCACGAGCTAGCTCGTCGGACTGTGGGTCGTTGTGACCACCAATACATGCGACCGCACCATACAAAAGTTCGTACCCATGCTTGCTTGACGGGGACACCACACCTACCCCCTCACACTGCCGCACGCGTCGCGCCTGAGCCTTTAAAACTTTCCTGCCACTGATGTTGTGTGGCTAGCGACCGTCTCCCCTCCCAACCGTGATCGCTGGTGGCTAGATTAGCTAGCGATCCCAGGCTCGCACCCGCGTGCTACTTACCCCCTTGTTCTAAGTACCCCTCACATGTCACACCCGGAATCAAACGCCACCTCTTAATTCAATTAACAGTCCATTCTCTTATTTATTAATATCGCTTAAGGGTATACATCTTCCTTATATCTACGCTGACAGACATCCTACCTAAGTAGCTGAATTAGTCTCACAAAATTTTCGTACAAATGAAATAATAATGAAAAAAATCATCGCCCAATCTCACTTGGTTTCGCCTACAGCAATGTTTCTGCTCGATTCGGAGGATATTACAACAAACTGGTTCGGAGACCGTAGGGATTTAAGGCGGTGAACTCGCCCCCGTAGCCCGCTACCTACCAACTACAAGACGTCTTGCGCGGCTTGCGCGTGCTAAGTCAACTTTCACCCTACGCCTTCCCCTTGCCTGTTTCCTTTGCGGCTAAGCCGTCTCACCAACAAACCCGACCCGAGAGCGTGAGAGTAAGCGATTTACAAAGTTTAAATTAAAAAAGAAAAAATTATATTATGACAGCTAGTGCCCTACCCCTCCTTCGAAAAATAATAATTATGTCACAATCTTTTACTTAACAATATATAAATGATTAACTGAATAAACAATTCAGAGTCGCTTTGCTTAAATCGCAGCCTGAGCGGTTTAACCGCGCGTGGACGGCACCAAAGCCACTCTGCTTAACTAACGAAACACCCGCTTACGCCGACAGCAACCGCGCTGCTTATGGGCCGAAAGTTCGCGGGTGCACCCGCCACCCTGGAACACCTCTCGATTCGACTGGCTCGCCTGATACTCCGGACTCGTTGACTGGTTATAATTCACCTGAGTGCGCCTCAAATCAAATTCGGACTTCGGATTTTAGTTACAGGCGGTGCTAGATATCGTGCGTGCCTCGCCGCGTACTTGCCGCCGCATGCAGCGCTCTGAAAACTGTAGCGCCTTCCCGAATCCTCCAACGTGCAGTGGGCTCTTGCCACCCGCTTAAATCTTCGCGGAGGAATCACTATGGGGGCTCTAATGACTACGCCTTGCTGCCGGGGAAATTCCTTTTCTTGGGCGTGCTTATGCCGTGAAGCGCGACTTCGCTCGCCAGGACCACGTGCTTGCCGCTGCACTCCTCCGTTAAAATTTTGACTTTTTGATTATTTTTGGCGCACCACTTCTGGTCAAAGCCGCAGGTCGAAGAGAAAAGAAAATTATCTCCCCATTTCGCACCTTCGCCATTTGCCCGTACCACGTCAAATCCATATCAGCTGTTTAGGGTTCGTCCGAAAAGCATGCGCAGGGTTGCAACCGGGGATACGAAATTATTGTAAACTTATATAGGGTGACTGCAACAGGGCGAGTGATTTAGTCAAGCTTGCTGTGCTAAAGCGCTCGAAAAGCTAGTCTTCTTCCATGTGAATTGCCTAGATTAAGCACGGAGATCCTTCGCGTGATACACTCCGACAAATTTTCCTCTTAAGTCGCCTATCACGTATAAACAGTTGCCCTTTACCGCAAGAACTGTTGACTTTACATATTTGGCCGCCAGCTTTGCACTGTATCTGTCCGCCGCTCTACTCAACTTAAAATTCCTTCTATATACGGTCTGTCCCTTACGATACTCCACTGGGCGAGACCTCATGTTGTACGCTCGCTGACCCTTCTTGTAAGCCTCTTCCAGCCCTCGCACGAGCTTATTCCGGATCAATGCCACTTGGTCTGATGCAGACAATACTTCCGCGCTAGGTTCCTCTAAGGAATCTATCCTTCGGAGAGTCTCGTACGCATTTCCATGTTGTATCATGGATTGCCCGAAAACAGCTTTATATGGCTCCATGTCGATAGCCTCATGAACCGCGCTACGAAGCGCAAAGGCGGCATGTGAGACGTGCCCATCCCAATTTCGCTGGTCCTCTCCAGTGATATATGTTCGAATAATGGCAAGCATCGATCGATTCACCCGTTCCGAAGCGTTAGCTTGAGGAGCGTAGTGAGCAGTCCTTATGTGCCGCACTCCATAGTTTCGCAGGAATTTTGCGAAACACTCGGACGTGAACTGTCTACCATTATCGGAGTGAATGAACTCCGGAACGCCAAAGATGTGGAAGACACTGGACTCCAGATACTTCACAACCTCCTGTGCTACGGCGTCTCGCATCGGTTTGAGAAAGACGAACTTCGATAAGTGGTCTAACACCACAAAAACATACGAGTTTCCCGATCGTGAGCGCGGATATGGTCCGCAAAAATCCACATATAATCGTTGAAATACTCTCTCGGTCTGGAAACGACCCCTCATGGGTGGACGCGAAGTTACATTCGGAGACTTTGAACATTTGCAGAGTTCACACTCGCCAATGAATCTTTTCGTTTCTTCAACCATACCTGGCCAATAATACCAGGCCTTCAACCTGTACAGTGTCTTCCCAATGCCTCCGTGGCCCGCTGCTCTCCCACAATGCATTTGTCTGAGTAGTGATTGTCTAAGACCTTCTGGAATCCAGATCTTCCACAACGACTCTTCTGGCTCATCCCATCTTCGGAGGAAAACTCTTTTATATATCACTCCATCCGTCACTTTCAAGTCCGGTAATCTGTCCAGGTTGTTACTAATATGATCCCTCAGGGACGCATATGCCGTGCTTGAGAATTCCGCCGGCGGCAAAGTTGGGTATAAAGCGTCTGTACCAGCCGCACATACCCAAGAATCGTCGTAGCTGTTTGATAGTCGTTGGCACAGGAAAGACCTTGCCCTACAATGAATCCGAGGTAACTCAACTCCTTTTGGCAGAACTTTGACTTCTCTAGGTTAATCGTCAGGCCCGCCTCTGCCAGACACTCGGCCACTTCCGCCAAGTGTTCTAGGTGTGAATCGAAATCGGGCGAACATATGAGAAGGTCGTCTATGTACACGAAAACATGCTCCCGCAGCCGGGAAGGGATGACTTTGTCCATCAATCTGCAAAGCCTCTGGCTTGCATTGCACAGTCCGAACGGCATCACCTTAAAATGGTACAACGGCCTACCCGGTACCGTGAATGCTGTTTTCTCGCGAGAAGAACTACCCAATGGGATCTGCCAAAAAGCGTCTTTGAGATCGATTCCGGAAGTAAAGTAGGTCTCGCGCAGGCGTGATAATATCCCTTCAACATGTTGCGTCGGATATGCATCCTTCTTTGTGCGCTCATTTAGCTTTCGCATGTCCACACATAACCGCTTCTTTCCCGGTTTTTCGACGAGTACGATCGGCGAACTCCAAGAGCTATTGCTCTCCTCGATGACGTCCAGCTTAAGCATTCGGTCGATCTCGTCATAAGCATACTTCTGCTTGACGGGGGACATCGGGTAGTGCCTCTGTTTCACCGGAACTGTGTCGTCTTGGACTTCGATAACGTGTTCCATGACCTGCGTCCTTCCCAACCCCAGTTCTGCAAATGACGGGAACAGCTTTTTTACTCGCTCAAGCCTGCTTGACTCCGCGGGTGTTAGCTCCAGTTGGCCAGAATCTTTCACCTCGAGCTCGGACACAATGACCGGTGCGAGACCGAAAGCCTCCCAAAAATCAATTCCTAAATATAGCTCCTGTTGAAGGCTGGGAACCATATATAATGTCATGTCTACCGCTTTTCCCCGCCAACTGATCGTAACGTCGACCTTTCCTACTATCGCCGGGGTCTTTCCATCCGCGGTCTTTAAGGATTTGCTCATAAACCTCACCTTGTCTTTCAGTTTGTGCTCCCAGTCTTCCGAGACCGCTCCAAAGCAGCTTATCGAAGCTCCGCTCTCTAGCAAACCCTGCACCTGAACCCCATCTATCTCTACCTTCATATATGGCCGTTTATCAGTGGCATCTCGTATCACCGTTTCCTCAATAGCTCTCATCTCCTTCTTCCTTTTGCGCGTTAGTCCCCGTATCCTTGAAATCCGTTTCCAAGCCCTGCTACGCTCCGCTTCCCGCACGTCCATAGGTGAACCGCTGTAATTTCCAAATATTCTTCGTCTCGCAGAATCGTATCTCCGCTGTCTCTCCTGTAGTGTAAGTAATGGTATCCGACTTCTCTTCGACCTCGAGTTGTCGGTGTTGTTAAGAATCTTCGGCGGTATTATGCGTCCGGGGTTTGGCGCCGTTGACAAGACCCCCCGGTCCTCTTGCCAATCTCCCGGTTTTCCTGTTTCCGTTTCTCGCACCAGGTGCACTGCGTACATGGCTGATTGCATTTATAACAAACCATGTGATGCAATTTTCCGTCGCAAGTGGTAGCCGTGGTTTGCTTCTGCCCTTCGATAGGTTTGTTGGGCCCAATGTCGCTGCTCCGAATCTTTCCTGAGATTGGATCCGTCATCGACCTGTGCAATGCTTCCAGTGAACCGAGTTCATCGTCTGCCGGCTCCGCCCCCAACTCTTCTACCATCTTCTTGCGCGGTGTCTTTGACTCAAACTCTGCGAGGTGTTTTTCGGCTCGTCGGCACTCTGCCCTCAAGTCCTCTAATGTTTCTATTCGGCAGCCAAAAATTAGATTTTTAATTCTAGGTCTGAGATTTCTTCTGATAAGATTAACTAAACTACGCTCTGGCATTCTTGTCCTCATCGTCATCTCCATCCCCCTAACAACCGCGTAGAATTCTTCGAACTTCTCGTTGTAGTCCTGTTTTCTCTCGTTCATAGCTTGGCGGATCTCTTCATCGCAGTCCGCTTTCCGGAAGTGCTCCACAATGGCCCGACGGAATGAATGGTAATCTGCCATGTCATCCTCGGAGTACTCTTCCATGTGCAGCCAGTACCATTCTTGGGCCTGCCCTTCCAAGAGTAAATGAAAATTGGCGTATAAATCCTGGAGCGAGATGTTGTGCTTTCCACGAAGCGTCTCTACCCTAGACAAGAACCGCTCGACAGGAATTGCCCTTGGCCCTCCATCGAATTTTAAGTTCCAATCTCGAACAGTTTTGGTTGCCCCCCTTTCATGGTAAAGGTTCGATTCCGATTTACGCCCAGATGAGGTCAATGAGAGCCGCCGACGCGCTCCTACTTCTGTTTCGTTCCTCATGGGACTACCCCCCCGATCCATTGACCGATTGGTGCCCGCACTTACCTCCGATCGCTCACCGCCACCACCTTCACCTGCACGTCCACGAATACCACCGTCTTCCAACCGTGCCAGCCTGTCCGCAAGTCCATGCATGTCCTTTCGTAGTGTTTGAATGACTCCTTTAACAGCGTCTGTGGTTGAACGGCTAACGTCCATCTGATATTGGAAGAACATGAGTTCAAATTTTTGCAGCAGCTCATCTCCCATCGCTCCTAAGGACCCCGCCTTAGGACTATTGCTATCGGTTCGAAATGCCCCCTTACTTGTCCCTGCCATAACGGCACCCTGTTCATCTAAGGCACTTTCCGGTCTAGCCTCTTCGTCATCCCGAATAGCTTCCCCCGTTGACACAATTTCATCTTCCGCGTGCCCGGCTGCGGCCGCGCTCCTGAGACCCCCTCTAGCCTTTGATGGATTTGGCATTTCGTATGCCAACGTACAAACAATTTACTATATCTGCTAATAAGGCAATGATATTCAAGAATTGACAGGAGAAAAAATAACAAAAAACAAACGTCTACAGTTTGTTTCGATTTATCTATATGTATGTGCTTATGATAAAATACGTAAGAATAATAATATTACGAATTCGTTTCTTCAAAGTTAATGGAAAATCGTATTTAGTAAATATTATATATTTGATTTCCGGATGTGACGAGTATAGTCTTAAAGTAGTCTGTCACTGTCTCCTATACGAATGTAAACCTCAGCTCGTTGAAGGGGGTTAACGACACTTAAGTCCGACGGATTGCTATCATCAAACAGGATATCGACATACCCCCCAAATAAAATGTTTACGCCGTGGACACATTCAGCTGGACCTGTCGGTGTCCAACTGAGATATCTTAGCGACGCCCGCCCAATTCAGTTCGTTCCTGACACAATTGTCCAGCCCTCAATCGGCCAAACAAGCTACCAGTAGCCTACACCGCAATTCTTCCAACCCCAAGCCGTGAATCAACACATTTGTACAGCACAGGCTCTGTCCATTCAAGATGTCAATGCACAAGCGTGAGTTAATGAAATCTACTAATACGAAATAAATAAACTATGTGGTGTCCTCCATCTATGTCCGAAATTGTTTATAAAGGAGCAACGTATTTTCTCGGGCCCCACGTTGGGCGCCATTTGTTAGGTACGGCTTCCGGGGACACCGGCCTTCCGCGCATCCGCGCGCTGTCTCTGCCACTCTTTGGCAATATCCTCTTTCCTCCTCATGCTTGGTCCGCCACTGGGTACGCTTGATTTTAGCACGAGCTAGCTCGTCGGACTGTGGGTCGTTGTGACCACCAATACATGCGACCGCACCATACAAAAATTTGTACCCATGCTTGCTTGACGGGGACACCACACCTACCCCCTCACACTGCCGCACGCGTCGCGCCTGAGCCTTTAAAACTTTCCTGCCACTGATGTTGTGTGGCTAGCGACCGTCTCCCCTCCCAACCGTGATCGCTGGTGGCTAGATTAGCTAGCGATCCCAGGCTCGCACCCGCGTGCTACTTACCCCCTTGTTCTAAGTACCCCTCACATGTCACACCCGGAATCAAACGCCACCTCTTAATTCAATTAACAGTCCATTCTCTTATTTATTAATATCGCTTAAGGGTATACATCTTCCTTATATCTACGCTGACAGACATCCTACCTAAGTAGCTGAATTAGTCTCACAGTATTTTCATACAAATGAAATAATAATGAAAAAAATCATCGCCCAATCTCACTTGGTTTCGCCTACAGCAATGTTTCTGCTCGATTCGGAGGATATTACAACAAACTGGTTCGGAGACCGTAGGGATTTAAGGCGGTGAACTCGCCCCCGTAGCCCGCTACCTACCAACTACAAGACGTCTTCCGCGGCTTGCGCGTGCTAAGTCAACTTTCACCCTACGCCTTCCCCTTGCCTGTTTCCTTTGCGGCTAAGCCGTCTCACCAACAAACCCGACCCGAGAGCGTGAGAGTAAGCGATTTACAAAGTTTAAATTAAAAAAGAAAAAATTATATTATGACAGCTAGTGCCCTACCCCTCCTTCGAAAAATAATAATTATGTCGCAATCTTTTACTTAACAATATATAAATGATTAACTGAATAAACAATTCAGAGTCGCTTTGCTTAAATCGCAGCCTGAGCGGTTTAACCGCGCGTGGACGGTACCAAAGCCACTCTGCTTAACTAACGAAACACCCGCTTACGCCGACAGCAACCGCGCTGCTTATGGGCCGAAAGTTCGCGGGTGCACCCGCCACCCTGGAACACCTCTCGATTCGACTGGCTCGCCTGATACTCCGGACTCGTTGACTGGTTATAATTCACCTGAGTGCGCCTCAAATCAAATTCGGACTTCGGATTTTAGTTACAGGCGGTGCTAGATATCGTGCGTGCCTCGCCGCGTACTTGCCGCCGCATGCAGCGCTCTGAAAACTGTAGCGCCTTCCCGAATCCTCCAACGTGCAGTGGGCTCTTGCCACCCGCTTAAAACTTCGCGGAGGAATCACTATGGGGGCTCTAATGACTACGCCTTGCTGCCGGGGAAATTCCTTTTCTTGGGCGTGCTTATGCCGTGAAGCGCGACTTCGCTCGCCAGGACCACGTGCTTGCCGCTGCACTCCTCCGTTAAAATTTTGACTTTTTGATTATTTTTGGCGCACCACTTCTGGTCAAAGCCGCAGGTCGAAGAGAAAAGAAAATTATCTCCCCATTTCGCACCTTCGCCATTTGCCCGTACCACGTCAAATCCATATCAGCTGTTTAGGGTTCGTCCGAAAAGCATGCGCAGGGTTGCAACCGGGGATACGAAATTATTGTAAACTTATATAGGGTGACTGCAACAGGGCGAGTGATTTAGTCAAGCTTGCTGTGCTAAAGCGCTCGAAAAGCTAGTCTTCTTCCATGTGAATTGCCTAGATTAAGCACGGAGATCCTTCGCGTGATACACTCCGACAAATTTTCCTCTTAAGTCGCCTATCACGTATAAACAGTTGCCCTTTACCGCAAGAACTGTTGACTTTACATATTTGGCCGCCAGCTTTGCACTGTATCTGTCCGCCGCTCTACTCAACTTAAAATTCCTTCTATATACGGTCTGTCCCTTACGATACTCCACTGGGCGAGACCTCATGTTGTACGCTCGCTGACCCTTCTTGTAAGCCTCTTCCAGCCCTCGCACGAGCTTATTCCGGATCAATGCCACTTGGTCTGATGCAGACAATACTTCCGCGCTAGGTTCCTCTAAGGAATCTATCCTTCGGAGAGTCTCGTACGCATTTCCATGTTGTATCATGGATTGCCCGAAAACAGCTTTATATGGCTCCATGTCGATAGCCTCATGAACCGCGCTACGAAGCGCAAAGGCGGCATGTGAGACGTGCCCATCCGAATTTCGCTGGTCCTCTCCAGTGATATATGTTCGAATAATGGCAAGCATCGATCGATTCACCCGTTCCGAAGCGTTAGCTTGAGGAGCGTAGTGAGCAGTCCTTATGTGCCGCACTCCATAGTTTCGCAGGAATTTTGCGAAACACTCGGACGTGAACTGTCTACCATTATCGGAGTGAATGAACTCCGGAACGCCAAAGATGTGGAAGACACCGGACTCCAGATACTTCACAACCTCCTGTGCTACGGCGTCTCGCATCGGTTTGAGAAAGACGAACTTCGATAAGTGGTCTAACACCACAAAAACATACGAGTTTCCCGATCGTGAGCGCGGATATGGTCCGCAAAAATCCACATATAATCGTTGAAATACTCTCTCGGTCTGGAAACGACCCCTCATGGGTGGACGCGAAGTTACATTCGGAGACTTTGAACATTTGCAGAGTTCACACTCGCCAATGAATCTTTTCGTTTCTTCAACCATACCTGGCCAATAATACCAGGCCTTCAACCTGTACAGTGTCTTCCCAATGCCTCCGTGGCCCGCTGCTCTCCCACAATGCATTTGTCTGAGTAGTGATTGTCTAAGACCTTCTGGAATCCAGATGTTCCACAACGACTCTTCTGGCTCATCCCATCTTCGGAGGAAAACTCTTTTATATATCACTCCATCCGTCACTTTCAAGTCCGGTAATCTGTCCAGGTTGTTACTAATATGATCCCTCAGGGACGCATATGCCGTGCTTGAGAATTCCGCCGAGTTAAAATCTAGGCCAGACCCCGCCTCCGGATCCGCGATCTCCTCCATGTACATGCGGCTTAAGGCATCTGGGACCACATTCTGACTTCCTTTTCGATGTTCTATCTTAAAGTCGAACGCCTGAAGCTTGAGGCTCCACCGTGCTAAGCGGCCCGAAAGGTCCTTTTGTCCCATCAGCCATTTGAGGCGCATGTGGTCGGTGATAATCGTGAAGGGTAGTCCCTCTACATAAGCGCGAAACTTCTGTACACTGACCACCGCAGCCAAACACTCCAACTTCGTAACGGTATAATTTCGCTGCGCAGAGTTTAGCTTCTGCGACATGAAGGCGATAGGCCTCTCGCTCTCGCTACCATCCTTCTGGAATAGAACACTTCCGATGCCCTGCGAAAACGCGTCACACTGGATAAAGAAGTGCTTGCTGAAATCCGGGTTAACGAGGATATTCGCGGACGTCAAGGCACCTTTTAATCCCTCGAAGGCCCGAACGGCTTCCTCGGTCATCAGAAACGTCTTCCTCTTCCGCAAACAATCGGTTATCGGCGCCGCCATCGCGGCAAAGTTGGGTATAAAGCGTCTGTACCAGCCGCACATACCCAATAATCGTCGTACCTGTTTGATAGTCGTTGGCACAGGAAAGTCGAGCATCTATTGGATTTTTGACGGGTCCATTTTCAATTGACCTTGCCCTACAATGAATCCGAGGTAACTCAACTCCTTTTGGCAGAACTTTGACTTCTCTAGGTTAATCGTCAGGCCTGCCTCTGCCAGACACTCGGCCACTTCCGCCAAGTGTTCTAGGTGTGAATCGAAATCGGGCGAACATATGAGAAGGTCGTCTATGTACACGAAAACATGCTCCCGCAGCCGGGAAGGGATGACTTTGTCCATCAATCTGCAAAGCCTCTGGCTTGCATTGCACAGTCCGAACGGCATCACCTTAAAATGGTACAACGGCCTACCCGGTACCGTGAATGCTGTTTTCTCGCGAGAAGAACTACCCAATGGGATCTGCCAAAAAGCGTCTTTGAGATCGATTCCGGAAATAAAGTAGGTCTCGCGCAGGCGTGATAATATCCCTTCAACATGTTGCGTCGGATATGCATCCTTCTTAGTGCGCTCATTTAGCTTTCGCATGTCCACACATAACCGCTTCTTTCCCGGTTTTTCGACGAGTACGATCGGCGAACTCCAAGAGCTATTGCTCTCCTCGATGACGTCCAGCTTAAGCATTCGGTCGATCTCGTCATAAGCATACTTCTGCTTGACGGGGGACATCGGGTAGTGCCTCTGTTTCACCGGAACTGTGTCGTCTTGGACTTCGATAACGTGTTCCATGACCTGCGTCCTTCCCAACCCCAGTTCTGCAAATGACGGGAACAGCTTTTTTACTCGCTCAAGCCTGCTTGACTCCGCGGGTGTTAGCTCCAGTTGGCCAGAATCTTTCACCTCGAGCTCGGACACAATGACCGGTGCGAGACCGAAAGCCTCCCAAAAATCAATTCCTAAATATAGCTCCTGTTGAAGGCTGGGAACCATATATAATGTCATGTCTACCGCTTTTCCCCGCCAACTGATCGTAACGTCGACCTTTCCTACTATCGCCGGGGTCTTTCCATCCGCGGTCTTTAAGGATTTGCTCATAAACCTCACCTTGTCTTTCAGTTTGTGCTCCCAGTCTTCCGAGACCGCTCCAAAGCAGCTTATCGAAGCTCCGCTGTCTAGCAAACCCTGCACCTGAACCCCATCTATCTCTACCTTCATATATGGCCGTTTATCAGTGGCATCTCGTATCACCGTTTCCTCAATAGCTCTCATCTCCTTCTTCCTTTTGCGCGTTAGTCCCCGTATCCTTGAAATCCGTTTCCAAGCCCTGCTACGCTCCGCTTCCCGCACGTCCATAGGTGAACCGCTGTCATTTCCAAATATTCTTCGTCTCGCAGAATCGTATCTCCGCTGTCTCTCCTGTAGTGTAAGTAATGGTATCCGACTTCTCTTCGACCTCGAGTTGTCGGTGTTGTTAAGAATCTTCGGCGGTATTATGCGTCCGGGGTTTGGCGCCGTTGACAAGACCCCCCGGTCCTCTTGCCAATCTCCCGGTTTTCCTGTTTCCGTTTCTCGCACCAGGTGCACTGCGTACATGGCTGATTGCATTTATAACAAACCATGTGATGCAATTTTCCGTCGCAAGTGGTAGCCGTGGTTTGCTTCTGCCCTTCGATAGGTTTGTTGGGCCCAATGTCGCTGCTCCGAATCTTTCCTGAGATTGGATCCGTCATCGACCTGTGCAATGCTTCCAGTGAACCGAGTTCATCGTCTGCCGGCTCCGCCCCCAACTCTTCTACCATCTTCTTGCGCGGTGTCTTTGACTCAAACTCTGCGAGGTGTTTTTCGGCTCGTCGGCACTCTGCCCTCAAGTTCTCTAATGTTTCTATTCGGCAGCCAAAAATTAGATTTTTAATTCTAGGTCTGATATTTCTTCTGATAAGATTAACTAAACTACGCTCTGGCATTCTTGTCCTCATCGTCATCTCCATCCCCCTAACAACCGCGTAGAATTCTTCGAACTTCTCGTTGTAGTCCTGTTTTCTCTCGTTCATAGCTTGGCGGATCTCTTCATCGCAGTCCGCTTTCCGGAAGTGCTCCACAATGGCCCGACGGAATGAATGGTAATCTGCCATGTCATCCTCGGAGTACTCTTCCATGTGCAGCCAGTACCATTCTTGGGCCTGCCCTTCCAAGAGTAAATGAAAATTGGCGTATAAATCCTGGAGCGAGATGTTGTGCTTTCCACGAAGCGTCTCTACCCTAGACAAGAACCGCTCGACAGGAATTGCCCTTGGCCCTCCATCGAATTTTAAGTTCCAATCTCGAACAGTTTTGGTTGCCCCCCTTTCATGGTAAAGGTTCGATTCCGATTTACGCCCAGATGAGGTCAATGAGAGCCGCCGACGCGCTCCTACTTCTGTTTCGTTCCTCATGGGACTACCCCCCCGATCCATTGACCGATTGGTGCCCGCACTTACCTCCGATCGCTCACCGCCACCATCTTCACCTGCACGTCCACGAATACCACCGTCTTCCAACCGTGCCAGCCTGTCCGCAAGTCCATGCATGTCCTTTCGTAGTGTTTGAATGACTCCTTTAACAGCGTCTGTGGTTGAACGGCTAACGTCCATCTGATATTGGAAGAACATGAGTTCAAATTTTTGCAGCAGCTCATCTCCCATCGCTCCTAAGGACCCCGCCTTAGGACTATTGCTATCGGTTCGAAATGCCCCCTTACTTGTCCCTGCCATAACGGCACCCTGTTCATCTAAGGCACTTTCCGGTCTAGCCTCTTCGTCATCCCGAATAGCTTCCCCCGTTGACACAATTTCATCTTCCGTGTGCCCGGCTGCGGCCGCGCTCCTGAGACCCCCTCTAGCCTTTGATGGATTTGGCATTTCGTATGCCAACGTACAAACAATTTACTATATCTGCTAATAAGGCAATGATATTCAAGAATTGACAGGAGAAAAAATAACAAAAAACAAACGTCTACAGTTTGTTTCGATTTATCTATATGTATGTGCTTATGATAAAATACGTAAGAATAATAATATTACGAATTCGTTTCTTCAAAGTTAATGGAAAATCGTATTTAGTAAATATTATATATTTGATTTCCGGATGTGACGAGTATAGTCTTAAAGTAGTCTGTCACTGTCTCCTATACGAATGTAAACCTCAGCTCGTTGAAGGGGGTTAACGACACTTAAGTCCGACGGATTGCTATCATCAAACAGGATATCGACATACCCCCCAAATAAAATGTTTACGCCGTGGACACATTCAGCTGGACCTGTCGGTGTCCAACTGAGATATCTTAGCGACGCCCGCCCAATTCAGTTCGTTCCTGACACAATTGTTCAGCCCTCAATCGGCCAAACAAGCTACCAGTAGCCTACACCGCAATTCTTCCAACCCCAAGCCGTGAATCAACACATTTGTACAGCACAGGCTCTGTCCATTCAAGATGTCAATGCACAAGCGTGAGTTAATGAAATCTACTAATACGAAATAAATAAACTATGTGGTGTCCTCCATCTATGTCCGAAATTGTTTATAAAGGAGCAACGTATTTTCTCGGGCCCCACGTTGGGCGCCATTTGTTACGTACGGCTTCCGGGGACACCGGCCTTCCGCGCATCCGCGCGCTGTCTCTGCCACTCTTTGCCAATATCCTCTTTCCTCCTCATGCTTGGTCCGCCACTGGGTACGCTTGATTTTAGCAAGAGCTAGCTCGTCGGACTGTGGGTCGTTGTGACCACCAATACATGCGACCGCACCATACAAAAATTCGTACCCATGCTTGCTTGACGCGAACACCACACCTACCCCCTCACACTGCCGCACGCGTCGCGCCTGAGCCTTTAAAACTTTCCTGCCACTGATGTTGTGTGGCTAGCGACCGTCTCCCCTCCCAACCGTGATCGCTGGTGGCTAGATTAGCTAGCGATCCCAGGATCGCACCCGCGTGCTACTTACCCCCTTGTTATAAGTACCCCTCACATGTCACACCCGGAATCAAACGCCACCTCTTAATTCAATTAACAGTCCATTCTCTTATTTATTAATATCGCTTAAGGGTATACATCTTCCTTATATCTACGCTGACAGACATCCTACCTAAGTAGCTGAATTAGTCTCACAATATTTTCGTACAAATGAAATAATAATGAAAAAAATCATCGCCCAATCTCACTTGGTTTCGCCTACAGCAATGTTTCTGCTCGATTCGGAGGATATTACAACAAACTGGTTCGGAGACCGTAGGGATTTAAGGCGGTGAACTCGCCCCCGTAGCCCGCTACCTACCAACTACAAGACGTCTTGCGCGGCCTGCGCGTGCTAAGTCAACTTTCGCCCTACGCCTTCCCCTTGCCTGTTTCATTTGCGGCTAAGCCGTCTCACCAACAAACCCGACTCGAGAGCGTGAGAGTAAGCGATTTACAAAGTTTAAATTAAAAAAGAAAAAATTATATTATGACAGCTAGTGCCCTACCCCTCCTTCGAAGAATAATAATTATGTCACAATCTTTTACTTAACAATATATAAATGATTAACTGAATAAACAATTCAGAGTCGCTTTGCTTAAATCGCAGCCTGAGCGGTTTAACCGCGCGTGGACGGTACCAAAGCCACTCTGCTTAACTAACGAAACACCCGCTTACGTCGACAGCAACCTCGCTGCTTATGGGCCGAAAGTTCGCGGGTGCACCCGCCACCCTGGAACACCTCTCGATTCGACTGGCTCACCTGATACTCCGGACTCGTTGACTGGTTATAATTCACCTGAGTGCGCCTCAAATCAAATTCGGACTTCGGATTTTAGTTACAGGCGGTGCTAGATATCGTGCGTGCCTCGCCGCGTACTTGCCGCCGCATGCAGCGCTCTAAAAACTGTAGCGCCTTCCCGAATCCTCCAACGTGCAGTGGGCTCTTGCCACCCGCTTAAGACTTCGCGGAGGAATCACTATGGGGGCTCTAATGACTACGCCTTGCTGCCGGGGAAATTCCTTTTCTTGGGCGTGCTTATGCCGTGAAGCGCGACTTCGCTCGCCAGGACCACGTGCTTGCCGCTGCACTCCTCCGTTAAAATTTTAACTTTTTGATTATTTTTGGCGCACCACTTCTGGTCAAAGCCGCAGGTCGAAGAGAAAAGAAAATTATCTCCCCATTTCGCACCTTCGCCATTTGCCCGTACCACGTCAAATCCATATCAGCTGTTTAGGGTTCGTCCGAAAAGCATGCGCAGGGTTGCAACCGGGGATACGAAATTATTGTAAACTTATATAGGGTGACTGCAACAGAGTTTTGCAGAACAAAACTACTATTAAATTGAAAAACACATAGCAAAACTAAAATTTCTCAAAATTTACTGTCATTAAAATCATATATTCCTAAAGAGTTTGTTCGAAAGCCGAGAGGTTTTGAAGATATTTCAAACTGGAAGGCTACGGAGTTTCGTCAGGTTTTACCTTATACCGGCATATTAGTTTTAAAAGATGAAGTTCTGGAAGAAATGTATTATCAGTTTTTGTTTTTTCATTTTGCAAGTAGACTATTATTTTGACCAAAAAAGTATCTACAAAATTTGAATATTGCTTATACTTTTCTGGAGTTATTTGTAACCAATTTCCCAATTATATTCGGGGCTGATAGCGTAACTCATAACGTCCATCAGTTATTACACTTAGCAGGTAATGTAAAGGGAATAGGACTAATATCTGATTATTCTGCTTATGATTTTAAAAAGTATCTCCAAGTTTTAAAAAAAATATGTCAAAAAACGAACTTATAGTTTTCAACATTTTTTAAATCGGATTCAAATCGAAGATTTGATCAAAGATGCGCCACCAAAAGGATTCAAAGTTAAGAGAAACAAGAAAAGGTCAAAATACTGTTTTTTTAGTACGAAATTTCCAGACAATTATTGTTGCATAAAGCATTATATCGTAATTCAAATTCAGGATTTTGTAAGAGAAAATTTAGAAAATTTGTTTACCGAACCCGTAGATTCAATGAAATTGGGAATATGCACAACAAAGACCTCTCTATCCGAAAAACCAGAAGAGTTCAATGTTGATGAAATAGAATGCAAGTTAATGTGTTTTTCTTTCAGAGAACTTTTTGTGTTACTTCCAGTTCTGCATTGCTGCTAATTAAATTTGTGAACCAAAATTTTACCAGCTATTTTTATTGATCTTTATTTTTGGTTTTCATTCAATATGTTTGGATTGACTGGAGACAATGGAGAAAGTAAATTTCAAAATAATAAAAGCTTATACGCCAAGAATCAGCTGCTACTCCCATCGCTTCCTTTTTTCCCGTTGAAACGATAGAAAACCTTCGGACTCTGAATGGCAAAATGGGAAAAGAAAACCAAGACTTATATGTTAACGATATGTTCGATATTGTAATTATTTCTAAATTTATATTTTCTTAAGGTTTAAGGTGAAATAGAATGCAAGTTAATGTGTTTTTCTTTCAGAGAACTTTTTGTGTTACTTCCAGCTCTGCATTGCTGCTAATTAAATTTGTGAACCAAAATTTTACCAGCTATTTTTATTGATCTTTATTTTTGGTTTTAATAACATATAATAATCCCAACGGTTGTATCCCTCCATACCCGCCCGACCGACGCGAGGGGCGCATCCGCATGACGCACGGATATATAAAAAAAAATTTTTTTTGTTTTTTCATATATATTGCGCCGAGTCATGAAAGGCAGAGGTTTGTTAAGTGTCGAGATCTAAAACTGTTCAGCTACAGAACAAATGCTCATCAGCTGATCGAATAGTAATATATGTATATGTATGTATGTATTAATTATTGAGAGGATTGAGTATAGTTTTCTTTATGTAAAAAAGTGAGTCTGAAATATCAAAAGAACCGGAGTGAGTGTTAAAATCCTGACACAAACTACGGAGTGGCTCATTTAACTCAAAATTACTTTTACATGGCTTCAGAAAGAGAGGCCGGAAATGTCTTGAAATTCTGGAGGGAACGTTAAGTTTTATTTCGCTAAGAAGATATGGGCTAGAGATCAAGCCTGTCAGTAACTTGACCAAAAATACAATGCCTAGCATTTCTCTACGACTAGCAAGTGTAGGAAGATTAATGAGTTTTAAACGACTTATATATGGCGGCAAGTTGTACTGAGAATCCCAACGAAAATTTCTTAAAGCAAAAAGCAGAAATTGTTTTTGAATGGACTCTATTCTGTCGGAATGAACTTGATAGCGCGGGTTCCAAACAACAGATCCATATTCCAGTATGGGCCTCACTAACGTTGTGAACAGAGCCTTCGTGATGTAAGGGTCATTGAATTCTTTTGACCACCGTTTTACAAATGCAAAAACACCCTTGGCTTTGTTAACTGTAACATTGATGTGAAGATTAAAATTAAATTTCGGATCCATTGTAATTCCAAGATCAACAAAGTTAAACACTTGTTCGAGGTTATGGTTACCTATTTCATAAGATGCTGGTTGAACTGCTCTGCGAGAAAAGCACATTACTTTACATTTTTTAAGGTTTAGTGGCATGTAATTTAATTCACACCAGTTAGTCATGCTATTTAAATCCGCTTGTAGTAAGGACCTTTCCTCAACAGAATGATACGATCTAAAAAGCTTTACATCATCAGCATACAATAAAATTTTTGAATAATTTATTACAGAAGGTAAGTCATTTATAAAAAGTAAAAACAGAATCGGACCAAGGTGACTTCCTTGCGGGACCCCTGAAGAAACATGAATAATGTTTGAGGAACTATTTTTAAAAAGAACTCGTTGTGTTCTGTCAATGAGGTAAGAAGCCATCCAACGAAGGAGATTAGGTTGAAAACCAAGGAGATCGAGTTTATGGATCAGTAAAGAGTGACTTACTCTGTCGAATGCTTTACTAAAATCAGTGTATATAACATCAGTGTGCATAAATTCTCTGAATCCATTTGAAACATCAGTTGTGAACTCAAGCAAGTTTGTAACGGTAGATTTACCCTTAGAGAACCCATGTTGTGTGCTGGAAATTGTAGAGGATATGGAATACGTTAAATGGTCAACAACAATAGCTTTGAATAATTTAGGAATAGCAGAAAGCTTAGCTATACCGCGGTAATTTTCTATAGAGGACCTACTCCCGGTCTTATAAAGTGGTATAATGAATGATTCTTTCCAAGCTGAAGGGAAAATCCCAAGCTTAAGAGAAAGATTAAATAAATTAGTTAAGGGCACATAAATATGTTTAGCACAGTTAATGAGGAAACACGTCGGGATCGAATCGGGGCCAGCCTTAAATGATTCTTTTAAGTTACTCAAATAATAAAATACTTCCTCGGAAGATATCTGCGGAATAATAGCAGAGGTGAGGGAACAGAGTTTATATGGATAAGGTTTGCTCAGAGGAGAGTTAATGGAGTAATTTGACCTGAAGAATTGGGCAAACATGTTGGAAATTGATTGGGAGTCGCAAGAAACGGTATTTTGATATTTCATAGCAGACGGAAAACTAGTCACTCTGCGCCTAGAGTTAACGAAGTCATAAAATGATTCAGGGTTTTTTATTAGATTCCTTTTAACTTTGCACAAATAAGATCATTAAAATGCTGGACGCAACGTTCAACATCATCTTTATACGTCGGCCATGATAATTTTGATAATTCTCGATCTAATTTCTTGAAATTGGCTTTCGCGAAAATAAAACGAGCGTTTGAGCTACTTGATTTATCAACATTATTTCCAAAATCACCAATAACCTCGTAATTTACCTCAATCGCAGGGTGATAAGAGTCCTCTGGAATAACCAAGGGTTCGCACATCTTCATAGATGACTTAGATACGTCATCATCCAATATGTTTGGATTGACTGGAGACAATGGAGAAAGTAAATTTCAAAATAATTAAATTGGCTCCACTTACGCCAAGATCGCACTGTAAGTTATTTTATTACATCAAAATAATTATTTATTTTAAGCAGAACTCTTTTTCTTTTAGATGAAGCCCCACGTACTGAATGTAATAATTGGAAAGCTTTGCAACCACAACTTGATTTGATGCAAGATATATATTTTGCCTTTTTTTTAAATATTACCGTTCTTCTTTATTAATGTAGATATATTTATAACAAGCATTCGAACCTTAGAAAACTTAATAAAGTTGCAAATTGATGTTGTTCAAGGTAAGTAATTAAAGTCAGTAAAGATTCGAATTGTTTGATTAAGCCAATTTTATATTTTATCATATTTAAAAAAGACGTATCGAAGCAACAAAAATATAATGGAAACCTTAGCAGAGCAAAAAGAGCTGATATCCAAGCTTATACGCCAAGAATCTGCTGCTACTCCCATCGCTTCCTGAATGTAATAATTGGAAAGCTTTGCAACCACAACTTGATTTGATGCAAGATATATATATTGCCTTTTTTTTAAATATTAACGTTCTTCTTTATTAATGTAGATATATTTATAACAAGCATTCGAACCTAAGAAAACTTAATAAAGTCGCAAATTGATGTTGTTCAAGGTAAGTAATTAAAGTCAGTAAAGATTCGAATTGTTTGTTTAAGCCAATTTTATATTTTATCATATTTAGAAAAGACGTATCGAAGCAACAAAAATATAATGGAAACCTTAGCAGAGCAAAAAGAGCTGATATCCAAGCTTATACGCCAAGAATCAGCTGCTACTCCCATCGCTTCCTTTTTTCCCGTTGAAACGATAGAAAACCTTCGGACTCTGAATGGCAAAATGGGAAAAGAAAACCAAGACTTATATGTTAACGATATGTTCGATATTGTAATTATTTCTAAATTTATATTTTCTTAAGGTTTCCACAATGAAGGTTTTGCTGCGCTTAAATTTAAACATGAACTTAAAACATATTCTAAGCGACAATATTGTGCTGCAATGTTACGGTTTTTTGATGCCCTTTTAGGTAAAACGTACTTTCAAACTCAGTCTATCTGCCCACCTTAACTAAGAATATAAAATGTTTTTGAATTTTCTCAGGAAGCTCAAAAGTTTATTAATTTGAAACATGTTTGAATATAGTATCCTTGCCTTTCATTTAAGTATAATACTCCGCGCTTTTCTATTACAGATGTTATATCAACTTAGTTCATTTCATTTTATTGCCCAAAGTCAGTAATATAGTAGCATATTAATTAGTGTTATCCTAACATACAAAGTATTTATCTAGGAGTTTAAAATTTAATTGACTAGTTATATAACCATATTACATTTTCTTTATGTAGTTACGATGTCTTTAACAAACTTTTAAATGCTTAACCGATCTCCCAAAATGGGCTAAAAGGAGATACGTATAGTACTTAACAAAAATAACTGTATTTAAAATACTTAAAATCTTTATATTATGTACCTAGTTATCTGACTACATACTGTTCGGTATTATACACTAAATTTTCGTGGTTAACGTCATATGTGTTAAATCGTCTGTGGTAATAAATTGCTTTGCTGCTTCTATGCAACATATTATTATCTTTAAGTATTTTTAAGTACGGGGTGATAAATATCGTTCTGAAAGAGGTAGACTTATTTCTCTTTGTTTTGTTAAATATTCTTTGACTAGTTCGTTTTCTAAATATACCATTCTATCAACATAACGTATTGATGATTTGAGTAAGAAATAGTCTATTCGTGATACTCTACATTTATCATATAAAATCTTATTAGAGACTCTTTTCCGAAAGCTACCAAAACTAAATCCTTGTCCGTTAATTCCGCTACATAGTCTTAAAATATAACGTACAAAGATACGTAATCTCTCCATTTGATTTGAGATGTTGAACGAAATTGGGTGGGCGTATGTAATTATTGGTTTAACTATTTGCCTATATATATTCAGTTTTATACTACTGGAGAATATCCCGGCGGGGTGCAATGGGGTACAGTGATGCTTCTGGGTATGCGGTTACAGTTGCGCGGCTGTACTCAATTCCTACTCTTACGTCCACGTTCGTGCACCCTGGCAACGTGAGCAACCCATGTGCGAGATACGGTAACCAACCCGTGTGGAGCCATGGGTCACGGCTAATAGAGAGGGAGCTTTAGTAGAGAGACTCCGACATATTCGGTTTAAGGGTCCACTGAAGTCCGCAGCGTCTGTTCACCAAGAGGTGCTGTTGCAAGCAGGCGTCTGTCTTGGAGCAAGCGGCTCGCTATATTAATGAATTTAAAATTTCAACCCCCTGCCATGGGTTGTGCGCAGGCATTGGAACCCGCCACGTAAAAAAACAATTTCCAATGAAAAGTAAAGCAAAGCCTCGGACAGGACCCCCCTTTTTAGATGACGACCACGGCACACGTTTTAAGGACCATGATTTGAGGGCATGCGCCTGGAATGTCCGAACTCTTAATTTGGCAGAGCGAAGGCTGACATCACCGAAATTCAAGAAATGCGATGGACGGGGCAAGGGAGGAAAACGGTAGGCCCTTGCGACGTATACTACAGCTGCCATGTAAAGGAGCGCAAATTTGGTGTCGGACTTGTGGTTGGAAAGAGACTTCGCCGTAAAGTACTGTCGTTCACTATGGTGGACGAACGTCTCGCCACAATACGCATAAAGGCGAGATTCTTCAACATCTCCCTGATTTGCGCCCATGCCCCGACGGAAGTGAAGGACGATGGGACCAAAGATTGATTCTACGAACTCCTGGAGCGCACGTTCGAACGCTGCCCCCAACACGATATAAAGATCGTGCTAGACGATTTTAATGCCATGGTGGGCAAGGAGGGTGTGGAGCGCCAGGGCTCCGCTGTCACTAGCTGGTGCCGTTGCTGTCGTCGCGGTCCGGTGCGTCCACAAACCGAAAATAGTATGTCGGCCACTTGCCGGTAGAAAATATTTTAAAATGTTTTGAAGAAAAAATAGGAACTCACAACTATTCGCTTTTAAGTGCGCGCAATGAATGGCGTTCTTTTTATTTTTCACTTAGATCCTAAACTTAGCTGTAATTACAAACTAGTACTAAAAGTAATAGATCTTAGATGTAGGGTTGTATTTTATAAGCTTAGTACTAAATTAATTATCTTATTAGGTAGGGTTGCCACTTGTAATTTGTTTCCATTACATCACCCTCCTTTGAAAAAGAAGGATGTAGCAAGGTGATCAGTCTTGCTATATCCTTCTACACATATGTAATTAATAGAAAATAATAAACTTAAAATTAACAATAATTTTAGTCTTATAAGTTAAGTTTTTAAAAGATATTTTAAAATTAGTTAATTATTCTAATTTTAATAGCCATAATATTATATATAAATGTATGTAGATGTTTATATTGTATGATTAAGTGTATTTTGGAATTATATAGGCTTAAATTAAAAAGATGAAGTTTATTCAGTTTTACATTACCATTCTTAGGGTAAGTGTAAATTTAAATTTATATTTTGAATATATTTTTTTTTAATACATATTTTAATTTTCATTGTATGTTAATCTTAATATCGTTAAAGTTTTTGTAGCCAATTTTTATATAAGAATTATAAAAAATTTTGAATTTTCTTTTTGTTTTGTACAGGTGTGGTTTAATTTTGTTTGTTTTAACATATATCAATAGTAAAGTATAGCATTAGCCATATCTAAAAAATTGTTATTCAATTCATTTTGTGTATACGGTTTTTGTGTACTCTCTTTTTCTCTCTATCAAAAATTGTTACGTTTACACCGTCAATTTTTGTTATAACGTACGGGCCTTGGTATATGTTTGCATGTTTATCTCGTGGTTCTTTTTGAATTAAAACCAAATATTGATGATTTTTTAGGCTTGTCTGATCTATTGCTTGTTGATGCAAATAAAATACTTTTTATTTCATCTATGCCCGACGTTTCGCTAAATATTTTAGCATCTTCAGGGGCGGTTCTATTTATTTCACCAAAGAAAAATTAAAAAATTTATTACATGAAGTTGTTAGCACATAGAACTTAAACAGAAATAAACACACATATGTTTTTTACTATAAACGAACATGAACTTACAATATTGGTTTGTTTAAAATAAACTTAAGAGCTACATTTATCTGTACCACTTCCTGTGGTATTTTTGTCAATATTAATCGTTAGCGTATGCATAATATGTAAGCGGCTGCTATGTTGTCCGTATCTTCTTTTTTGTTGATTGTTTTCTCTCGTTTTTGTAAAATTCGTAGGCTCTCCAAAGTGTATCTTTTAATTTCTCTTTTTTCTTTGTCAATTATTTTGGTGTTGGCGAAATCAGCTGTGTGTCCGCTATTTAATATATGCTGGCTGAGGGCTGTGCTGCTCTTTTGTTTTTTTATGTCAGCTTTGTGTTCGGCTATGCGAACACCCAAAGCACGCTTAGTTGTGCCAATGTACACTTTGTTACAGCTTTCGTTGTTCTTGCCTTTGCACTCTATTTCATAAACTACGTTGCTTTGTTCTTGTAGGCTTAGTGGGTTTTTTGTTTTTGTGTATATTGTGGACAACGAGTGATTAGTTTTATAGGCGAGAGTAATGTCTTCTTCTTTTGCTATTTCGCGATCAAATTTTCCACTTAGCCTGGGAATGAAGGTGACGCTGCAGTACTTTTTTGTTGTATTTGTCGTTTCTGTGGTTTGTGTTTTGTTTTGATTTTTGCATTTCCCCGCTACTTGCTGGATTAGTTCACGTATTAAACTGTCGGGGTAATTGTTGCTTCGTAATATTTTGTGTATTCTTTCTATATTAGCGTCGTGAAATTGTTGGTGGCTTATTGTCAGTATTTTATTTATTAAGTTTTTGGCTGTGTTCATTTTGTAATGTGTTGGTTGGGCTGAAAAATAATTAATCAGGCGTCCAGAAGCTGTTGATTTTGAATACCAGTTAAAAATAATGCGGTTGTTGCTTTTGTGTATGTGAACGTCCAGGAACGGAATGCTATCATTTTCTTCTATTTCCATGGTAAACTGAAGTTTATTGTGGTATTTGTTAAGCCTATCTAGAATTATGTTCGCGTCATCGCGTCTTACTATTGCAAAAATGTCGTCTACGTATTTGTTGATAAATTTAATGTCAATGTTGTGTTGTTGTTTCAGCTCCGAAATGGTGTTGTCAAGAAGGTCGTCCATAATAATGTCTGCAATGGTTGGGGAGAGGGGGTTGCCCATTGGCATGCCAAATGTTTGGGAGTATAATTTGTTGTTGCACATGAAATAGTTGTTGTCTTTTAGGCAGAAGTCAATAATTTCTTTAAATTTGCTTTTTGGGATATTGGTTGTCCTCTGTATTTTGTCCCACTTTCTCATTATTATTTGTGTAGCTAACATGGTGGGTATGTTTGTAAATAGAGAAATTACATCAAATGACACTAAAACATCTTCGTCACAAACATGTACATAGCTTAACCTGTCTTTCAAGCTGAATGAATTTTTCACATTATATTTGTCTGATATAAGTGGTTTAAGTATTTCTCCTACATATTTAGATAAACTGTAACAGGGTAGCATAATAGACGATGCGATAGGGCGTAAGGGAGTTTGTGGTTTGTGCACTTTCGGCAAACCATAGAGTCTTGGCGCTGCTGCTGCCGTGCTGGTAAGCAGTTGTTTTTCCCTTTTGTTGATGTGTTTGTTCTTGTAAAGTTCGTCAACTATTTTATTGTTTTTCCTTTGTAGAGCGATTGTTGGGTCTGTTCTTATTGTTTTGTAAGTGTTTTTGTCTTCTATAAGTTTGTTCATCTTTTCACGATATTCTGATTCGTACATTGCAACTGTTTTATTTCCCTTGTCCGCATCTGTTATAATAATGTTTTTGTGTGACTTCAGAAATGCCTTTGTTTTGTTAAATGCTGCTAGTATGAATTTTTCGGCGGAGTTGTGTTTTATGTTCCGTTTGAATAGCATTATTCTGTTACTTAGTTTGTTTCTAGCTACTTCTTTCTCTTTTTCATTTTTTATGCTCATAATTACTTGTTCTATTTCAGCTATTGTGTTAATTGCTGAGAAATTTGTCTTTGTGGTTGGTAACGCGAACTTTTTCCCTAGCGATAGTAGCCATCTTACTTCTTCAGGAAAGTTTACGTTTGTTTTATTTACGAACCAGTTGTTGTTTTTACATATTCCCAGCTTCTGCATTTGTTCGTGTTTAAGTCGATCTAATTTCGAAGTGTGTTTTCGCTCTATTTCTTTAGCCACTTGTTGGCTCTGTAGTTTCTGTTTTCCTGTGAACGCGTCCAATTCCAAATCACTAAGGGCATGTTTTAGTTGTTGTTCGGCATGATATAATGAGTTTTTTATGTTTTTAATGTTGATATTTGTTTGCGTAATCTCAATGTTTAATATTTTGGTAAGGAAAAGTCGTTTTGAAGTTTCTAGTTTTTGTCTTATTATCTCCGAAGTGGTGCTAATTGTTACTTTCTTGGTTGAGTTTGTTAGATGATTAGGTGTTAGTCCGTATTGTTTACATTGTAGTAGAAATTTCAGTTGTTCGATCTGTTTTGCTAACTTGTGTTTTTGTTTGCTGTAGTGTTTGAGTGTAACACATGTATGCTCACCGTGTTTGTACCTCATGTGTTTGAAGAAATCCTTCATCTTGTGCTGTTGTTGTTATAGGTTTTTGGTGAAATAATTAAACAATGTGTGATGTATCGGCTGGCCTTCCGTGATTAATATTTGAATAATTTAGTTGCGATCAGTTCGAATTTGTATTGATGATTTTTTAGGCTTGTCTGATCTATTGCTTGTTGATGCAAATAAAATACTTTTTATTTCATCTATGCCCGACGTTTCGCTAAATATTTTAGCATCTTCAGGGGCGGTTCTATTTATTTCACCAAAGAAAAATTAAAAAATTTATTACATGAAGTTGTTAGCACATAGAACTTAAACAGAAATAAACACACATATGTTTTTTACTATAAACGAACATGAACTTACAATATTGGTTTGTTTAAAATAAACTTAAGAGCTACATTTATCTGTACCACTTCCTGTGGTATTTTTGTCAATATTAATCGTTAGCGTATGCATAATATGTAAGCGGCTGCTATGTTGTCCGTATCTTCTTTTTTGTTGATTGTTTTCTCTCGTTTTTGTAAAATTCGTAGGCTCTCCAAAGTGTATCTTTTAATTTCTCTTTTTTCTTTGTCAATTATTTTGGTGTTGGCGAAATCAGCTGTGTGTCCGCTATTTAATATATGCTGGCTGAGGGCTGTGCTGCTCTTTTGTTTTTTTATGTCAGCTTTGTGTTCGGCTATGCGAACACCCAAAGCACGCTTAGTTGTGCCAATGTACACTTTGTTACAGCTTTCGTTGTTCTTGCCTTTGCACTCTATTTCATAAACTACGTTGCTTTGTTCTTGTAGGCTTAGTGGGTTTTTTGTTTTTGTGTATATTGTGGACAACGAGTGATTAGTTTTATAGGCGAGAGTAATGTCTTCTTCTTTTGCTATTTCGCGATCAAATTTTCCACTTAGCCTGGGAATGAAGGTGACGCTGCAGTACTTTTTTGTTGTATTTGTCGTTTCTGTGGTTTGTGTTTTGTTTTGATTTTTGCATTTCCCCGCTACTTGCTGGATTAGTTCACGTATTAAACTGTCGGGGTAATTGTTGCTTCGTAATATTTTGTGTATTCTTTCTATATTAGCGTCGTGAAATTGTTGGTGGCTTATTGTCAGTATTTTATTTATTAAGTTTTTGGCTGTGTTCATTTTGTAATGTGTTGGTTGGGCTGAAAAATAATTAATCAGGCGTCCAGAAGCTGTTGATTTTGAATACCAGTTAAAAATAATGCGGTTGTTGCTTTTGTGTATGTGAACGTCCAGGAACGGAATGCTATCATTTTCTTCTATTTCCATGGTAAACTGAAGTTTATTGTGGTATTTGTTAAGCCTATCTAGAATTATGTTCGCGTCATCGCGTCTTACTATTGCAAAAATGTCGTCTACGTATTTGTTGATAAATTTAATGTCAATGTTGTGTTGTTGTTTCAGCTCCGAAATGGTGTTGTCAAGAAGGTCGTCCATAATAATGTCTGCAATGGTTGGGGAGAGGGGGTTGCCCATTGGCATGCCAAATGTTTGGGAGTATAATTTGTTGTTGCACATGAAATAGTTGTTGTCTTTTAGGCAGAAGTCAATAATTTCTTTAAATTTGCTTTTTGGGATATTGGTTGTCCTCTGTATTTTGTCCCACTTTCTCATTATTATTTGTGTAGCTAACATGGTGGGTATGTTTGTAAATAGAGAAATTACATCAAATGACACTAAAACATCTTCGTCACAAACATGTACATAGCTTAACCTGTCTTTCAAGCTGAATGAATTTTTCACATTATATTTGTCTGATATAAGTGGTTTAAGTATTTCTCCTACATATTTAGATAAACTGTAACAGGGTAGCATAATAGACGATGCGATAGGGCGTAAATTTATGTTAACTGATAAAGGACGTGCGGTTTTATCATATAGATTTTTATTTCGCGTTTTATGTTTGTTAATAAGTTCTTTTGCGAGTATTTGTTATTTTTGCATTCTATATTTTACTTCCTTTGCATAATTTTCAACGTTATATATTGGATCGATTTTTTCTTTTTGTAATTCATTTGGCAAAATGACTTTTTTTCCAAATACTAATTCGAATGGAGTAAATTTGTAATCAAAAACTGTGTTTGTTGTTGTGTTATGCAGAAATGTAAAATATTTTAGATATACGTCCCAATCGGAATATCTTTCTTCTAAGTACGCACGCAAATATTCGTTAAATACCCTATGGTTTCGTTCAATTGTACCAACGGTTTCATGATGGTATGCGGTTGAAAAATTATGATCAATTTTTAAAATTTTCGTTAATTCTTGAAAAATATCGTTTTTGAATTCTGTACCTAAATCGGATTTAATAGAATTCATGGTACCATATGTTAACACGAAACTCTCAAAAATGGCAGATTGTTTTAGCACTTTTGTCTGGAATAGCTATCGTTACTAAATATTTAGTTAAATCGCATATAATGGTAAGTGCGAACTTATTACCATTATTCGACTCAGGTAAGGGTCCTATTGTATCAATAACTACAATGTCGAATGGTTTGCAAGGTGTTGGTGTAAGAACAAGATTTTCTTTATTTTTAGGCTTAACTTTGTTTAATAAACATTTTTCGCAACTTTTTATAAATTTAGAAATGTCATGTTTTTTTAATAGTATTTTGGCATAAAGTTTTTTGTTTCCGCAATGTCCTCCTGCAAGCGGGTCAGTATGGTAAATTGTCATTAGTTTTTGTTTCTGATCGTCGTTGTCTACAGTCTCTACTGGATCTGTTAGTATAATTTGTAATTTCTTTAAAATTTTGTTTCCGCTGTTTTTTAATTCTGCTATAGAAAAATATTTGAAAAATGTATCGTTTTTTGGCCATTCAAAATGTTTAATGTTGCGATTGCCGGCTTCGTTTTCGAGCCTCGAAAGTAAGTCATCTAAATTCGTTATTTCGTTAACAACCTCGACATTAAGCAAATCGATTTTTTTGTGTTTTAAATGTGCACATATTTGTAAATTTGAAATTTTGTTATTTTTATTGTGATTTATTGTTGATCTAATACGCGGTATTTTTTTTGAAAAATTAAATGCAAATTTGTCATAAACGTTTAAAGTCTGCGTTGAATCGTCTATGTCGCTGTTTTGTATTTCTGTTTCGTTACGTTTCTTAGTCATCGTTCTGGTTTTAACTGCAAGAACGTGTTTCGTTGATTCCCTAATCTCGTCAATGGAAATGCGTGAAAGTGCGTCGGCACTGACGTTTGATTTACCTTTAATGTACTCTATAATGAAATTATATTCGGCTAATTCGAGTCGAATTCTCGCAAGTTTTGAAGATGGATCCTTCATATTGAAAAGAAAAACTAGTGGTCTGTGATCTGATTTAACAAGGAAGTTAGTTCCGTAAATGTATGGACGAAATTGTTTTATGGCAAAGTAAATGGCTAAAAGTTCCAACTCTATAATTGGTTTTTTCTGTTCTGCTTTATTAAATGCTTTAGAAGCGAAACAAACAGGCAGATCGCTACCTTGCTGTTCTTGGCTAAGAATAGCGCCACATCCGGTTTTTGAAGCATAAACTGTAATAATAAATTGTTTGGAAAAATCTGGATATTGTAGCAGTTTAGGTGACATTAACGCTGATTTTAGTGATTCGAAAGCTTTCTCGCACTCACTGTCCCAAATAAATTCTACTTTTTTTCTGTTTAAACGATTCAAGGGTGCGGCTAGAGACGCAAAGTTAGGTATAAACCTTCGGTAATAATTTGCAAATGCAACGAACCGTCGTACTGCGTCTTTGTCAGTCGGTTTAGTATATTTTTTAATTGCGTTAATTTTGGAATCGTCTGGCAACAAACCCGTTGCCGAACATTTGTGTCCTAAAAATGTTACTTCTGGCCTTAGAAAATTGCACTTATTTGGATTAAGTTTGAGGTTAAAAGATCGACATGTATCGAAAACTTTTGAAAGGTTTTTAATGTGATGTGATTCACTACAGCCTATGACGATGATATCGTCGACGTACAAAAATGCTACATTAGCCGGAATACCTGAAAAAGCGATTGTCATCATTCGTGTAAACGAATTCGGTGCTATATTCAAACCAAAAGGCAAAACTTTTCATCTAAATGCTCCACGTTCGGTGCTAAAAGAAGTTATATCGCGTGAATCTGTATGCAAGGGGATTTGATGAAATCCAGAGAAAAGGTCTAGTGTCGAAAAATACTTTGCTCGACCAAGGTTATCTAAAATGTCATCAACACGTGCCAAAGGGAACTTGTCTGCAATTAGTTTTTTATTGACTGCACGAAAGTCTACGCACATACGATATGCTTTTCGCCCATCATTGTTTTTTTTTGGAACTATAATTAAAGGACTGTTGTAATTTGAGTAACTTGGTTCGATAAGGTCATTGTTTAACAATTTATTCACTTGGCTATTTATTTCCTCACGCTGAGAATATGGTAATCTGTAATTTTTTATGTAAACGGGGTTTGTGTCTGTCAGTCTTAATTTTTGTTCCTAAAAGTTATTTAATGTCATTTTGTCGTCAGGCAGGGCGAATATATCTGCATATTCTAGACATACGTCGAGTAAATTGCTTGCGTTATTGCTTTGGATTTGTTTCTTTAAAATTTTACTAAGTTCTTTTGTCCGGTTATCGTCTTTCGTCGTCTTTTTGATGGAATAAATATGGTAATTAGAAAGTTTATCTGTCCGAATGTTACAGTTCTTTACGTATTTTACGTCGTCTGTGGTATTTATAATCTTGATGATTGGGTTGCTGGCATTAACAATGCATCTAGCTGTAAATACACCATTATCAATTTCTTGTGAGTCTACGAAGAGTGACTCCGGTTGCTTGCCTAAATCAAAGAGTCGAAAAACTTCGCATCTGGGAGGTATAACACAGTTATCCCTTTCTGTCCCGTGAAGAATCGGAATCGCGACTTTTTCATTGCCTACCCAGAAGGAAATACGGTTGTTTGCATAGCTAATAACACACTTGTTTGTTTTTAAAAAATCTTTACCCAGTATACCATCAGATGGAATATTAAAATCGTCATTCACCACGTGTAAATTATGTTTTATAGAAAAGTTCGAAAAATTTAAATTTGCGGTTATTTTACCTAAAGTAGAAACACTATTAGAAGTGACACCAGTATTGCGGATAACATCGTCTGTATTGATTGAAAAATGTTTGTTGAAACTTGAAATTTTGATTAAAGAAATGTCGGCTTGCGTATCGACTAAAAACGTACGTAACTTTTTACATCCGGTAAAGTTTAATTGGATAAAGTCAGAATAATTAAAGTTAAGACAGTAAATGCCTATTGTTGTAGACAGATCGGTTAGATGTCCGTTTCTTGATCCCCCAGTGTTCGCGCCTGAGGGGCCAGGGCGTTTAAAGTCCGCACATTAGAAAAATTTCCACTATTATTGTTAGTTCCGTTGGTATTGTTGTTTCTGTTTTGCGTATTGTTGTTAAAATTGTTTACGTTACCCCTAGTACTGTTGTTATTGTACCTAGTATTGTTGCCATTGTTGTTTGACCTGTAATTATTGTCGTTGTCGTTGTATCTATAGTTGTTGCCATTATTGTTGTACCTAGAGTTGTTGTTATTATTGTTGTACCTAAAGTTGTTGTTATTATTGTTGTACCTAAAGTTGTTGCCATTATTGTTGTACCTATTGAAATTTTGTCCTTGGAAATTACCTCGAAAATTAGTTGGTCTGTTAGTTTGTGATCGAAACGCTAACACTTGCCTCTCTTTTGCTTGGTTATTTTGTTCTACAATCATTTTTGCTACTACATCCTTTGAATCATTGAAGGTTGTCGATGCTAAAATTGACTTAACTAAGTCAGAACGTGTATTTAACCTGCATACATTTACAGTTTGTTCAACTGCCATTTCTTGGGCTTTAGCTTGTGTCATACCTTCAGTGATTAAAGAACGTCGCAGTGCATCAGATAGCTCCTCGACACGTTTGGCAAATTCTGTATAATTGTTGTTTACAATGGTCAAAGTTGCAATTTTTCCAGCTACTACTTTTGAGTTGTCCGGTTTTATTCTACTACGTAACGCGTCTTTAATCTGAACAATTGAACTAACATCAGTTGGAATTGCCTCGCGTGCCTTGCCTTCAAGCTTTGATTTTAAAAATGCTATAAATGTACTTTGTAGGTTTTCATCTGAGAGATCTTCAATTAAATTAATTTTATCTATAAATGATTCAAGTGCTAGCGGATCACCGTTGTAATTTTCTCTAATGATTGATGCACAAAGGCTAATAAAAGATTTTTTCTGTTCCGGAGTTGCCATTTTTGCATCGTCAGTACTCAAATTTAAATTTATATTTGCTAATCAGTCATCGACTGATACTCGACGTGTACGGTTGTGCTTATAGTGCTCAGAGTGACTTCCTACGTTCTTCTCTCACCTATTTTCGAGTGTTATTCGCAAAGCGCAAAAGAAACTTTGTTTCTTTTTTTTTCTCATAAGACAGTGATATTTGTTATACATACATAGTTAACGATTGATAACAAGGATGCCCCCTGGGGGAACCTCGCTTGGGGATAACAGGTTTGCCCTGTTAGCCCCAAGCCCTAAAGCTAAAAGGAAAAAACCTAGCTTAATTAAAGATTTTCCTACGCTACCGACAGTCAAAAAAGAAAATCCAAAATACCTGGTGGTAAGTGCAATAAATGCTGAAAACCCCCTTAATAAATACTCGTGCTTTGCAGTGCACAAAGCCCTCAAAAACGTCAGCTCAGAAATTATGAATATTTCTGAACTGAGGGATGGCAAATTACTACTATTAGTAAAAGCAACCACATTGCCCAAAAATTTCTAGCCACAAAAACTTTGTACGGAGTATGTGATGTAAAAATAGAATTACACAACAACCTTAATTACTCTAAAGGTACAATTTTCGCACCATGTCTAAATAAAGTGTCAGAAAACGAGATCGTAGAAAATTTGAAAGAACAGGGTGTCGTATCAATTTTTAAATTTCCAAAATATGTCAATAATCATCCAGTCCCAAGTGGAGTTGTGCTTCTCACGTTTGACATGTATCATTTACCAGAAAAAGTTGATATTTCATGGTACACCACTAAGGTAAGACCGTACTATGCCAACCCAATGAGATGCAAAATCTGTCAGCTTCTCGGTCACACGACAAAGCGATGCAATAAAGCCCCTGTATGCGACACATGTGCCCTCCCACCTCACACTTCATTGCCTTGCTCTCGTTCTTTCTGCATTAATTGTTCTGGTAGTCACTCGGCTTCTAGCAAATCATGTCCCAAATTTGTACAAATGAAAGAAATAATAAAAATAAAAACAGATAACAAATGCTCCATGCGTGAGGCAATAAGAATCCAAAAAATGCAAATACCTACCACCTTCAATGAGAGTTCCACTCCATATGCTGATATAGCAAAAAATAATAGCAACAATATACAAGTACAAGAAAACAACAATGCTACACAACTTACTTCTGCCGAAAAAACCGGTTCTAATTACAAAAACAACATCAATACCCCAAATAACGAAACAACAGAAAATGAAACAAAAGAAAACAAAATCACTTCACATATATCAAACACAACAACTACTACATCAGTCGATGACTCATCAACACACAATATGATTTCCTCCTTGCTTTCCCATCTCTCTTCCCCTGCATTAATGCAGCCCCTCTTCCCACCTTTCGCAAACCCACAAATACCTTAGTAAATGATGCGAATTTTGCAATGGAATATGAACGGTCTCTTGAATAATTATCTAGACTTAAACATACTAATCAATGAATTTTCGCCAGAAATTATATCCATACAAGAAACACATCTCCCATTTAATAAAAAGCTACACGCACCTAATAAATACGATAGTTATTTTTATAATAGCAGCCAGAACACTTCCTGCAAGCAAGGGATTGCTGTATTCATTAAGAAGAGCCTAACCCACAAAGAAATACCAGTTTCCTCCAATATCTCGTGTTTAGCAATAGAAGTAGACATTGGCTTCAAAATTACAATCATTAACTGCTACATACCCCCACATCAAAGCTTTAACGTTCGAGATATATCTAATGTTCTCAATTATTTTGCTACCCCCATCATCATTATGGGCGATCTCAATGCCTGGAGCCCATTGTGGGGTTCCACGGCTGCAAATAAAAGAGGAGAAATAATAGAAGATATAATTTTATCTCATGACCTTGTCGTTCTTAACGACGGCTCACCCACACACTTTTCGACACATGGAACATTTACCCATCCCGATGTTATTCTAGCTTCTGCTACTCTATCTCCCAAACTTACCTCCCATACCCTCGATGATCTCCACAACAGCGACCACTTCCCCATCATCACTTCCCTTTCCACTCCCAAGTCCTACAACGTGAAGCCCAGGTCGAAGTTCTTGACAGAAAAGGCAGACTGGCCAACTTTTTGCTCGCTTGCCATATCTCTCTCCAACAATAAACCACTCTGTAATAATATAAATGCCGAAACTACTGCAATAAAATCAATTATCCGTTCTGCCGCTCATTTAACTATTCCCCAATCTAGCACTAAAAAATTTTCAGCGAAATTGCCCTATTGGTCAAACTTACTCGCTATCCTTAGAAATAATAAAAAACGCTTGTGGACGAAATTCAAACGGAATAGAACCGATAACAATCTTATAGAATATAAAAAAGCCAACGCTGTGTTTAGGAAGGAGCTAAAGTCGGCCAAAAGAATATCACTGGAAAATATTACATCTAACATAAACCCATCCTCGAGCCCCAAAAAAATTTGGTCGGATATAAAAGCTCTTACAGGGTGTAGTAAACGATTTGGTATATCGCATATTCACACAGACCAAGGGCCTTTATACTCACCCCAAGATATCGCAGAAAAATTTGCACAAACATGGTCATCTCTTTCCGAAAATTCCTTTTTCCACACCAGTTTTAACTCACTAAAAAATCAAGTCATTACTGAACCCTATATTAACCCTTCACCCTCCCTAAAAGCTCTCTCGATTGAGGCCGATATTACCACAAGCGAATATGACATCACGATTTCAGCACTAACAGGAAAAACACCAGGCGCTGACAAAATATCCTACCACATCCTAGAAAACATCCCTAACTCCCTTAAAAGTAGACTCGTTAACCTCTACAACAAAATTTTTAACTCTGGAATATATCCCCAACAGTGGAAAACAGCCACAATCATACCCGTCCCAAAGCCTAACAAACCCAACACCTACATAGAAAATTACAGACCCATATCCCTCCTCCCCTGCATGTCCAAAGTTTTAGAAAAAATAATTTCTACACGAATCATGTGGTATGCTAGAGCTGATGACCTTATAAGCCCTAACCAATTTGGCTTTCAAAAAGGATTAGGAGTTATTGATCCACTTCTATTCTTCGAGCACTTTGCCTCTACGGCCTTAGCAACCCGAAACCATGTTTCTATATTAAGCTTGGACTTTGAGAAGGCTTTCGATAGGGTTGGAGCACATATAGTGCTCAACGAACTCAAGCGTTGGAAAATTGGCACCAAAATTTACAATATTGTAAAATCGTTTTTATGTAATCGCAAGTTTGTTGTCTGCGCCAACAGACATCAATCTCAAATATATAATCTCTACAACGGCATACCCCAAGGTTCCCCCCTCTCCGTAACTCTTTTCATCATAGCGTTTAACAAAGTAAGTTCTATAATTTCCTCAAATCCAAGGGTCGAACATTTCGCTTATGCAGACGATGTCGTAATTTTCACAAAAATCAAAGATCTGCAACAAGTTAAGCATATATTTTTAAAAATTCTAAATGATATTAATAAATGGTCAGAAAAGGCTGGTGCCAATATTTCAGCAAGCAAATCCTCCAGCTTTCATATCTGCAGAAAGCACAATTGCTCCTATCCCTCCCTTTACATGTTTAACATCCAAATCCCCCACACTAATACTTTAAAAATACTAGGCTTAATATTTGATAAGAATTTGTCATACAAAGAGCATTGTAAGTCTGTTAGATTAAGCTTATTATCTAGACTTAATATCATAAAATTTTTGTCTTCTAAATATAGCTTATGTAATTCAAACACACTTGTTAATGTAACAAAAGCTTTATTGTTATCTAAGATTGACATTGTTATCTAAGATTGACTGTCGATATACGGGCACTGTGCTAAAACCCATATGAAACTTATTTTTCCACCATACCACGCGGCAGCTAGAAGGAGTATTCGAGCCTTCCCTACTTCGCCAATAAAAGAATCGCACGTAACACGATGGTGCTCATTCCAAAGCTATTTCAGGCCAGAAACAAATTGCTGCTTACACAGGTTAGAACAGCTTTAAAATACACTAATGTAAGCTGTAAGCCATCTACGATATCACGTTGCCTATCTATCGCGAAACAACTTAACATCGTCGCAACTCCATCTTTGGTTGAAACAGCAATATCCCCATCCTACTCTTCACTTACAACATCACTTATTACCACTTCACAACAACACCACAAACAGTCTACAAGCAACAACGAATATCAACAACTACATAACAAAGCCTTAGAGCATTACAACAATACTTGGGAAGTTGTGTATACAGACGGATCTAAATCCGACACAGGTACTGCGTTTGCTGTGACAAATAAGCTGGGTTCCACCATTGCTGTATATTCTCTGCCACCGTACTGCTCGGTATTCACAGCCGAAGCAGCTGCAATACTTGAAGCGGTACTATTTGCCTCCCGCAATGGAAAGAAAACGGTCATTTGCACCGATAGCAAATCCGCCATCGATGCTATCTTTAACCAATCAAATTGCATACCAATGATCCAAAAAATCCGTAACATTATTACGCAGTATAGCAATAAAATCAAAATGATGTGGGTACCTGCCCACATAGGGATCCGTGGAAATGAAACTGCAGATAGAAGAGCGAAGGCAGCCTGTTGCGAGCCTCTGTATATATCTGAACACTTCACCGACAAAGATATACGTAAGCTGGTAAAACAATCTATTAGTATCACCTTTTCAAGTGAGTGGAGAGATTACAACCACCATTACAAAGACTGTAACCCTACTGGATCGAAACCATATTACAGCACTAGCTGTCCTACTAGGAATATAGCAACATTTACCCGCCTGCGAATTGGTCACACACTTGCAACACACGCGCACCTCTTGAATGGCACTACCAAACCAAACTGCCCGCGTTGTGGATCTTCCGATTTTAACGTTATGCACATCCTCGACAACTGCCCAGACATGCAACAGATACGACTTTCTTTGTTCAATAACACTAAACCATCTGACTATCTCAAAATAACAAATGACCGTAGTATTAACCTAATTGCAAAATTTGTAGCACTCTCTAAATTAAATATATAATAATACATAAGTATAACCACTATCTTTAAGATCCTAAAAATAGATATTCTAAAAGTTGAATATACAGTATATACCATTATTTTTTTTCTTCTTCAAACGATCATGTTCTCATATATTGTCATAACCACCTAGAATTCAATGTATACTTAAGCCGAAGGCCCTGGCAGCCAGTGCTTTAGCTCGTAAGTGAGGTAATTATTTATAATTGTCTCTCTTTTAAATAAATAAATAAAAATAAATAAAAATATTTGCTAATGATTCGAATCCTAAAAGGTCTTTACTGATTGAAAAATCTGGCTGACCTGTGTCAGTATCTGACATTTGATGAAGCTTTAAAAATCTAATAAAAATCAATTTATTTATCTGAACGTTGAATTGTTGCTAAGTGCTATTGTATCGTATTGCAAATTTTTAGTTTAACTAACACTGTATGGCAGAATTTATGAAAAAAATAATTTTGAAATTTCGACTTAATGTGAAATATTTATTTGAAAAATGTTATAAAGTTCAACGTAGGCATAGTACGACAATGCACAGATCAAAAATTGTATTAAGGTTGCAAATTAATTATTTGTATTTTCGAAAAAAAAAATTTGTTTTAAAGTCTGACTCACGACTAACACTGGAAGGCACCACCGAAAAGTTTTTATTGAGAAAATTATTTTTAAATTATTGCAAAAATTAATATTTGAAGAAATATTAGTAAGTGTTTGCACACTACTGTATGCAAAGCTGAAATTCCGATGAAAAAACAGTAACACAAATGTATATAGGTAATTAAGCATGTATTGGGTTGGCTATGTAGGTAATATAAACGTATGATTAGATGAAAAGTACAGTAAGCAAAAATACAAAAACAGTAAGAATACCTGTATGTATGTAGTATATAATGTAATGGTATATAGTAAAAAGTACAGTAGTTGAAAAACTAAAAAGTTACGGTATATAATGCAAATTGTACGGTTGTACGCAAAAGTGAAAAGGTATTGGTATATATGTATGAATATAATATAAAAGTATTTTTCCAAAAGTACAGTAGTTTAAAAAGTTAACAGTTACGTTATATAATGCAAATTGTACAGTAGTACGCGAAAGTGAAAAAATTTAATTTTAATACAAAATATGTACATGTGTCGATATATAATTTTCCGCACACTGTGCGCCATACCCAACGCTGCAAAAGCCGCTACTTGCTTGATGTATGTATGTATGTATATACTGGAACACTGCTGTTATCCCGCGCTGGTGAACCCTTGTAGATGTTGTTGTACCGCTGCTTTTTCATCGATGTTGGCTGTACCGAAACCAGAAAATCCGTTTGTCGGTTTAACGGCGCTTTGTTATGGCGTGGTTTCCAATATTTAAAATTTTGTTTTTGTTTGGCAATTTATATATGTAACTGTTGTTTTTGTGAAAATTTGGTACCACCGCTTTTTTTTGTATTTTAAAATGTTTTTTTTTTGTAGTTATGTCGAAAATTATAAACTTGTTCGTTTGAAAATTTGGTACCACCGCTTTTTTTGTATATTTTTTTTGGTTTTATATTTACCGTTTAAAAATTGTTCATTTTTATTAATTTTGGATAAAAAAAAATTTTTTTTTCTTTTAAATTCAGTTCGTTTTTTGTTTAAAATTTTGTTAATTCATTTTTGAAGTAATTATAGTCAAAAATTTCAATGTTTTTTTTTGTATTTGATTTCGGTTTAAAAAAAATCATTAAATTTTATTTGCAAAATGTCAAATGTTTTAGGGTTTTTTTTTTTTTTTTTTTTTTTTACCACCACCTAGCTACAGCCACTATGCACTTATTTTGTGCTGGAAAGTTCTATAGTTTACATTTGAAAAGTAAAGTTTGAGTTCAGTTCATAGGTTTATTTTTTTTTTTGTTTTTGTGTTTAAATTCAATTAAATAAATTTTTTTTGTGTAATTTTTTTTGTAATTTTTTTTTTTTATATATTTTTTTGGATTTTATAAATTTCTGTATTTTTTTAATTTTTTTTTTTTTTTTTTTTTTTTTTTTGTTTAATTGGCTCTGCCCTTGGTTTTTGCCCGAGGGCCACGCAATCCCTTGGTTTTTGCTCGAGGGCCACGCAAATCGCTATTCGCTGTCACGGTCGCCATGTGGAGCGCCAGGGCTCCGCTGTCACTAGCTGGTGCCGTTGCTGTCGTCGCGCTCCGGTGCGTCCACAAACCGAAAATAGTATGTCGGCCACTTGCCGGTAGAAAATATTTTAAAATGTTTTGAAGAAAAAATAAATCGACCATGTTCTGATAGACGGAAGGCGCGCTTCCAGTGTCCTAGATGTGCGCACGATCCGAGGAGGCAACATCAACTCGGACCACTACCTTGTCGCAGGCAAGATACGCATGCGGTTCTGTGCGTCAAAAAGCGTGCGGAAATGCACACAAGGAAAGCTCGAGGTCGGAAAGCTGCAATCACAACAGACAGCCATCACTTCGCTACTCTACTCGCACTCCTGTTCTCTGAGAGCTCTAATCAACACAGCGATATTTCTGAGCAATGGAACCACATCTCTTGCTCTTTACGTACCGCCGCTGAACAATCTATTGGTTTCCAGCGAGCCCGGAAAAATGACTGGAATGTCGCGTTGCCACGGAACGGAAAGATGCTGCCTACAGGGCCACGGTGCGATCGGGCGCAACGCGAGCCTTGCGGGAGAGATATCGTGAGTTGAAGAAGGAAGCGAGACGCATTTCTAAAGAGAAGAAGAGAGAGGCCGAAATGCGTGAGTGCGAAGAGCTTAAAATACTGGCCGACAGGAAAAGCGCCAAAAAATTCTTTCAGAAAGTACGACGGCTAACAGAAGTTTTTAACACCGGGCGAATACCTGTAAGAACGACAACGGCGACCCGGTGACTGACGTTCAGAATATACTTAGCTTATGGAGGTAGCACTTCTCCACACTACTTAGTGGTAGTGGCAGAGACCACCTTGGAGAAGATGATGATCCCGAAACCCCAATCAATGACGACGGAATTCATGTTCCGTTACCCGACTGCGATGAAATCCGTATAGCAATAGCACGGCTCAAGAACAACAAAGCGCCCGGAGTTGACGGGCTGCCAGCTGAGTTATTCAAATTCGGTGGAGAAGAGTTGGTAAAGCGCATGCACCAGCTTATCTGTAGGGTATGGTCGGACGAATAAGGCATGCATGGAATCTAAGTGTACTTTGCCCAATCCACAAGAAGGGTGATACTGCAATTCGCGCCAATGATCGTGGTATCAGCCTTCTTAACATCGCGTATAAGGTTCTGTCGAGCGTATTGTGTGAGACTAAAGCACACCGTCAATGAACTGATTGGATCTTATTAGTGTGGCTTTAGACCTGGTAAACATTGACATCATCGGCCTTACCAACCGCGCAGTTAGTTCTGCCTTCTCCAAACTGGATAGAGAATAGGCCTGGAGGTGAACGAGTGCAAGACGAAGTATCTCGTCATCAAATAAACAGTCGGCACATTCACGACTGGGATCAAACATCACTGTTGACAGTTATAACTTTGAAAAAGTAGAAGACTTCGTTTACTTAGGAACCAGTATTAACATCAATAATAATGTCAGCCTCGAAATCCAAAGGAGGATCACTCTTGCCAACAAGTGCTACTTCGGACTGAGTAGGCAACTGAGCAGTAAAGTCCTCTCTTGACGGACAAAAATCACGCTCTACAGGTCTCTCATTATGCCCGTCCTAATGTATGGCGCAGAAGCTTGAACGATGAAGATATCTGATGAGAAGGCTCTAGGAGTGTTCGAGAGAAAGATTCTCTGAAAGATTTATGGGCCTTTACGCCTTTACGCCTTTTGCGAATCCCGCTGAAGATGGAACCACTGGCGTGATGTGCTAAGCTCGGTCAATATCGCATAGGCGGTTATCGAGCCAATAAAAGAAGAAGAAGAGTCCCCCGGCTCTTCGAAGTAAATTATCATATCTAAAGAATTTTTTTTTGCTTTTGTTAGAGCAAAATCTATGTGTTTTTTGAAAGTGAATTTGCTGTCTACGATAACGCCTAAATATTTTTTTATTATTATTTCCATCATTACTAACATACATAGAACGATTGATCTTTTAGATAGCTGTATATCATTCTACACAGGTCTTTATTAAATTTGTATTTACTATACATTTTATAAATTATGCCTTCAATCGAAGTGGTATCGAAAGCCTTTTGGGGTCAAGACTGACTAAGATCGTGGCTTGCCTGCGGTTTAAATTAGTACAAACGCAATCTGAAAACATGGTCAATGCATGTACCGTTGAGTGGGATTCGAGAAAACCAAATTGATAATTTTTTATTACCTTTTGCTCTTCAATGTGTTGCTTGATTTTTTCTAGCAAAAACTCTTCAAGCAACTTGCCGTTATTGAAAAGAAGTGATATCGGTCGGTAACTGTGTACTGAGTTAGGACAAGCATTTGGTTTTGGTACGCAAATGACTTTTGCAGTTTTCCATTTATTAGGATAATATTCTGTGTTATAGGAATGATTAAAAAGTATCGCTAAAACCTCCAAAAATAAAATTTGATATGGCATCAGCACCACTACTTTTCTTGACATTTTGAAGCGTATGAAACTGCCGATTTTTTCAGCAATTGTAAATCTATTCCGACTGAAATTAGCACTCTGGTTGATGTCGCTGTCGCAATGTCGCGATGTCGATGGTGACATCGGCCGTGATAGTGTTATTAAAATGTACAATCGGGTCACTACTACCATCAGAGTTTTTAATAAAAGTTGTGAAATCTTCCTCCCCAATATTTTGATTCTGAGCGTGTATTTGCTCAAATGTGTAAGCTAATGGCGTTGACCTTATAGAAATTTGCAGTTGCAATGTCAATGTAATTTCGGTCAATTTTTAAATTTGGTATTTGGGTAATGTTATTAAATCCGCATAGCCCTTTTATTTTTCGATATGTGTGATTATTTAAACGCATGTTAGCAAGGTAGTTAGAAGGTTGTTCGACCTTTCTTCGTGTATATGAATACGATCTTTTATGATTTGAGTAAGATTTTTTATAATGGCCATTTGCGTATTTTCGTAGAATCGATGCATCGCCATGCCGTTCGACGCAATTTTTTCTTTTCTGAGATAAGGGCAAGTATGTCATTTGGAAGATTTTTAAGACCACGGTTTCTTACTGTTACTTTCGGTATAGTATATGAGTTTAGCGTTGTATCAATAGCGCAATTTAGTTCTGTGATACAAGCGTAAATTTCTTCTTTTAAAACATTGCGGTTATATGGCAACCAGTTTTTGCTAAGATTATGGGACAAGACGTTATTAAAGCGTATAATATCAATTTAATCATAATTGTAAAATTCAGTTAACGGGCAACCGAGTACATTATGATCGGAAACTACACACAGTTCTACAGCATTATAGTCTGATTGAAACTGGTGTGTTTTTAAACAATTCGTATATCCGCCTACGTCATCAAAACTATTTCCAACAAATGGTGTTACTAGGAAGATATCTAAGAATGATGTTGAATGCTTAGATACTTTATAAGGGAGTTTTGTTGGTATTTAGCTTAGTGTGGGACATTGCTGCAGCCAGTTATTAAATATTCGACCATCAACTCTACCTCCAACTGATTCACCATAGAAGCAACTGCGAAAAGCACTACAGTTGTAAAAGAAGCGCAACTTCAGGAACACAAACACCAAAATGGACTCCTCAGAAGTCACAGATTCACCGGAATCACCGGAAATAATTTAAAAAAAAACGAAGTCGCTTATTTACAATACCATATGTACATATATCGCCACCTTAAATACAAATAAGTATGTAAATTTAATTAAAAAACAAAGTCGCTTGAAAACAATACATACATATCACACACTTTCAAAAGACGCACAACTCAAAAATCAAAACCATAGTTTAAATGCTTCTGGATAACACAAAATTAACTTAGTTATATGGGAAACAGGTATGACAGTAGTTTTCTAGTTGAAGATGAAAATCATGTAGAAGAAAATCTTTGCATTAATTGGGGATGTATTTTATGAATTCAATTATGCCAAGAAATCACCAAAATTGTTTTTGAGCTGTGCCACTTTTGAGGATGGTGGCCGATATGTAGATATATATAATATAAACTTAAACACAAAAATACTTAAATACGTAAATCAGTACGCAAATTGAATAAAAAACAAGTAAGAAAAGCCAAATTCGGGCCAAACTGATTTTTATATACCCTCGCGATATAGTTTTGTATGGGCGGACAACTATGTATGTAAATTGAAATAAAAAACACAAATTCGCATATATAGTATATCTTCATATGTTAACGGGATATTAAATAATACAAAAGAAAACTTATATACGAAAATGGAATATCAATACTAAAATAAAAACAACCCCTAAAAAAAATACTAATGTATTTGGGATTTGAACTTGGGAATTTCTGCATGCAAAGCAAACGCGTAATCACTCAGCTATTATTCGATAGCGCGGGTATTGGGTTAATTGTGACAATATGTGGGCCATTTTGCACTAGTTGAATGGTAGTATATAATGTAGCATATGTTCGGTTAATGAACAAATGATTGAGATGCGACTATTACGGGTGCACGATGAACTATTTTTATACTAGTATCGAACTAGTCAATTTTACTGCAGGGAACAAAAAGTAAGTACATATGCATGTACATGCTCTTATATATATGCAGTAGAAAGAAAATATAGAAAAGAGTATCAGATGATAAAATGATAACTGCAAAACGAGTTGATGTTGACAGAAAACAAAGGTGTGAAAAGTTGAAGAAAGAAGTAAAAATAAAGAAGTACTTGAAAAATGGTACGAAGTAAAATGCAAAAAGTAGAATAGTTGAAAAGAAGAAAATACAAATTGCCAAATGCAAGTCAAAGAAAAAACAATCGAAAAGATGAAAGGAGTTCATATAATAAGAAGTAAGGATATATAAGCTAAATGTTCAAGACGAAAACAAATGAAATGTCAAATACATATATGTTTATACATGAAAAGAATAATAAATGTTATGAAGAATGTGAATGTAAGTAGTCGGAATTAAAGTTGTTAAAAAAAGCTACGGAGAATAGAGTGTTTAACGAAAAGTAAACTAAAAATAAGTAGTATTAGTAGCAGTCAAACAAGAAGCTATTGAGAAACGAAAGAATTAGAAATCATATTTAAGCTAAAAATAATTCATACAAAAGAAGTCAATGAAATAAAAGAACTGAATATACATAGTTATTTAGAATTTAATTGATATAATTTCAATATACCTGAATTATAACGTACAGAAGTTATATAAACATATTTATGTATTCACACATACATACGTATTTATGTACACACATGAACACATTATAAAAAAAACTATTGATAAACATTTTAGTTGTTTTTGACCTGTTTAACTTCATTATTTTATTTTTAAATGAGCTAAAGTCCAATTTTTGTTGGAAAAATGAGAGAAAAAACAACAACACCAAAGCGGTAGAAATTATAGTACTATTTCGGAAATCACAACAATTCCTCATCAGACTTCTTTCTTCACGGCTTTCGCGGGAGACGAACCCACGCCACCACGCAACACCTAAGCCAGCGTCTCAACAGGCTGAGCTAAGCTTACGCTGTGTGAGCTGTTGTTATTTTCTCCTTTTCCTTTACAACTCACTACAATCAAGTGCGTTTAAGCAAACAACATGGTACAGAATTCCCGGTCCCTTATGCGTCATCAGCAGCTTACTATTAGAGATTTAGGTGATTGTGTACGTTTTTTAGTGGTGAAGGGACGATATTCGATTTTAGGTAAATGAATTCGAGTTGAATGCCGATATTGCAAATTGGAACGATTTGCAACGATTTGTTTATCGCAAGCAGCTGCTACGTGGAGCAGCCAAGCTTTTCGTTAGAAGTCAAAGCAATGCAAACCATTGGGAAAACTTAAAAAGTGTGTTAATAAATGAATTTGTTGAAGAATAGACGCAAACACTCTAATGAAACGTTTCTTGAATATTTTCATTGCCTTATGGAGACAGGCAAACAAATTAATTTAGACGATGCAAGCGTCATTGATTATTTCATTGAGGGAATTCCGGATTGGAGATTCAACAACTTGTTGAGCAAAGCGTACAGAAGGGTTAAAAGAACACATTAAAGCTTATGAAAAGATTCGTAAATCGAATTCAGGGCCAAGTAAAGTAGGAACAAATGAATAAACTAAAGAGAGTAACGTATCTATGGTAAATCTAAAAGGGGAATCGGTCAGAAGGTGATTTAAGCGCGGGGATAAAGCACATATAGCAGCACAATGTCCACAGAAACAATTCAAATGTTTTAAATGCAACGAAATGAGGAATCTTTCGCTTGAGGGCAAGGGTAAACTTAAGGGACTAAAAGAAACAAAGCAAGGTCCTAGCATGGTCAACACATTGAGCGACGGAATTTTTCAAGCATTCGTAAATAGTGTTATGAAAGAATTGCATTTTTAGACGGTAAAGATAAATGATTTTAGATTTGAGGCACTCATTTATTCGGGGTGTTCATTGAATTTGAGTCGCTAGGATACGTTGTTACTAAGTGGGCGCGGAAATAAGTTGACTTATGATAGAAGAAAACTTAATAGGGCAGTTTTGAACGTTGATGCATGTAGTCAAGGAAAATGATATTCAATTCGCTGCGATGATAGGTAAGGTCATTCTAAAGGACGTTATATAGTTTTAACAGGAGAGGAAGTTGTCTTTAAACTGAAGGCGTGCCAAATAATCAGTCGCAAACAATTGATGAACAGTCGAAGTGAAATGTTGATAAGATAACAGCAAAAGCATCCGAAGTTGATGTAGTTACACTATCATCAACAGTCGAGGTGAGTCTCTATTTAACTACCTTTTAACAACTAACTTAGTTGTATGCAATAGGGGCACCGAGCAAATTGACTGGAGGTCATAGACCTTACTTTATGTAGTGAAAATCTACATGATATGTTTACGAACTCGAGGGTGGAGGATGAACACTCTTTTTCTGACCATAGGTATATTAAAACGATTTTAGATCTGTCCCCGGGTGCTCCTAAGTTTAGAAAGAACCTGAGGAATACTGACTGGATTCTCTACAGAGAAATTCTTGATAATAACCTACCGCATCCAGTACCGGGTAAGCCTAATACTGCTGGTGAACTGGATGACACTGTGAACACTTTCAACACAATCTGCTCGCGGGCTCTGGCTAAAGCCTACCTTGACCTCAAACCGTGGGGAGAGCGTAGCCTCACTGGTGGTCCAGCACGTTGGACTCACTGCGCAAGGAGTGGCAGACTTATGCGCAGCTCTTGCGTGTGTTGAGGGCGTGGTGGAGCTAGTGGGAGATCATGAGAAAATAATAAACGAACGGACACTATGAGTCGGATTATGGATGAGCAGAGTTGCTAAAGGATTAAGCGAAGTTCTGTAATATATAACTTATTTTAAACTATTTAATATTAATAAATAATTTCATAAAACCCCACATTGGTTTAATTACGGAAGAAGCAGCGAATCAGCAAATCAAGTGAGAAATTCCTACCTTTACATGTTTGGTATATTATCATTTGTTGTATCAACACGTATTATTGCATCAAAAAATTTATTTCGTGACGAGGAGTCTTTAGACGAGGACAAAACTAGAAGATATTTCAAGGCAACTGTTCGTTCCAAAGTTCAAGCTTTCTTCTTAAAGTTTAAACTGTATCACTCATGTCGACTATAAAATTACCATTTACTTGACACTACAATGCCCCGGGCCCCACGTTTTTAGGGTCCGCGCGAATTCAAAATATACTGTTACCTCTGACATGTTCATCACGGTTTTCAATATAATGCAAACATAGAAAATGGTTCAATGTTTCGTTCGAAATTCGCCCGAATTGAATCCGCCTGTTGTGAGTTTCACCCGGAATAAAATCGAACGTGAAATTACAACTCTAAAATATGTATACTTTATGTGTAAAATTATCAAATAATTCAAATTCAATAGTAATTTGACAAAATTTATCAATTTTCCAGATCTTTAAAATATAGCCAACAAAGAATCGTTCAAGTATTTACTTAATCTGTGCTAATCTCTTTAATACCACCACCACGAGAGATTTTTCGCTGAAGGTGGATACTAAAAAGGTGTAGGTAACAGTTTTGAAATCGGGCTGGCGCAATCGTCTTTTAGTCAGATTATGCTGGAAGACATACCGCTTTTGGCCAGTTCAAGTCTATTTTTCGTAAAAAAATTGTATTTCTGCGCACATTTAAATATATAAATTGTTTACCCCTTTCCATTCGGATTAATTTTTAATTGCAGGCCCCAAACTATGCAGCCTTATCCTTAGCTGTTTTCATAACTCAGCTACACTTTCCTTGTTTTCTTTGACAAATCCTCTTGCAATATCCGGCTTTTCCTGCAGTCTACTTAATATTATCCCTCTTTGAACTTTGTTCCTGGAGTAGGCGATCTTATGTAAACGAATTTAAATAAAATTACTTACATTTGGAATCCGCGAAACTTTTCGCCTCTCAAAAAATAGTGAACAAATTCAACAAATAGAGTGGAAAATTTCCGCCCGAAATTTAGAATAAGCAAACAGTGAAAAGTGAACTATTTCGGGCGAAAACGAAACTCACAATAAGGGTAATTATGTTTCACTGCAAATTGTCCTAGTCAGTTTCCACTTTATCGATAGCGCGCGCGAAATTAATATGCTCATTGTCAGACAGAGAGCTGTAAGGTCGCGGTCGATATAGAAAATTATTTGATAATCTGTAAAAAGGTCAGTATTATATTGATTGTGGATGGATATTACATATACATACGGAGAAAGCAATTGAATTTAGAATACATAGAATCCAAACTTCTCCTGGGTTAAAAGGGTAATTACTTTGGTACAAAAAATGTAATTTAAGTTATTTAGGTATTCTCTTGTTTAACGCTTGATGCTTTTGGGTATAAACGCAGAAGTTTTTTGGCAAAATATACAAATATTCGGCAATCAGCTATTACTCGTATTTAAACTTACACAGGTTAGGTTAAAAATAAAGCATACAAACGTTGTATTCGACTAATCACGAAACTTTGTAAGAACGTTGTGTTAATAGGCTAGTTTACTTCCAAAAATGGCAAAGACTTTTTTGCATGAAGAATATTATTTTAAAATAAATTTCTCAGTGCAGAAATAAAACTTACATTTTGTTTCGAACCTTTTGTTTTTTGTTCGACAAGTGAATCCGAAAATGCAGTCGAGTTTTTAGATTCAATGTTTGCCAAGTGTAAGACGATTCATTGGACACTCGCAATTCACTGTGTACTACTAACTGATGATTATACTTTTGATATCAAATCGTTTTCACCGAGTGTAATGTAAAAAAATTTAAATTTTGAGCATTAGAGAGGAGCTTTAAAACACGAAAATTATTTTTAAAAATGTACACAATAAAAAAGGAAGTAAATTTTGTGTAAAATTGTGTGTAAAAATTCATATATTCTAGAATTTACCCAGCTAATTAAATATTATTGCTGGTCCTACCAGCATCTGTCGCGTCTGGAGAAAGGGGTTTCAGCAGGTTGGCCCGGGAGTCGTACGATATGTGGAAAATTAAAATGTCGAAACTAAAAATATCGAAATGTTAAAAGCCTTTTTTTGTAGAAGACTTTTTTGATCGAAATAAAAAATGTCGAAAAAATAATTCAGTTTGAAAAATGTCGAAAAAGGTCGAAATGGGCATATTGTAAGTAAAACTACGGAAAATGAAGTTAAACAATGTGTTTTATTAGCTTTATTGCTAGTTATGATGGTATCGAATTAACAGTTCACTTACAAATTATTTAAACAATTTCATTCAATTAAACAACCAGTTAATTCATTTTCAACTATAAGAAATATACGTATTTACAAAACAAAATACACTTATTTCAAAGCCACCTTACAATATACATACGTATGCACATTTAAATGTATTAAACAAAAATCAACAGAAACGCTAACATAGGGAAGTGGAATACGCTAAATTTTTCAAAATCTCCATTTTTGAAAACTCTGTTTTTTTACTAAGTATGTTTTGAATATGTTTTCTTCGCTTTTGGTAGGCTGATTTAGATTTCGTTGAACCTTCAGAACTAATTAAATTCATTTTATTTTGAACAACGATGCATTCGTTTTTTAAATAACTTATTAAATTATACACTCCCACATGAGACTTATCAATTATAATTTGTAATCTTCTGTGCCATGCTTCCACTGAATTCTGGGTCGTTGGGATATTGCTATTCACTTGGTCAGATATCGACCAAAACGATGGTGGATAAGTTAACTGAACTGGTGCATTTACTCCACACGATTTCCGTTTCCTGGAAGTTCCAATCACGTAGTTATTTTCGAACCATTTTAAAATTTCAGAGCAATCATTATCCATGTGTTGCTTAAGTTCAGTGTAATAATCCGGTATTTCTCCAGGGTTTAAAAAAGCTAAACTTTTTAACATTCTCAATTGCAACGAAAAATTTTCGTTTGTGCCGTATTTCGAGGCAAGCTTCTGATTTTGAATCTTACGCCACAATATCTGCCCAAAATGGAAGAAGCATCCTTTACTAATAACATCAGGAAAGTATGATTTTGTTACCGATATAATAGCTTTTTCGAAATCAGTAATTATAATATCAGGATTGAGTTTCACATTATGAGAACAGGCAATTTGATGGATTTCATAAAACACTTCATTGTAGCAGTTTTTTGTCTTGCTGCTCATTAAGCAATAAATGACAGGGACAACTTGTTCATTAATAAATGCATGAATAGTGAAAAGTTGGCGCATTATTGTTGGTACCACCTTAAATTTACCGTCCATAAGCCACACACGTGATTTTTCCAGCATTTTTAAGTTCGCTACAGTTCCAAATATTAAAATCTTTTCGCTTTCAAAACTTTTATCGCATAACAAAAATGTTTCACCTTCAACGTTTTGGAGATTTTCTGGAACTTTTATTTCGTCTAAACTCTTAGGCTCTTTTAACATATTATTTCTCACTCTTTTAATTTTTTGTAAGCAATTTCTAGGTTTTGATATGTATGCTCTACACTCACGGTTACACTGCACTATAGCAGAGTTAATTATTTGAGAAGGTTTATCAATTGTTTTTTCTGCACGGATTTTAAGATTTGCATTTACTTTATAAATTTCATGCTCATAAGCAAGTGGATCATGACAGTGTTCAAACGTTTTTTTTTTTTACTTGGTGCTTATTTTCGCATATCACTGTAGTCACTCTTGCTTTACATTGCAATTTACTTTTTTTTTCACACTTCCAATAAAAAACATCTTTATGTTGCTTTTCCATATAATAAATATAACCATCAACTACTAGTTTATCGTGTCCCTTATTTGAAACAACAGTGTAAATATTTGCAGACATCTTTGAACTCCAATCTGTGCACAAGGTTTCAATCGACAACTTCTAATGATTAAATTGTATGAAAACCATGAGAATCAATAGTGCAGTCTTGTTGATTTTACGGGAGTTACCGTTATCTCATTGAGGTAAACAACAATAGAGTTTCGTGAGAATGGCATTGTTGTAGAATTTAAGTTACTTGTATGGATGAGAGCCGAGAGTTTTTTTGTAAATAAGGTTACCGTAATCTCGTTTATGTATAGTTAAAACAGTGAAAATAAATGTAAATAATGATGTGCAAAATGCGTAATTTTGTCTAGGTAATAGAAAAAATAAACGAAAATAACAACATACATAGATACCTATAACATATCGAAACAATGCAATGAATGATGTGTGAAATTCGCGCGAATTTGTATGGATGAATTTCACACATCATTCATTGCATTGTTTCGATCTTTTTTCTTTCGACATTTTTGTTTTCGGCATTTTGTTTTCCGACCTTTTTGGTTTTCAACTTTTTTTTGTTCGACATTTTTTTTTCGATATTTTTAGTTTCGACATTTTAATTTTCGACATATCGTACTAGACCCGGTTGGCCCTCATTAAAAATAGATTACGATCCACGACAGCTGAAGACAGGTTAAATCACTTGCTAATAATTTGCATTGAACATGAAAAGCTAGTTCCATCAGTTACGAAAGAAGCATAAAACAATTCAGTGCTATGAATGCAATTTGAAAACCAAAAAAGCTGAGAAACTACAATAAAAAATTTTAATCATGGTACAATAAAGAGGTAGTATAATGTTATCAGCTGATTGGAGTTTTTTCATATACATATGTGGTCCATAACCATGATTGAATCATAAGAGGTTTGGTAACCTGGCCGTTGTATCGCTTTTTCGGCTCCCTTATCGGAGCACGGTGTTGCTTCTCTGCAAAAAACAGTTAGAAATAGTATTAATCTGCAAAATTGTTCATATAAAATATTAACAGGCAACATTATTTTGTTTTGACTGATTGACAATTAAATTTCTAATTTCTAAAAAATTCGGTAAGTTTTGCACGAGTATTAGATCATACAATTTCGCAATTGAATTACAATTTTCTGATTTTAGTTTAACACAACGGTAACTTTAAACTCAGCGCTTCCATTTTCAGTCGTATTGGTATCCAACCTCTGCTTAAAGCCTAGAAATATACGAGTACACACAAACATATGAAGGTTTGTAGTTCAAATTCGATTTTACATGCGTAAATTAAATAACCATAAACGAAGCTTTTTTTCGCAGAATATCCTGACCGAGGTGCAAATCGTTATTGAAACGCTATTTTAAAGGGCGTTTCTACACACATATGTACGTACAAGTATGTGCTAATCAAATGGCCAAAATATTAATAAGTACAAATTGAAGCATTTGTTTTAAAGGATTCGCTAAACTTCGTTTGAGCAATTGGATCATCTTTCGATAAAGACCAATTAGTTTCCAAATGGAGAATCAATATACTTTACTTCAAAACAAGCTTTTTATTTCCTGTAATATTCACGGGTTATGTGGTACTTATGTGGATAAATTAGAGAGAGTGTTGATAAACCGTTTCGAAGCAACGACAGGTTTTATGCTCTTTTTAAAAATAACAATGGATCATGTCGGTCATGCAACACATACTATGTCCCAGAAATCGATCTTAAGTATGTTAGTGAATAACTTGATAAGTTGACCCAATTGCAATACTAGGTCGAGAATATATTTCACATTTAGTATTTAATTATTCACTAACTTAGATATATTGAAGTTGGATTCCAGAGCTTATCCTAAAATGCAATAATGTGGCTGTGATCGTGCTAGACTGAATAAACACTCAAAGCCTATTTTTATGAATCGGTTGGTAGAAATATGACTGGTTACATATGTATGTATAAATATAACAAGCTTTGTATACATTATTTTTTTTAGATTGTAATTAAAACTTTAATGCGAAGCTCTCTTACCTGGCTAGTGGCACGCTATAAATTCGTTCTACTGATTTTGCAAGATGGCCACGGTGTGGACATGCATTCTTCAATACAGGATCAGAACTTCTACGAGGAATAAGTTGAGGACAAATTAAATTTCAAAATCAATCTCTAAATTATAATATTATTTTTTGCCTCCATATTTGCAAAATAAATTAGAAATAGTTTTCTGTTAATAACAATATATTTCTGTGTCCGTGTAATTTGCTTAAGTCCATTAGATATTGTAATAACAACAATAATAATCGATTACACCGCTTACCCGAACTCAGCGGCACATCGAGTTATAGCACGTACCGCTTCACACTTGACAAAAGCGGAAAACTGCAGAAATCATTCTTAAAAACCGCTTCTTATCGATCCAATTTCACCCATTTTATAACCTGCGTTCAGTTAAAGATTTTTTTACTGAATAAAGGCATTCATAGGAACACAAGAATTTTGTGCCAGTTTACCTTCATATTTTCATTATAGCTCAAAAATTCATGTGAATTTTCGGATTTGCTAACTACTAATTACCTATTTAGCGAACTTCTGATTTACTTAATTTTTTCAAAAAGGGTTCAAATTATTCCCTCTTTTTAATCTTCTTAAATGCAACCTTTTGTAAGGGAGTGTCAAAACTCCCTTGTCATTATTTACCAAATCTTTTATAATTGAATCATGGTCCATAACAAGTCAAACTTTGTTTACAAAACAAACCGACAGGTAATATTATCTTTATGGTTTTTTTTAAACATCGCAAATTTCTTTGGAATTATTGTCAAAATTCCTTTTTCATTTTTAATATCCATCGCTTTCTTTATTAAATATCGGCAAGTACACATTTCTCGAGCAGCTCTAGACACATTTATATTGTTAGGCAAAAGAGTAAAAATTTGCAATTTTTGCTTTTGTGTGAAATCGGGTTGGTGAAACTTGATTCTCAAATCTGTTAACAAATCATCCTATTGATAATGCACTAAAATATAGCGTTATATTCTTCGAGGAAAAGAAGAAACAATGAAATCTTAATTACATCTGAGAGATCACTACATAATGACGAACTGTAACTATCTGTAGAACTATCCTAATTAAGGTTTTTTTTTTTCGCATTGCACATTCGAATATTTAATAAATAACTTTTAAAATCGAAGTATTTAATATCTAATGATGATAATTAATATTTGCAAAATACACATAAAATGGAGCGATTAAGAAATGTCAACTTCTTAAAGGCCATGCCACATAAGACTTGCTTCGCTTTACGTAACATTTGTAACTTCGAAGAGTATTGGAATGAATTGTGAGGTTCTTAACCTGTTGCATCAACTATTGCAGCAACGTCTTACAAAAATATCCAACAGACCGTCGATATCATCACAGTGCCGACTTTTTTAACATTAACGTAAGTGACTTAAAATTCATTTAATAAAGTATCTATACACTATTCATTCCATTTATAGGTATCTGGCTCACGGAGACAGCAAGCAAACACTTGCCACGGCATTTAAAATGGGCCGCTCCACTGTAGCAGCTATCATAAGCGAGGTATGTGAATCAATTTGGGAGGAATTGGGGGCATCTATCTATCAGTTCCCAAAAAAATACGAGTGGAAGCGTATTGCGATTGATTTCAATAATATGTGGAATTTTCCGAATTGCGTTGGTGCAGTAGACGGAAAGCATATAACGATATCGTAATCCCCCCCAATTCCGGCTCTTTATATTATAATTATAAGGGCAATTACTCTATTGTGCTCCTGGCGACTTGTGATGCCCATTATACTTTTACGACCGTCGATATCGGGGCATATGGTTCTCAAAGTGATGGCGGAGTTCTTTGGAATTCCGGCTTTGGGCAGCAATTATTGAATGGCACACTGGATCTACCGGAGGACGACTATCTGCCTGGGACGGACATAAAATTCCCCCATTTTATGGTTGGTGACTGCGTTTCCGCTAAAAAATTGTATCATGCGACCATATCCAGTTTTGTAAATACTAATTTCAATGTAGGTACTTACACATATACATATATATAAACATATTTAATATACAATTTTACATTTTTTCGCATTTAGAATTACGTTTGCCATTTGATCGAGATATATTCAACAAGCGTTTATCCCGCGCGAGAAGAGTTATAGAAAACGCTTTTGGAATTTTGTGCCCTCGGTGGAGAGTTCTTCTTTCACCATTGTTTATGCATCCACAAACAGCAGAAAAAGTTGTGAAAGCGACAGTGGTTCTCCACAACTTTGTAAAAATCCACGATGGTAGTTACAGTCCCGCTGATTATGTGGACAGATATGATGGCGAAGAAATCGTAAATGGTCTGTGGAGAAATGATGTTTCAACACCGTTACGAAACCATGGACGCATGACTTGCAACAATGCACCGAGAGCTGCATTTGCTCTAAGGGACAAATTGAAAGACTACATCGTGTCCAACCCAATTTAAGTAAGTGCTATGAAGTACTATTTATGTATTCTCATTATCATTTCAGTTTTTTTGTCTCTTACAGACTCTTCTTTTAACGAACCTCCCTCATGCTCAAAAAACCTATTTCCGCACTAAACTTCGTTACGCCAACTTTAAAGAATTTGATATTTTTAAGACGCTGTTCTCTGGTAATGCCGCTGGCTACCTGGCTTTGCGCCGGGCAACCGGCATTGTTGACATAAACTCCTATATTTTAACGATGTCCGCTAAATTATTTTATACATGTATTAGAATGTACATATGTACATTAGGGTGACAATTAAATGTATGGAGTATTTTTTTTTTCTTTATTGTTTTGGTCTCAGTGTTTTTTTGTGTGTAGTTTTATTTAAAAAAAATTCTAGTAAAATTTCAAGGTCGTAGGAAGAGGATTAGGGGGCGCGTCGGCCCCCCAAAGTTACACAGAATACGATTTTTCACGCAAATTCTTACTTTGACTGCTTGTAACTTTCTCTGTGTTTTTTTTTTTTAAACATTACTGGCGAAAGATGTTCATTAATATGTCTACAATAACATCTGTCAATAACATTTTTGTCTAATGTTAATATTTAATGAAAAAAACTTAAATATAGGAGAAAAAGTACGCCTCAATGTCGATTTATTATACTTAAATAAAACTACTTATGTATATGATTTCTCTTTTTATTAATATTGTTTAAAGCACTTGAGACAATGTCTTTTTATTACAGTCCGGAAACCGATGGGGGTAATCGCTAACAATTTTTAAAACAAATTGTTTTTGGCGTTCATTTTTGGTAAATAGTTTATTATACTCTTCCATCAATTTAACCCCCCTTTCGGCAGTGTCATTTGTAACATTTAATTTTTTCATCAGTTCAGCCGCTTTACAATAAGATTGGTTCTGCTCCCATTTGTCTGGGTTTAATTTAAAAAAATCAGTATTTATTTGAAATCTTTCAAATAATGCTTTTGTTTCGGCAGAGACGAACTGTTCAATTCCGTCATGGAATATTTCAACGATTTCTCTATCATTTATTGTAGCTCGCTTTGTGTTTTGCTCTTGTTCAAAATCATTTTCCAAAGCCGCCACCATTTTTTGTTTTGAAAAAAGGGATACGTTGCTGTCAAAAAATGCAAGACCAACCGCCTCAGGGCTTAAATACCACAAGTGGTTCCTGAACTTTTTAAGAGCAACATAAGATATAGCAGCATCAATTTTTTTGAAGTTTTCAAGTTTTTGTAAAAATAAAAAATTTTGATATGGCGCTTTAATGGCCAAAGGAGCAGAAAACCACGCTTCGACATAGACTTCAGCAATAAAAACACAAATTTGACGAAGCCCATTTAATTCAGTTGCTGAAAGCTGGAACTCGTTACGGAATAAAAATATTTTTAGACAGTAAATCGCTTTTGCCATCCACCTTGCATGGTGAACAGCTCCTGGCGATCGAAACATTAGGCTGTTTGGATGTGTCTTTTCTGGTTTTTGACCCAGGAAGAGCAAAGTGAGTTCCAAGAATTCTTTATAGTCTTCCCTGGGTTGTTTTTCTTCCAAGATATTATTTACTGCACCGATAATGCGAACAGCAGACTCTTTCATGTACGTCTTGACAGTTGGATCGTTGATGCCATACTCATAGTTTTTAGCATCAATCTTAGCCCAAGCATTTTTAAATTTCTCAAACATTTTAACGTTTGGACTTCCATAACAGCTTATTTTTTATTCGAAAACGCATCTTAAAACAATCTCGTATATATGATGACGGCATGGTAACCATAAAAGTTGTCTTTGTAAATTATTTTCAATTAACGTACAGGTACCATTGAAACGCCCAGTATTGACCGCTGTTGTATCAAACACTAAAGCTTTGATGTGATTTTGCAGACCATATTCATAAATAGCATCGCATACAGCGGATGCCTGTTCTTTTCCAGTACCGGAATCAAGTGCAGGTATTTCAAGAAGCTGTTCAACTTTACCGCTCGATATTATTATAGGCAACCTATCAACTTTATCATTTCCCGTCAGCACCGGCAAAAGTTTACCATCCCAATGAAGGCAGATAGCGTCGAGCTCATTTAATTTTAATTTATTTTTTAATGCTGAAATTCTTTCTTCACGGATTTGTTCCCTTTCCTGGTGTACAGACGTTCGGTTTAAAATATAATCTTCAACATTATTACCCAGAGCTTCAACGACTGCGCTTATTAGATGAACCGCATGTCTGTCACTGATTTTACAGACATCGAGTGCGGCCGCCAGTTTTGGTGTTAGTATTTTATTTGTTCCCCTACATTTTTTGGCTGGAGGTTGACTACAACGTGGGTCACATTCCATATCTGGAAAACTGTTATCATTCTCTGAAGATTCAGATGACAGCAACTCTGCAGTTTCATCTAATAAAAACGACTTAATTTAAAGAAAATAAAAAATAAACAATAACATACAACGAACCAATTAATGCAATTTCACGATTATTCCGCTCCACTTGTTGTAATAAATTGTTGTTGCGTTCTTCAAGTCGGCACTCTCGGCGTACTTCTTCGTAATCGATACCATACATAAAGCCTGGGCGCCCCGTTTTTCGTTGACTTATCAAGAAATCAATATCTTCTTGATTCGACATTATTTTTAATGCACTTGCATGCGCCACGTCAAAAAGCATATCCAATTTTTCTTTCCACGTGTTTACTTTGCTCTTATGGAAATTAGAAGTCTTCTTTGAATCTTTTTGAAAGCTTTGCCATTCTTTATACAATTTCTCTACATTTGTAATGCAGTGTTGTTTATCCTTGACCGGAATGCGGGCTTTTTCCCAGAACACGAATAGTTCTTTTACAACTAAATCTGAACTTTCCCGTAAATTTTTTTTTACTACACGTAAATTGAAAAACAAAACTTTCAACACTTCTATATTGGAGGGTAGTTTACTTCCCGTTAATGAGTTGGTACAATAACCAATTAAATATATGCGTTCACGTAAATTTCTAGCAGACATTTTCGACTTTTCACATTCAAATATTCACTTCGAATGATTTTTTTGCAAATTTAATGCTATTAAAAAATGTTTGCGGCTGCTGCATATAACTGTAAAATAAGAATCTATTTTCCGAGAAACATTGGTGCTGATTTTTTGTCGGTAGCTTACGCAAGCATTGAGAATAATATTGTTGAGGTTGTAACGGGAATATTCTCGGTCACAATTGTCAATATTATAGATCGCTTCAGCATACAGGCAAAAAAAATTTGAAGCAAACTTTTAAAGACAATTCTTACACTTGAAAACAAAAGTAAACAAAAAAAGTCTGAAGTTCGGACTAGCGAGGTCTTACTGTATATAATTGTTGAAGCTACTCTTACGTAAATCATAAGGAATTTTCTATATGAATCTTTAATTAAATAAATCTGAACAAAATCCAAAATTAGAATCATATAAGTAATTTTATTTAAGTATAATAAATCGACATTGAGGCGTACTTTTTCTCCTATATTTAAGTTTTTTTCATTAAATATTAACATTAGACAAAAATGTTATTGACAGATGTTATTGTAGACATATTAATGAACATCTTTCGCCAGTAATGTTTAAAAAAAAAAACACAGAGAAAGTTACAAGCAGTCAAAGTAAGAATTTGCGTGAAAAAACGTATTTTGTGTAACTTTGGGGGGCCGACGCGCCCCCTAATCCTCTTCCTACGACCTTGAAATTTTACTAGAATTTTTTTTAAATAAAACTACACACAAAAAAATACTGAGACCAAAGAAAATATCACTTTCGAAATTAACTGTCACCCTAATGTACATATGTATGTATATACATACTTTGGTGTGCCTAGGTACCATTGTTTATCTATTTGCAAGCATTCAGTATACATAATTTTGTTAAACTCTTAAGGAAGGAAAACAAAACATGCTACTCAAGGGTTTACCTTAAGACGCACTTAACGGCCAATGTTACCTTGGTCATTTGGATGCACATGACTGAGAATATCTTAATGCGTTTTGCTGTTTATTTATATTATTTGTATGAAGAGGACAGTGGGAGTTTTACGTACACCATATTAGATAAGTAGTTTTTTTTAGTTTTAGGATATACTTATGTACGAATAGTTTTGAGATATAATACAACAGATTAGTATACAGGTTTTGGTATAAGGAAAGACAACTACTCGAAAATACCACTATTATTCTATTATTACAAAAATGTGTGCACGTACGAGTGTGTATATGTAGGTAAGTGTGTATTTTGCTTACTTTCTTGGCGCAACGTGTTTTGCTAGGAAGCGCATTGCTTCCATGTAGCACCACTCCGGCTTCTCGCCTGCAGCATCTCCTGAACGTGGACGAGTTGATGCCACCTCCCGCTCGAACCGGTCACGAAGTGATTTCCACCGTGCTCTGCAATGCTCCTCTATTATAAAAGAAAAAGCCTTTAGTAAATCATTACATATACCCATACATATATTTATATACAATAAAATACACGTACCAGAAACTCCTACAAAAGCCGCAACTGCCTGCCATGCCCGATCCTTTAGGTATTTATTGCGGAATAGGTGGGAGGTTTTGTAGAAGATGCTTGGCTGCACTTTCACCGCTTCGATTAGCTTTTCCTCCATTTCTTTTGCTTAAAGTAAAAAAAAACTGTGTACTCAGCATTTATTTCAGTTAAATTTTATATTTACCTTGATTTTGTAGGAAAATTTTAAAATTTACGTCGACCGTTAACAGAGGAATGCCAGAAATAAACAAAATTGGTAATGAGCGAACTGTCAAAATCAGCGAAAAGATGAGAGTTGCCCAAGGTTTCGCTTCGCTTTGGCGACGGCGTTGCCTATGTGGGAAATTCCGTATAATAGCATGTATTCATCTTTGCTGTCAAAGCTAAACTCTGACGTAAAGCGAAGCAGAAGTCTTATGTGGCATGACCTTAAGTATAGACAACGACGCATCTGGCAAATTTCGCCTATGCATTTTCTTGCTGTTATTTTTTTCTTTAAAAGGTTTACAACAAATGTGATTAAAACGAGAACACGAAATTACTTTCTAATAATGATATGCGCAGAAATTTGTGAAATTGGGAGCACACCAGTTCACTTTCACAGGAACTTTTTAAAATCACATTGTGGAATTAAAATGTGAAACTGGGAGCACGGCTGATAATTTGTTATTATTTTTTTAATGCCCAATTTTTGTATTAAAAAATAATTGTATTAATTTCTGGTAATTCTCATATGAAAGCCAAGAAAATTTCATAAATGGTACGATGATTAAGTTTCTTTTTTAATAAAATGCTTTCTTTCGCGGAAACATATACTAAAAAGTCCTTATGTCAAATCAACATAAAAAAATGATTCGAGTAGAAAAAAAATGTGTGTAATTTTGCATGGATTGCCCCATCTAATCTTTGCAATTCAATTTCTCTCACACTTTATCTCTGCCACTCCATGTATGTATGTATAGTCATGTTTGTACCTTACAGGCCATGCCACATAAGACTTGCTTCGCTTTACGTGACATTTGTAACTTTGTCAGAAAAGCGAAAAACGCAAAAGGTATGCCACAATAAAACTTTGACAATACATACTTTTCATTTGTTTATTGTGAGTTGTGAAAATCCAACGGAACTTTATAAACGTATTTACATACATTCGGCATAATTATGGACATTCTGGAAGTTTTGTTAATAGTTCTTTTACTTCACGAAGCCTTTTTATGTTTAAAAAACATATCAAGGCGAAAAATGTGGGTAAGGGAATTATATCTTTGCTGCCACCTCCCGCACGAACCGGTCACGAAGTGGCTTCCACAATGCTCTGCAATGCTCCTCTATTATGAAAGAAAAAGCCGTTAGTAAATCATCACATATGTATATACATACATATATTTATATACAATAAAATACACGTACCAGAAATTCCCACAAAAGCCGCAACTGCCTGCCATGCCCGATCCTTTAGGAAACCGCAAGTTTTGTATAAAGATGGTCTCCTGCATGGCAAATGGATCACTGTTATCACGCAGATTCCTCAGAAGTCGCCTTCTGGCTGTAATTTCTTTTTGCTCCACAATCAAACACATTATAACCACTTGCTCTATAGCTAAAACTCGAACGCAATCTGTGGTGTAAAAACTTAAAAACGCTTGGTTTATTAAAAAATGTAACACCAATTCGCACAAAGCATTTGAGTTTAAAATTTTTACTTTAATAAAATGTAACTCAAAAACATCTGTGTCAACGTTGTCACATGCTCTGTAGGTCATAACAATAAATATGACAGTAGACACAAAAAGAGCTTACAAAAATTTCTGCGCATACCAAAAATGTGACAGTTATCAATCATAGCAATTGTCATTACGGCGAAATTTGTCACTGCCTGCGAATAGGGCTGTTAGATGGACCCACTGCAGTATACCATAAATCAAATAAGTGCATTAAAGATAGCAGTAATCAGTGAATTTGTACTGATAATGAAATCTTCTTTGCATTACCAGCAAATTTTTACTAATTATTGAAAAATGCCAGTAAACAGTAAATTTTTACGCTTTTTGCATAAAACAAAGAAGTTGGATAACAATTCGCACCATTTTTACCTCATAAATTAATTTATTATTTAAATATCAGGTAGTTGTAAATTTTTGTTGTTAATGAACTTTAATGGTAGTGCAAACCAGTAAAATTTTTATTGAAAAATTAAAGTTCGTCTAGTAGTTCAAAATTAGTTGAGTAATCATTTAAAAAAAATGGCGTTCATATTTTTATTTTAAACTTGTATCACGCACATATTTAAGTACATATTTACTCACTTTAAGCTGTAATCTTGCTTGTTACATGTATTTAAAAGGATAAACAAATACAAAAATGTAATGGAAAAAGCTAAAAGTGTAATAATTTCACCGTTACTTCCTTTCTCGAAATTAAGAAATGATTTTTAGGGCGATTGTGCCAAAACAAGGGTTCGGCATCGGCAATTTTACTTCATACTTTAGCACAACGGAGAGGTTTTAAGAATTGTAATTTTATAGAAGGAAAAGTTATTGCGGCAATATCATCCTCCCAAATATTTTTCAAATCTTTTGAGTAACTCTTCTTGCATACTACGGCTGAATATGTAAAGCTCGTGTTCTCTTAACGACGCATTATTAAGAAAATCGATCGCTTCTGCTGTAGGCTCATCACTTTAAAAGGTGGGAATTTTCAGATGGTAAAACAATTCCGCTAAATTAATTTTGTATTGTAGCAACTTTTTTACAGACTCATAAAGAGAGTTCCTTGTTATGCATGGAGTTAATAAATTAGCGTTTACAACTTCATTGATTACTTCCGATGATTTAGCTCTATTACATTTGTTCCAAATCTGTGTACATTTAAAAAATATACATATGGAATGTATTCAGGTTCAGTTAAAATAAAGTAGACGGTGTAATAACGGCATAAGTTAAAAAAGTTGTATGATTTTGTTTGCAAGTGTACGTTTGTACCCATGATTCAATTATAATTACACTGTCCAACAAATGAAGACTTTTTGAATGGAACAGAATAGCGACCCCATAATTCTGAAAGGGTATGTTGAGTAGATCATTTTTGTAGAACAAACTTATGCTCCAGCACGTCTGAGTTTTTTTTTACAGTGGGTCTAAGTTTTCATTTTTTGGTCGAAGGGTGCATTATACTATATGAAAAAAATTTTGTAAGTTAATGTCTGAGAGAATTCTTATGGTCAGAGTTGTATTGTGGAATTGTATGAGGATGATTTTTGTGGAAGATCTTAACCCTCTAACTGGTCTCTTTATGGGTCAATTTGACCTTTTTTTCGAGAAAAACAAAAAATATCCTTTAGAAAAGGACATTTAAGGATTAAAATATTCTACGAAAATGTTTGGCGGAAAATTTCAGTCACCAAAGACACCATTGTTTTTAATAAAGCTCTTTACGATTAATTGGCAAAATTACACGCCAACATATGCAAAGCAGGTGAAAACGTCGTCAAGTTCGGCCGGGCCAAACACTGAGTTCTCGCGTCTAGTCAGCTGTGACTTACAAATCAGCTGTGACTTACAAATCGGGTGTGATAAAATTAAGCATAATTGAGGCACTAAGCAGTACATATCGGGTGTGATTTTTACTAAAATTAATATAAAAAAAGAACAATTGAAGCTTAAATAAGCATGGCGGATTCTGCTTGCAAATTTAGAGATTGGTTTTGTCTTATTTGTGGACATTTTACGCACCATCAAAGCAGAAGAAAAATATTCCCTACAATTGAAGAACCATATTTTCATTTATTTGGAATACGATTTTTATGTGAAGCTTGGATACCAAAAACTGTATGTACTACTTGCGAAAGTGGTCTTTTGACCTGGTGCAAAGGCGGCACTAAGGCGCTGCCATTTTCTGCGCCTATTATATGGATTGAACCTGAAGATCACAAATCAGATACATGCTATTTCTGCGTAAATTACAAATTTGGTAGAAGCCAAAGGCACTACGCGATAGCGAAGCAACAAATAATGTCATTTTACCAGAAATGCGCTGTGAAGGTGGTCCGGTGCCTCAACCGCCTACACATACATTTTCGGCCAATATGACATACGCCAATACAGAAATAATAGCGGCGGTTGAAAACATATCAGATATAAGTTACTTGCCTCCTGATGGCTTAAACATATGTCCTAATTTGATAGACCAAGCTTATTTTGAAGATCTTGTAAGAGATTTAGGACTAACAAAAGAGAACGCTGAAATATTATGTTCCAGATTGAAAAACAGGAATTTGATAAAAGCCGATGTAAAAGTTACATCGCCAAGAAAAAGACACGCCGATCTGGAAAGTTATTTTAAAAAATCAGAAGAACTTGTATACTGTTGCAGTATTGAAGAGGTTCTAAAATATCTAAAGCTTCCACTGGACTCTTCCGCTTGGCGAGTATTTATAGACAGTTCAAAACACAGCTTAAAAGCAGTTTTTCTGCTCAATGGAAATCAGCATCCATCAATACCGGTTGCGTATTCCACAAAAAAGGAGGAAACATACGCAAATGTTTCAATTCTCTTAAATAAAATTGATTACTATAAATATAAATGGGAAGTATGCACAGACTTCAAAATGATTGCAATATTGACTGGAATGCCAACAGGATACACAAAATATATGTATGTGCTTTCTTTGTAAATAGGATTCACGTGCTACCAGCAGCCATTATCATATTAAATATTACGAAGAACGTAAAGAAAATATTATTGGTGACTTAAATGTAATCCATGAATCCCTTGTCCCAAGAGATAAGGTCATACTAGCACCGCTGCATATTAAGTTCGGCATGGTGAAAAATTTTATTAAAAGCTTAAATACACAAGGAAATGCTTTCAAACGCATTCAAACAATTTTCCCCAGATTGTCTGCAGCAAAATTAAAAGAAGGTTAAATACGGTTTTAAGAAATAATTTATTTCATTTAATGTAAATTACCTTTTCTAGGAATGCTCGTTGGACCCGATATAAGAAAATTATTACAAGATGAAGAATTTTATGGTCATCTGTCGGATATGCAAAATACAGCATTTGACTTTATGTAGCTGGTTATATCAGAATTCCTTGGAAACTCAAAAGCACAAAACTATGTAGAAAATATTGAAAGCATGCTAATCGGTTTTAACAATATTGGCGTTAAGATGTCACTAAAGCTGCATTTTCTGCACTCTCATCTCAATTTTTTTAAAGATAACCTTGGAGCGGTTTCAGATGAACACGTTGAAAGATTTCATCAGGATATAAAGGTATTGGAAGAAAGATTCAAAGGGAAATCCCAAAGTGTAATGCTTGCTGAATACGTATGGGGCTTGTACAGAAACCTTGACACATCGGAAAACATTCACGTCAAGCTAAAAACAGGAAAAGATATTAAGTTTAATCTTTAATCCATTGTCATACTACTGCTGAAGCAAAAAAATAAATATGTACATACTATAATAAACCACTAATAAAACTAAATTATAATTTTTTTATAGAAGTTGGCGTGTAATTTTGCCAATTAATCGTAAAGAGCTTTATTTACAACAATGGTGTCTTTGTGGTGACCCCCACTGAAATTTTCCGCCAAACATTTTCTTAGAATATTTTAATCCTTAAATGTCCTTTTCTAAAGGATATTTTTTGTTTTTCTCGAAAAAAGGGTCAAATTGAGGGTTAAGATCTTCCACAAAAATAATCCTCATACAATTCCACAATACAACTCTGACCATAAGAATTCTCTCAGACATTAACTTACAACCTTTTTTTTATATAGTATAATGCTCCCTTCGACCAAAAAATGAAAACTTTGACCCACTGTAAAAAAAAACTCAGACGTTCTGGACCATAAGTTTGTTCTACAAAAATGATCTACTCAACATACCCTTTCAGAATTATGGGGTCGCTATTCTATTCCAAAAATGCTGTTGGACAGTGTTATTAAATATTTGCTCACTAATGGCATTAGAGTTTTGGCACTGCCAAGCAACAGATTGCATTTAAGAATGATATGGAAAGGGCAAAAATAAAATAAAAGAACGAAACTTTCATTTTATCTAACAAAAAAATATCATGCTATTGAAATTTAAAAAACACCAAATACATTTTTAATATTTTATTTAAACAAGCCAAAGAACAGAGAAAACAATGCGCATTAAAGTTGACGCATTTTTTCTATAAACTATTACCGCCTTTAATTTCTGACCGATTTGTTCAGATTTTTAATTAACTGGTACATTCTTGTTCTAAACAAATGCTTCTTGAGCTGTGAGCTGGTCTTTAAGTGCTCTGATCACGCATTCAAGTTCTCCAAGTACATGCAACAGTTCTGAACAGTTAAAATTCTCAAATACTACTTCCAATCGCTTAATAGTATTCAAAAAGCAGCTACTTGGCTTTGTTAAGCCTCCTCTGGCAACTTCATCCCCCTATGTATGTATGTGGAGGTAGGGTCATTGGAAACATGTTTTGGTAAGCGCGTCCTCGTGAACGCTATCGAGCTCTTCTAAGTATTTGCTGCACAATTTGCAACTTGCTTTTGACACTTTGATTTACTCAACTGGTAAAAAACGAATTTAGTTTTTCTACCTACCAAGTTTGTTAACATCTTTAAACATTGCACTCAACGCAAACACCAATCAAGGCATTTTTCGCATGTAAAACTAAATTTAAAAGGGCATCTGTTATTGTTTTCCGTTTATTTTATTGTTTAAATAATAGCAATTAAATATATTATTTAATTTACTTAAACTAATGTTATCATAATATAAAAGCCCATACCTACTGATGTGGATCTAAGCTGTAAAAGACAGAACGGGTCCCCCCGTTAAAAGCAGCCAAAACAAAAACGTTCAAAGAAACCTGTAAGCATAAATATTCGCCTATTGACCACTTTTTCATGTTTGAATTCAACTTAGCGTGGGGTGGTACGGTTCACACTTCCAAAGAGACGTCGTTGCTCTGGGGCAGGAAGAACGCTCAAATATGTGTGCTGCATTTGAACAGCCAAAATAAAGAACGTACAACAACGCTGAGATTGATTACTGTGCAATTGACATATATTTTATATTAGAAATTAACTATATTACGAATTAAATTTAATTTATTAAAAACTTATACGAACTCACGCAGTTAGAAAACGAAATGTCAGCCAATACTTAGAAAGCAAACAACAATAAAGGCAGCGGTGATGACATCTACATTTTTGTTCTACAAATTAGATGGACCCACTGCAGTATACCATAAATCAAATAAGTGCATTAAAGATAGCAGTAATCAGTGAATTTGTACTGATAATGAAATCTTCTTTGCATTACCAGCAAATTTTTACTAATTATTGAAAAATGCCAGTAAACAGTAAATTTTTACGCTTTTTGCATAAAACAAAGAAGTTGGATAACAATTCGCACCATTTTTACCTCATAAATTAATTTATTACTTAAATATCAGGTAGTTGTAAATTTTTGTTGATAATGAACTTTAATGGTAGTGCAAACCAGTAAAATTTTTATTGAAAAATTAAAGTTCGTCTAGTAGTTCAAAATTAGTTGAGTAATCATTTAAAAAAAATGGCGTTCATATTTTTATTTTAAACTTGTATCACGCACATATTTAAGTACATATTTACTCACTTTAAGCTGTAATCTTGCTTGTTACATGTATTTAAAAGGATAAACAAATACAAAAATGTAATGGAAAAAGCTAAAAGTGTAATAATTTCACCGTTACTTCCTTTCTCGAAATTAAGAAATGATTTTTAGGGCGATTGTGCCAAAACAAGGGTTCGGCATCGGCAATTTTACTTCATACTTTAGCACAACGGAGAGGTTTTAAGAATTGTAATTTTATAGAAGGAAAAGTTATTGCGGCAATATCAGCCTCCCAAATATTTTTCAAATCTTTTGAGTAACTCTTCTTGCATACTACGGCTGAATATGTAAAGCTCGTGTTCTCTTAACGACGCATTATTAAGAAAATCGATCGCTTCTGCTGTAGGCTCATCACTTTAAAAGGTGGGAATTTTCAGATGGTAAAACAATTCCGCTAAATTAATTTTGTATTGTAGCAACTTTTTTACAGACTCATAAAGAGAGTTCCTTGTTATGCATGGAGTTAATAAATTAGCGTTTACAACTTCATTGATTACTTCCGATGATTTCGCTCTATTACATTTGTTCCAAATCTGTGTACATTTAAAAAATATACATATGGAATGTATTCAGGTTCAGTTAAAATAAAGTAGACGGTGTAATAACGGCATAAGTTAAAAAAGTTGTATGATTTTGTTTGCAAGTGTACGTTTGTACCCATGATTCAATTATAATTACACTGTCCAACAAATGAAGACTTTTTGAATGGAACAGAATAGCGACCCCATAATTCTGAAAGGGTATGTTGAGTAGATCATTTTTGTAAAACAAACTTATGCTCCAGCACGTCTGAGTTTTTTTTTACAGTGGGTCTAAGTTTTCATTTTTTGGTCGAAGGGTGCATTATACTATATCAAACAAATTTTGTAAGTTAATGTCTGAGAGAATTCTTATGGTCAGAGTTGTATTGTGGAAATGTATGAGGATGATTTTTGTGGAAGATCTTAACCCTCTAACTGGTCTCTTTATGGGTCAATTTGACCTTTTTTCGAGAAAAACAAAAAATATCCTTTAGAAAAGGACATTTAAGGATTAAAATATTCTACGAAAATGTTTGGCGGAAAATTTCAGTCACCAAAGACACCATTGTTTTTAATAAAGCTCTTTACGATTAATTGGCAAAATTACACGCCAACATATGCAAAGCAGGTGAAAACGTCGTCAAGTTCGGCCGGGCCAAACACTGAGTTCTCGCGTCTAGTCAGCTGTGACTTACAAATCAGCTGTGACTTACAAATCGGGTGTGATAAAATTAAGCATAATTGAGGCACTAAGCAGTACATATCGGGTGTGATTTTTACTAAAATTAATATAAAAAAAGAACAATTGAAGCTTAAATAAGCATGGCGGATTCTGCTTGCAAATTTAGAGATTGGTTTTGTCTTATTTGTGGACATTTTACGCACCATCAAAGCAGAAGAAAGATATTCCCTACAATTGAAGAACCATATTTTCATTTATTTGGAATACGATTTTTATGTGAAGCTTGGATACCAAAAACTGTATGTACTACTTGCGAAAGTGGTCTTTTGACCTGGTGCAAAGGCGGCACTAAGGCGCTGCCATTTTCTGCGCCTATTATATGGATTGAACCTGAAGATCACAAATCAGATACATGCTATTTCTGCGTAAATTACAAATTTGGTAGAAGCCAAAGGCACTACGCGATAGCGAAGCAACAAATAATGTCATTTTACCAGAAATGCGCTGTGAAGGTGGTCCGGTGCCTCAACCGCCTACACATACATTTTCGGCCAATATGACATACGCCAATACAGAAATAATAGCGGCGGTTGAAAACATATCAGATATAAGTTACTTGCCTCCTGATGGCTTAAACATATGTCCTAATTTGATAGACCAAGCTTATTTTGAAGATCTTGTAAGAGATTTAGGACTAACAAAAGAGAACGCTGAAATATTATGTTCCAGATTGAAAAACAGGAATTTGATAAAAGCCGATGTAAAAGTTACATCGCCAAGAAAAAGACACGCCGATCTGGAAAGTTATTTTAAAAAATCAGAAGAACTTGTATACTGTTGCAGTATTGAAGAGGTTCTAAAATATCTAAAGCTTCCACTGGACTCTTCCGCTTGGCGAGTATTTATAGACAGTTCAAAACACAGCTTAAAAGCAGTTTTTCTGCTCAATGGAAATCAGCATCCATCAATACCGGTTGCGTATTCCACAAAAAAGGAGGAAACATACGCAAATGTTTCAATTCTCTTAAATAAAATTGATTACTATAAATATAAATGGGAAGTATGCACAGACTTCAAAATGATTGCAATATTGACTGGAATGCCAACAGGATACACAAAATATATGTATGTGCTTTCTTTGTAAATAGGATTCACGTGCTACCAGCAGCCATTATCATATTAAATATTACGAAGAACGTAAAGAAAATATTATTGGTGACTTAAATGTAATCCATGAATCCCTTGTCCCAAGAGATAAGGTCATACTAGCACCGCTGCATATTAAGTTCGGCATGGTGAAAAATTTTATTAAAAGCTTAAATACACAAGGAAATGCTTTCAAACGCATTCAAACAATTTTCCCCAGATTGTCTGCAGCAAAATTAAAAGAAGGTTAAATACGGTTTTAAGAAATAATTTATTTCATTTAATGTAAATTACCTTTTCTAGGAATGCTCGTTGGACCCGATATAAGAAAATTATTACAAGATGAAGAATTTTATGGTCATCTGTCGGATATGCAAAATACAGCATTTGACTTTATGTAGCTGGTTATATCAGAATTCCTTGGAAACTTAAAAGCACAAAACTATGTAGAAAATATTGAAAGCATGCTAATCGGTTTTAACAATATTGGCGTTAAGATGTCACTAAAGCTGCATTTTCTGCACTCTCATCTCAATTTTTTTAAAGATAACCTTGGAGCGGTTTCAGATGAACACGTTGAAAGATTTCATCAGGATATAAAGGTATTGGAAGAAAGATTCAAAGGGAAATCCCAAAGTGTAATGCTTGCTGAATACGTATGGGGCTTGTACAGAAACCTTGACACATCGGAAAACATTCACGTCAAGCTAAAAACAGGAAAAGATATTAAGTTTAATCTTTAATCCATTGTCATACTACTGCTGAAGCAAAAAAATAAATATGTACATACTATAATAAACCACTAATAAAAGTAAATTATAATTTTTTTATAGAAGTTGGCGTGTAATTTTGCCAATTAATCGTAAAGAGCTTTATTTACAACAATGGTGTCTTTGTGGTGACCCCCACTGAAATTTTCCGCCAAACATTTTCGTAGAATATTTTAATCCTTAAATGTCCTTTTCTAAAGGATATTTTTTGTTTTTCTCGAAAAAAGGGTCAAATTGAGGGTTAAGATCTTCCACAAAAATAATCCTCATACAATTCCACAATACAACTCTGACCATAAGAATTCTCTCAGACATTAACTTACAACCTTTTTTTTATATAGTATAATGCTCCCTTCGACCAAAAAATGAAAACTTTGACCCACTGTAAAAAAAAACTCAGACGTGCTGGACCATAAGTTTGTTCTACAAAAATGATCTACTCAACATACCCTTTCAGAATTATGGGGTCGCTATTCTATTCCAAAAATGCTGTTGGACAGTGTTATTAAATATTTGCTCACTAATGGCATTAGAGTTTTGGCACTGCCAAGCAACAGATTGCATTTAAGAATGATATGGAAAGGGCAAAAATAAAATAAAAGAACGAAACTTTCATTTTATCTAACAAAAAAATATCATGCTATTGAAATTTAAAAAACACCAATTTTTAATATTTAATATTTTATTTAAACAAGCCAAAGAACAGAGAAAACAATGCGCATTAAAGTTGACGCATTTTTTCTATAAACTATTACCGCCTTTAATTTCTGACCGATTTGTTCAGATTTTTAATTAACTGGTACATTCTTGTTCTAAACAAATGCTTCTTGAGCTGTGAGCTGGTCTTTAAGTGCTCTGATCACGCATTCAAGTTCTCCAAGTACATGCAACAGTTCTGAACAGTTAAAATTCTCAAATACTACTTCCAATCGCTTAATAGTATTCAAAAAGCAGCTACTTGGCTTTGTTAAGCCTCCTCTGGCAACTTCATCCCCCTATGTATGTATGTGGAGGTAGGGTCATTGGAAACATGTTTTGGTAAGCGCGTCCTCGTGAACGCTATCGAGCTCTTCTAAGTATTTGCTGCACAATTTGCAACTTGCTTTTGACACTTTGATTTACTCAACTGGTAAAAAACGAATTTAGTTTTTCTACCTACCAAGTTTGTTAACATCTTTAAACATTGCACTCAACGCAAACACCAATCAAGGCATTTTTCGCATGTAAAACTAAATTTAAAAGGGCATCTGTTATTGTTTTCCGTTTATTTTATTGTTTAAATAATAGCAATTAAATATATTATTTAATTTACTTAAACTAATGTTATCATAATATAAAAGCCCATACCTACTGATGTGGATCTAAGCTGTAAAAGACAGAACGGGTCCCCCCGTTAAAAGCAGCCAAAACAAAAACGTTCAAAGAAACCTGTAAGCATAAATATTCGCCTATTGACCACTTTTTCATGTTTGAATTCAACTTAGCGTGGGGTGGTACGGTTCACACTTCCAAAGAGACGTCGTTGCTCTGGGGCAGGAAGAACGCTCAAATATGTGTGCTGCATTTGAACAGCCAAAATAAAGAACGTACAACAACGCTGAGATTGATTACTGTGCAATTGACATATATTTTATATTAGAAATTAACTATATTACGAATTAAATTTAATTTATTAAAAACTTATACGAACTCACGCAGTTAGAAAACGAAATGTCAGCCAATACTTAGAAAGCAAACAACAATAAAGGCAGCGGTGATGACATCTACATTTTTGTTCTACAAATTTTATTATTCCTCCAATTTTCAGGTAACTTTGAAGAGTTAGATAGATAGATAGATATAAGTAGAGGTATGCACTGCGACCGATCGGTCTATTGTGCCCTCAAAGCTCACTACAACAGTTCAGCTGGCCCCAAGACCTCCAGAAAACTCAGGAGAGTCGCCGGGGTTAGGGTGTGTATGTATTGCTCTTCCGGCCATGGCCGTCCCAGGGTGGTTCCCCGTCTGCGCGCCACAGCCACACACTTCATGAGCAGGTGCTGCGGAGTCTCCTCTGCCGAGTCACAAAAGCGACAAAGGTCGCCCGACGAGATCCCTAGTTTGTGTAGGTGACCCCTCAGTCTGCAGTGACCCGTCAGGAAGCCTGTAATGATCCTCAGTTTATTCCTGGGAAGGTCTATCACAAGCCTGTATCTCTTCCGGCTATACCCCCCAAGAAGGCTCTTTGACTGTCTGAGGCCGGCGATATTGTGCTAAGATCCTCTTTTATGGCACCAGGTCCCACCGCGAGAAACGGTTCAGGTCCCACGGGGGTTGAGGCCGCCGCTTCCCTGGCAAGCAGGTCGGCTGCTTCGTTGCCATCCACCCCCATGTGTCCCGGTATCCATAGGAGTAGGATCCGGGTTTTTTCAGCCAGGGTGTTCAGTCTCTCTATGCACTGAAGAACTAGCGCTGATTTTACTTCATAAGAGGAGAGAGCCCTGAGCGCCGCCTGACTATCGCTTGAAATTAAGATTTTCTCATTGTTGTAAGCTCTACTCAGATTTATCTCTGCGCATAAGCTAATGGCAAATACCTCCGCTTGGAAGATGCTTGGGTAGGCCCCCAGTGGAGCCGAGACATTTGATCTGGGACCATGGACGCCCGCCCCAATACCCTCCGGAGTCTTTGAGCCATCCGTATACCACCTCAGAGTACTTTCCCGGATGTGATGATCCAGGATTGAGGTCTTTCAGGTGGCCTTGCTGTGTAATTCTACCTCAAACTTCCTGTTGAAGGTTATTTCTTTGAATAAGTCATCACGGGGGAAGCAACGCAGTGTGAGCTGAGAAGCTAGCGTCTCCCCAGCCTTCAATGACAGCAACTTGTCTCTGCCAAATCCTTCTTTAGAGAAGTTCAGCAGAGTTCTCTTTGCCACTTGATCAATGGTTAAATGAAGCGGTTCAAGCTCCAGAATCACTTCTAGCGCGGCTGTAGGGCATGTGCGCATCGCCCCCGTAATGCTTTAGTAGCCCTAGAGGTTGCCGCCCCGACATGGGTCCTCCACAGAAGTTTAGAATCTAGTATGAGCCCCAGATATTTCACCTCTGTTTCGACCTCGACCGCGGCCCCCCCCCGAGGACTAGGTCTCTGACACCCTGCAGTTTCCTCTTCCTGGTGAAGGGAACGATAGCTGTTTTGGAAGGATTGATACTGAGGCCCACCTCCAAGCACCATTTCCTTGCAAGATTTAGTCCTCTTTGCACAATGTCAAAGAGAGTGCTCACGAACTTGCCCTTGGCGAATATCACGATGTGATCCGCATATCCTTGACAGCGGATTCCATTGCTTGTGAGTACTTCGAGGAGTTCGTCCACTACTAAGCTCCACAAAAGCGGGGATAGTACTCCCCCCTGTGGGCACCCTTTGGTAGTTCGAAGTTGCACCGTGCCATCGCCAGTGTCTACTTCCACTATTCTGCTCTGTAGCAGTCTCCTTATCCACCTACGGATAGTTGGCTGTACATTTCTAAGCTCTATTGCTCTGTCCACCCCTATATGAGAGGTGTTATCGAACGCCCCCTCGATGTCGAGGAAGGCACAGAGCACTGTCTCTCCGGTCTCAAGGGCATCTTCAATGACTGTGGTCAGCGCATAAAGGGCAGTCTCTGTAGATCGACCCACCCTGTACGCATGCTGATCTGGGTGCAGGGGAGATACCGTGAGAACGTTTGGTCTGATATCCTGGTCTATAACCTTCTCCATTGCCTTTAATAGGAAGGAGGTGAGGCTTATCGGCCTGAAGGATTTAGCTAAGGAGGGATCTCTCCTGCCTACTTTCGGGATAAAGATAACCCGAGCCCTCTGCCATGCCATGCAGAACTACGCAACATGTTTATATTGTGCGGAATGAAACAGCTATGAATATAATCCTTTTCAACGCAGCGGTATCATCTTACACCTTGCAAGGCAACGTTTCGGTATCATTCGCTTTTGCCGATTTATGTACAAGTTTATGTTCTTTCTTTCTCGCACAAGGCAATGTTGCATTCGCAATTTTCGAATCGTTACAAAAATACGTTGCGTCTAAATGTACATATTTATATTTATCAAACATTTATTTACTTGCGGTCTTCACCTGCTTTCAATGCTAGGTTGCTTTCTGCTTCTTGTCGTCGCAAGCGAGAGAGAGATTTGTTCACTGGGCATTTTGAAAGCATACTTTTTCATTTGCAACATGTCGTAGAGCAAGAAGGTTGGTGCCCTGCGTGCTATTCAAACTCCAAACCCACTCATATTGTCGGTATAAATTAATTAATTTACAAAGATCAGTAACGCGACACTCGATTTTATCAATATATCTTATTAAAAGGCTTTTTTGTGCTCGAAGAGCCTATGATAAACGATGCTGCCACAATGAAAGATGCTACGAATTGCGAAAATGGCTGTCAACCTACTGAAAGGAAGTTGAAAGGAAATGAGCGCTCGCTTATCGAGCGGTTTGCTAGACGAAGCATACTTTTAACTTTTTGCGGTCTTCACGTGCGACATGTCGCTTGCTTTCAAAAGTAACCGAGCGTTGAAAGCAGGTAAAGCCCGCAAGTTAAAACACTACCATGTTCACACTTTTACATCTGAATTAAAAATGTAAATAAAATCATTTAAACGAATTATTGCTCATAACTAACCATTTTGCATTTTCATATTTTCATTTCAATTTCGAATAATTGAGGACATAAATGTACGCTAACATCGATGATTCTCCAGCTAGAGAAACATACCAGTGTTTGATTGTATCAAAAGTAACGAGTAACGAAACGAAAGAAACGGGTGCTGAGTGTTTTAGTAACGAAAACATACGGGTACCAAACATTTCGTTACTTTTACAGCTCTACTGAGCAAACCTTTTATTATTGAATCATGGTTTGTGCCTATGTATATCGATCATTTACGTAAGGCACCCGTTCACATGAGTGTTATATAAAATGGTGTTTACACATCAAGTGAATCACGTGTTTCACTATTTGAATTGCGTATGCCAATCACCCTGTTTACATGACACATTCGTGATTCGTTTGGCATCTCTGTTCTTGTTCTTGTTCTCTGCTTTTGTTTGCTGTTTAAAGCTGTGTATTTCAATGATGATGAAAAAATGCAAGTTAAAATAATAAATTTTACATTATAAACTTGAAAATTGTATTTATTTATTAATTTAATTTTAGAGTAAATAGAAAAGGTGCCAGTAATTGAATAGAAATAAGCGAATGGGCGGTAATAGAGGTTTATGGCGAAAAGATATCGGAATTACGTGGTTGTCGGTAAAAGTGCAATATATTATTCGAAATGGCGCAGGAGTTAAAGAAAAACAAAAATATTTGTACTCAGTGGCGGAGATTAAAAAAAAAATGCATAACTTGGCGTCGCGGTACCGGTAAATATGAATGATCCGTGTTTTAAAGAATATTTGGAACTACAAATTTAAAAAACTTTAAAAATGAAGTGTTTTCAATCCAGCCTTGCAACTATCAAACTTAGCATCCTTAACTTCAGTGAAATATTTATCTTCCACAAAAAAGAGATACAAATAATAGGGCCAACAGCATAATTAAAATAATATAACAATAATATTGGCGCTTCCACCATATAGCTCAGTGTTTGGCCGAGCTTCTCCTACCATTTGTGGTGTGCGTTTTTATATTATACCACAAATGGAGGGACCTACAGTTTAGTGCCGACTTCGAACGGCAGATGTATTTAATGAGAAGCTTTTTCATAAAAGAAATAACCTCGGAGGTTTGCCATTGCCTGCCGAGGGGTGACCGCTATTAGAAAAAACTTTTTCTATTATTATGATTTTGCTTGCCCTGACTGAGATTCGAACCTCGAACTCACCGGCATATCGAGTTATAGCAATCACCGCTACCAACTAGACCCCAGCGGCCACTTTGACAGCATAATTAGTATGTATTTAAATCAGTTACTCATTTATGAGTTTGCACCATCACCATCAGCGTTTACAGATTCGTCATCAGTATTGGTAGCTTCCTCTCTGCCATCATTTCCCGCAACATCACCGCGTTCATCACCACCCATTAAATTAAAATTTCACCACTGCCTTCACCGTCCATTTCTCTACCGTCCCACTGCCATGACCACCTATTTCTGTAAGTTCTCCGCTGTCAACCTCTAATACGTCTCACTCACTGAGACCATCGACTTCCGCTAAAAGCAGAAAAAAGATGAATTAACCAATTTTTTAAAAATGGTGGGGAGAAATGTAGAAAGAACCCAAAAAGACTTTGAATCTACATCGGAAAAATTAATTTCTATTGGAGAGTAGAATAAAGAAATATTGAAATCTTATGTGGAGAAAGAAGCTGAGGTGCAAAAGGCACTGATAGAGTTTCTGAAAAAGTCACAAGTGTGTAATACAGATAGTATATACTACATATCCTGATTTTCCGCTTGACCTGAATGGATGTCAGAGAATTAATTTTTAGTTTAAAATATAAGTAAGGGTAGTGTATACCCTGAAGGTACTATTTTCTATTAGAAAAAAGTGTAATAAATTACAAAAAAATAGTGTGAACTTCAACAAATAAGTAAAAATGCGTTTCTTATTCCTTCCGGATTGCTTCTTTATTCTGTAAGTACCGCTATATATTCAGGATACGTCCGGTTCGATTCCAAAATTTGTAAAGCGTGCATCCAGTTTTCATTTATTTTATCATTGTGCTCGCTTAAGTGCTTGTGAAGCACGTGCACGCTAATATAATGGTGTTTGCAAATTTTATAGAATTATCTACACCTTTACCAATGCGTCTGAATCGAGCTTTCAGATGTCAAAATCTATTTTTCACTACTCTACGAAATTTTAATAATCTGTAGTAAAAATCTTTTGTTGGCGGCTTTGCAAAATACGAAAGTGATACGGTTTTATTAAATTATCACCAATATGCCGAGACCCCAATTATAAAAACCGGAACATCTACACCCGAAATAATTTCCTTCAAATCGCTCAAAAGAACACACATATCGTTGTTTTAGTAACATGTTGGGTAAATTTGCAGGGCTGCCGCAACTAACGTACATAGAACGGCAATTGAAGCAACAATACATTTCATTTAGGAACTATTGTAAACTATGAGTACTTCTATCTAGCGGCCACCAATGCTAGCCGCACAATTGTATACCATCCCTTATAGTTAAAATAGTCAATTTCATCTTCTTTGAATGGGTGAATCTCAATATGACAACAAAAATGAACGATTTAATTTATTAAAACTTAAAACAATATACACTGTAAAAAAAAAGCTTACCAAGGGCTTCCATGCATTGAGGAAATCCGAGTGTTTCAAACTCTTGCACCAAGCCTTTAATTTTTTCTTCTATCAACGGGAATTTTTTTAAATATATGTATTGGAGCTAATACTCTCCAGACCTGATTGCAGAAACTCAATAATATTTGCATACGGTTGCCTTTCCCACGCCAAACATATTTCCGATTGTGCCATACCTGGCAGATGATCCTAGAGCATATAGAGCTTAGCAACTCGTTTTCCAATGGTATCGCTTCGCGCATATTTGTATCACTTTTTCTTAAATGTGGCAGAAGTTCAATGAGTTTATAAAAAAGTTGACGGCTAATTCTGAAGTTACTTTAAAAAAAAACTTCAGCACCCTGCTGACAATCTTTCTCAAAGAAGGATTGACTACGTTCCTACAAAAATATTTAAATATTTCGTAAAAATTAGTTCGAGTACATCGCATTCTCACAAATTTTTACTTGCTTCCATACTAATCTTCTTTCGGGGGCAATTGATTCCTTCAGAGTATACAAAAGATGCTCCAAAAGCAGCAACTGCTTTTTATGAAGATGATGTAATACTGCAGAACATCCTTTTGCCGCTTCGTTCACTCTAGCTGTAGCCAACAACCTCCTCGACATAATTATTTTTTTCACAATTTTATCTTTAGATTCCATTCTACCTTTTAATAATTTGGGTTGTTTTGATGGCTGACTATTTATTTTGACAACTATTTTCGGTAACTTTGCAATTAAAATTAGAGACGGCAACGATTTTTTTGTAATTCGCATGTTGTGAATTAAATGGTGTAACAGTTATTCATCCATAAATCTTGCGTGCTACTAGAAGTTTCACTTATGTCACTTATGTATACATATGTAAGCACTACCATCCGTTATCGCAAGTTTCGTCATGAAGACTGAATTTTTCGACCGTGGAACGATAGATGCCCGTTCGAGGAGTTTGTAGGAGCGAACTTTGGTCACATCCTCTTATTCTTCCGTCGGGGCATGGACACAAATCAACGAGATGTTGAAGAATATCGCCTTTATTCGGATTTTGTCGAGACGTTCGTCCACCGTCAGGAACGACAGTAGTTGAAGACTGAGTCTTTCTCCCACCACAAATCCGAAACCAAATTTGCACTCCATTACATGGCAGCTGTAGTATACGTCGCAAGAGTCTACTGTTTTCTTCTCATACCCCGTCCATCGTATTTCTTATATGGCGGTAATGTCAGCCTTGCTCTGTCGAGGACATCTTCCAGCTGGGCAGAGGCACCTTCCCAATTAAGTGTTAGGACATAACAGGTATATGCCCTTAAATTAAAGATCTTAAAACATTTGCCGTGGTCATCATCTAAAATGGAGGGTCCTGTCCGAGGCTTTGCTTTACTTTTCATTGGTAATTTTCTTACGTGGACGGTCCCAAGTCCTGCACGCCACCATCGGGTAATCGAATATTATCACACTTTAATAGCGGGCCGTTTGCTCAAAGAAAAATGCCCGCCAGCCGCACCTGGTGAACGTTTCAGGCATATGTCAGAGTGGCCTCACCAGGTTCGCCTTTTCACTTTCGTTCACTCCCAACGGATGTTTGGGAGCTACCCAGACAACACTTGGATGAAATCACCCGGAAGTCATGAGCTGATTGAACCGCATGCAAAAGAATCGCTCTGGACACTTGCAGGTGAATGACAATCAGTAACTTTCCCCACTTTCGTAGACTTTTGCACACGGATTCATCCTCCCTTTGTGTTATCAAAAGTTCTTTACATATCATGAGGGAAAAACGTGATACAAATTTTGATTCAACTTCTTGTTTTATGCAAAAAGAGCACATCTCAGACCGATGTAAAAATATACAGCTTACTGCTTACTGGGATGCAAAAAGGTTTTATTATCAGAACAAATTTACGCCCATCTATCATTTTTATAATAATATAATATTTTGACGGTTGCACTAAAGAGCTCAGTGATTTGCCGATCTTCTCATATCATTTGTGGTGCGCGTATTTTTATTGTACCACAGTTTTGTGCCAACTCCGAACGGCATATGTGTTTTATGAAAAGCTCTTTAATGTCAGATGTACCCTCAGAAGTTTTCCATTGCCTACGAGGGCCGAGGACTATTGGAAAAACTATCTTTTTGATTTAGATTTAATTTGCACTAGTTGAGATTCGTACCCCGAACCCAGCGGCATGCCAAGTTTTTGCGCGCATCGCTACACCACTTCCGGATCTCTACTCGCCAAATGACCTCTGAACTGCTTCCTATATTCCCTGGTGCCAGAATCATAAATCCCCCTGAATCTCAAATGCCCAATAATTCACCCAACAACCACCCCTGGTGCCCTAACTTTAATATCCAATTGCATTCAACAATTACTGCAATGTGTCCGAACTTTATCAACAGTGCAAAAACCAAAAAGAACGGTATTTTATGTAAACTTGTAAAGTCCTGTCGCGGCCGTCAAATATCGAAGTGCTTGTTTGCGCTTTTAATTTAAATATTAGAGGACTAGTTTTGCGCACCCGAATTTTTATCGCATAGTTGCTAAGTGCTGAAGCGCCAGCGAGTGACACCTAAAAAAATCTACTGACTGTGAAAACTGCCGAACGAATTATAAATTGAAGTGAACGCGTTGGAGCCGAAAGCGTCTGCTGCTAGTGCTGCGTTTGTGTTAGTTTGTATAATAATTATTATAATTATAATTATAATTATAATTATAATTATAATTAATTATAATTATAATTAATTATAATTATAATTAATTATTATGCAATCTTTGCAAGGATTTATTGTAACATTAAATTCCACGTTAACGAAGTGTTTAAAACTGTTTTGGTTAAATCGTTTCAAAATATTATTTTTAATGCAATTATCATTATAAATTTCATTACGGTTTCAACCGAAAGAATCGCCGTCGTTAACGTTAAAACGTTAATAAAAACTTTTAACTTTTAATTTAAAGTGTGATGTGAAAGCCACAACAAGCGGTCTGCTTATGTATGTATATCGTGCTCCTTCAGGTTTCGTTAACGTTAATTTTGTAACGTTTTAACAAACTCATTTATTAAGTTAACGAAGCGGTCCTGAATCTTTGTATAAATAAATAAAACAAACAAATATCTATTTTTCTAGTAATAAATATGTAGGTATATTACAGCATTGGCTTGAAAGCCTACCATTTGATACGTATTGCATATTTGTGCATCAGTATGCATGTATTTAGGAATCACAGAGGGCTTCATTAAGCCAATTTATACGCTTGTTGTAAATGTTACGATAACCAGATTGGTTTAAAACAGTTTTTTTTTTTTGGATTCTATATAATATAACTATATAATGCATCCCAACGTTAATATTATCATGTAATGAATTCAATTACTTAATTTAAATAATTATAATTAGTACACATTTAGTTATGGCTTAAGAAGCCAAGCACTAGCATATACATACATATGTACATATTACATAAATTATAAGAATTAAAATGTTAATATGCACATGTTAAGTATACACACATGCTTGTAGAAAAATACAGACAGTCTGAAAAAACAACTAATTTTAAAGAAGTTGGAAATAAACTGATTTGAAACAAACTTGCGAAACTAGGAAGTTAATTATTTTAATTTTTTTGTAAAGAATCATTTTCTAAATTTTAAAACCGCATATTGTTTACTAAACTTATCAACGAATACAATAAATTAGATACAATAAAACAGACTTATTTTTAAATAATTGGAAAAATGCAGGAATAATAAAGAGCAGTGGAAACAAAGCAAATTTAAAATATTGGGAAATAAACATATTTTAATATTCTTTTAGTCAAATATATTTGAAAGTGGTTGAAATGAAATGCAAAATCGGATAACTGACTTGCTCCTAGGTCGTCGCCATATTAATAAAGTTAGTTTGTGACAAGAAAATAGGATAAATTTAAAACACTCGTAGTTGGAAAAAAGTACTTTTTAAATTGCTTTTTAAGTACTTTGATTTCCGACAGGAGTTTATGCGAATTGAAGGTGGCAGTGTATTCCAAAACACATAGAGTTTGTTACCTTTTGTTGGACCATGCGGCTTATAAAACCTGGTTTTTAAATGTTTTCAAAATTAATACACAATTTAGAATCGGCTATGTTTTGAAGGACAGCAAACGGATTGGAATATCGCGGTTTTTCACGGTTTTTTACGTAGATTATAGTTTAAGCAGTTTATTAGTATCAATTAATCCCATATTTTTGAAACATAAATGATCGTATTTTATGACCAAAAACTGCAGCACTAGTGTGAGTTAAACATCATGCTTATATATTTCTTTGTACAAAAGCCAACAATCGTCTATTTTTTATAAGTATATGGACCAACATGTAACGGGATGACAAAAATCAGCATTTAATGCTTTATTTAAGGACTAAATTAAGATATACGTTTTTATAAAAATGTCTCTATATAAATACCGTCTTTATCCATGTTCATTAAAGGCAAAAACCATGATAAATAGAAGAGGGATAGCTGTGAAATATCCATTATAACAACTTTTGTTCCAAGGCTTTATTGCTGATTAACAATAGCTTATCTCATATCAACGACGCACACTATTACCATAGGCATTTGTTGTTTTGCAATTGCGCTAAAACACTAGCTAAATATGACATATTTCAGCCCGGTAAAAAAAAATTCTAGTGGTATATCAAAGACAAACGCAACAGAGATTTTCAATGGATATCAGCACTTTTAAGTTTAATCGAATTTCCTTGATGTGTACTATGTATTAACCTCGGTGTGGCTACAACGATTTCTTCATAATTACTATTTCAAACCGCGAGTGGTATTCGAGTACTTACAATGGAGTTTTCTGCTTCCCTAAATAAATGAAGTTGTATTAAATAAAGAGACATTTTAAATAACAAAAGGTGGGAATATTGAGTATATCATTTAACAAGAGTTTTGGCTGCATTATGACTCATACATACATATTCTTATAAATTGTGGTTAAGTTTTTTTTCACTTGGTTATTGAAGTATTTAACATAAACACGTATAAAACTTATTGACGTGTTCAGTATAACCAAAAAATCTTTAATTAGGGGTTTTTAAATTAATTAACTAGATGCTAAAACCATTAAAAAAATTATAGAATGTTAATAATTAAAATAATGAAAGGGTCAAACAAATTCATTATAAAGAAAATATATATATAAAAAAAATGGAATATATATATATTTATTTTGTTTGCATGCAAACCGGCATGATTAACAAGCAACTTAGGCAATACTGAATGCTACTTTAACACTCTGCTCCTTTGAATATTGAAGGCCAGCAATGTCTGCCAGTACCTATAAACAAGCACATCGAATAAAAGTAGTAGTAGTGCTTCTGGAAACTATCGATCATTGTGTATAACAACAAGTGAGATATCTTATTTGACAGTGGCTTTTGACAGGATACCTAAGATGGCGTTTGACAGGGTACCTAAGCTGGCCGCCAATATGTCGACAATTACGAATGGCCCGAAGTTGGAAAAAGCTGATCTGAAAATATTTGGGGGGGAGGGGGTTTCAATTTTTTAGGATATTTTACATATTTTGAGATATTCGATTAATATCAATTATAAACATAGATATAATAATATTGTGTAAAATGTTGAATGGATTTTTATAAAGCCATCGATAGGCTATGATATCATTTGAATCAGTAGAATCATAAAACGTCAGGGGTTTAAAGTGCTTCATCGATTCTCCTCTTTTTATTTGCCAAAATATCTAGGTCACTACATAGTAACCTCAATATCATAGTCATAAACTTTTAGAATAAAATATACTTTTCGGCAAAAAAGCATTCTTTGTATTCCAGTTACTGGGTAATAATTTTTAATTTTTTTGTCTAGAGTGAGTTTTTGTGTGTGCTACGAATTTGAAAACACGGTTGAAGTTTTCTGAGACTACCGATTTTTTGGGGGGAATCCAGATACCCAGAACCCCTCCCCTGTAACCGTCTCTGCATTCAGGTAAAATATACGGGGAACGCCAGGGTTGCAAATTTACTTTGCAAAAACAGGTGATCTCAGCTGTTCCAAATTTTGACGTTTATCGGAAAGATATCTCACTTGTTATTATACACAATGCTATCGATGGTATAAACATACATTTCAAACTATCGATATCTTTTCTACATTTTATGAGTGTTATATGAATATTTAAATAATAGAAATTACATTAAAATTTTAGAAAAATTATTAATGTGGTATAAATAGGAAACCATATTATTATTTCATAAATTATTCCACCAAGTATCTACTTAATGTACATACATTTCGATTTTCCTTGAGCTGTTTTGATATTTTTTGGTTTTTCGTCAAACTTTTTAGCATCCCATTAATTGCCTACCCATTAAATTTAACGACACGTTATAAAAACTAATTATCCGTAATTGTGTTAACTAATTTAAGGCGAAATAAAGTAGGGTAAATTGCAGAAAGACACTAAAAGTCGTAGGAAAAAAAACAGTCACCTACGAACTCTCGCAGCGTACAGTCGTTATTTCTTTCGTTCCGCCGTGGTCTATTAACTTTTCTAAGTCTGCACTTTTTCAACTAGTGCCGTTATTTTAAGGAAAATGGTGTGAAAGCTGCTTACAAACTTTCCAGATCCATCGGCGGTTTACGCAAATATACTGGGGCCATCGTTCGAACGTTTGACAAATATCATCTGCTAAACAAAATCGAAGTAGCTTGGAGAACTCTGTCTGTGCGTCCCAATAAGCCAAACCCCATTAATTGTAAGGTTTGTCCAATTTTTGGCCACACTCTACCGTCGAATGCACTCGTTCAATGTGTGCTAACTGCTTATTTGATCATCCGTCGTTCTTAAATCTGTGTCTCAAATTCAAGCAAACAAAGGAAATGTTTATTATCAAAACGATGAATATATGTAGTATGCGAGATACAACACCAATATTAATGAAACCACACCTAAAAATAAAATCATTAATAATAATAATTTTACACCTTTAAAAAACCAATCTTTACTATATTTCCCTACCCCTCCTTCCTTTTGTCTACATTTATAATTTTCAACATGTTGTGTCTTCTTCAATGGAATGTAAACGACTATTTCCACAATTATGTTCATCTATTAATATTATTTAAAAACTATAATCCGTCTGTTATACTGTTAAATGAAACACACCTTGCCCATAATGTCACACCTCACACGCCCAAAGCCTATATCGAGCATTTTTACAATCTTCCGCACATTACTTCTTGTCAAAAGAAACATTCCTTATCTATCCTCTATTCCCTAATCCTATATCGCTACCCTTGCCGTTGAACTAAAAACATACAATAAACTCACCATGGTTTCCGCCTATTCTCTTCTTAACCAAATTTGCACCGCAAAAGACCTCAACAAAATCATTTTGAACGTTTGAACATTTTGAAACACCAGTTTTTCCACCGAATTTCGCGGCAGCAAACTTTTCTTACTCCAATCTTACCGTACGTTTCCTTATCGCTTGTCATCTTCCGCCAAACACTTAGATGCCGTTTTATCTCTTTAAGAACTTCAGTGTGCCCCGTCAGCAGTTTAAGGGTTTCGACAAAATTTCTTATTCCATCATAAAACATCTCCCTACATCCCTTCTATACCGTCTAATGAAACTTTACAACAATATCTTTTCGACTGGCAACTATCCAACACCTTGGAAAACTAGCCCAATTATTCCACTACTTAAGCCTGACAAACCCTGCAATGAAGTAACTAGTTTCCGTCCTATGTCTCTGCTTCTCTGTTTAGGTAAATTAATGTAAACAAGTAAGAAAAGCTAAATTCGGGCGAAATCGCAATGTAGTTTTGTATGGGCGGTGCCCATAATTTCATAAAAAACCCGATTTTTTATTTCAAATCGCAGCTAGTATTAGACTTTACTCAATTTCTTCCAATAAATACTAAAAACGAAGGTTTTTGCATTTTTCAAAATTTCCGCTAATGAAAGTTGGGCGTGGTTATAGCCCGATTTCACAAATTTTTTACGGTGATGCTAGTGATATCAAGGACAATAAGTTTACAAAATTTTGTTATAACGATAACTAATACTGTTATTCAGAAAATTTTTCATAAGTGGGCGTGGCAACATTTTTCAAAATTTCATAAATACCTAATTTCTACGTTAAAAATCGCTCCAAATACCAAATTTCACTCAATTTGCTGTAATATATACCGAAAAAACGGAGTTTTTGCAAGTTTCAAAAACTTCCGTTATATGGGAGGTGGGCGTGGTTATTGACCGATCTTGACTATTTTCAATTCCAACCTACCCTGTCGAAAGAGCAATTTATGTACCAAATTTCATTGAGATATCTCAATTTTTACTCAAGTTATCGTCTGCACGGACGGACAGGCAGACATCGCTAAATCAACTTCTCTTTTCTTTCTTAGCAGTTTGGTATATATATGTCTATATCTATCTTGATTCCGGTATGCTGTTACAAGCAACCATTATGCGAACAATGTAATAATACCCTTGTGTACTAGTACGCTCGGGTATAAAAATAATTGCCACCAGACTCTCCTGGTTCATCCATTAAAAAAATTTAATTCAAGTCGCCTTCAAGAAGGGATAGATCACTTTATATCCGAAGCCTTATCCAGCAGAAATCACATTTTACTCTTTCCTTAGATTTTGAAAAGGCTATCAATCGAATTGGTATACAAGTAGTTTTAAGACAGCTAGACAAATTGATGGTCGGTCCAAGAACTTAAAATTTCATTAAATAATTTCTTTCCTCGTAAGATTTGCGTACTTACTGCACACTACAGGGTTCACCCCTATCCGTCATGCTTTTCATTATAGCTTTTGATGAACTCAGTTCTACTTTTTCTGGTTATCCCAACGTCTATCATCAAATATATACTGACGACGTATTACTTGTTTCTAAATCATCTAATCTAAACACTGTAATAGCAACATTTTCCGACAATCTATCTTGCATCTCCATATGGTCTCTTTCTTCAGGTCCCTCAATATCCTACAATAAATCAAAGCAATTCCAGCAAATTTGTAAGAAACACAACTGTAATATTCCTCCACTAACATTAAATAATATAATTATCAGCTTTAAAGATGGTACTAAATTTCTAGGTATAACTTTAGATTCTAAATATTCGTGTAAACAACACTGTAAATACGTTAAAGATATATTATTTCTTAAGTTAAATTTTGTTAAATATTTATCCCCTTATCACACTGCAGTACGACGATCTATACGCGCGTTTCCTACCTCGCCAATAAAGAACATCCTCACAGAATCCGGATTACTTTCCCTAACCGATAACTTCGAGTACAGCATAAGGAAACTCTACGCGAAGCTCGTTCTAACCTCCAATGTCTTTCTGCAAAAAAATTTTCTTTCCGGAGCAGCTGTTAAAAGAATACCTAAAACACCTTCCGCAATTTACAAAAGCGCAGCATTTGCTAATGACAATCATTCCTGAGTATCGAGCAAGTTTTTTGTGTGGATTATTATTTTCTTTTTGCTCCATTTTCACTGAAGAAGCAACTGCGATACTTCATGCTCTACAGTATGCCTTATAATAATAAATAATAATAATAATAATCCCAACGGTTTTATCCCTCCATACCCGCCCGACCGACGCGAGGGGCGCATCCGCATGACGCACGGATATATAAAAAAAAAAATTTTTTTTTTTTCATATATGTTGCGCCGAGTCATGAAAGGCAGAGGTTTGTTAAGTGTCGAGATCTAAAACTGTTCAGCTACAGAACAAATGCTCATCAGCTGATCGAATAGTAATATATGTATATGTATGTATGTATTAATTATTGAGAGGATTGAGTATAGTTTTCTTTATGTAAAAAAGTGAGTCCGAAATATCAAAAGAACCGGAGTGAGTGTTAAAATCCTGACACAAACTACGGAGTGGCTCATTTAACTCAAAATTACTTTTACATGGCTTCAGAAAGAGAGGCCGGAAATGTCTTGAAATTCTGGAGGGAACGTTTAGTTTTATTTCGCTAAGAAGAGATGGGCTAGAAATCAAGCCTGTTAGTTACTTGACCAAAAATACAATGCCTAGCATTTCTCTGCGACTAGCAAGTGTAGGAAGATTAATGAGTTTTAAACAACTTATATATGGCGGCAGGTTGTACTGAGAATCCCAACGAAAATTCCTTAAAGCAAAAAGCAGAAATTGTTTTTGAATTGACTCTATTCTGTCGGAATGAACTTGATAGCGCGGGTTCCAAACAACAGATCCATATTCCAGTATGGGCCTCACTAACGTTGTGAACAGAGCCTTCGTGATGTAAGGGTCATTGAATTCTTTTGACCTCCGTTTTACAAATGCAAAAACACCCTTGGCTTTGTTAACTGTAACATTTATGTGAAGATTAAAATTAAATTTCGGGTCCATTGTAATTCCAAGATCAACAAAGTTAAACACTTGTTCGAGGTTATGGTTACATATTTCATAAGAAGCTGGTTGAACTGCTCTGCGAGAAAAGCACATTACTTTAAATTTTTTAAGGTTTAGTGGCATGTAATTTATTTCACACCAGTTAGTCATGCAATTTAAATCCGCTTGTAGTAAGGACCTTTCCTCAACAGAATGATACGATCTAAAAAGCTTTACATCATCAGCATACAATAAAATTTTTGAATAAATTATTACAGAAGGTAAGTCATTTATAAAAAGTAAAAACAGAATCGGACCAAGGTGACTTCCTTGCGGGACCCCTGAAGAAACATGAATAATGTTTGAGGAACTATTTTTAAAAAGAACTCGTTGTGTTCTGTCAATGAGGTAAGAAGACATCCAACGAAGGAGATTAGGTTGAAAACCAAGGAGATCGAGTTTATGGATCAGTAAAGAGTGACTTACTCTGTCGAATGCTTTACTAAAATCAGTGTGTATAACATCAGTGTGCATAAATTCTCTGAATCCATATGAAACATGAGTTGTGAACTCAAGTAAGTTTGTAACAGTAGATTTACCCTTAGAGAACCCGTCTTGTGTGCTAGAAATTGTAGATGATATGAAATACGTTAATCGGTCAACAACAATAGCTTTGAATAATTTAGGAATAGCAGAAAGCTTAGCTATACCGCGGTAATTTTCTATAGAAGACCTACTCCCGGTCTTATAAAGGGGTATAATGAATGATTCTTTCCAAGCTGAAGGGAAAATCACAAGCTTAAGAGAAAGATTAAATAAATTAGTTAAGGGCACATAAACATGTTTAGCACAGTTTATGAGGAAACACGTCGGGATCGAATCGGGGCCAGCCTTCAATGATTATTTTACGTTACTCAAATATTAAAACACTTCCTCGGAAGATATCTGCGGAATAATAGCAGAGGTGAGGGAACAGAGTTTATAAGGATAAGATTTGCTCAGAGGCGAGTTAATTGAGTAATTTGACCTGAAGAATTTGGCAAACATGTTGGAAATTGAATGGGAGTCACAAGAAACGGTATTTTGATATTTCATAGCAGACGGAAAACTAGTCACTCTGCGCCTAGAGTTAACGAAGTCATAAAATGATTCAGGGTTTTTTATTAGATTCCTTTTAACTTTGCACAAATAAGATCTGTAGCATTTTTTATTTAATTCAAAATAAGCGTGTCGGATAACTGAGTATTTAATATAGTTAGTGTGCCAACCAGTTTTTTTGTACAATTTAAACGATCGCGACTTTTTATTTTTTAAATTTTTTAGTTCTTTAGTAAACCAAGGTTGTGATTGCTCCTTTTGTACGGAAACCCGTTTTAGTACAAACTTTTGAAATAAGCTAAATATAGTGTTATTAAAATGCTGGACGCAACGTTCAACATCATCTTTATACGTCGGCCATGATAATTTTAATAATTCTCGATCTAATTTCTTGAAATTGGCTTTCGCGAAAATAAAACGAGCGTTTGAGCTACTTGATTTATCAACATTATTTCCAAAATCACCAATAACTTCGTAATTTACCTCAATCGCAGGGTGATAAGAGTCCTCTGGAATAACCAAGGGTTCGCACCTCTTCATAGATGACTTAGATACGTCATCAACAAAAACAAGATCCAGAATGGTGCCAAAATTGTTTGGAGTTAAATTGATCTGATTTAGACAGAGCTCAGCGATATCTTCTAAAAACACATTGTATCTATCCTTTGATGATATTGGAACGATAAAGTCGTCTATAAGAGTCCATGATATGCCTGGCATATTGAAGTCACCAAGTACAATCATCGATCCATGTGCAGTAATCATTGAACTTAAAGATCTAAGTAACGCAATATGTTGAGAATAAACCGATAAGTCAGAGTTAGCCTTAAAATCATATATTACATATATAATGCCTTTATATTGGCATTATCGACAAGTGCAGTCAGCAAACATTACAGGACAGATATATAAAAACTGAATAGAAAAACCACGTAATTTTATTATTTTTATTAATTTGGCGCTTACGCTATATAGTTCAGTGTTTGGCCGAGCTTCTCCTACCATATGTGGTGTGCGTCTTTATATTATACCCAAATGGAGGGACTTACAATTTTGTGCCGACTCCGAACGGATGTAGTAATTTATGAGAAGCTTTTTCATGGCAGAAAAAACCTCGGAGGTTTGCCATTGCCTGCCGCTATTAGAAAAACCTGTTTCTCTAATTAAGATTTTACTTGCCCTAGCGGCCACGTAATAGTACGTGAAAATGTTGCCTGAATTCAAAAAAAAAAGTTCCAGTGGCGTAGCCAGAAATTAGTTGTGGAACTCAAAATTTTTTTATCGTTTCAAAATATTCTTCGTTTATTTTTTATGTTTTTAATTGAAGTTCATTTGACAAAACCCATATAATTTTAAATTTTATACTATGTGCAAAAATTAGAAGTATTCATCAAAAAAATTAACAAACAAATTCCAAAGGAACGACTTTGCGAATATTGTAAAAATATCAATTATTAGTTGAAGAGTCAATGTTTAAATTTTTACTCACTGAAAATGGAAATATATGGAAATGCTTAGAATTAAACATTCACATATAAATAATTGCTTATCAATATAAATAAAATTGTTTTTGTTTGATTTCCAAGAAGATATTAAATAAAAGTTTAATACTTCATCAGCACACTTTAGTTTGTATAAGTAGGTACTCAAGCCTCGATCTAACAAACGCACAATACAATGTTTTGAGAGTATACGGATCAGTGAACGCAGAGCAATTACGACGTAGGAATGCTAACATCGAATATGACCGAGTAATAACATAATTAACGTGGCTAGTGAAATTTAACTTTGAATCAAAAATGACGCCTAAATCTTTAATTTCATCAACAAATTTCAGGGCAGAGCCAGCAATAGTATAGGAAGTATGCAAAGTAGTTTTTAGCTTAGCAAACCTTGCGTGGAAACATTTATTTATGTTTAACGACAAACGATTTAAACAACACCAGTTATGAACCTTATCTAGATCATGTTGCAACTTTTCAGAGTCTTGAAAGTTGTTGACAATCGAGCTCTGATTGAATTCAATAGAGTCTCTAAACTTATCGAGATAGATTTTTCATATTCAAAAGATCGCTTATTGAATTCACTGAATTTATTTTATAAATAGCATATTTATATTTTTTTTCATAACTGCTTATTAAACTTAATTTATGTCTACTTAGCCTATGAGAACATAATTGTACAACTTGGCTTAAATAAGTAAATAAATAAAAATAAATAAAAAATAAAAAAAAATTTATTTGCAGAATCTGCACCATCGCCAATGTCCATTGCCTCTAAATCATCCCTCTGGGCGGCGGCCATGACTGTGGTTTAAAGGTCCACCTCCTGACGTTCCGATGCTAGAAGCTGGTCCTCTTCGAGTAATATTTTATTCTTTTATTATCCTTATTATTTATTTTTTGTAAATAATTAGGTGCCCAGTATCAACATCAACGAAGGAAAAATAATACTTTCAGACAACCTCGCTTTCTCGAGAGAGCACGAAGCGCAAAACACTGTCTATATGCCTAGTGGCAATACTAGCAAAAAATTAGGCACAAACTAACAGCTAAATATTTTACAAATAAAACGAACTTAGTTTAATTAAAATTTTCGTTTTAGTATAAATTATGTTGGCAATGCTGGTAAGAACTGAAAAGAAAGAAAATTAAAGTATATTCATAATTTCGCCATCCTCTTCATTATTTAAGGTTGTGAAAGCAATACCAAGAAGCTGTAAACATGAAAAGCTTCAATTTTCCATTAATTTTAACTGAAAATCCACAAATACCGCTTCTTGTATCAATATTGCCGTTTCATTGTCAAAATAAGATTTATCGGTATTGCCAACTATACTTATTTTGCAATAACCTAACTATCGTAAATGAAAAAGTACACTGAAACATCACTGCATCTAGTTCAATACACAAGCCAAGATAACTTGTCCCAAGCCAATATAGTTATGTTCGCACAAAATAAGAATAGCTTAATATGCTGGTAAAATAAAACACGCCTATCATCATTTAAACTTAGCTTAAAAGAATGGGTGCAATGTGTTAAAAGTAAGAGTGTATGAACATAAAAAAGAAGTATAAATACGCAAAAATAGCAAGAATGTATCAAAATATTTATGTTACGTATAATATAGATTTTAATGTCCTACAATGATGGCCTTAAAGGTTCAATTAGAGGTACCATACCATAACGTAATAACCATAATCGTAGTCATAACCATAACCATATTTAAGCAATCGATTAGTGGTGCCATAACCATAAACAGCTGATATTTGCAATAAACTGAAAGTAAATAAAAATTTAGTAAAGTATGTAAAACGCGGACGCAAAATATAAATTAAAACTCATCAAAACAAAATAAACTGCACACGAAGAACAAAAATATCACAATAAACAAGGCAAATCAGCAATCATTTGTTTATGGTTACGGCAAAAACCAAAATTCAGTTGGTCGCTATGGTTATGGTTATGGTTATGGCGTTATGGTATGGCACCTCTAATCGATTACAGTGTAACCCATAAGGTTGGTTGGATCAGCTGTTTTCTATGGTTATGATTATGGCACCTCTAATTGAACCTTTACATAAAACTTATTTCCTTACGTATGCCGAGTTAGCTGTTATGTATATATTAGCGCATAGTTTAGCCACAGAAGGGTTTTCGTAAGCACGCCAGGTATAACAAGCAAAATTAAAAATATAATGTTTTAAGATACAAGTATTAATATACATAGAAGAAACCGGATTAATCGAGAAACTAACTATTTTTTAAATATTATTCTAAAACCGGATGATCAACATTGAAATTTATTTTTTAATAAATATGTAATAGGTTGTTTGAAAAAAAAATTAAACTTTATTTTCTAAATTTAAGGAATTATTCGATTTGTTTAAAAATCAGTTTTTTGTAAACTAATTTCAAAGGTTGCGAGCATGTACATACTCGTTTGAATATAATAATACCCATTTTTGCGTTCAGTACGTAAAGAATCACTATATGGCCCATTGCATTTCTTTGAATTAATTTGTTTTTCATTGCCTTAAGTGGCAAGCATTGTGAGGAGCATAGCGTCGAAAGAGCATCGATTGGCTTAAAGCATAGTCGAGCATTGAGCATAGCGTTAATCGAACACAATTCATTCAAAAATTCGCGATCGCCGAGAGAAGTTACGTTTTTGTTTAAAAATGGATTTAGAATTTTATATTTAATGAAAATGAGTGAAAATAACAAAGTGAAATTCCCATAATTTGTCCAGCACGTATCTATTTCTGTGCATTGTATCTCTCTGATTCCAAAATAATTTTCTGCATATCTAAATGAGCACTTATAAACACTTCAATATTAATTTTAAAATCAAAATTTTAATACGAGAGAATACAAGATATTTTGAAATCCACGCTGCGCTCTTTTGCGCTTTTGATGCTATGCTCTTCACTATGCACGTTCGAATTGATAGAAACATATTTGTAATCGACGTTGTACTCGACGTTTGGCTTGTCGCTATGCTCGACGCTCCACTAAGCGCTTTGACTAAGCCGTATTGCTAAATCAATAACAACTATGTAGATGCTTGAAGCTACAATGTTAAGAGAGAATCAGGTTATGATGGGGTATGAATTGCCTTCCTTTCACTTGCAGTGCACTGTTGGTTAAAAACAAAACATCGCATTGCTTTGTTAAATATCCAACTGACTTGCAACCAGAGTTATGTATGTATATACATAAATGAATCCTTATATTGCCATAGAAATACATTTTATTTCTTTGTGTAATTGCAAAAAATTAATATTGCTGTGCCTTCTTAAAAATGTAGCTAAAGAAACAGAAATATACCTGTATATGTAATTTACTTTCGATCTGTCAGTACATTTTTATTCTGATCTTGTAGCGTTTTACTGTTAAGAGTGAGGCAAATTATTTGCTTGGCTGTTCTCTCCCTCGCAAGTAAGTCAGCTAAACAGTTACTTTAATGTCCCAGTGGCCGGAAACCCAAGTGAGCTTAAGCCTGTTCTACTTAGCCATATACTGTAGAGACCATACAATTTTTGATCTAATCATAGCTGAACTACAGCTCTAATTACTGATTGGCTGTCTCTAAAGACAAAGCCAACCTTACCCTTTAATACTTTATGTAGTTTCTCTAAAGCAGAGTGCCAAAAGTTAAATTGTGACTGTGTTGGTGAGCACAAGAGACTCTGCAAAAAGTTGTGCGCCTAGGCGACAAACTTTCATACGCGTCGTTGGCATGAATGGAGAGCGTTTGCTTAGCAACCCTGGAACAGCCGGTTCTATTCTCATTCAAAGCAATAATTTTTATTTTTGTTTTAATAAACAGACTGGTCGTCATTATACCCATTCGGGTATTTTATTTATTTATTTATGTTATAGTAGTACAAAGTAAGACTTAGGTCTTTTAATAGTACTTCAACTATCATGTAGTGTACGTGGAAGATATAATGCTAATAACTTAAATCTAACATATACATATATTACATTTTTTTTTTTAAATAAACCTTAAAGATTAATGTGAATGAAAAACAGGAAAGAGAAGAAAATGAAGAAATAGAATAGTTAAAAAGTTAAGTTTTAGATTAATGTCCCGCTTCAATGCAATCAGACAGATTTAAAATAGTCATACATTTGTGTCTTGTAGTTGAATCTGCTTAGTCCAGCCCTGACGGTTTGAGGTATCGGATTCCAGATTCTAACCGCGTTAATGAAAAATAGCCTTGATGATGTTAAGTATTTAAACTTTGGAACAATAAGTCCGTGGTGTCTCCGCGACCTTACTGGTATCAGCTTTTCAAACAGATAAGATGGCGTCTTCCATATAGAGAGTTTGTACATAAATATGCAATTTCTTGCGGACAGGTAGTTATCCAAGCTACAACCCAGGATCTTTGTACGCCAATCAGAAATGTGATCATATCTATCGATCCCATACACATAACGTGTAGCATTATTGAATGCTACATTGATTTTATGAGAAGATATTGAGTCTAACTTACTGTACACTATCTCAGAGTATGTGATTAGTGGCATAATTAACTGTAGTACCAATTTACGCCGGGTTTCAATAGGCGTAAATGCAGCTGAGACCGTAAGTTTGCGAAGTATAGCATATACATTACCCACAACCCTGTTGATATGATCCGTACTCGAAAGTTTTGAATTAAGTATAAAACCTAAATTTTTTACCTTATCTGTAAAACTGAGGGAGCTAGCGCCTATCCACAACTTTGGAATATTATCTACATATAAAACACTGTTACATATAGGCAAGACGTATGACTTTGACGCATTTAGACACAAAGCATTTTCACTAGCCCAGAGAGATATAGCAGACAAGTCACTATATATTTTGAAACATAAATCCTCAATTAAACCAATACGACTGGACAAGTACAATTGTATATCATCAGCATATGCATGAACATTCACATACTGACACACAGAAAAAACATCATTGACAAAAAGACTAAATAAAAGCGGACCAAGGACAGATCCCTGCGGTACACCAGTATATACAGATCTAGGCTGAGATATCGAATTTATTGACTTGACCTTCTGCGTTCTGCCTTCAAGGTAGCTGGCCATAAGTTTAACTGAATTATCACTGAAGCCAGAGTAATATTTCAGCTTAAGACACAGTAAATTATGATCCACTGTGTCAAACGCCTTCGAAAAGTCAAGTAAGCAAAGAAGAGTCAAGTCATCATTGTCAAAGTTAGATCTAATGTCGTCCAGTATTTTAACCATAGCTGTCGAACAGCTATGCTTTTGTCGAAAGCCAGATTGTAGTGGCGAAAGAAGATTATTGTTATGTACAAATGCAGAAATTTGCGAAGCCATCAAGTTTTCGCAGGCTTTGGAAAAGGCAGGCAATATGCTTATTGGCCTATAGTCCCCAGCACAACTAGCGCCCACTTTCTTTGCTATTGGCAGTATGAGAGCTTTTTTCCAAACTGATGGGAAACTCGAGCTTGTAAGACTATGGTTAATAATGTGGGTTAAGGGGCCTATTATAAATTCCATTACAATTTTGGCAAATTTTAGTGAGACTCCATCCTCCCCTGTAGCATTAGACCTTATGTTTGACAGTGCCTTCAGAACGTCAACTTCTCTAACTGCCATAAATTGAAACTCTTCTTTAAGATTCGCGGAAGTTGAGAATTCCTTTGGTAGAGCGATACATTTGTTTTTATTATTGACATTAACAAAATAGTCGTTAAGCTCATCAAGGTCTATATCACACACAGAAATTTATACTAAATTAAATGCATAAAATGCCATGTATATGTGGGCAAAAAGTTGATCGCAACAAAGCCAAAGTGCAGTGTGGAAAATGCAACGATTTTTTTCATATGGAATGTGTTGGTGTTTTGCCAGATGATTTAGAATTTTTACTCAGCTCTAATAATAACTACTTCTGCAATAACTGTGCGGCCGTTCGCCGAAAATCCATCCGTTCTCCCCCTACTTCCTTTAGTGGGGATGAGATAGCTATGTATATCTAAAAATACTATGCCAATTAATTCTGCAATCCCAGCCCAAACGACGCTAAATGTAATGATACCGCCGCAGCAACAAGTGGATAAATGGGTAACAAGTAAACAACGTGATGAGAATAAAAACGATTATAACTCTATTTCGTTGTTCACTATACTTGGTGAAATTGCTGCTCTAAAATCAGAGCATACTCGTGCAGTTAACATGATTAGTGATCTACAATCCGACAAACATCTCTTGATAACTAAAATCGAAGAACTACGTTTAGAAATAAAATCCATGCATAAGCTTCATGCCGAAGATATTGCTTCTGTCCGTACACTGCTTACGGCAAAAGACAGCGAGCGTCGTGGCTGTGTACAGGCGTGTGTGTGTCTCCTTCGTCTGCGGTTAACACAACTTCTGTCTCGCCTTCTCCCGCTATAGATGTCGCTAGTCACTGTCACTCAGTTGTTACTGAGAAAAGTGTCATTCCCGTCGACTCGGCTACTGCGATAACAGCAACCGAGCGTCGTATCTTTGATGCTTCTGCGTGCAAAGCTAAAACGATTGGGGAAGATGCTAATGTTCTAGCTATACCTGGATCCTATGCTAACGTCGTTCGTTCGGTTAACGCAGTTGATCAAAATGCAGCCTCGCATGATGCCGCTCCTTCTGCCTCTGCTGCTATAATTTCCATTCAACCCAGTAAGAAATTAAAAGCACAAAGCATTGTCGGATGTAATAAGAGTGCCGAATTAGATGTAGCACACAAGGTGAAATGACTACATATATCCTCCTTCAAACCTTCAGTCACATTGTCGCGTATGTATCGAAGCATTCATCAATCGATTGAAAGGCGATTTCCTGCTATAGGTTCGTCAAAAAGGATGTCGGTGTTGAATCCTTGAAACGAGTCAACTTTAAGTTAGGAGTTTCCTCAAACTATTTCGATGCTTTACTTAATTCGGCGCTTTGGCCAGCCGATGTTAAAATACGGTCGTTCAAGTTTTTTCGACAACTAGGGAATGGAGAAGTAACCTCATAAGTGCTGTACCGCAAGCTTTATCGCACTCTAATATATCGCTCTTAGAATATACATTATACTACCAAAATGTTAGCGGCATGCGCACGAAATCTACAGACTTCTATCGATGTACCTCGCTACATGAATATGATATTATCGCTATAACCGAGACATGGCTGAATGAAAATATATCCTCATGGGAATACTTTGATGGCTATTATCAAGTGTACCGAAATGATCGTTGTCCGAAGGCTACTAGCTTTAGTAAAGGCGGTGGTGTACTATTAGCAATTAGAGCGGACTTACGCTGCAAGGAAATTAAAATTAACAATGCTGAAGGCAAAGTAGAGCAAATCTGTGTCAGCGTTAAATAATAAATTAATTATATTTATATTGTCATATATTCCTGATTATAGTGACTTAGATATTTATCAGAAGCTTTTAAATAATTTAGTCCACGTAATGGGTGTTGTTAAGTATGACGAAATAGTCTATCTAGGAGATTTCAACTTAAGTAACTTGTACTGGTCAAAACATAGCCATAATTTATTACCAACTAACCTCAAATCGGATATCGATATATTGTTTATTAGTACTATATTTCCGCAAAATCTCAATCAGTGCAATTCTATTTTAAATAATAACGGCAAAATTCTTGATCTTGTATTCACTTCCAATGATTTAAAGATTTCTTGTGAAGAATGCGAAGCTCCTATTTCTAGAAATACTTTGCACCATAAAGCAATAAAAGTAATTTTTCAGTTCTACCATTACGAGACTTTACCCGCTACTATATCAAATGAATACAATTACTCAAAAGGAAATTACGTAGCAATTAACGAGTTTTTTAAAGCAACTGACTGGAAGTTTTTGAGTATCTCAGATGATCTAACGGCGTCTTATGAGACTTTTTGTCAAAAGCTCTCACATGCGATCTCTTGTTTCGTGGCTCTAAAATTAGTAAAAACGAATAATAAACCACCATGGTAAAACGTTCAAAAAATACAAATCGAGTAGAACTGAAGTAGATCACCAGCATTATCTGAAGTTGAGGAAAGAGTTCGACAGCTTGCACAATGTCTTGTTTAAAGAATATATGATTTCTGTTGAAAATAAACTTAAATCCAAGAAAGACCAATGGTTTTCCATCGAGCTTATCGTATGGCGGCGTTGTTTCCAACAATACCCAGGAAACATGCGATATATTTTCTTTCAAAAAGTTTATGAGAAGTATGACAATACAACATATCCACATTTGTCCTCTCATCCGTTAAAAACTATTACCATCTTTGATATTTGCGTGAATGATGTTTAGATTGCGATTTCGTCATTAAATCCTTGTTCAAAAATAGATTGTGAAGGGTTTTCCCCTCAATTCTTCAAAACCTGCTCCGATACTGTAGCTTATCCCCTTGCGATCTTATTCAAGATATGTTTAGATAATGGCACATTTATAGACTCGTGGAAGCTTTGCTCAATTGAACATATTTATAAATCAGGCGACCGTAATAATGTGCGCAATTATAGGCCTATCGTTAAGCAAACTACCATAGCCAAACTATTTGATCAGATAGTTCAATCAAAACTATTTGATCACGTGAGTAAAGTTATCTGTAACTGTCAACATGGATTTATGCCTGGTAGATGAACATGCACAAATTTAGCTTTAGCCAGAAATAAAATAATAAAGTCATTTAGTAACCATGCTCAATTAGACGTAATATATACAGATTTCTCCAAGGCGTTGGACAAAGTAGACCACTCAATTTTATTATACAAGTTGAAGCACTTTGGAGTCAGGGATAAATTTTTAGAATTCTTCGCCAATTTTCTATTTAACAGAAAATTATTTGTTAAAATAGGTTCTAGTAAATCCAAAACATTAATTGAGGCGGGGTCGGGCATTCCACAAGGAACTCACTGTGGCCCATTGCTATTTATTATTTTTATAAATGACTTGGTGAACCACTTTAAGTTTGCAAAGTGTCTAATGTTTGCTGACGACATAAAGGTCCTCTTAGAGGTACACAGTTTATCAGACAGTAACAATCTGCAGTCCGATCTAGATGCTTTTGAACTGTGGTGTGCAACAAACCATTTACATCTAAATGTTAAGAAATGCTTCGTGGTAACATTCACCAGAAAGAAATCTATTTCAATGTTTAATTACAAATTAAACCACTGTTTCCTTAATCGCTGTCACGAAATGAAAGATCTAGGTGTTATTTTTGACTCCAAGCTATCCTTCTCCAAACATATTGACTATATTGTTTCCAAGTCATTTGCAATGATCGGTTTCATTAGAAGAAACACTGGTGGTTTTAAAGATCCTCAAACCTTGAAGTCTCTTTATGTTGCCTTTGTAAGAAGCCGGCTCGAATACTGCTCGCTAATATGGAATCCATACTATGACGTCCATTCCGTAAAAATTAAAAAGGTACAGAAAGTCTTTACCAGGTTCGCCCTGTGCAAAATGTATTGGCCTAACGGTCCTCCACATTATATAGGGCGACGGAAATTGCTAGGTTTGCAGTCATTGCATGATAGAAGAATATACTTTTCATTAATTTTCGTTTACAATGTTATCAATGAGAACATTAACTGCAATGAGTTGGCTAACCTATTTCAATCTCATATTCCTTATCGATGTCTAAGAAATAGTCATATATTTGGTCTTCCAACTTACAAAACTAATTACTCATTGAACGAACCTCTTGTACGATGTGCCCGATTATGCAATGCTTATAGTGATATAGTAGATTTCAATGTTAATTTAGAACGATTTAAACTTAATCTCTTTACTGTATTCAATTAGTCTGTAAGATACCTTTTTCTTTTTCTTTTTTATCGTAACTAGTCTGTAAGATGTTTTTTCTGTAGACTGAAATGGAATAAATAAATATCTTCTAAACCTTTAATATGTACTTCATTTCCTTATTCTTCGCGATACTACGTGATAGCCAATCCGCAAGATATAGATATTTCCCAGATAAATATGGGAAACTTAAATCGTATTTTTGAAGTTTTAGTTTCATTCGCTGCAATTTTGTCGATGGGATTTTATTGTAATCTTTTTTCATCTGTTATAACTTTCTACTTTTCTACTATAGATGTATTTATGAAACTTTTGACAGGAAAACACTACCGCTAGCATTTCTTTTTCTATCTGTGCGTATCTCATTCCCGACTCTGTTAAGCTTCTAGACGCAAAACATATTGGAACTTTATTCTGCAACAGAGCACACCTAAATCACTTTTTGATGCATCTGTTTGCAGGAAAATTTTTTCTTTTGCGTTAAAGGGTTTTAAAATTGGAGCTTTCACTATTATTTTTCTTATATCTTCTAAGGAATTTTTATGTATTGACAGCGGTTCAAAATCTTCTATCCCTCTTTGCCTGTTCTTGTCTATTGAAATTCCTTTTTCAGATATTGTATGACCTAAAAAATTAACTTCATCTCGCTTCCATTGAATCTTCTCTTTATTAAATTTAATATTTTTTCTATTGCCCTTTTTAGTAGTAATTCTACCGATTTATCGTGTTCTTCTTCATTTTCAGCTACTATAAGTATATCGTCAATATAAATAATAACATTTTTAATGTTTCCAAAGCTGTCTTAATTATATTTTTGAAACACTTCAGGTGCTATTTTCAAGCCAAAAGGCAATCGCTTAAACCTATAACAGCCAAACGGTGTACTAAATGTGCTAATTCTCTTGATTTTTCATTTAACTCTATTTGCCAAAATCCATCTTTTAAGTCGAAGACTGCAAAAACTTTCTTATTAAGTAAGTTTGGATTGATTTGTTCAAATGTTGTTATTTCAAAAAAATTATCTTTTAAAACGTTATTGAGTTCTTTCGGATTAATGCAAATTCTTAATTTCTTATTCGTTTTCTCAACTGTCACTATATTCGAAACCCATGAGTTTGGCTTTTTATTCTTTTCAATAATACCTTTTTCACACAAATTATTATGTTTATTTCTCAAAGGTTCTCTTAACCATAACGATATATGCAATGCTGGATTCGAGCACGGCGTGGCATTATATTTGAGTTCAATGGAAAAATGTTTTTTAAAACAGCCTAATCCATTGAAAATTTGCTCGTATTTATTAAGCAAATCGTGCTTTTGAAAATTTTGTATACTATCAACTCTTTTGATAAGACCTAGATGAACGCAAGCTTCTACCCTAAAATTGGAGTCGAATTTATTTCACTTTTAACTATGAAAAATTTTATGTTTTCAATTTTGTCTTTTATATTACATTTCAGGAAAACATAAGCTAAATTTTCAATTCTTCTACCATTGTATGCTACTAAGCTTTGACTGCTTTTCTGAATTTTAACAAATTTCAATTCTTTTAGATTGTGCGTAGGCAAAATATTAACCATAGCTCCGGTGTCTAATTTATTTATTTATTTATTTCATAAGTCAATGAACATAGTTCTTACTGACTACTTAGAGCTACAACTTAACAGTAACAGAAAATAATTTAACAATAACAAATTTCACAAGGCAGAATATAATAATGAGAGAAACTCAACTTTACATAAAGAAAAATCGAGGAAGACAGAATTCGAGATCTCGTTGAATTCGCAAAGTGCACGCGACAAAGAGGCATTTCTTGCATAATTGGTTTTGAGTTTATCCGGATAGAATGTATTGAAATTACGTAAAGTCCTAAATGGCACAAGGAAATTAATACTTTGGAGCAAAGACGGACAATCAACAGTGCCATTAATTATACCATACACAAAATAAAGTGAGAAACTGTCCTTCTCTTCTCGAGCGATTTAAGGCTTATAAGAAGCAAACGCGAATTGTAAGAAGGTAAGGGATCCGAAAATTTCAAAGAACGTAGAGCAAATTAAAAAAAAACCTTTTGCACACGTTGAAGTCTATCTATCAAAAACTGTGAATAAGGTCTCCAAATAAACGCTGCATATTCCAGTCGAGATCTAACATAAGACGAAAAAAGTAGTTTTAGAGTATATGGGTCAGTAAAATTTGAACTGTGCCGGCGTACAAAGCCTAAAACTGAGTAAGCATTAGATATAATAAAATTGATGTGATTATTAAAAGAGAAGTTGGAATCAAATATAACTCCAAGATCTTTGATTTCATGTGACTGTTGACACCAAAGAGATATCTGCTAAATGAAAAACAGTTTTTCAAAAAAAGAACTGAGAAACCATCAATATCAGTTTGACTCGAAGGCTTAAGACTTAAAATTCCTTCTGATACATCGTCCAAAATGAGATTTAAATTACCAAAGTTAATTGAAGAGGGAAAATTTAATGAACTATTGTTGTTGGGCTCAACAGACAAAACTTGGTCCAGAACGAAATTAGATTTAAAAAACTTAGCAAACAGATTATCTACCTCACTCGGTGTACTTAGGGCCAGTTTTTCAGTGCTGGTTTAAACTCAGTTTAAACTAAGTTTAGTTAAACTCAGTTTAAATTTAAACTTAGTTTCTTTGCGCTCAATAAAATTTGTTGCAACCAAAACGAAGTAGCCAGCACACAGCTGATAAGTTAAACTAAGTTTAACCGAGCACAATCGGTCGTTTAAACTTAGTTTAAACTCCGTTTAAAGTTGACTGAAAAACTGCATACAGAGTTTAAACTTAGTTTAAATGACAAACAGAGTTCAACTTGCACTGAAAAACTGGCCCTTACAAATTCATCCCCTAAGCAGACAGCGGATGGTTACACAGAACAAGACTTTTTTGACTTAATATAATGCCAAAAACTCTTGGGATTTAACTTGATATTCGATTCAATTCTAAATTTATAGTTTTTATAAAAAAAATTTTCCAAACAGTTGAAGCGTTTTTGATAGTATTGATGTTTTGAAAAATAACATTGATCATTAGTTTTCTTAAACTTGAAGACTTAGAAGTTGTGAATTCATAAAACTCAACTTCAACGCTTAAAGGAACATGGTGCTTGTCTGGAGTTGAAATCGGCAAAATACACTGGGAAATAGTTACACTGATATTGTCACTAACAAACACAAAATCTAGAATTCTGCCAAGTAAGTTTACAAAGCTGTTAATTTTGACTAGACTTAAACTTAACATGTTATCAACAACATACGATGCAATTGTTGTTGAGACATTAGTTGCAATAAGATTAGAATTTGAAAAACTATTTGACCAGGTAATTTCAGGAATATTAAAGTCACCAAAACGCAAACTTGATTATTGGCAATCTTGTTATGGACTAAGGAAACAATATTATCTGTATGCGCTTTATAAAGTTCAAAATTACTGCAAGGTGGAATATAAGAAACAATTAGGAATAAAGAATTAAGTCCATTTGAACCTCGAACGCAAACGCACAATTGATCCAAAATGGAGTCATCGTTCTGAAGCGTAGTGAGAAATACTCGAAGATTACGACGAACGGCAATTAGTACACCTCCACCTAAAGAACAGCTGGTTCTTTTAGCGTCACGATCCTTTCGAAATACGACGAACAATTTGGAGTTGAAAAATAAATTTTCAAACCTCTGAAAGATCCATTAGCACTTTCGGGCGAGGCTTGTTGTTTTGAATTTCTTTTTGAAAAAAATTAAAAGGCCGAAATTTTACATTAGTAGGCCACAACAAAGGATTCAGCACCATATCAAACAGAGATTCTGGCACACCATGTTTGAAATTTACTTTCTTCATTGATTCTATCCGCATCCTTTTTTACGAGCTTAAAGCAGGCCAACTGGTCACGTTTGATTCTGAAATTCTTGGTCACATATGAAATAATTTGATCTTCAATCACCTTTTTTTTAAAAGAAGACAGATGAATCCATTTCTTTGTCAGCACAACGTCTAAATCAGTGCTTTCACTAAGGCGAATTTCTACATCACTTGACCTTTTCTCTTTTTTACGCCTAGTACTTCGAACACCGTCCCACTGTATTTCGGGCAGCTTGCTAGCAGCAGGAGAAAATGAGGAGAGGGCAGAAACTTTCAGCGGCGCATAAGAAGTTATGTTAGCATGAGAGGTCGGAGCAGAGCGCAAATCAGTACGTGAGGTTGTATTCGCAGCAGCAGCAGCAAAAGAAAGAGTGACATTAGCAGATGTAGAGCGGGTTTGAGAATTAATTCCAGCAACAGCAAGCGAAACAGTTGAAGCGGAGGTTATGGTAGAGATGACGGATGGTACGAAATTATTGTTAGCAGAGCAACAGGCATTATTACGCAGCCATTTGACTTCATTAGATAGAATGCCAATTGCCGAAATCAACTCATCATGTCGAATTTTACTTCAGTTTGTAGATGCTCAGTCTTAAATACAATTATTTTTTCTTGAACTTTAATATTTTCATACCTAACTTTTGAATAATTAACATTCTTAATTGTATCTGAATATATGTAAGATTCATTATCATTCTTATTTTCTAATCTTATTTCCTTGTCCGATTTTCTTATATATACGCTCGCGAAATGATTTTTTCCTTTACATTTGTTACAAAACTTCCCAAAGGCTAGGCATTTGCCTCTTAAGTGTGTTCTACCGCAAAACTTACAGTTAATGTTTTCCTTTTTGACTACCTTATGCAGACTTGAATCACTTCTTTGCGCTTCAGTACCTTTGCAGTCACACTTGCTCGTATTCTTTCGTATCAAATCTACCACCTCCCTGATGCCTTGCATACATGCCACCTGTTGATTTGAAATCTCAGCTGAACGTGCTAAATCTACTGCCATCTCCATTGTTAAGTCATGTGTGTCCAGTAATTTCTTCTGAAATCTCTTGTCGTTTGTACCCAATACAATCCGGTCACGAACCATTCGATCTTCATTCTCGAAACCACACCTTCGTATATTTTTTTCAAGTCCATTAGGAAATTGCCAAATGGCTCGCTCGTGTTTGGCTGCGATTATGAAATACGAGGCTTTCATAAACTTCGTTGCATTTTGGCTGACAAAAATTTTCGAATGCTTTTCAAACCTCAGCATATTTATCCCTTTGTTCATCATCAAGATTAAAAGTATTAAAAATTTCGATTGCATTTGCACCAATTGTGTTTAAAAAGATAGCGACTTTTACTAGTTCGATTTTTTATCTAATTCAATTGCCACCGCAAATATCTTTTTTCTTTAAATACTAAAAGTTTTTTTTTTTGCTTTTAACCGACTGCGCCATTTAATCATCCATTTTGTTGATTCTGTGGTCATTTATTGACTGGTGTTTTATTAGTGCCGTTTAGTCTGATGAAGTGTGGTTCTCGGAGAGTGAGAACTAGGCAAGAGTGCTACACTGAAATACTGCTAAACATATGTGTGTACATCAATATAGCAGGTATAATCTGTTATATGTAAGTTTTACAGTGAGCATGAATAATATTACTACATTTTGGGTAAATTCCGAAAATGTTAGTACATATGTCTTTATGTATGTATGTGGGGTTGTAGCCGAGTTATTCACCAAAATAAATACACAACTGTTTAATATTTTAACGTTTATTCACAAATGTACTCGTATATACTTAAATTACAAATTACAAAATACAAAGTGCGCTTAGTGGCGGCTTACACGAATGGAAAAATACTTGGTGAAGTGCGCTCGACGGTGGTTTACAATGCAATGTTCAATGTACCGTCCGTTAGTCGAAAGCATCAGTTTTTAGGTATGTTCGTTTGTTCTCATTAATCGTTCCTGTAACTATCCTGTAGGTGTCGCGTTACTATTGTCAGCTGGTCGGGCAAACTCAGAGATAGGTGTCGTCCCACATGTATATATATAATATTATATAATAATTATATATATTTGTCTTTGATGAAATAATCAATAACATTACTTTTGTGGCAGTTTCTTATTAAGGTAATGTTTTTTAAAGGAGAAATTTTTTTACGTTGCTTTGAGCAAACGAGCTAAAAAACCACTAACTTTTCTTCATTAAAGTCGTTCTCTTTCTCCTTCATTGAAATTTTTGAAATCTTTATGAAAATAATCAAAATGTCTCTTAATAAATGTCAAAAGTTTCTCATGCTCATACAACTTGTATGCGACATTGAATGGAATCTTTGGCGCAGGCATTCAACATCCAATTTGCATTCAATTCCAATCAAAATCCAATTTTCCACCGTTGTGCTGGTGCGTGAATTAAACACTTTTTGTAAATTTTTCGTCTTCAGGGTAACTATTTAATAATAACAACGTATAAATACAATTAACAATAATTTTGACAATAACGTACATATAAATATGCATAACAACAATTACAAACATACATACATTTTTTACACGTCCTCGCTGTTTAACGTGGAGTTTCGTACTAAATTTGTTGTTAATAAGTGCCTGTACAAGTGAGCACAATTATCAGTGTCCGTTTTGTAGTTCAGTCTTATGTTTGTCGGTGTGTTGATTATGTGAAGCATTTCTAAAATAAAGCGTTTGCCATAGTGTTGTTCTTGTTGTAATATACTGGCGTCGTTTAAATTCGGAGAGTGACCGCTGGCTGCACAGTGGGCCATGAGTGCTGTTTTCTGGAAGTCGGTATTATGGCATAGTTTGAAATCCGACTTATGTTGTGCCAGTCTGGTTTTTAATTTTGACTTCGTTGTTCCTATGTAAACCTTATGACATATTTCATTGTCTTTACCGTTGCACGGGATTATTTGTATTTGACTGTGATGCACACCTTGACATAAACAGAAATTTAACGAGATACACACACGTATATCAATCTAAAATATTATGTCTTCTTATTAAACAAAAACACAACCTGATCTTCTGACCGTCTCAGAGAGTCACCGTCACTCTCCCTAACCGCCTCGCCGTTGCCGATAGCCCTTGACGCTTGCTAAAGTGCTCACCGAGAACCAACCAAACTACCTCCTGTTAGCTGCGCTCGCTCTCCCCCCTCTCTTCTCTCATTCGGGACATAAAGCTGCCGGCAGATCAGTAAGCCAGAGCGCGTGTGTGTGTCCAACTTAAGCACATAAATATCGTGTTTTATTTGGTGGGGGTTAGTGGGACCTTCATCTGACCCTGGACAGGCTGAGCTCACCTCATACATATATGTACGAATATCCCTTTAACAATTAAATAATTAAATTGGAGATTTTCCCTATATCTATAAATTAAATGGCCGCTGTGGTCGAGTTGGTAGCGGTGCGTGCTATAACTTGATATGCCGGTGAGTTTGAGGTTCGAATCTCAGTCAGGGCAAGCAAAATCTTAATAACGGAAAAAGTTTTCTCTAATAGCGGTCACCCCTCGGCAGGCAATAAAACATCTCCGAGGTATTTCTGCCATGAAAAAGCTTCTCATTAAATACATCTGCCGTTCGGAGTCGGCACAAAACTGTAGGTCTCTCCATTTGTGGTATAATATAAAGACGCACACCACAAATGGTAGGAGAAGCTCGGCCAAACACTGAGCTATATAGTCTACGCGCCAAAATTATTATTATTATTATATCATAAATAAAATAAAGCAGGTCTTGATGCGCAAAAACAGATTTGTAATATGTTTTAACAACTGTAGGTATATACATATAATCAAAACATGCGGTATGGTTATTCAAATAAGTTATTCAATCCAAGTGCCCATTCACTTAATGCAATGTTGTAACTGATTATATGTGGTTGTATCATGCTGTTGTTAAAGATGTTGTGAGGCAGACTGAGCAGGTCATGCACAAGAATGATTGATTACAATATCACGCATTCCCGCAGAATTTGACATTTCTTGATATAGTTGTTTGTTGTTTTTCTATTAGCCTAATAAATATTTTAATAATTGACAATTTTATTGAGCGCGAGACCAGAATTTGTAAAAAAAAAAACCAACAGCCACACAAACAAGTTTAAATAGCGGCAGATAAGATGCTCTTGTTTGTAGTTGGTTTGTTTAAGGAAAATGAAATAAACACAACAGGCCACTCGGCTAGCGTAACACAGCATGTAGCGTGTTGGCTCTGCAACTCTGAGCTCCTTGGTTCAAAGCCTGGGAAAGTGGTGATGACGAATAAAAATATTATTAATTAAATAAAAAAGAAGTCTAATGATGAAATGTGGTAATTTCCGAAATAGTACTATAACTTTTACCATTAAAAACTGTTGTTGTTTTTTCACAAAAAATCTTCCATAAACTGGCTCGAGCTCAATAAAATTGCCAATTATTTCTGGATTTATGTAAACAACGAATATGAGGAGAAGGAAAACGAAGAGAAGCTGATTTTTAGTCGTGTTAGCCGTAATATCGATTTTTAGTTTGTTTACAAGCTGGCAGAAATATCAAAAGCGGCTTAACCAACGTAGCAGTACCCCGGAATGCACCATCTCTGAAACTTGAAATTCAAATTTTTCAGCACACACATTTTAGAAAAAACATTTTTTTAATCATTATTCATGTCATTATATAAACAATAAAGACGACGAGGAAAATAAATCAGTACAAAGAAAACACATCATTTAACATTCGCCCACTAATCACCTGCTTTATTACTACCACCTGGAAATGAATTCGCCTTGTAAATAGCTTTAGTTTTTTCAATGATTTCTAACACAAAAGGTTTTGTATTCCAACTTAAGCATATGCAAGCATGTATTATTTCTTGCAAGGCATCTTTGCACTAAATAAACAAAACGCGATGTTAGCTCGTTGCCGTCTCGCCTAAACGATAGAGCGTAAGGATACGCCGACTAATCAATAGAGCGAAATAATACGTGTGAAGTGGGTTTGCACAATTGTGATAAGAAATGCCGAGCTCTGCTCTATATTCCCTTTAATAGTTGAAACCTCAGCTTGAAAAATACTACGCTAGTCCGTCAACCGAAAGGAACAGATTAAAGCTGGGTCCCTCTTCCTACACAGCCATTCTGTTTCGGCCGAGAGACTTCCAGGCGGAGTGTAAAAATTTCTTGACCACTTTTCCTTTCCTGGGATTATCGTTACGAAATTTCTGTCCGCGACCATAGTATAAATGAAGTGGTCTGTGTAGTCCGGAAGAAAAATTAATTTATTCACAATACAGCACTGTTCTTGTAAATCAGACTAAGATTGACAGGTCTTTCTTAACCGAAGCGCAACAAGAACCGCCACTCGCTTGGCCTACAAAGTCCAGAAAACCATTAAAGGCGTTATTTAGTAATGTGCGGACATAAGCGGATCTTAGGATCTACTGAATGGATTTAAGAATTTTTTTTTATTTTAAATATATATGTTTAGAAATTAAAATTTGTGTTATACCAACATTGTCGACCTTGAAACGTCATTGATTAAATTGATGTAGAAACTGCATGGGTCCCGCTTAAGTAAAATTCTGGCCAGTTGGGTAAACTGTAATCAGAAATTAAATATTCATTATAATCACAGTTACGTTGGCTATGTTTTTCAGAGACTGAATTTTTTATTTTGCAAATTGTACAACGTATGCAACGATACCATACTGAAGATCAGCCTGGCCGGGGGCCCCCAAATAGTCCAGTCGCTTACGGCACCCTCTGGGAACCGGGTCGCACCCAGTTGTATTAACGGATTTACCACAGGTAGTGCATATCTCTGCCTGGGTTGGACAAACCCTTTCAGCGCTACTTGTGGGATCTCAAGTATGGATACAACAACAGGGCCCTCCACCAGCCACGAGGTGACCATGCAATAACAGTAAACCTCTGGCGATGCCGCGGCTTGTATCTCCCCAGAAACGCATAGGGAGCTGGAAGCCTTCGAGACAAGTTCCAAGCACTAGTAGAGGCGAACCTGGTAGGCATTTTGCTACCATGGCGGATGCTAAAGCTAGTGAGCGGATCACTCGGGCATCACCGCAAACACCTACAGCGTCCACAAGGCCGGACGACAGGCCACCTCCGGAGACAGCAATTTCACGGCACAGGAAGGCTGCCATCAGGATCCTCAAAAGGTCCAAACTAGCAGAGGATCTCGGTAACCGGGCGCTGCCCGTTAATCGTGCGAAGGTTCTGGCAGAAATTGAATGGGCAAACGCTATCATGCCCAACTTCCAGCTAACTGCTCCAGAGAGGCAGGGAACCACAAACAGGCTCGACAGATCGATGGAGGTTGCGCCAAAGAAACCCAAAGGGGTCAAAACCCACGGCACATCCTTTGCGGAAGTCGCAAAGGAAGAGATCGTCCTGGGTGTGGTGGATGAAAATCACGGCGATGAACATGTGCTGCGAGCCCATTGGAAATGGGTGAAATCCGAGTTAACGGGAATTGAGGTAAGAGTGCTACGCGCGAACCCCGGACCACACCACCGTCTTGTAAAGACGCGGGCTGGTTCCAGGGTAATGAAGGTGGTTGCATGCGATGACAGCAGATCTGCGGAGCTGTATAAGAAGGCAGTGGCCAGTTTGGGAGAGGTATACCTGGGTGCGAAGCCCCGGGTCATGGATTTCTGGGAAGTCCCATACAGATCAAGGGCAAGGGTGTGGTTTCCGGCGAAGCCTGCGGAGTCAGAGGGTATTCTGGAGAATATTCGGCTATTCAATCCGGCGCTACCCGCAGGAAATTGGAAGGTGCTGAAAGTGGCGAACAGCACAAAAGCGACGCGTCGGGTGGTCCTGATTCTGAATAGACATTCCCTACCGTTTCTGGAAAGAACGGAAGGGATCATCAAATATGGGTTTGGCACCGCTCGTGTTAGGGTGTACTCTAAAGATATCAATGCGGGGCAGCAGATATCGCCCTCATCCAGGAGTCGTGGACTGTTTGGCACAGAATCTGTGGACTCCAGACGACGGAGTATACACTGCTAAGTGGGGAAACTGAGAGTAGACATAGGGCTTGCATTCTTGTTAACTCAAATCTAAAATTTGCGCACAACTTCGGTTGGAGCAGCAGCGATACATACGAAAAAGGTCAGTCACTCTTGAGTTTTATATTGAAAGCTAACCTAGCTGTACGTAACGTAATAAAGGTAGTGAACCCTTTGTAACTAATAGCAAAAGGGAAGGGCTGGACGTGTCCCTCGTATCGGACAAGGCAGAGGCTGAGGTCAGAAACTGGAAAGTGCTTGATGAGCACGGGCGAGTCTGCGAGAGTGGCAGAGATAATTGCCAGCATTCTACTATGAAAGCGAAATCCACTGAAACTGCACTTCATCAAGTTGTGTCGTACATAGAGAACTCCCTACAGGTCAAGGAGTACACACTGATATCATTTCTAGACATTTAGGATGCCTTCAATAATATATAACCCTTGGCGATCACAAGAGCTCTGGCGAAGCTGGGCCTTGATCAACATCTGGTTCCTTCGTGCAAAAACTACTGGTTGACAGGGTTGTGAGGGCCCAGTTGGCGGAGACAACTTTAGAAGGCTGTACAAGCAGACGAACCCCGCAAGGTAGGGTCCTTTCCCCTTCTCTTGGTGGCGACCAACTGAAGGGCCTGCAAGGGGAGGGAGGCTCAAAGGTAGTAGCTTACGCCGATGACCTTGCGGTGATAGTAAGTGGCAAATCTTCTCAGGCGCTATGCGACATCATGCAGAAAAAACTGAAAAAGGTAGATAACTGGACCAGAGATAAAGGTTTGTGTGTAAACGTGGACAAAACTGAATTTGTTCTTTTTACAAATATAAGATCCCACCTCTAAGGCTTCCCATGGTGGCAAATAGAGCACTGAGGCTAGGGTTCTTTGCAAAATATCTAGCGTCATACTAGACAAAAAGCTATCATAGACAAAGAAGGCTCGCAAGATACGGATTACTGCGCCCCCATTCAAAGCTTAAACAAGAACTTCAACATACTAATTCTTCAAAGAGACTTGTGGTCCAATGTATCCCCTGGATCCGAAAAGTCACTTCACTTCTGCACTGACGGCTCAAAGCTTGAAAACGGAAAGGGGGGAGGCGGGTGTTTTCTCAGTTCAAGTAGGATTACAAAAATCTTTCCTTCTTCCTGACCATTCCAGTGTCTTTCAGGCCGCTGCAATACTGGAGACTACCTTAGAACAGAAGAGGTTGAATTCAAAGATATCTTCAGTTTTTCCGACAGTCCAGCAGCACTAAAGGCACTTGATTTGGTCAACTGCAGCCCTAAAACGGTAGCAACAACCTGCCGCAAATCTCTAAACGAGATGGCGGAGCAGTTTGCTTTTCACTTGGTATGGGTGCCAGAGCACAGTAACATAGCGGACAACGAAACAGCGGATGAGCTTGCAACACGGGGTACATCCACTCCGCTCTCATCACGCTGGAAGGTTTTAGGTATTCCGCTCGCTGCCTGCAAGCTCTTTCTAAAGGACTCAACCCTTAAGTAAGCAGGAGAACGTTGGAAAAACGGTAGCACCTGTATCAAGTCCAAGCTCATGCGGCCGGAGTGGGACGTCATGCGATCGCTAGCAGCCACTTTAAGCTAACCTAACCTTACCTACTCGGCAGCTAGAAAAAACACCACTTTCGGGAAAACGCTTTTAAATGTTAATTACGGTGTATAACTTGATGGAGATGGGTACATTATGGAGCCCAGAAGCATGCAAAGGAATTTGATTTCTACGAAATTCTCTCTGTTGCGTATTCTTGGATACAAATAGATTAAAATTAAATATAAAAAACGACTTTTTGAAACCGCGAGATTAGAGGATCCCTTTAGGCTGGCCACCCTACGGTAACTCCATAGAGGAGTACCGGTCTAACCACCACTGTACGAATTCAGCGGCAAATGTCAAGTTTCAAAACCCATATTCTTCCAATGTTATCATTCCAGCTCAGTTTCTGGTCAAGAGTAACTCCCAGATGTTTAGAGTTATTCTTTAAACTCAAACGGACTCCATTTTACTACGTCGCAGAGTGTCCTTTCTATCAAATCGCACGAGGTTTTCGGGAACACTATGGAGATACCATCCTCATAGTCGACAGTCCTAGGGGGAGCTCCATTTTACTGTAAGAGTTTATGTACGGTTAGATTCCAGAAGAGGCAAAAGCACCCTTCCCGTGGCATTCTTCTAGATATTTATCTTGAAGTCAGGTTTTCGCCGACTTCTGACATAATCACCCATCCCAATATAATTTGCGCCTCAAACTTATATTATGGTTTAAGGACTACCAGGGAATGTAACACAGTCTCTAGCTTTTGCTAGACAGTGCCGATCAATAAAGTTAACCAAGTATAAGAGCAAGAGAAAAGGTGACATTTGTGAATAAGAAGTAGTTTTAAATGATTTTAAGAAGTCTAAATTTTCCCAATAAAAATTGGAAACGTAAATAAGATTTTTTTTATGCAACGAGTGTGAAGATTTCACAATTGGAATATATAAAGAAAACAAAAATAGAGAATAGAAATGTTAGTGAAGTTAACATCGTTGACAGTACAGCAATAACTCCTTCATTTAAGCAGCTAGAGGTTTGATATTTTACAATAAGGTTCGAGATCATTAGCTCTATATAAGCAGTGAAAATCATATTGATTAAAGAAATATACCATACACAGTGTTGTGCATAAAAAAGAACTGCATTAAAAATGGCATGGCTTGCCACGTATACAAATGTATTCATTTATTTATTTTTAAGAATTTTTAATTAAAATTCAGTCCATTGTCTATCATAAGACAAAAAAGTAATGTTTTAAACTTTGTAAAAAAACTTAAAAGAAGTTGAAGAAATTCGTATATAGATTTTTAATTTTTTCTCAGAAGTGTCAAAATATTTTTGAGTCAGCAGTTTTAAACACCATTAAATTGGAGTCTAACAATGTGAAAGTTTCAAGTACATAGGTGTTAGCGTTGACTTATCAGAATTTTTTTCGTCAAGGATGTTGCGACTTTCCCCATATAAAAATAAATGTTCCTTTTTGGTTAAATGCAAGAAAGTCGCAACACCATTGACGAAAAAATATTATATCATCAAATATTATTCTTTCTTTTAAAATGTAAGTATGTGCGTATATGAAAGATTGGCAATTGGATTTAAAAATGTGAACGTAAAAAATGCAGAGCAGTTAGGCACTGCTGGTTTTTAGCCCATATGCTGGTAAATCGGGGTTCTTAGTGAGACTTGTATAATACACTACAAACAAATTGTGCATGATTTATTGTTTGATTATGCAGAAACATTGCATCTCGGAGATCTCATACCTATCGGACTCAAATGAATGCAGGTTAAATTTTAGACTACGCAAATCCCAGAGAGTTTTTCTTATAACTTAAGGGTTTACGTCACCTGGGAAAACCTAAACCGATGCCAAAACTAATTTTTTTTTCCAGAGAAAGTGTACAACGTGAGGCAGATATTTTGATAAGGTTTTAGTGTGTATACATTAAAGTTGCTTTGTTGTTTTCAGGTCTTTACTTCGAAAATTATAGCGTATGTTAGACGCGATTGGCGGTCAGCAGCTAACAGCTGATGCAACGTCTGGACTTTGTACGAAAACATCTTCAAATCTTGTACCAAAATTCGCTGTAAAGACCGTCGACTGATACCCATTTGCGTGGCACGTCGTCTGGTCGATGTCGACGGCGCTTCCATGACATCTTTTGCTACAGCAGCAATATTCTCTGCAGAACGGCTACTCCGGGGTCTGCCACGCCAGGCAGCATCTCGTGTTGTGCCAGTCTCTTCGGGGCGAGCGGCTAAACGTCGCAGTGTTTAACCAGTAGGCGTTGGACGGCCAGGAAATCAGCGACGAAATCACCGTCCGATTATTGGTCAAATAAATAGTTAGCAATATTCCGCGTTCTGGAGCAGTGTATCGTAACATTGTTTATTAACGTGTATTTCGCATGTGTTTACTACACAAATGTCAAAACAGAACTGACATTGGGTGCCAATCGCAAAATTTTTAGCATTTTCTGATAGGAGGATTACTTTTGCGCCACCTGTTAGTTGAGATGGTACTGTAAATATTCCCTACAAAACGAGGGTAACCAAGGGGAATTCAACCCACAAATGCCAACACAACTTTCCCAGCTGTTACCGACACATTCGCATTTGATATTTCACTAGTTTCCTAATGTGAGAATATTCGGCAATATTGCTAATTTTAATGGTTAGAAAATAAGAGTGCAAGAGCAAAATAACAATAGAGTAGGCAGCACTGACATGTCTTCGTTTAATTTATTGTGAAATTGGCATGGATATGTGGTAAGTTGCTTTGCTTTAATTAGAATGTTGATATTTTGTTATTTGATTACAATGATAAGAGGGCCCCTGTAATATTTTGAACATTATAACGAATTTTGTTCGAATTTGCAGGAATTACGCACCAAGACGGCATACAATATTTTGGAGATGGCTGCAGGAACCATTGGAAAGGTGAGTAGAGTGAATTACCTTCACAAATTAGTGAAGTGTAGTAAATGTATTTGTTGGATGGAAACTTTGAAGCCATCAATGTTCAAATCCATTCAAGTTCCAAATCTTTGTAGATGCAAATGTCCAACATCTGCGGTATAATTATTAATATTAACAAATACCAATCTTTTTTACCAGGACACATGTTAACAGCACCACGGAGCGGTATGGCGAGCATTGAGTAAATGTCGACCCATGAGCGGCAAAGGTAGGTACGTGAATCACTTAAGAAAAATATTAAACTTTTAATTCAAAACTAATTGCCCTTTCTTTCCATTCAGACTAAAATGCAATTTTTCCCTTCACAATTGTGGCATGTCGATTCCCCAAGATGTCTCTGTATATTTAAGGTATCGACAATAACTAAACGAAAATTTACTTACAAAACTATATGCATACCCACTTTGGTGTACTGCCTATGCATGTATTGATTACATATACGGTGAAGTACTGATTTTTCAAAATGGGTAAAAATTTTAAATGGAAATGCATATCATTAGTAAGAATAATCAATTATATTTCAGTCCAGTATATATTTTTTAATATAATTAACTTTTTTTGAGAAAATGTTCAACTTATGAAATTGGCCTAAGTACATATACGGCAATGTACATAGTCGTGATTTTGTTCAGAAATAGAATAATCAATTATCTTTCTGTTCATGTTATTTTCTTTAAAAAAATATTATTTAGAATAAAAATTTTCAACTTTTGATTTATAACTTTATTTCCTCTTTTTTTATATTTTTAGCAAGATTCACCGGAACGATATGGACTTTTGTAGGTTAAAGGATGTCGTTCCTTAAAGCACCTACACTCAGCTCATATATGAGGACATAATAATAATGATAATGACTTGGCGCTTACACTATATAGCTCATTGTTTGGCCGAACTTCTCCTGCCATTTGTGGTGTGAGTCTTTATATAATACCACAAATGGAGGGACCTACAGTTTTGTGCCGACTCCGAACGGCAGATGTATTTTATAAGAAGCTTTTTCAAGGCAGAAATACCCTCGGAGGTTTGCCATTGCCTGCTGAAGGGTGACCGCTATTAGAAAAAAAATTTTCTATGATGAAGATTTTGCTTGCCCTGACTGAGATTCGAGCCTCGAACTCACCGGCATATCGAGCTATAGCACGCACCGCTACCAACTCGAGCACAGCGGTCACGTGAGGACATATGTATAGGTAAATATAAACTATAGAAGTATAGTTTGCGCCTCAAACTTATATTATGGCTTAAGGACTACCAGGGAATGTAACACAGTCTCTAGCTTTTGCTAGACAGTGCCGATCAATAAAGTTAACGAAGTATAAGAGCAAGAGAAAAGGTGACATTTGTGAATAAGAAGTAGTTTCAAATGATTTTAAGAAGTCTAAATTTTCCCAATAAAAATTGGAAACGTAAATAAGATTTTTTTTATGCAACGAGTGTGAAGATTTCACAATTGGAATATCTAAAGAAAACAAAAATATAGAATAGAAATGTTAGTGAAGTTAACATCGTTGACAGTACAGCAATTAAAAGATTGTTTGCGTGAAAAGAATTTACATACTTCCGGTACGAAAGTGAACTTATCGAAAGTCTATCTAAGTTATTGGAATCAGACAAAATCTAAATGTCGGTCGACCAAAATACCGTCGATGATATTGTATCAGAGGGCGAAAGGGTGTCGCTTCAAAGTTAAATAAACGAATTAAAACAAATGTTATCTGGCGTAATGAGTTTTATATATAATACGCAAAACGCGAAAAATACGATTGTGCAACAAACGGTGTCCCCTATTGAAAATCTTAGTAGAGCACCAACGCATGAAATTTCGAATGAAAGGTGTTGCACGCTTGTGGGTAGATGGGTGCCAGTGTTTATGGTCTACTTGAGCTAATTTTTCAAAAGCGATTATCGAAGAGTTTGGGAAATCTTTAGATGAGCCGGACATTAATAAAATAATAATCAGTGCTACTCGTAAACAAGGTGAAAGGGTTATATATTATTGTTTTCGCATGAGCGCTATGGGAAAGCGTTACGGACTCAGTGAATCAGCTATTATCAAATATACACGCGAAGGTTTAAAATATCGCGAACTACGATTAGCAATTGCGATGATGAAATTTAAAATGCGAGAAACTCTTGATGATTATTTAAAAAATGTGCCAACTAGCTTTCGAAGGGTTAATGATGGTAAAGAAATCGAGGTGAAAACTAAAAATTCTGAAAGCTTAGACAAAAAAAAAAGATAAATCTGAGACTTGTTATAATTGTAATGAAAAAGGACATTATGCTAGTAGTTCTCCAAAACTACAAAAGAAGCAACGTTGTAAAGATTGTCAAAAATTGCACTCGCGAAACGAACCACTGAGTTGTGGAAAAAAATTGGCAGTTAAGCAATGCAATTCAACGAAACTATTCTAAAAAGAAATAATAATTAACGATAAAGCAGTAATTGCATGTTTCGACAGTGGTAGTGATTGCCACATGACTCGCGCAGCTTTAGCAAAGGCAAGCAAAATGTGTAGTGCGAATCAAAGTTATTTGTGTCGGTGTTCAGATCACCAAGAGTAAAATAAATGCTATCGTAAAGATTGATGATGTGACAATGAAAATAGAATTGTTTGTTGGGGAAATTTACTTTTTAAACACTGATGTGTTATTAGGACACGACATTTTAACTCATAATCAAATAGAAGTAATTATTAAAAATGGTGAGTTTATTTTCAAAACTTTTAAGACTGCTAATGTGCTTGGTGCATAAAATAAAGACTCGAAAGACTTAAATACACGAAATAATAGTACAATTCACTTAAAACTCCAGAAGGGAAATGATTGAAAAAATTTAACAGAACTTTTATACAAATATCAAGACGTGTTTGCGGGAAATCTATCAGAATTAGGGAAGACTAATGTTATTGAAATGAAAATTGAGGTAGAAAGTTCAAAACCAATTTGTCAACGCCCGTACAGAGTGGCAGGACCGAAAAAGAGGCAGTGAGCAAAATGATTAATGAACTACTTGACAACGATATTATCTGTGTATCACAATCGACGTATGCTAGTCCTATAATAAAGGTGAAGAAGAATGATGGAAGCGATCGCATGTGTGTAGACTATAGGCGGTTAAATTTGCAAACCAAAGAAGAGATATTTCCAATGCCTGATATAGAAGAGCGATTGCAAGAAGCTATGCAGTACAAAAACTTCACGATACTCGACTTGAACAGTGGTTATTACCAAATACCTAACGAACCAAATAGTCGAAAGCTCACAGCGTTTGTTAATACTGACGGACTTTATGAATTTAAATGCATCAAGTTACAAAATATTAGCTGCAACAAAGCCGCAATTTGTTTATGCTAAGTGACATATTGGTTCAGTGCACTCTTGGCGCGTGCTAAGCAATTAATGTAGATATGTAAGTATGTATGTTCTTGATACACTACACCTTTGGAAGAATGGTTATACATTTGCGAGGTCAATGTATTAGCATTCTTTTACAAACAATATTATGATGTCAATTGAAGCTTTTTATTGTACTTAGATAATAAACTTTAATTTGTTTTGTTGTTTTTTGTTTTAAAGGTGTTGCACACACATTTGTATGTTTTATTTATTAAAGTAATGACATTGAATTTCTACGACGCTAAGTGGATTACTATAACAATAAATTGTTTCTTATGGATAGCACATTTTTTTTTTTTTAAATAATTTTATTTCATAAACAATTTTATTTTTCGTTAAAATTGGTCTTATTCTAACAATTTTAGTCTATTCTTATGTATAATAATTTCCTTACTTTCATTAGTTAATGTATAATTAATTTTCTTATCAATATTTTCTACCTTATAGGGCCCCTTGTATTAACTATCTAATTTATGACCTCTTTCATCTTTAACTAGTACTAAATCTCCTATATTTATTTCTTTATATTGTACATTCTTACATCATAATAAATTTTCTTTTTTTCCTTATCTTGCTGCACTAATCTTTGTTCTCTTTGCTGTGCTATTTGTAATATATATTTTATTTCTTTGTCATAAGCCTCATAATTATATAGAGGGCAAACTATGTCTAATGTGGCCGCTGTGGTCGAGTTGGTAGCGGTGCGTGCTATAACTCGATATGCCGTTGAGTTCGAGGTTCGAATCTCAGTCAGGGCAAGCAAAATCTTCATCATAGAAATTTTTTTTTCTAATAGCGGTCACCCTTCAGCAGGCAATGGCAAACCTCCGAGGGTATTTCTGCCTTGAAAAAGCTTCTTATAAAATACATCTGCCGTTCGGAGTCGGCACAAAACTGTAGGTCCCTCCATTTGTGGTATAATATAAAGACGCACACCGCAAATGGTAGGAGAAGCTCGGCCAAACACTGAGCTATATAGTGTACGCGCCAAAATTATTATTATTATTATAACTATGTCTAATTATAAAAAGTCATAAGTCGCGGGTGTTTTTCCAAAAACTAGTTCAAAGGGACAATAACCGTGAACCGTTGAGGGTGTTGTATTATAACAATAAGAAAAATATTTGATATATTCATCCCAATCTTCTTTTTCAATGGATATGTAAGAACGCACCTATGACTTCGCTCTACAGGGCCTAACGTTTGATGATGGTATGGTGTGGAAGTTTTATGCTCAATTTTAAGAAGTTGGCATAACTCTTTGAAAACTTCATTTTTATATTCAGTTCCAATGTCTGTTATTATTGTTTTCATTCGTCCATTCGTTTTGACATGTTTGCTTTTTATTGGTATTGCAATTAAATATTTTGTTAAATTACATACAATGGTAACCGCGTATTAATTTCCATTTATATATTTTGGATGTGGTCCAATTGTATCTATTTGTACTATATCAAAAGATTTTATAGGTGTGTCCGTTATAATCATTGGTTGGTTGTTTGCTTTGGCATGTTTGCTTTGTATTGGTATTGCAATTAAATATTTTGCTAAATTACATACAATGGTAACCGCGTATTAATTTCCATTTATAGATTTTGGAAATGGTCCAATTGTATCTATTTGTACTATATCAAAAGATTTTATAGGTGTGTCCGTTATAATCATTGTTGGTTGGTTTGTTTTGGTATTTTTCATATTTTTCCAATAATATTTTTGCTTTATTTTGTTAGTTGTGCGATTGATTCCTGGGTGGCCACCATTAACAGGTTCATCGTGATATGTTCCAAGAATTTGATTAATTTTATCAGCATTTGTCAGGTGCATTACTTGCGGAGTTAATGCAAGTGTTAAATTTTTGAGAACTTTGGTACTTATTACTTTGAATTTATCTACTCGAGTATAATTAAACAATGTGTCTCCTAAGAACAATTGTATTTTTACAAGTCCTAAATTGCCGGCTTCTTTTATAAGCCTGGTAAAGAATTGTCCTAAGTCCATTTTCACCTCAACAATGAGGTTGCTTATATCAATTTCAATACAAATTTTCTTTCCTTTTTTGAAATATAATTTCCGAGGATTGAAAACGAGCTCGACATGTCTTTTTACTTCATATATTTTAGGGTTCTCATTGTGACATTTCTTCTTTTCTTTGGTAATAATATTGTTGCTGTTTGTTTGTCTAGTTGTCGATCTTGTTGTTACTTTAAACATTTTACATGCTTCAATCGTCATTTTTATTTTTTTTATTTTTTTTTTTATTGTTATTACAATTATTAAATTTTTTTTTATTTTTCAAGCTCGAGGCCCCCAAATTAAATAAACTTCGATGTTTGTTTATTTGTGTATTTAACTGTCGATATATCGACTTCAGTTTGAGATCATCATCAGGACTATTGAGGTCGAAATATCGACTGTTAAATACACCAATAAACAAACATCGAAGTTTATTTAATTTGGGGGCTTGAAAAATAAAAACAATTGTTTAAAAATTTAAATTCATAGGCCGATTATCGTAATACATACACAAACATGTTATTACAATTAAAATTATAAAAACAATATTCAAGCACAAGCTATCAGGGCTATCGGCTATAGTCTAAAAATTAAATTCTTAAACTAGGTGAAATAAGTTAACATCTTTTAGAAATTTTTTGATAAAGTTTATGTTAGTGGCAGACGGGTACGATAAAATAGAGTTTAGCGGATTTTGTTTCTCGAAGATTTTATTCCGTTGGTTGCAAAGTCCTGGACAGGTGAGTATTATGTGTTGAACTGTGAGGCTATTAGTGTTGCAGAACTTACAGATGGGTGGAGCGGCATGTTGCAAGAGATGATCGTGGGTGAAAATGGTGTGGCATAGTCTCAGTCGTACAAATCATCTGTTTGCCGAAGTCGATGTGTTAGTTGGAAGTGAAATTTATGTGCCGTGAGGATTTACATATTTATAGTCGTGTTGGTAAGTCGACCATTCACTTTGGAAGAGTTTTTCAGATTTAGTGAGTAAATGTTTTTTAGAGATTTGTTTCCAAAAAGCATGCAAAGGTGTAAGCAAGATTTCAATGCTTGTTTTGGAGCCTGATCGGCTTGCTCGTTTCCTATTATGCCAGAATGTGCTGGAATCCACATAAGAATTATGTTTGGTGACATCTCTATGAGTATATGTTGGGCGTGGTAAAGTGGGTTTTCCTTTACGTATAGCTTTTTAATTGCTCGAAAAACTGATTGGCTGTCGGTGCATATGACGTATTTTTACTAGATTTTTTAGCGAATGTTAATGCTGAACTTAGGCCCTGCAATTCTGCTTCAAATATGTTGGCGTAGTGCGGCAGAAGACCGTGGGGCTGGGTAATACCTTTGTCATCTGTCACTGTAAAAGAAACACCGTCATCTCCTTTGGAGCCATCTGTAAATAGGAGTTTCCATCCGTCTAATTTAAGTGGTGAAGTTAAGCTTTTGAATAGTTGCTGGTAAGTGACGTTACTAGTGCTGGCTTTATGTAAGTATGTAAGCTCGTTGATAAAAATGTTTTGATTGAGTTCCCATGGAGGAAACTTAAGTTGAGAAGCGCTTGTTGGTGCTATCTCACCGTCCAAAAATTTTGCGAGCTCCATAACTTCGCAGATCGCGGTTTTGTTCGTTAGTTTTGTTTTTCTTCTTTTTAGAAGTTGGACTTCATGGCTTAGGATATGGTTGCATGTACAATATAATTTGTAAATAAACCGGTTTCTAAGATATTTTATACGAGACTCGATTGTAAGAAAACCTCCTTCTGTTAAAAAATTTTTTACAGGGGTTGTCCTGAAAGCTCTTAGACTTCTCCTTACCGTAGCGTGATAAGGTGCTTTGATTTTGTTTAGGAAGGATTTTGCGCCCTTGCCATATATCTGCAATCCGTAGTCGATCTTACTTTGAATTGTTAGTCGGGTTAAATTAAGTAAAGTATTTGTGTGTACAAGACTCTTATTAGATGCCAAATATTTTATAATGTTTAGCCTGGTAGCGAGTTCATTTCTTTAATTATTACAGTGATGCCTAAAGCTATGCTTATTATCGAAAGTTAAACCTAAAATTTTCACATACTGTACATTTGGAATCGTGTAGGTATTGTGTCTTATAAATATCTCGTTGCAATTGTGTTTTTTACAAACATGCAGATGCTTGCATTTCTTCAATGAAATGAGAGCACCCGAATGTTGGAAACAATTGTCTATGGTGTTTAGTGCGTCATTGAAAGATTTTTCCACATCTGTGGGTTTATTGTGGTTGCAAATAAGATATAGGTCGTCGGCATATAGAAAATGTGTAGTGTTATTTTGTCTTAGCATGAGTCTATTTATGTCATCGAACGCTATTAGAAACCACATCACTGAAAGCGGTGAACCTTGAGGGATACCGTTGTGTAGAGGAAAGATAGGGGAAAATGAGTTATTGACCTTGCAACGAAATTTTCTGTGGCTAAGGAATGATTTTATGTAATTGAAGATTTTTGGTCCGACTTTCCATTCTTGAAGTTTTTTTAAAAAAATGTGGCCTCCAATTTTGTCGTAAGCTTTTGTAAAATCTATTGAAAGGATTGATATGTGTTTTTTAGATGAGAGGCTTTTGCAAACGTGATGGTCTAGAAAAAGAAGGTACTCGAGCCAGATTTGAATCCTACTTAAAATTGAGATAAAGGTTGTTTTTCGATTAGGAACCACATCAGTATTGCTGAAATTATTTTCTGCATAGTTTTACTTATACATGGTATAAGCGAAATGGGCCGATAACTTTCGATAGAGCAAGGGTTTTTCTGGGGCTTGACTATGGGGACTATAGTCGCTGTCTTTAAACTCTGCGGAATTGTGCCTGTGTTGAAAATTGCATTGTATAGCTCAAGAACCCTTTGCTTTATAGGTGTTGGAGTATTTCGAAGCATTTGATAATCGATTTTATCAAAGCCCGGTGTAGTGCCTTTGACGGCTTTTAATGCAAAGTTTAGTTCGTTGTAATTAATAGCATTTTCCATATGCATTGCTAATTTGTCTGTGTTTTGGATGGGTTGCATATTATAAAATTTTTTTGATAAGTGTTTTAATGGGGACTTTTTCCCTACAAAAAGTGTTAAGTTCAGTTGTCCACCATGGGACATTCTTTGAGCGTTTACGAGAGTTGGTAATTGGAATCCCTGAGTTAGCCGCGAACCTTAAAGCTTTTGGAATAATTGTCGCTTCTTTGTTCGGGTTGAGCTGATTATATATATAATTTTGGCGCGTACACTATATAGCTCAGTGTTTGGCCGAGCTTCTCCTACTATTTGTGGTGTGCGTCTTTATATTATACCACAAATGGAGGGACCTAAAGTTTTCTGCCGACTCCGAACGGCAGATGTATTTAATGAGAAGCTTTTTCATGGCCGAAATACCCTCGGAGGTTTGCCATTGCCTGCCGAGGGGTGACCGCTATTAGAAAAAAATTTTTCTATGATTAAGATTTTGTTTGCCCTGAGCTGATTGAGTTAAGTATAAAGTCTTCCAGAACCGTTCTTCTAGGGTTTGCGTTTGATGATCCCCAGAGAGGGCTCCAGCTATTGAATTCTCCGACTGGGCTACTTAAGTTGCGTATTATCTGTGTCAAGTCGGAAACGGAAAAGTTTTGGTGTGGAGGAATGTATATTGAGACCACGGTAATTTTGTAATTTAAAGATACTTCGATTGCAACTGCTGAAATGTTAGTATTAAGGTTTATTAATTTGTTAGGGATGTTTTTGTGAACAAGAACTCCACAACTTTGTTTCGCATAGTTGATATGTGAGTGGTTGTATAAGTAAGCTGTGTATTGTTTTGGGTGATGGGGAGAAAAGCCATATTTGAAATGGGTCTCTTGGAGACATATTATTTGTGGGTTACGGTCTTTAATTAAGGTTTCTAATTCTAAGTAATTGTTTTGATATCCTTTCATATCTCGTTGCAGAATATTAAGCATCATAACAATTTAATTTATAGAAAATAAATCACTATTAAAATCGTTTTATATAAAGCGACTTATAGTGTGGGTTGTGGGTTACGGTCTTTAATTAATTTTTCTAATTCTAAGTAATTGTTTTGATATCCTTTCATATTCCATTGCAGAATATTAAGCATCATAACAACTTAATTTAAAGAAAATAAATCACTATTAAAATCGTTTTATATAAAGCGACTTATAGTGTGGGTTCTAAAAGAACGCTTTCTATGTCATTAGTGTGCATCGCAAGTGATGTTGGGTTATCATTTTGTTGGTTAACATAATCTATGAATATGTTGTTGTCGATTGGTACTTGCTGGGCTGAAGAGGATGTGTTGGTGTGCGTGGAGAGCTGTGGAAAACGCTTGGAGGTTCGAGAGAGTTGGGACTGAGATCATGATCACTTGGAGGAGAGTAAATGAGAGAGTTTTGGGTCATAAGAGTGTGAGAGTTGTACTGAGATGTGGGACTTGGATTTGCTGAAAGAGATGGTGTGCTTGCTATTGCAGTGGTTTTGATATTATCATTATTTTTGTGTGTTGTTAAAGTTTGTGTGGTAGGTGAAGAGGAATTCGAGTGGTAGGAGGTTTGGGAATTGAGTGAAGAACTAACTGAAAGTAAAGTTTGTTGATTAAACGATGAAGATGAAGAGCTGTTAGTAACGTTGTAGTTATATTCAGAAGTCGATTTGCTTTGGCTTGGAGTCGAAATTTCATTATTGGTTGAGTTTGAAAGAGGGACTGAAGGGGGTGTGGAGTTTATTACCGCTGCGAATGTTTGTTTTTCGTTGATAGTTAATGTATTTTGCGTTTTGAAGAGACGTCTGGCTTCATTGTAGCTACACTTGTTTTGTGCTTTAATTTTTAGTATTTGTTTTTGCTCAATAGATTTTGGACAGTCGCTTAACGAAGCGGGATGTAATCCAAGGCAGTTGGGACACATTGTACGCTGACAGGCTTCAGGAGTATTTGGAGGGAGGCTGCAAACTTCACAAGTGAAATTGTTGGTACATTTTTTAATTGTTTGACCAAGCAGTTGACATTTGCGGCAGCGCATCGGTGTGGGGAAATATTCCTCAACCTTGACGGAATATCATGCAACATCGATGGTAGTTGGAACTTTGTATAAGTTAAATGTTAAAACCATGTTAAAAAGCCTTTTTCTCGCTGTATTCATTCTATGTTCTAAAAGTTTTATCTGCTCAATATGGTCACTCTATCAGCTGACATACAACTGGGCATAACCAGCTGATTTCGTTGTAGCCGTAATTATGTTTTAGTAATCGAAATTTCCGGGCGAACGTCGCTGAGGATGTAGCTTGGCTCGGCGAAATTTCGGCCGTACGTCGGTATTGTGTTTCAGCCATAATGCATTTTTTAAATATTTAAAGGCAATTGCGCATTATTCTATCCAATTGAAGATGACATTCTTTTTACATAATCTAGTTACAATTCTGGAGTAACGAATCTTTTTGCTTCATCGGCATTTTTCGGCGTTGGGTAATTTTGAACTATTTCAAATTTACTTGGGTCTGGTAAAATTCCTTTATTGTAGCATTTATGTTCTAGATATGTAACTTCTTGATTGAAAAATAAGCATTTATCAGGGTGCAACTTCAGGTTATATTTTCTACAGGTTTAAAATACGTCTCTCTAATTTTTTATCATATCTTTTTTCAAACATCTTAATACTACTAAATCATCCATATGTAGGAATGCCTGTGACGGTTTGAGACCTGCAAATGCTGAGGTCATCATTCTTTGAAACGAGTTTGGAGCTACTTTTAAACCATATGGTAGTCTCTTAAAACGGTAAGTTTCACCGTCTGCTGTAAACGATGTTATATCTCTGGATTATAGGCTTAATTCAATTTGGTAAAAACCGGATGTTAAGTCTAAACAAGAAAAATATTTTACTCTTCTTAATTGATATAAAATATCATCTATTCTCGGCAGTGGAAACTTGTCTGCAGTTCATTTTTTTATTTATTGCTCGGTAGTCTATTACTAGTCTCCATCTTTTATCTGTTTTTCCTGCAAGTGATAAGACTATTGTTTCTGACATTGCTGGTTAAATTTAATCATCCTTAATAAGTCTAGTTACCTGTTTATTTATTTTACTTTTATGAGCTTCTGGTGTTCTATAGTTTTTTACATAAACTGGGGTATCGTCTTTCATATATAGTTTTTGTTTGTAAAAATTGTTGGCAGTGATGGGTTCACATTCTAAATCAAATATATCTATGAATTCTGAAAATAGTGTATTAAGTTGCTGACTACCGAATGGATGAAATTTAATCTGTCTAATTTTTCTTTATTATTGTCTTTGTTTTCTGAGTTATTTTCAATTATTAAATAATCAGATAAATGCTCTGTTTTTACATCGTAGTTCTGAATGGTTGCAATTTTGTTTGTTATGTTTATGATTCTTACAAAAGTTTGACATTAATTCCCTAAGGTATTGGCAATAAATATACCATCAGCGAGTTCTTGATGTGGTATAAATAGTTCGTTATTATAGGTTTTTATATAAATTTGTCGTACTACTTTCGATCTAGCAGGTACTGTATTGGTATTAATTGTTAGTTTATTTGTCATTCGAATAGCTTTGTCTTCAGGAAAATCATAAGGCCTTATAATTAACCAATAATTGTTGATTCAGTTGTATTGGCCATAATTATATAAATTATATATAGATTTTTAATGAGCTCAAGGCCGGAAAAATAAAACAATTGAATAATATGTCAATTATTTATTTAATCGTCAATATTTCGACTTCAGTCTGAAGTCATCATCAGGACTGCAAAAAACAACAGAAGGCGTTCGCTATTTACAAACTGAAACAATAATGAACACAACTTACACTATCGGCTGCGCCTGGTAGACTGACATGTGATATGCAAATAACTTAATTTATAGTATACATATACTCAACAAAAATTGAAGATGAGCGAAACATAAACCAAAAATGTAAACAATAAAAGAACAGTAATTGTATACAAAAATATGTAGGAACAACAACACGTGAAAATGTAAACAAGTTAAAATACAGTAATTGTAAACAAAAAATTATTTAAGGAACAACAACACGTGAGAATGTAAATAAATACAGTACAGTAATTGTAAACAAAAATAAACAAACAACAATGCAAGGGACGGTTTTGGAATCGGAACAGCTGTTGGACTATGTCCTCATATGCCTTGAATATTTGCTGTCTCTTAATATTAAGTTGCGGTAGACATGTGCACAATTGTCGGTGTCCGTTTTAAAATTCATCCTCATATTATTAGGGGTGTTCACAATGTGCAGCATTTCCAATGTGAATCTTTTGTAGTAATTTTTCTCCTCCTCTAAAATAATGACGCTTTCAAAATTCGGATGATGTCCAGTATCTTTACAATGTGTTGTTAATGCTGTTTTGTTATCAGAAGAGTTGTGCCTTAATTTAATATTCGATTTGTGAGCAGATATCCTTGTCTTTAATTTTGATTTCGTTGTCCCAACATATACTTTCTCGCATAAGAGGGACCCGTCGCCATTACATGGAATCCTATAAACCACATTCGATTTTTCCTGTCTCGGGATTTTATCTTTCATATTGCTGAAAATATTTCTCAAAGTATTGTCGTACTTGAAGGCTAATTGGTATTTTTCTTTATCGTACAGATTGGAATATTTGATTCTCTCCGATAACCCTGGAACATACGTTGCTGTTTTGTACATCTTATCTGGTGGCACATGTCTTTCGTGTTTTATGTTACGTGGGTCATATTTGCCAATGAGGCTATTTATTAATTTTTTTGGGAAATCGTTGTCTGTCAGGGTCTTCTTAATGATACAAATATTTTTGCTGTGGTACAATTTATCACTAATGGAGAGAACCCGCTTTATAAAGTTTTGGGCTGTGTTTATAATTATTTTTCTCTCATGTTTTGAGTAGAAGTTTATGAGTCTTCCTGATGCTGTTGGCTTTTTGTACCAGTCTATTGTTATTTTGTTGTTTTTTCTTATTATTAGGGTGTCCAGAAAGGGTATTTGTTCATTTTTCTCTATTTCTATTGTAAATTTAATTGTCTTGTTATAATTGTTTAATAATTGGAGCATCCTGTCTGCGTCCTCAGTTTTTATAATGGCAAATAAGTCATCCACATATTTTGTAAGTAGTCGGGGTTTGTTATCACAGTCTAATTCAAAATTCTTCAAAATTTCTTCCATGACAATGTCGGCTATAATTGGTGATGCCGGTGAACCCATTGGCATTCCTGAACGTTGTTCATATATTTTATCATTGTATTTAAACTCGTTACTTTAAATACAATGATAAAATATATGAACAACGTTCAGGAATGCCAATGGGTTCACCGGCATCACCAATTATAGCCGACATTGTCATGGAAGAAATTTTGAAGAATTTTGAATTAGACTGTGATAACAAACCCCGACTACTTACAAAATATGTGGATGACTTATTTGCCATTATAAAAACTGAGGACGCAGACAGGATGCTCCAATTATTAAACAATTATAACAAGACAATTAAATTTACAATAGAAATAGAGAAAAATGAACAAATACCCTTTCTGGACACCCTAATAATAAGAAAAAACAACAAAATAACAATAGACTGGTACAAAAAGCCAACAGCATCA